>CM059186.1:150352333-150952333 GCA_030323885.1 Branchipolynoe longqiensis
AGACAAAAATAGGAAATTCGCCGAAAATAGGAAATTTCTCATCCTTGGCCCACGTTACTGCATATCGAAACGCTTTCCATTAGTTAATAGGTCATAACGATTATAGAATAATGAATCGATGAGTGGCTCTAGGTCCATTATGTTGAAAGGGCACTAAGTGCACTACGGACACGCACCTCTTCACTGGGTTTGTCTGTTGTGTTGACAACGGTATCAGGGGAAGCATCCTTATCTGGCGACTTCTTCTATAAATATACAATAACCAGATAACTTACATGAAACTCATTATAAAAGTAACTAATCCACAAAGCCTATGGTTCACTCTCCTGAAAACTGGCCAGAAGTGTCACATGGAGAATTAAAATCTAATATTTGAATTTTTAACACTTTTTGGTTGCAAATGAAAGCTGGAAATTTCCCCTTCAAGCCCCAGTCACACATACCCGGACGAGCCCCGGATTTTTAGCCGCCCCCCCCCCGGGACAGCCCTGGATAAAATCGCTATTTTGGTCGTTTTGGGGCTTGCGGTCACACCTACACGGTCTAGCCCCCCGGTCTAGCCGGACCATCCCCCGGACTACCCGGTGTATCCACGAATCAGTCCCGGACTTGCAGTGGACTTGCTCCTGCTATAGATATACAAAAACGGGGCTCATCCTGGACTGATCCGTGGTAAACCAGGCTATCCGTGGCTGATCTGTGCTCATCCAGGTCTTATCTGGGCAGTCTGGGAGTGGTCCGTGGCTAGTCCGGGTTAAAGTGTGGCTCATCCGGGTTAAAAAACGCCTGGACAGCCCCGGACGCTACACGGACTACCCCCGGATTGCAATATTCCCCGCATGTTTTAAACATTTTAAAACATCCGGGGCGGACCCCGGATGAGGCTGGACCAGCCAAGGATCACGAAGCACCAGCCAGGGATGTAAAATATAAAATGATGAGATAAAAAATAAAGGTGTTCCATGATTAAGCCATGTCTCATGGCAGTAAAACATGTGTTGCTCAGATGTAACATGTTTAGGACACCACAGTCTGCTTAATAAAAATCTAGGCAGAATTCAATAATTGCATACTTAGAAGCATATTAATCATGGCATAATATACAGAAATATGTAGTGCTTATATTAATAGAAAAAAAGTAATTCCCAGCCATGCTTTATTCACTGAATAATTAGTGAACAATATTTGTGTGGCATCCAGACACCACGGTTACATCTGTGACGGAAATTTGTAATGTTATTTCTAAAGACATCAAATAATTTTTTTAATAATTCAAGCATGCATACATGTTAATAAATACTTCTTTTCATTTGGGAACTGTTTTGTTTGATACATCAATGCAATACAAGATGTGAGTAAGGATTCAACCATGTCCCATATGTCATGTTACAAATGGATGACTGTAAAATGTTTTTTTTGGCACAAAAACACTTCATAACTAAAAGGACCAAAGTTGCACAGTTTATTTTTTCCCCTTGTTTCTTACATCAAATCTGAACATCAATATGAAAAGGATAAGGAAAAAAATAAGTAGGAAGTTTTTTTTTGATGTTTTAAAATCCCATCCCATGCTGACCAGTTTTTAGGAGAGTGACCCCTATACCAACGCTGGAATGAATAATGAACATGAAAAATAGTTTTTGTCCCGATAGGGAATTAGACTCAGGGTTATTCCGTAACTGACAACAAACATAGCTCTTATTTATCTTCTACTGAGGTACATGATACGCTTTTGCAGAATACAATTTTTAACAAATAATTGAAGAGGGAGGTGGTAAATTTGTCTTTCTATTGGTGATTAGCATAAAATGTTTCAAAATCAAGACTCACCTAAATTTGATTCTACATAGACAACCTGGTGCATTAAACATTTGTCCTGCATAAAAGGGAACGCTAAGCCAACTGAATAGAACCCTGTTACTGTGCTGTCCAGCATTTCAGTGTGCATACCAAAAGTAATTTTTGCATGTTTTCAATTCAAATATCTCTCAAATTAACCATTTAAAACCAGTCAGTTCGAACTAAAAGAAGGTCGATTATAATGACCAACCTAATATATGTAATTGTTATATATGGTAGAAACTCAAAACCCATCAGACTATGCAACTTTAATATAGCGATATCTATTTAAAAGACTTGTGTTAATATGCTGAGAAGAGACATACACACCTCGTCAGTGGCTGATGTACCGGTTTGGGTGGTGTCGCCAACTTCCTCCTGCAATTAATTGTAATTATAATTATCACTTTTATTCAAGTTAATATCCATTACATTTCCATTCTTGTTTTTCGAGTTCGTTCCCTATTAAAAAAAAAAAATCTATTGGGGTGATCTTTAATAATTTACTTTACTGTAGTTTGGAGTAACTTTGATTAAAAATGGCTAACTTTGGAGCTATTTGAAGTGGAAACATACAAAATAGATTTAGGGGTGCACACCAAAATGCTGCACATGATAGGCATGTCCCACTTGCAGGAGTGATGTGTTCAATTGGAATTTACTTAATATTCCTTCAATGCAGCAATAAATGTGCACCTGCATCTATCTATAAACAACAGATTCATCATTGTTTTCTGTATAGGGTACATACTGCCCCCCCCCCCCCCAAACACCAACTATACAACTATCATTTCAATTAACTAGAAGAATCAGACAAAGTTTCTTATATCGTCTCGTTCCCCACACCAACCATCCCCTCATATTTCCATTAAATCAGAAAATCGGACAAAAGAATCTTATTATACTGGATGCATACACATCTCTCCACCCCACACCCCTTTTTTAAACCTATTTAATCGGAAAACTTGAATCTTATATTAAGTTATGTTATTATTATTATTATTATTTATTTTGATACATTAGTTGATTAAGCAGGGGAAACTTCAATCGCCAGACTCAGTATCCATTTTTACGCAACCAGGGTTCGAATCCGGGGTTTCGAATCCCACAACCACGACCTACCAAAACGGGAGGTGGACGCTCAACTCATTTGGACATCCCATCCCGTCTCTTACACATTCCCCTCCATCCACCCGTCTCACAATATAACACACATTTGAGTCGGCTGACATGCACATATCACTCACGAGCTCTGTATCCCCGGGCTGGGTGGTGGTGGTGGTGCCATTGGTGATTGGTGGCACACTGATGTAGTACTCGCCCTGCACCGGGTCCCTCATGGGCAGCAGGCTGTCCATGTCGCAAGTTGTGCTCGACACAGCCGTTGTCTGCTTATCGCCATCCTGGAACCCGTTGGCATTCGCCTGCTCGCCCTCCTTCACCAGGCCCTCCGTGGTGGACACCTCCTGCTGTGGCTGAGTCGCACTATTTACAGACTCCTTTGCAAGAGCCGGCTTGCTGTTTGCCACCGTGTTGCCTGGTGTCACCAATGTCTCCGAACTCATCCGGCGGTTGATGCTCTCACTCGGTCGCAGGACCTTGTCCTGCAGTTTGGATAAAGGGTGAGTGAGCTGTTTGAAGGCAAGGATCGGCTTCTTGGCAATATACAGGGCTGAAAATGGTCTCCGGCAAAAAACAAAAGCCGAAATATGTGGTGATGTTATCTGTTAAAGTTGCTCCAGTAATAGAACGGTATCCTAGCAATTATCGTTATCATTCTCATTATTCTTATTATTAAAAGAAGGGAAACCGACAGTGAATTTCGGCAAAATCGCAGATATCCCCCCCCCCCCCTCTCCGCGCCATAGACTAAGCACTGTCAGGGAATAGCGGAAAATTCCTGGAAGTCAGCTTTCATCCAATACTCTCCTAGCACTATCCTAGCTCCATTCCACTTATCTGTCAGAACAGACTATCCTTGGAGAGCGTTCCACTGCTTGGGTTTTATGTCTTAGCAATATCTAAGGAAATATAAGAACTGATCAAGTACTGTCATAGCATATCCTTGGCATTTTATGAACCATAATCAATGAGTATCAAATATCGTGGAAACCCGAAATCGCTAAGGTCTCTCATCCCTGAACATACACTGTATTCACGCGAACAAACAGGAAAGACTCACGAGGCAACCAGATAATGTAATGTGTAAATACTGAACCAGTGGCGACCACAGCACCATTTTACATAGCGTTATGTAAAATGGTGTTAGAATTTGGTACTCAAAGATTGCAAGAGTTGTTTTTAGCTTCCCCCCCCCCCATATTTAGGACCATTATAGTTTAAGGAACCACTAAATCAAGTTTGCAAAGCTATCTGTAATAAATTTAATTTAAATATTACTTCGGTCGTATCTAAGTTGGATATGTAGAATGAAAGGTTTTGGCTTTGGTATTGCAAATATTTTCATTTCATCGGATTATACAACTTGAATACTGGTAACTACTGCATTGTGAAGGGGCGTCACCTACCGAGCGTCTCTTGTCTCTAGCTAGTCGGCTCTGTTGTAGTGCTGTTTGTGGAACAAACTGGTCCAACTGCTTCCTGCAAACATTCAAGTTTAAATTGTCTCACTCATACACAATGCAACACTAACTGGCCAAGCCTCCGACACTCCTTATTTGGGGGTGGGGTGGGGGTGGGGTGGCGAAGCGGTAATCGTCCCAGGGTTCATACTCATTTTGACATATCAAAATCCAGGACTTTCAAGGACCGTTCGGTGCAAAATTCCCAGATATTTTTAAGACGTTTATTAAATTAAAGCACTCCGAAACACGGCCATACTCAGTCGATTCAATGTGTAAGATGCGAAGTGTAAATAAGCATGCAAAATATAGAATGTATGTATAGCTTTAATATGAAAATCAAGAGGCAGGATAACAAACCCACAAAAATCACTTTCAGTAAAAAAAAAAACACAACTACGTGGCTCATAGCCTGAGGTCAGTGCAGACTGCTACAAATCTATACCCAGGACCAATATAGGAAATAGGGTTTTGAATTCCATAGGGCAGTGTTAAAACTCAAGGATGACAGTGTTAAAACTCAAGGATGACAGTCGCCATCAACAGCAACAAAAAGAAGCAGAAGTCTGACTTTTAATCAATTTGATCGTACCAAGTAAGCAAATGTGCGGAAATGTGACCAGGGAATAACATCGTGACCAGGAAATAAAATCGAAACCCACCAAAAGGTGGGTATTTATCATTCCGGTAAATTGTTGCAATGAGTTCCTTACAGCCCGAGTCTGGTATGTAATATAATGACAATCAACACAATGCGAAATATGCCCGGATCAAAGTGATGATTGATTTTCCATAAAATTAAACTAACGAATTGAGCTTACCTTTTAACATGTTTTATGTCTATAGTCATTCCATCCTTCAGCATCTTAATTTGGGTAGCTTGCCTGTGAACTGTAAATCCGACAAATACATGAATAACGCACAGTTATCGGGGATGAAAGTGGTATTTGGCAACAACAAAAAGCGGAAATCTGTAGCAAGGTGTTTGTAGATGATCGAGAACACTGAAAACGGAACATTGCTCCAATAATAGTATTCTTATTCTAGTAATTATTGCCAGATATTCTTCAATACCATGAACATTCCGGATTAAAGTGATTGTGGAAGGGAAAAAATAGGGAAATCGACAACTAGGTGGGCGATAATACGGTCCCAAGGACAGTAGAATGCTTTCCAAAGATAATCTGTACTGATAAGAGGAATGGAGCTAGGATAGTTCTAGGAGAGTATACGATGAAACCCAACTTCTGGTATTTTCTCCTGATTCCCTGACAGTGCTAACCTTATAAGAAACTGTCAAGCCGCTAAATCAACGCCGGCCATAACCCCAACACCGGCCAGTTGCCACTTATAGATAAATATTTCAAATGATTCTGAAAGTGTGTGTTGATATTACATAGGAGATGGAGAATAACAATATTTTTAAAATAATGTCATGCAAAATTGGGGATTTTCCAATAGCTCAGATTGGGCTACTACTTTCTCCGTATAAGTTACAGTTTATAGAGGATTTATGATACACAAAACAGTGAGAGTACTGAGAAACCCAAGTATAGCAAAGCTTGTGGCGATCATTACCAAATGTTGAGAACTGTTTGCACTAAATAGATACAGGGAAATACAGATATTTATACAAGTTTTGTAAGGAGTAGAAACCAGGACAGCCGTACCTATATCTGTGAAGTTCTGAATGTCAAACGTTAGATCCACGTTTACGTTTTCTGCTTTGACAAACTCCAGGCCTATTACCCATTTGGTTAGGTACTCGGGCTGTGCACTGCAATCAAAGCACGTCGAGTAATCATTTAACTTAAAGCTGCACAATCCGATGAAAATATCAATTTTCAAAATCAAAGCAATGATCTAGATTTGACTCTACATATCTAACTTAGATAGTGGTGCACGTATGGGTAAATATTTATCACCACATAGAAGGGAATACTGAGGCAATTTAATAGACCATGTTACCGCAGAAGCCTATAGTGTCAGTTTTGGCATGCTTGGTTAAATTAATTTTGCATGGTTGCACTTCAAATCTCTCAAAAGGTTAGACATTTAAAATAAGTTACTTCAAACTAAAGTAAGATAGACTATAAATATCGATATAATATATTTATCTCACAAAATGACAGAAACTCAAAACCATCAGCATAGCAACCTTCATGGTAAACTCTGGAGATATTTGGAGGAGTGACAGCGTGTAAAATAATGTGTGCATGCAGCCAAGCGTATTTCGCAGCCAACCATCCATCCAACCATCCATACATCCAGGTTGATGTGACAATTGACTTATCTAATGTCTACTCTACTAATGCCAGGTCAGGCAGGGACCCTACCTTGGTGCCATGGGTCCAAACGACCACGGGTTGACATGAGCCAGCTGTATAAAGATGTTTCTTTCCAAGTTTGCAACCAAGATCCGGACTTTGGACTCTACAAGACCGACCCTGTTTGAAAAAAAACAAAAGCATCGATATATGGTACCTTTTGCCGTGCATATTAAATTAGGCAAATATTATTTATGACGGAATTATCCTGTTTCCCCTTATACACCCGGGTAACAATCGCAGGGTCCATACACATGTGAAGATATGGAATTCAAGGCTATTTGACGGCTTTTCAAGGTTGTTTTTGATAGGAATTCATGACATTTTTCATTTGGATTTCAGGGGGAAACAACAATGACTAATGGCAATTTCAGACTAATTTAGATCAGTGGGGACAGTTTAATGAAATTCAAGGCTTTTCAAGACTTTCCAGGCCAGGTACGGACCATATACACTACTGGTTCCCCCCCCCCCCCCCTCAGTACTTACCACTCGAGGTGGTGCTCTTCTGTTTCTGCGCGCGCAGACAACACGATGTAATGCCTGGTAAACAAACCATACACTCGGTGAGTCTACAATGGTTTCAGTTACTATGCAACCTAAGCAATTAATGGAACGGACTCACATTCGGAATCTAAGAGGCATTTGATTAGGATTCCATTGACCTACTTGTCAGAGCTAGAGATAAAGTACTTTGACTAAGTCTCTTCAAATAACATTTATTTAAAATAAAACAACTCTTTAGCGACCGTTACGTGTTATTTAGACACTTCCAAAGCATTTGTCGCTATGAATCCGAGACCCTACAATAATTTATGTTAACTAAAGAAGTGTAATAAATAAAACCGGGTAATGTGGTATCGTTGACAATATTCTCCTCAAACTTTCAAAATGTCTGACGGTAGACATTATTATAAGGCCAGTTCACGACAAATGACGGAACTCTGTGAGAGAATTCAAAATCTTTATTAACATTCAATTATAATTTAAAGCCCACATTTTTTTTAAAGAAAAATTCTAAATGAAGTAATCAAATTTAAATAATATAGAACCCGCATATATGGCAATTGAAATAACCAAATGTATGGCAATGGCATCGATAAGCTTGTTTGTTCGTTTAAGTTTCACGGCCTGGTTACAGCTGTGGTCAAATCAGGATGGTAGACACAATAGTAATCTTTGACTGTCTAAGAACTTGTCCCTTGTTTTTAAAATCGAAAGGATATTCAACTAATATACATCTTTGGTAGATTACTTGTGAATCCAGAAGCACCAGAGGCCTATGAATACCCTGTGCAAATTACAAAATAAATAACTTTGAATTAATCAAATAAATAAATAAAAGTGTCACTTACTTGTATCGAGAGAAGAAGTCAGGGGCTTGAAATAAACATGACCATTCTTCTTTTCCTAAGTATATTCGTTCTGTAATTTCTAAACCTACAAAAGTTCAAATTTCAACACGCGATTTATAGATTATGTATGGCATAAGCATTATATGCATAAATAATATTATTATATTAATATGTAATATGGTCACACACCGCCGTACCAATAAGAGGCTACCATCCTACTCGAGTTGGAGCTACCTGGACAGCACATATTAAGCAGTTATTGAACTGAATGGAACTAAAGGCCAGAGCCTTAGCAGGACAAACTGGTCGGTTGCAAATTAAGGGCCTTGTCTCCGCCCTTTTTATCAGGGGCGGGGGGGGGGGGGCGGGGAGAAGAGGTGTTCTAGTTCAGGAGGTTACATGTCATAAAGATTGCTTTATTTTCAAATTTTAACTGCGGTTAATTTATGCTTTTGGTTGTAGAATTCACATTTATACACATTTGTTTTAAAAATATACAATACAATACAATACAACGCCGTAACACCCCGTTGGCGCTTTAGATACGTTTCTAAATTCGTCTTTAGCATTAATCGAACCAGTGCTGTACGAGGTCATTCATTATAACATAGCATAAATAGATATGCACCGTTGTAAAATATTTCAATAAATATAGGATAAATAGGGGGAATTGTCAGAAAAACACAGAACTAATGCATTAAATAATATAGCAATGTTGTAAAGGAATTGTGAACAGAATGAATGAGTCGGTAAAGCAAATGATTTAGATGGTCCCATGTGTGCATAGGCTAGAGCATCTGAAAGAACGCAGGTTCGATTCCCATATATTGAAAAGATGATTCAACCTCCCACGTATGGAGGGTAGAGAGAGGTGGTTGCCATCTTCAGGGTCCGTACACATGTGGAATACAAGGCTATTTCAAGGGTGTTTTTTTAATAGGAATTTAAGACTACTTTCATTTGGATTTCAGGAAAAAACAACAATGGCAAATTTAGATCAGTGGGGGTAGTAATATGGAATCCAAGGCGTTTCAAGACTAATTACCCAAGATGTTAAATTTAAGGCTTTTCAGGGCCTTAAAATGGTGTAAATGAAGTTCAAGATTTGTCAAGACTTCCCAGGCCACGTACGCCCTGCATCTTCCTATTGGCTGCTAGACTGGGTAAGTGAATAAAAGACCGCTATAGCAAATCAGCGCTAAGAGGGGTATCCCTGTACAATAAAGTAGTCGCCTAATGCAACTGTCAGCCAACCACGAAGCTACGTGAAAGATGGCCCTTGACGCCGCCTTACCTTCTTTGAACTCCTCGACCATGACTGTGCATGACGACTTTGAGACATTGTAGGTGGAGTTCTGTTGTGGGTAGGCGGGGGTGATGATGGGCATGACATGGTAGCGGTCAGAGGGGGTCACCTAAACAGACCCAACAGGTACAGACAATGTGATAAACGCTTCATTACCAGGGATCAAGTTTTGTTTATTATTTCTTCATGTCGTAGCAACATCTAAGGTCATATCAGGACGGGTACTGACTTGTGACAGTGCACACTCATGGCGACTTCATAGTGTTGCCCCAGTGGGAGACAAGGCCACCGACACCATGACCCATCACATTATCCTGACAGTGTGCTAACCAGTCCTTGTCCTATCCTATTTATGTCAAGCGCCAGGCTAGGTATTGACAATCATTGTCAATACGAGGGATCAAAGTGGTCTCGGACAAAAGCCAAAGAGTAAATCTACAGCGAGGTTCCCTAACATTGGCGATAAAAGCTATAAATAATACTGAGAACAGAATGCTCTCCAAGCAGTCTACACAGTGCTCATAGACATGAAGCTAAGATTATCAGGGATGAAACTGGTATCTGATTATCAGTAGGTATCCCAATTCATTTTTGCAACTCAATAGAAAGTACTATATTTTAATGCAGTTCGACAGCTTGTACCAGAAGAATGACACAAAGTTGATTAAAATCAGATGATTAGTTCAAAAGTTATAGGGTTTTTAATACTTAGAAATTGGACTGAATAATCAATTATTTTGGCATTTTGCATGAAACCCACATTACAATCATCGATTATTAAAAAAGTAATGGACACAGGAACTTGTATTTCCGGAATGCAAATTTCAGTGTGTTTTCTCTCTCAATGGCCACCTCATTGTTTTTCGTGATATTGGCCATTAAAAATGACAAAAAACATAAATTGGCACTTGTCAATATTCACAATTAAGAGGCATGAGTTACATAAATGCTTTCATTTTTAAAAGTACACAATCAATATCTGAAATTTCATCGGACTACCAACATTATCATGTAGTAAAAACAGATTACCAGAAACAAACCAATACCGTTATAGCTTCAGCATAATCATGGCAATTGTCAGGAAAATGGACATAAATCTCAATTTTGCATAACAAAATTAGGGGGGTAGGGTATTGACAGGATGACTATTCACTGCCTTAGATCAAATACTGTTATTTATGAACATGACTATTCACTGCTTCAGATCAAATTTTTGTAATTTGTGAGCGCGACTTAATAAAAAAAAAATAGTGTTAAAATTGAAAAGAGCAAGCAAACACCAGTCACTGTCAACATTAGCGATTCAGTAGAGCCAGATGTAAACACACTCAAGCAAGCGTAATACAACAAAAAGCAGAATGAATTTGTCAAAATCTGTTATTTGCGATGGTGACTATTATTACTAGCGGATACAAATAACACCATTGGCATGATGATGCTAGCTTTTATCAATCTCCGCCAGTGGTTTGAAGAGAGCAGTGCAAAATTTCAGTCACAATGTAGTTGAAACAAAAGATGATTTTCTGCATAGATAGGGTTGACAAAGTGTTGATTTTCTATCGGTTAGCAAAAGCATATCCTAATATAGCTGGTACTCTTGAAAAGAAGCTATATTTTTATGTATTTTTTATTTTAATTGATGAACAATTAGAGCATACCAACAGATTGAAAACGGTGAATTTTAAGGCTCCACACATAGATTCCAGGTGGATCAGTGCGGGAGTTGGGATACATACTATCAAGGTTGTAACTCGATGCTGGGGAAAAAAAGCGGAAATCTGTGGGGAGGAATCTACAAATAATTGAATAACACTGAAAACTGAAACTTGCTGCGGATACTATCCATATACTGAGAATTATCGTCTTATATTTCTCCAATATCCTGAAATTGACGCAAAAGCTCCCATATCAGCTCTGTCAGACTGGGTGTGTGATTGGAAGTCGCAATGGATATTATTTTAGGTTGAATTGACTTCACAGGCGAGGAGCTACCAAGATATCATATAGGAAATATTTGCATATTAACCCGTCAAAATAAAAGTTACTTGAAACTAAAGTCATATAGATTATGATGATTGATCTAATATATATTAAACTGGAAACAGAGGTACATTTGCTGCATACCCTCGGGTCCCAGACGGGGAAGTTGAGGTGGTTATCTTCTGTCGGCTCACGGAGAAGTACTGGCTGGGGCCACTCCCACTTCGACATGACGAGGAAGAACTTCTGGAGTAGCGTTGCCGCAGCAGCGTTTGGGTACAGCTGGCACACGCGTGCCACCAACATGGCCCATGAGACACCGCCCAGGAAGCCCAGCGAGTTGGAGTAGATGCCCTTCTCTGGAAAAACACAACACGGCAAGTTATGGGTAGATGTTCTCTGGAAAAACACAAGACAGCAAGTTGGAGCAAATACCCGCCTCTGAAAAACACAACACACCAAGTTAGGGTAAATGTCTATCTCCGGAAAAACACAGCACAGCGAGTTGGGGTAGATGTCCGGAGAGTTGGACAAAGTCATTCCTTGAAGAACCCATTGCATCGTTCTCAGTTTTGAGGCAACTGCCTTCCCTACATAGTGATCTTAGTTTTGTATTAACACGCAAACAAACAGGATACTGTAAAGTATATTTCTTGATTATCCAAAGCAGTCATAGGATCCCAGCAAAGCAAATATCAAAGCACAGTAAATTCTAACTGGTATAATCGCAACCCAAATGGAATAATTTATCTGGGATAACATTACCAAGTGACGATATTTAGAAGATAATACAAAAATACTTTCACCATAACACATACTCCCAGTTTGGAATTTTTGCATAAGCTATATCTAAACACAGAAAAAGCTACCCATATGATAAATTGTTGCTTCCAGTAAGACACAATGCACCAAATAAGTCAGGTGGTGACAGAGGTTTCTGTGTAACACGTGCTTACGATGATTAACATATATTTTCTTGACTACTCATACAATAGAATCATACTTACTTTTGGCCCACAACTTGACGGCTCGAAGAGTCATACGGAAACTCTCCCGGTTCGGAACTAGGTGCAGAATTTCATCGGTCACTCGACACCCATTTAGACTTCTCACGCACTTCAAATCCAGGTTCTTCAAAAGACTGTCGTCCCTCAGGTCTTGGTTCTCAGGGATCACTTGCAGTGCAAGGCGGGCAAATAACATGTCGAGCTGTTGAGGAGAAACTAACATGTCATATGGTAGTAGGTACCGGCAGCGCCCATTAGAAGTCCAGGAATGGTGCTTTTTTCCATCAATATTCACATGCTTGTAACTATTTCTGTGTGTATATGATTTAGATGAAATTACATAAACTAGAACATCCAACATATGTTCTATCCAATGGTGTTGTTGGATAGAATGTATTTAAGTAAACTCCATTTGTATGATGAGTGTATTTAGTGAATATTCCTTCATTACTGATGTAAATGAAAACGACTGAAAAAAGGGTATTTTTAATGGGCTCGCGCTTCCTTGCACTACCTCGTAGAAAGTCAGGGATGGTATAAGAAGAAGCGCAATGACCTCAGCTTTCTAACCATATATGGTTTGCCCTAGGTCAAAAAGGTCAAATTCTGCAATTTAAATAATTTTGAAAGTTTAAAGTCCATTTACTGAATTAAAAAATATTTAAAACCTAATAAGATTTGGTATGGATAGAAAAACAATTTAATTACCTTTCCAATGATACCAGTCTTAGTATAGTGCCAGGTAGTCCAAGGAGCCGCAGGCAGAATATTGACACCAACCTGTTTGGGCCTTTGCTGACTATACTAGTTTCACAATGATTGATTGATTGATTGGTGGTTGCTTTACGCCGTGTCGGCAGCATAGGCCATATTCACGGCGAGAAATGTTTGTTTTTTGTTCAAACCATCGCTTTTACATGTAAAAGCAGACAATCAATTATGTGCCAATAGACACTCATTAAATTAGAAAGCTCACAATCATATATTTGTGGTCAAGGGAAACAAATTCCCATAGAAAAAGAAAAGTTTTATTATTAATTGAGAGAATCTATTTAGTAAACTATATGAGGTGGTACAGTCCAGCTGCCCTCAAAAATGTTTTCCTGTTTCACCTTAGTAAAAAGGTCATGCATACTGTCTGCATTATAGAACTGTTGGCGCAGGGCCAAAAAATCAACGCAACTTAGTCAAATGTGTTTGAGTGTCAGCGGGGACTGACACCCAATACATTCAGGGGGAGGTTACCCCTTGAGCAGAAAAGCATGTGTAAGCCACGAATGGCCAATACGGCAGCGGCTAAGGACCACTTGGTCCCGCCGACCTCCCGCATGAGTCTGTGGTGGCTTTCCTACAGATGGTTCAATTTCTTTAAAAAGTTTATCAATGTTTTCATCCCACTCATGTTGCCATTTGGATTTTATGTGGGTGGCTATTAGTGGTTTCAGATTAGAGTGAGGGATCAGACACGGTTCAAGATCACAGTTCAGGGCCTTCTTCGCCCAATGATGACACCCATGTAGAAAGGTGTATTTGACATTGATGTCTATTGAGTTATATCACAAAATGAATAATCTAATATTGTGTTAAATTTGGGGAAGATCCAACCATTGCTTTAGGTACAGTGAATATTTAAAGATTTATTTAAATCAATATTTTTGGTTTCAGACACTTTTAATCTGTATTTGCAATCAAAATACAGCTTCTCATATTTTTAGTTTAAATTATTGGTATAGCTAATATGCATTAGTTCCATATGCTATGTGTTCAACATTTGAAGGAGATCCAACTATTAGATGAGCCACAGTGAGTGTTCAAAGCTTGATGAACAAATTTATATTTTTGATTTTGTACACTTTTCTTTTGTATATGCAATCAAAATGCACATTTTGTATTTCTAGATAGAATATTAAAACAATAATGTGTATTACCTCCAGATGATATGCACTGTTAATCAATAGGATGATACACCAATTGGTTAAGCTACAATCAACATTTAAAGATTTATCAAATAATATATTTGGTTTTCTGACAGTTTATCTTTATATGTTCAATCAAAATTCTATATTTTCCATATTTTTGGATATATTATTGATATACATAATATCTATTGGTCTCAGGGAATGGTTATAGTACTACTGTGCCAAATTTGAGGAAGATTCAAGAGGTTGTTTAGCTGCAATGAGCTTTCAAAGATAGGAAAATTGAACAAATTTCAATTACAGATGCTGTTTACATGCCAACAATTGTTCATATTGCTACGGCAATATGGGTAGTTCGAAACAGAGGCGGGAAACCTTCCCCCCCCCCCCATGCCTATCCTCCTTCACCTTTCCCCCTCCCCTCTCTCTCCCTCTCCCCTACTCTCCCCCCTTCTCTACGTCCCTCTCCCCTCCCTTCTATCCAGGCGGCGCCACCGCCGCCACTCCCTCCTCCCCTCCAGGTGGCGGCACCGGCACCCACCGCTGGTGCTGCCGCTGGTCCCCTGCCCCCCCCCCCATCCTTCCTTCCGCTCTCCTCTCACTCTGCCACTTCTCCACCACACGCCTCACCACCAACACCTCTCTACAACTCGCCTCCCGGCTGATCTCCAACAGCACGAACGAACACCACAACCGTCACCATGCCGCCACACAAGACAAACCGACGAACATCAGCCAACCCGGCCGCCGCCGTGTCTGACGACGCCACACGCACACCACGTCAGCGGGGCAGACCACGCTCCGTGGTAGTTAAACCCATAACAACGGCGGACGAAACAACCGACGACGACATGTCTGCGGCCGAGCAGCTCAACATGCTCAGACAGTATGTGACCGACTCAATACGCCAGCAAGCCGATTTGGCCAAAACGATGTCGGACAGGATCAAGGCACTGGAGACGCGCAAAACAGACAAGCGATCACAGAGTAACTCGTCGGACGACAGACCCGTCCCCAAACGCAGGAAACGCGGCACCCCAGACCCGGACCAATCTTCAACACCACGTGCTACGACCTCCGATGCACGCTCACCGAGATCACCCAGATCGCCGAGACCCACGCCTCGCAGCCAACGCACCCATAAAGGGGCTGTCACATTACGGCGTATGGCGGGAGCGTATTGAAAACCTACGTACGCCATCGGGTGCCACTTTCGGGTGTGTTTGAGCGTATGAGGAGCGTATGAAGAGCGTATGCGTAGCGTATGTGTAGCGTATGGGAGCGTGCTGTGACATTTTTTGACAGTATGGGCCATACGCCCTCATAGGTCGCGTTTTTTTGAGCATGCACAAAAAAATTTGGACGGACGGATTTATGAAAGCGTATGGCGGCGTATGCATCATAGGCTTCACATACGCCGGCGTGTTGCGGCACTGGCGGCGTATGCGGCGTATGGCGACGTATATGACGTAAGCCGCTACGCCGCCATACGCTCCCGCCATACGCCGTAATGTGACAGCGCCTTTAGGATCGACGGAACAGGTCAGAATCTCAAGAGCGACCAAGACACAGGAGGTCGCGCCACGCACGGTGCGCCACCGCCACATCCTCGAGCGAAGACGACTGCCACCAAAGGGATGTGATCGACGCCATCATCGGAACCAACCCAGACGGACGGAACGACAAGAGGTAGGACCCAACTCCTCCCCCACATGTACGTCATTAGGGACGAGCGCAAGGGTAAGGTGGGCCCGGGGGAGAGCACGTGGCACGAGTACCTGGCGGCCCTGTCACGCATGCGCAAAGACCCCAAAGTGCCCCAGTCATGGATAAAACCCATACTCAGCCACCAGGACGAGATGTTTGACATGGCCGCAGAGTGGAAGTGGGACACGTGCCTTGCCTGGTCGGAGAAGGTTTTCTCCATGATAGAAGACGGGCCGCCTCCCTAAGGCCTGGCGTGACGAACAGGCCATAAAAGACCTACAGCGCGCAGCCTGCCTTGCAGGCATACGGTAGGAAGAGGAGAGGCGAGCCGCTAAGGCCGATCACACGACCAGACCCCACCACTCACGCACTGACGAACAGACGACAGCCACGAACAATACACCTTACAGACGACCAGAGTTTAACACTGAGACGGAGGGGCGCTCATGCCACAAATGGAACTGGGGCACGGATTGTGGTTACACTGCATCCCACGGCACCGGGAGCGATCAACGCGCACATCTGTGCGTCTGGTGCGCTAATAAATATAAAAAATCCAACCCGCACAGAGAGCAAGAGTGCAACAACAAAAAGCGACAGACTGAGCGGGAGGCCGTGGCACTCGACACGGAAGAATCAGCCAGAGCGGATTTTTAGATAGCGGCCCTGGCGAGGCCGTAGAAAACGCCACCTCAGACGACGCACGCGATACGCCGCAGCCGACCCCACCCGGCCTACGCCTCGTCTCCTCTACACGCAGGTTCGTCCCGGCAATCCCACCCTGGGACCCAAACCCACACATATACGGCACTGAGACCGAAGCCGCATACACTGACGCGCCACTGACTCCGCTCCCGCCAAAACCGCACCACGTGGCGTAGCGGCCAGAACGGCCCAGACCGACGCTGAGATTCCCGCCAAAACAAGCTGGAGCAGCTCAATACAGGCGTCACTGGACACCCCTAACCGTCGCCTCACGCCGGACGCAGACCGCCACTTCCCTCCCTCAGATGTCGCCGCCTCCGACCCATCAGTCGCCACCCCCGACCCCGATGCCGCCACTAACGACACCGCTAATAGCCATTACGGTGCTCGCCTACCCAACACCGCCGCAGCACCCTGGACGGCCCCGGACCACGACGCCGCCCGCCTACCCGACACCTCACCCATAACCCATCCTCAGACACATGCCGCCAGGAACCCAGACAACGGAAGCCCCCAACCGGAACCGGAAATCGAACTCTCCCCCCTTCCGGCCAGCACACACATTCTCACCCCGACCCCCGCCAATGCCCCCCCAAACCCCCACCCTTCACCCCCCTTCCCCCAAACCCCCAGCCCAACGCCTTCCCACCGACCCTCCCCCACACACCCCCACTGCCCGGCCACGCATACGGTCGAACACCCGACAACGCCCACACACCTCCATCACCACAGATGTTGTCGTACGATATGAACCGGCTGACGCCACCATAGTATGCGTCAAACCCGCCACCGCCAGCCAACCCACAGCCCCCCCCCCCCAGACGACGACGAACTCGACCCGGCTGCGGCATCCGACGCCCTCCTCACCTACCACGACCGGGCACACGCCAGTGAAGACATCGACGACATAACCACCGACCAAGTCGACGCCCCCTCCCCCCCTACAACCCCCCCCCCACACCCCCTCTCCTACAAGCCTACCCTACACAACATATGGCCCACCACCGTCCCCGCGGCCTGGGGGCATGAAGTATACAGACATATATTCGACAAGTTCGGGCGACTGCCCTCCCTAACCACGTAGCAGCACGCATACCGGTGCCATCCGATCTCAACATCGACCGCTGGAGGGCCCTCCTCGCCGGTTAACACGATGCCGAGTTACTCGACTTCCTCGAGTTCGGGTGGCCGGTCGACTACACCGCCGACGCCCCTCCCGTCCCATCGACCGCCAACCACCGCGAGGATCCTGACCACTTGCAATGGATCCGCAGGTACGTCAAGGACAAGGCGTCCAAAGGCGCACTGCTCGGACCTTTCCGCCAACCTCCCTTCGCCCCATGGGCCCAGACGAGCCCGCTGATGACCTGGCCGAAGAAGAATACCGACGAGCGCCGGGTCATCGTCGACCTCAGCTACCCAAGGGGCGCCAGCGTTAATGCAGGCATACGCAAAGGCCACTATCAAGGGAGGCCCGCCACCTACACCCTCCCCAACATAAACAACCTCACCGACGAAGTCACCCGCCTCGGGCAAGGCGCATACATATGGACGATCGACCTCGCCCGCGCATACAGACAGCTGAGGACATGCCCCCTCTCTGTCCCCCTCCTAGGAATAACAATCGACGGCGACACCTACTACGACATCGCCCCCCCCCCTTCGGGTGCCGCACCTCCTCCATGGCCTGTGCCCGCACCACCAAGGAGGTCACATACCTCCTCCGCCGGAAGGGCCACTTCGTCCTCTGTTACCTGGACGACTTTGTCGGGTCCACCGCCACTGAACACGATGCCACCCTCGCCTACCTCGACGCTGTCCACCTCGCCGCAGACCTGGGCCTGGCACTCTCCCCACACAAGTGTGTCCCGCCCACCCAGCGCATCGAGTGGCTCGGGTTCGAGGTGGACACGGTCGACATGATCGTCCGGATCCCCCCGGCCAAGCTCGACGAAGTCGTCGCCGAGTGCGCCGCCTGGGGTCCCACAACAAAGGCCTCCAGGAAGGACCTGCAACGCCTCGTTGGAAGGCTCCAACATGTCGCAAAATGCGTCTGACCCGCCAGGCGCTTCATGAACAGGATCCTCGACGCCCTCAGAAGTGCACCGTACACCGGAAAGCATGCCATTACCGTCGAAATGACCAAGGACATACTATGGTTCAGGCAGTATGCCCATGCCTCCAACGGCGTTGTCCTCCTCCGCCCTCCCCCCAAGCACGAGTGGGTCATCGAATGTGACTCTTCCCTCCTCGCCGGTGGAGCGCACTCCCCCGCAGGCTACATGACTGAAGAGTACCAGCCAGGCTTCCTGGCCGACGGACACAACATTGCCCAGCTCGAGGCTATAAACCTGGTGGTCGCCCTCCACGCACTCACCTCCCCAAACCCCCAAGACTATGCTGTTGTGATCAACACCGACAACCAGGCCTCCCAGATTGTGCTCGACTCCGGTGCCGGGAGGGATCCAACCCTCTGTGCCTGCGCACGGGCGATCTGGCGATTCGCTGCACTTAACTCTTGCGAGATCCAGGTCATCCACAAGCCTGGCGCCGAGATAGCCTTTGCAGACACCCTCAGCAGGGCCCCCTTCGACCATGCCGCAAGACTCAGAGCCAACCGCTTTGTCGACGACATGGGCCTTACCCGCATACGGACTCACCATGACACCTCCCTTGTCACCGATGATGACTAGCCTGGAAGAGACACTAATTTGCCCCTCTCTTCCAGGCACACACCAGGACCACCAGGACATCATCCACCTCTTCCGCGCCGGGCTTGCCCACTGGACATGGCGGAATAAGCATCGACAGGTCACCACCTACCTGGACCACGCCCGCAGCCGCGACTATAACCCACTCCGTCTGACCCAGATAGATCTGGCCTCCTACCTCGCTCACCTCTCCACCTCACTCAGGTCACCCGGGGCAATCATGAACCACCTCAGTGCGGCCAAGACCTGGGTGAGGCTTAAGGACGGAAGGACTCGCAGCTTCGAGACCTATCTTGTATCCATCGTCAAGCGTGGCATCATACGGACCTCATCCCACCGCAGGCTCCACCCCTCACCGTCCATCACCTCCTCGGGGTCGTCCGTTACTTCCTACGGGCTGGCCCATGCGCCCGAGTCCTCACATCCGCCATACTCGTCGGATTCTTCTCCCTCCTCAGGCAAGGAAACCTCCTCGTCACCGGTCGGCCTCACGACCCAGGGCACACCATTCGACATAGCGACATCGTCGACCTAGGCACCCACCTGACCATCAACGTCCGGTCGACCAAGACCTCAACCTCCCGGGCGGACGGCTTCTCCATCACGATACCAGCCATACCCACCTCCCTGTGCTGCCCTGTGCGGGCCTGGCGCCGCTACGACACCACCACCCGGGTGCCGCCCTCTTCACCAGCCTTCCTCACCCCTCAACGTTCTCCCCTCACCACCTCGACTCTCACCACCGCGCTTCGCGGCATTGGATGCCCTGACCACCGGGCTTACACCCTCCACAGCCTCCGTCGAGGGGCTGCCCAGGCCTG
Organism: Branchipolynoe longqiensis; assembly: GCA_030323885.1. NCBI lineage: Eukaryota > Metazoa > Annelida > Polychaeta > Phyllodocida > Polynoidae > Branchipolynoe > Branchipolynoe longqiensis. The sequence continues at coordinate 150,372,593 of CM059186.1, forward strand.
CGCGGCCGCCGGTGCACCTATCCAAGACGTCCAGGACCTCGGACACTGGCGATCCTCAGCCGTACACCAATACGTACCGGCCCGCTCCTTCACCGCGGCGACCCGGGCTCTCTCCACTTTATTTGGTTGAGGCCCGGGTCACCCAGAGACTTCATTCTTGCCTACCTTGATTACTGACCCATTAACGTACTCATCACGCTCGACTTATCTACCTGAACACTTGACCCAACGCATTATCACTTATTGACACTTGATCTACCCTGAACCTGATTGATTTCTACTGATTATTGACTTTACTGATTGCTTATTACATTGATTACTACATTACCTTACTCTTACTACCACTTATCATCATTAGCTTCATCCCTACTCTGAATAAATTTCCACATTATGTATTTCCGCCTCGTGTTTTGAATTGTTCATATTGCTACGGCAATATGGGTAATTCGAAACAGAGGCGGGAAACCTCCTCCCCCCCCCCATGCCTATCCTCCTTCACCTCGCCCCCTCCCCTCTCTCTCCCTCTCCCCTACGTCCCTCTCCCCTCCCTTCTATCCAGGCGGCGCCACCGCCGCCACTCCCTCCTCTCACCCTCCTCCCCTCCAGGTGGCAGCACCGGCACCCACCGCTGGTCCCCTGCCCCCCCCCCCGCTCCTTCCTTCCGCTCTCCTCTCACTCTGCCACTTCTCCACCACAGGCCTCACCACCAACACCTCTTTTCACCAGCCCACCTGACCCCACATATCCTAAACGTTGAGGCCCGGGTCACCCAGAGACTTCATTCTTGCCTACCTTGATTATTGACCCATTAACGTACTCATCACTCTCGACTTATCTACCTGAACACTTGACCCAACGCATTATCACTTATTGACACTTGATCTACCCTGAACCTGATTGATTTCTACTGATTATTGACTTTACTGATTGCTTATTACATTGATCACTACATTACCTTACTCTTACTACCACTTATCACCATTAACTTCATCCCTACTCTGAATAAATTTCCACATTATGTACTTCCGCCTCGTGTTTTGAATTACAATTTTTTTTCACATTTTTGGATGCAAATATCTTTTGATTCTCTGCAGATAGAGGTCTGGAGAAAAATAGACTATTACACTGTTATGAATATGTGAACTATCTTGCATTTATTCAGTATTGTTGCAGTTTTTCAAGCAAATACCATGCTTTGAAAATGGCTATTTGGCCAAATGGGAAAGATGTTTTTATTACGAATTGCACTTTTTGACATCGTCTTATTAAAAGTCTGCTTGACGAACTGATTTAACAATTGGTAGTTTAAATTCCTTTATATATGTACAATGGAAATTGGTTAGCAGAAAACACCTGACATGGTTGGACCTTTTATTATACTTGGTCAAAGTTCCACTTTTAATTGGAAATTAATACATTTTTATATATTAATTCTTTAAAATTGAATATATCAAAAACAATAATATATATAGCCTAACTCTTTTTGGATTCGGGTTAGTAAATTCAACTTCTTCAGGAAGGAATAACAATATTGTACCCTGTGCATATATTTAAATTTCACTGCCGGTACCTAATGGTAGGATACCGAGGTGAAATTAACAAACATATACTCAGGGTACTGAAGAGAAACTAACATGTCATATGGCAGGACACCGAGGTGAAATTAACACATACTCAGGTTACCGAAGGGAAACTAACATGTCATATGGCAGGATACCGAGGTGAAATTAACATACACGGCAGGTTACCGAAGAGAAATCAACATATCATATGGCAAGTTACCGAGATGAAATCAACATTTCATACGGCAGGTTAACGAGAAGAAATCATATAATATGGCAGGTTACCGAGAAGAAATCAAAATATCACACAGCAGGTTACTGAGGTGAAATCAACATATCACACGGAGGTTACAGAGGAGAAATCAACATGACAGATGACAGAAAACCAAGAAATTAACATCTTATGATAAGATACCGAACCCAATACCAATAGCTAACAAAATAATAATGTCTAAAAGACAACACCCTCTGCAATTTCAAATAAATAACGTACATGGCTATTTCAAGAACCTCTGTGCACTATTAATGTTCCACTCCTACAAGATGGAACTTTGAAAACGATTAGCTTTATTATTATTATTACAAATCAACAAAAGATCACCACTGCTTAAAATATCAAAGACGAGCATTCCAGCATATTACTGAAGCTATTTCCACAGCATGTCTTTGAAAACTGCCGACAAACCTCAATTCCACTGAATTCCATTTTGATAACGGGCACGAACGCGTCCTGCACGGCCTGTTAAGGAGATACAAATGGTGCATGTTCACAATGTGATTCTTGTTTGTTGGTGCTTCACATCTTAGCAACAACTAAGGTTATATCAGGACGGGTACTGACTCGTGACAATGCGCACTCATGGAATTTTATAGTGCTGCCTCACTTGAAGACGGGGCCACTCGCACCATGGCCGACATACTGCCCAGTGGCATTATCCGGATACTGAGCAAACCAGTACTTGGCCTATTCTAGAAATGCCAAGCGCCAGGCTAGGTAACCACAAGTATTAATTTTACAAGTAATTAGTTTTACTCGGCCGGGGTTTGAACACACAACTAGCCAGCGACATCACCGATTCGACCACATAATCTGGTAATGACATCAACGCACACTTCACAATGTGAAGTTTGTAGCGTTGTCACTGCGGGTGAGAAAGATACCAAACCCATATTTAAGGCCTTTTCAAGAGACACCCTTAAATTCTAAGCATTTTCGAGAGACACCCTTAAATTCTAAGCATTTTAAAGAGACCCACTGTAATTGTAGGCAAGTTAAAGAGACACCGTTTAATTATCATCATTTTCAAGACCGAAACCTACATGCTGAGGCAGAGGCAGATATAAATTTAAACACTTACCCTTAGGTCCTTGGTCTCTGGTTGCTGCTTCAATAGTTCATAGAAGGTCTCAAAGAAGTCAGAGCGGTTTATGTGACGGGGCGCTACGCAGAGGGTGTCTATATCGGCACCTGAAATTGAAGGGGGGGGAAATATGCGTGTATTTAATGAACTGCAAAGGAAAACTTGAAATTTAAAAAGCTATATATATACAGTAAAACCACTCTAACCGACCACTCCCCCATATCATTCGCTTTATTTGGATCCCAACAATACCATCATATTCTACCTCCCTAAACTGACCACCTCCCTAAATGGACCACTTAAAGTCGGTCCCAAAGTCGGTCGATTTAGAGAGGTTTTACTGTCTACAGGAATGAAAGTGGCCTCTGGTAAAAATAGCGGAAATCTAAGGTGAAAACATGTTATACTAGTAAGTATTATTATTAAAAGAAGGAAAACGCAGACCGTCTCCCACAAACTTAGTACTGTCAGGGAATCGTGGAAAACGCCCGGAAGGCAGGTTTAATCCAATATTCTCCAAGTACTACATAGTTCCATCCGACCTGATCTGTCCGTACAGACTATCCTTGGAGCAATATGGTATTGGCATATGCTGATAATACTGCAGAGTTTGAACTAGTTATTGGCATGTATATACACTGATAGTGATACGTGATTGCAGTGCAGTATTGGCCAACGGCATCTTGTGAACGTTAATCCGGGATGATCAAAATCGCAGACATGCGTAAAACCGCAATCTTTCATCCCTGTTATATATACCATAAAATTATAATTCGCTTAAAAAAGAACTTTACCGTTTACCGCAAGAATGTATAACTATAACAAAGAATTTAAGCTTAACAAATATGGCAATATGTTTTCAGGTTAAAAACGGAAATACACATCACACTGCCTGTAGCTTAGCGACATGATGCCGTTCCTAGGTCATGGGGAAATGCCAACCTCGTGCTCGATCGTTTTCTAGTCACCTGACGAGTTCCTAGGTCACATCCCACCTCCACCTTTATATCGCCTATGTTCCTTATACCATAGGGTGGTCTCCCCAGCATTCAGGAAAGGGATAGCGCGAATCGTCCAACGGGATGGCAGGAATTGTAGAGCCAATGATTTTACGTTTCAAAATAAGGCAAATTCTGTTTCACCAAATAGCAAATTCCGTTTCAATTCCGTTTCAGAAAAAAATAACAAATTCCATTCCACACTGTTTAATTTTATGCTTGATTATGATACTTATGTATTTCTATCATGTTAGAATTAATTGAATCTTGTCTAATTGCAGGTGAAGAGCTTTCTGATGACACTGAGATGGTGACGGGGACTTTAGCATTCAACTTGACACTGCACTTTTATTATAATGATACCAATTGAAATAATAATGTAATACATCGCAACATGATCGTCACACAAAAGAATGACAAAAAAAAATTGAAATAAATACTGATGTTAAATTGGAGATCAAGACTACGGAGAAGTGGTACTTGATCAATTTAGGCTTTATTCTGTCACTTTTTAGTTCAAAATAACGGATTTGACATGAAAATAACGGAATTCCGCTCCAACTTATGAATTCCGTTTCAAACTTGACAATCCACGATTTCCGTCCGTTTTCCGCGATCGCGGAAAATCATTGGCACTAGAATTGGTACAGCTGGTTCCACTTATAGGCAGTATGTGTAAGTTGTGCAACTTACGCTGCCAATGGATGGTGAGCTTACTGAAATAAGTCAATTTATGCTGCAACAGATGGTGGGCTCACCATCCCCTATGCTATGTAGCGAAACCCCTGCCATGAAATATAATGGTATGGAACATGACCTACCCTTATTGTGGATTCCCAAGCGGTATGATCCAAATGTGTACACCTTGCCCCCTGCTTGATCAACAAGCGACTCAGGCATCCCCTGAAATTTAAATCAAAGCAATTGTTAACTTAACAATAGCATTGCATAATTCTATCGCTTCAAGTTTTAGCAATATTCTTTTTTTAAAGATAGATATATCAGGTTGGTTTATCACAATAACCTAATTTATTTAGTTTGAAACGACTTTTACTTTTAAGGTTGCCTGGTCCGATGAAATATATATTTGTCAAAACCAAAGCACTTACCTACATTGGATTTTTTAACTTAGATACTGCAGCTTTAACTAATGATTTGAGGCAGCATATACAGAATAATCAGTGAATTTACTACCTCCTCTCTGTGGCCATCTACTTTGAGAAACCCATTAGACGGGGAGGCCATTAACCAATTAGGTCAATCTCGTCGCCTGAATAGTCCTGTCCTCATTCCCAGTACCATACATGACTTTAGTCAGGTTCCAGGACATATAATGACACCCCCCCCCCCACCAACCACCCACAGCTGGGTCGGTTTCTTACCTACTCCCCCGGACCCCCCCCCCCCCCACCCCCAAACACACTGACACCAGCTTCTAGCCTCCCTCCCCATCACACAGCCATGCCTCACAATTAACCCCCCTAACCTCACCCACCACGGCTGGTTCTGGGAGTATGCTAATTAGATACACACCCCATACAGTCAACTGCCCCCTCCCCCACACACACTCACAATCACTTGGCACAGTAGGGCCTATGTGTGTGGGCTGGGGGATGGAGGAGGGTGGCAGAACACTCTTACCAGCTGGATGGACCTGACTTAGCCAGTAGAAGATGGTGGGAACCAGACTACCTTCATATTACTAGGTCGTGACAATCGCGAGATGGCAATCTAGGGCATAGATACATGACTTGGCAAGCTTGGGTTCTTTCAGTTCAAATTGTCTTGAATGAGCGAGGTCGCTCATTCGGTGTCATTGCTGGACCTGACAGGCTCAAGGCCGAAGCCCTCCCCCCCCCCCCTGCCACTACTGTGGCAAGGGGCGGGGGGGAGTGAGTGATGAAGGGGGGGGGAGGAGAAGCCATCTTCCCCCCATCAGCCTATATAACAACTCCTGCCAGCCATCATGGCCAGGCACTATCCTGGCGTCTGCCGGAGCTACCAAAGCTGGTCAGTCTTCTCCAAACGCCCGCACTGACCACTTCCCACCTCACATTTCTGATAATTTACCCTCTACTGTTATCTCATATTTTTATCATTAACTATTGCTATTGTACTTTAACGTAATTGATTACTCGTTTGTTAAATCGTTCACATGACTCATATGCCCTCATCACATTTCATTTTCCCAATATATCGGGGCCTTCGATCGTTCGCTTCTTGCCCGATGATACAGTCAATGTACATGCCGCCGGGTGGGCAGCGCCCGAATAAAAGCCTTGATTAACCCACTCATGCCTCTGAGTCAGCTGTGTCCGTGAGCAATGGCTCCAAAATTAGCCTTTTTTCCCTCTTTAAAAAAAAAATCTAAGTTACTCTTGAATATTGAATATCAGGTTATAATGGTCAACCTGATGTATTTATCTAACAAAATGAGGCAAAAATTCGAAAGCAATCGGACAATGCAACTTTAAAGCGTTAACTTTACAGACCCTAGAATTGTAAACATCCTAATTCAATTTTGGCATACACATACACAAATGAAAACGGTCCAAATTTTGGTACGCACACCAATATATTGGACAGCATACTTTCTTTACCCGTTTTCAAACATAGCATAGGAGCACTAAACTCGGATCTACACTGGCACCTGCAAGACACCTATGGGAGTGAATCATGGAAGAGTTGCACAGGATCACCAGACCCAAAGTTACACCGGTATTTGTGTGGTTTTGTTTACCCATTTATTTTGCCGCAGTGAGGTTCTATTATATTTAGTGTTTGCCACTATACAGACAAAGAAACTTATTTATTTTAGCCACATCATTCGTCAGAGTTCAATATACCGTACATTGTTGGAAGGGAAGGTGAATGGCAGCAGAGGGAGAGGGAGACCAAGAACATCATGGTTTACAAATATTTCACAGTGGACAGGCTTGAATTATTCAGTCTATCAGAACAGCACACCATCGGGACAAGTGGAGAACCATTGCATCCAACCCTCGACTAGAGGACGGAACTATTGATTGATGATTGATTGAGGTTCTATTAAACTAGACTTAACATTCCTTTTACATGACAATACATATTCAATAAACGCATAAGTATCTAAGTTGGATACGTAGGATCCACTCCAGCTAACTGTTTTTAGTTTAGAAAATGAGTTTTACCAAACAGGAAGTGCACTCTATATCGTGAAGCCACAATCCTGTTCGGTCAATTGACACTATTACACAGTAGCTAACATCACTGTTTACTTATTTTTCAACACAATTGACATCCCACTGTGGTGGGATGTCAATTGTGTTGACATCCCACCACACACAAACTTAAAATGTGCCGTCGGTGGCCCCATAGTTATATCTGAAATATCCCTAAGCAACAATATGTGATATTACTTTAGCACTCAAAAGCTGTTAAGCCATGTGGGCAATTGCATTCAAAGTTTATGCTGACATACCTTACTAATACTGAGGTCCCGAATCCATTGTTTAACGAGTATATTTATCTTGTTCAGCACCATCATCCTGTCAATGACAAAAAGATCAAACACGAAATCATCATCATCATCATCATCATCATCATCATCATCATCATCATCATCATGCTGTCGGTCACGATGCGACAAAGACTGCTTTCATTACTTGACTGCCGCTCTACGAAATTACAGGGTTGTATAATGCAGTCAAGTGAAACAATTAAAAATAATGATCTGAGCCTTACGCCTCACAGAATTTCACATACACATCAAGAGCATATGACAGTGGAATTCTGCCACACCAAGGACAGTTTCAACAGCTATACAAGCAAGAGTGCAATGTCAACTGGCGGGATCAGTTTGCACGTCTTGATGGCTGCTTTTGCAAACATGATAATCTTTCACTCAGTTACATAGCAGGTGAGTGAGTGAGTGTCTGGTGTTTTACATCTTAGCACAACCTAGGGTTAATATCAAGATTGGCCATGGTCGGAAAAAGACTGCCTGGTTTCCTGGGCCACCTAGTTTACTCAGTCGGGCATGTGAAGTTCTCGGTGACTGGCTTGAACAGGTATGTCGTTATTTTTGTGATCTGCAGTAGCAGATTTCAGTTTCAAGTCCATTTCCGACACCGGTTTCATTTCCGTCATCAAGCCGACTGACTTGACTAAAGTACTTATTAACCACTATCCACAGCACTGTGTATTCTTAATTGCTTATGACAATTTATGTCCTTCAAAGCACCGTTTTTCAAATGTATTGACAGTTTTTTAAATTTGGGCTTGGGCAAGTAGTTTTGCCACTTGGACAAGTAGAATCCACTTGCCCCAAAAATGTTACTGTCCTATCCTGTGGGCACTAGCTTGGCACAGAGCACAGTCATGCAGGTTATATAGTGCTGCCCCACCGGGATACAGTATATCAGATAGAAAATGATAACCGGGTATGAAGGTGGTCTCGGACAAATAAAACACACCCCGGAAATAGAAAATGATATATTTTACTGAAGCAGCTGCCTTTACTGAAGCAGATGTGTGCTATTCGCTACCAACTTTGCTTGGAAAGTAGTGCGTGAAACTTTACTTCTGGTAATTTTCCACGATTCCCCAACAGCACCAGGCATATGAGGGGTTGTCTGTGTTTTCATGGAACACCACCCCACTCAGTGCGGGAGACTCAAAGCTGGCCACCACTAGGAGCTAGCGGGGGGGGGGGGGGGGGGGGGGGGGGAATGGTGTAAACCGCAAAACTACATTTTTCATCCTTGCATAAGGGATAATAATTTGCACTTTTAGTTTCATCATACACTGGTCACATTAGAAAGCACTTACCGTTTAGCCAAATCCTCCTCACTTTCGAAGACATCATAAGGGAACATGGCCGTCTCTAGCTTCTTGGACAGTTCAATGTCGCTGGGCTTTGGTGGTGCCAGGCTGATGGGTGAAGTAATGCCGGGGTACTTTTGGATAACCCTCGGGGCTGCATTGTTACTGCGAAATACAATGTACAACATGTGTAGCAGTCATTCTCAGTGAAGGAACTGGATGTTTGTAGAGGCAGACATGCTACTCACGATGGGTGTGGGTGTGGGTATAGAGGTGGAGTTAGAAGAGCCTGACTTTTGTGGATGGGTGAGTGAATGGACTACTGCCTGAACTGTCCATTTCTATAGGTGAACTGCATAAACAGGTGTGGTTGAGGTTTGTATACCATACTGTAACCATTAATAGTAGCAAAACCAAGCAATGGGACTTTTCTGCCATCAGGTAACTATGTACAGGCAAAACATTTTATAGGTAACATAAATATAACGGAGATAATTAGAACATAAAGAGACATACATGTGCTATGGGCAGGGTAAATAAATTCATTTAAACAAAAAAACTATAAAAAAATTAATAAAAAGACTTTCCGAGAGCAATATTTCTGGGTCATGTGATATATCATTTTAAGTAGCGTTTCTCCTCTTTTTAATGGCATAGAGTTCTTTGAAAACTGATCATAGCCTAAAATGTTATGGTTAGGGTAAATAAATTCATAAATATGTATTTCTTTTTAAACAAAGGAAAAAACGCCACTTTCCGAGAACAGTATTTCCGAGTCATGTCATATATCATTTTAAAGAGTGAGTTCTCCTCTTTTTAATGGCATAGAGTTCTTTGAGAACTGATCACATAAATTCCTTAAAATTTTTTTTTTTAAAAACTAAACAACAACAAAACGGACTTTCTGGGCGTGGTATTTCCGGTCATTTTATATATCATCTTAAAGAGTTGTTTCTCCCCTTTTTAATGGCATAGAGTTCTTTGAAAGCCGATCACAGCCTAAAATTGTATTAAGTGTCAAGGTGGATACAGCAAATTTAACCTGCTTAAAAAAATGTAAAACCTAAATGCATCATTACAAAAATCACACTACATCGTAGGTCAAGATCATAACTTTCCCTTGATATGAGGCTCATTCTGATCGGCCGAGGCTAAGAAGATTAGTAATTTTTTTCTGGGGACTCCAAAATGCATTGCCAGTCTGGTCACTTTCCAAAAGTGGCTGAGCATACTTTGAAACATGATACACACGAAGGGATTCAAGCTACTAAAGTGAACCAATTACGCTCTCACATATAATAAGGCCGCAGATGGAAGGTAGAACGATTGTGTTAGTCATTCAATCATATTTCTAGCATGTGAATGCATTATTTGTGGAGATACAACAAGGCAAACTTGAGCTAAATTGTGTGTGCTTTGGCCCTGTCCTATACAGTTTCTACCTACAGCGACTGCCCCAAAGGTAGGGGAGCACCATGGTCTTACTTGATGTGTCTTGCCGCTGAGAGTCTAGCCCTTAACCATTAAGTGCAATAAAGAACCCAGTACCAGGTTTTTCAGGTGGCGAACATGGGAAATATTTATTATTGCAATAAATTGCTTGTCATTGGTAAAACACTATTTCTAGTTACTTTCAAGCAGTTCATTTATGAAGCAACAAAGCTGATGGTACACATGAAATATTGATAATGGTTATTTGTTTAATGCCACAGAGTAACATAAACAAGCTAATGACAAGAGACATATAACAATGTTTTTATTTTAATTTACAGATTAATACAAATCAAATGCCTGGTAAGTTTCCTATTGCGGTCCGTATCAGTGACCAGTCCGTGAAGTAGTGGCTAATATCTATACCCCATTTCAGAATCCCAATGACGGGACAAGGTGGTGTTGAGTGTCCGCCTTCTAATTTGGTAGGTTTTGAACTATTTTCAATAAAGAAATACTTAAATAAAAGGTCGAATACAGTACATTAGCACTTGACTTCAATGGGCCCTGTTGTCGGTGAACCCCGGCTATACAATACAGGACACCTGTTATGCCAGGAGAACCCTGGTCACTGAGTGCACATTGTCACAAGGCGGTACCAATACTGATATGACCGTAGATCTTGTTAGGATATAAAGCCTCAACAACCAAACAAATCATCCTGCAACCAGGACCCGTGAACCAATGGTGACGTATTTGGATCAGTGTATGTTAGCAGAGAAGGAAGTAGATGGATCACAGGGATGGTCTAAGATTAGATGTTAATCCTGACTGAAGGAGAGGTCTGGATCAGTTTGCAGCGGTCTTACACAAGATATAGTTAGGTGGATGTCATTGGATAAGCTTTAACACACCTGACTTCCCTATATATATATATGGGACTGTCTCAAAAGGTGCTAAGCAATATGGGACAAACCTTTGTCCATTGTAACAATCAACATACTATCTGCTTATGCATTTGCTCAGGATAAACTGATTTGTTTTTAACATGGTGTTTCATAATCCCAATGGAATACATATTGATTTGAAGAAAATGTCCGGGTCTTTTCAGTGTAACTGTTTCTGTGCTGTTTTGTGTCAATCGTTACAATGGACAAAAAAAAGAAGAGTTATCACCTTTTGAGACAGGCTCATATATTAAATATATACACCAATAATTTGTTGGTCCACCAAAAGGGAACTCTATACTTTATAGCTATCGCTTGAGGCTTCCAATTATGACGTCGCTCATATTACACAAGAACTCCCGTGACCAAAACAACTAAAAGATATTTAGGCAGAACAATTGTTGCATAAGTATTTTACATGGTGTACTTAATTTAAAGTTGCATAATCTGATGGTTTTCAGCGTCTGCCCTTTTTTTTCATTAAAAAAAGAAGGTAAATATATTAGGTTGATCATTATAATCTATTTCATTTTAGTTCGAAGTAACTTATTTTAAAGGGTAAATATTTTATGTGAAAAAATACCAAATTAACAAATGCACACAGAAATGCCGGGCAACATAGAGCTCAGCAGTGACAGGTTCTATTAAATTGACTTAATATTCCATTTATGCAGCAATAAATGAGTGCATCAGTATCTAAGTTGGATATGCAAAATCAAATTTAGGTAAGCGTTTTGGTTTTAAAATGCTATGTTTTCATCAGACTACGTGACTTCAAGTAGGTATCCCAAGTGAAATTTTGTATGGGTTTGTATTTAGGTTTTTGTATTTTACGAATTTTGCAAAATAATTTTATATCTCCTGTGGGTTCCGCACCAATGCCTCTGACATCTCACTCTTGACTTCAATCACCTGACCTATGAAGAATTCTTCATCATAAGCCACAGCAACCCACACACCTTGGTTTGAAAATTTGAAATTTATATCGACTTCAGTGTTGCTCTCTGCATCAGAATCACCCACCCATTCCATGTCGTTCGAGCAGACATCATCTAGATTTATTCCCTCAATTTTTTCACTGACACTATTTGATTCACCAGAATGACTGTCACTGTTTAGCCTTTTTCTTTTATTTGGGCGAGAGGTGGAGCTTGAGTTAGGAGTAAGTTCTACTAGATGAGTGGGCACAGGCAGACCAGACTTCTCAGACAAAAAACACATGAAATCATCTTTCAATTTGTCTATATTTTTGGAACCAACAACTAATCTTGGATCCTTGTGGCCAAGTACCTTAGTGCAGTAGCCCAATTCAGCATGGAGAATTGCTTTCATGTCTTTCTTCAATCTTACACCAGACAAAACATTGAGAACATCTTTTATTTCTGCTGTCATGAATTTGTAAAACCTCTTCTAGATTTTTTTTACCAGGGAGTTGAAGTGAACCATTTTTTCCCCAAGATTCAGCCATTTTCAACAGGTTATCTGCATGCAGTTGGGGTACCTAGTAATAAGTAATACTACCACATAGGTATCCCAAGTGATTTAAAAAAACAGGTTTGAGCTTGATTTAATGGATTTCACTTGTTAGGATATTGAATTTGAAAGAAAATGACATTTCATTTGTCAAAATTGATCCAATATTAAGGAAGATATGGACGTTTTTAGGTTGTTACTCTATCGGTCCTGCTCAAAGCTAAAAAAAAATTATAGCTCCCAAAATTAAAACTAAGGAAATGAGCAGTGGAAATGAGGAATACCAGTTCTCCTGCTTAAACTACTAATGTATCCAAAAACAAATTAAAAAAAAAAAAAAGTTTTAAAAAAAAGAAATACCCATTTTTAGTCATTAAATCGCCGTGCGCATGAGCGCCATAGGTTCGCATGAGCGCTGATAATTATGACTGGACAGGAAATAAAATTCTCTTTAATTCAATACCAACTTTTAATGGTTTTAAAATTATATTTTCAGTAGAAAATAGCACTTCAAATGGAAATCTTTGTAACTTCAAATTTCAATCATTTTTTTTGCATTTTCTCTCAAATTAAAACATATAGAGTTTTATATGAATGGAAAGCTCGGAATCTCACCTATCTAGGGGTATTAGTACCCTTTTCCTGGGTACTTTGATCAACAAATGGCGTTGTTGCACAAATTGGATGTACACTAGCTAATTCTACTAGGGATACCATGACACATCTCCACCTTTTATTTAGCTATATCAGGCTTATTTATTTGAATAATAAAATGAATCCAAGACCAGGTTAAAGGTAAGAGAACAAAGGTTGTTTCTGCTGTAATACATTTGTAAAAATCCTTTGTGGTTTGTTTTGGCAAGGTTGAAGTGGAGCAATTTTTGACAGAATTTGGCATATTCAACAACTAATCAGCCTGGGTTTGGGGTACCTACTTAAAGATTATGAACCATTATGGCGCTAATAGCTGATTTACCCATATATATGAGTCATATTTTCACATGCAAGGCCAAACTTTAATTTAAAATGGGAAATAGCCCCCATCTTTTAATTTTCTCCAATCATCCCTAGTTAGTCTACAGCACAGCTGGTGGGGATAATAATTGGTGTATTATTGTTGCAGTTTTAAACTAATCTAGGAACACATTAAATTATAAAAAGTGGACATATAGAATCGATTTCCCACTGAGTATCTCTAAAGACACGGTACACATTGTAGACAGGAATGAGGCATGCAATTATCCTTGAAGTTGTAATGATACTACCAATACTCAATGTAGCAAATGCGTGATCTAAATCTGCATCCCATTTCCTCACCTGCTAATTCCACAAATATGTCTGAGCACATTGCTCAGAAACAAAATAAACCCTTATAATAGTTATATCAAGAGTCTAAATACTTACTCAGCAGAGCCCAAAGTAGTTTACAAGACCAAACTACACAACAAATGACATAATGATCTTTCCTGGAAATCAAATTCCCCAAGCCTTTAATTTTAAAACAAGGCCGTTAATGTCATACTGTGGTTTTATTGTACAGCACTTTAAATGGTTTATGCTAGTAAGGGCACGCTATTAAGTTTGCATTGTTTGTTTGGGTTTATTATTATTATTTTAATAGATTAAACTACAGATTAGAGCACATTGAACCGAACACCATTCCCACAAGAGAAAGGCATATTGAGGTAAAGGGCTAATAAATTATAATACTCAATGCACAGGTTGACGCTATATAGACATAGGAGACATCGACACAAGATTAGACGGGGGTATTCCTCTATTACTTCCTATCAGCAAAACAACCAGAATTCCAAAAAGAGCACAGGTGTATATGACACAAGCCTGGAACATACCACCTCCCGTCAACACAGGGCCAAAATCTAGGCATATTTAACTAGAAAAACAACCAAACCTAAAGGGAATTTGACAAAACACTGCCCCTAAGCCTAACGGACACCCAATCCTACCAATAATATGTAACAAACAAGCCACCTCGAATACATTTTCAGTGGTATTCTCACTCGGATGAACAATTTTTTTTGGTTTTAAGTCACGGGTCACTGTAGATTTTTCTGCATTCAAGTATTTGATAATATAATTTATGTATAAACGATGATGTCATAATATTAGAAAACCTCAGATTGGAATGCGTCACTGGTGAAAAAAACTTTGTAAGGTTGAAAGCAAATCAATAACAAATGACAGAATCAGAATTTTCACTTTTACTAAGGAGTCATGATGCTAAGACCGTTTCCCAGTATTCGACAAGACCTCAGGCGAGCAAGCAAATAATATTTTCAGATAACACTAGAATTAATGTGACCACCATATTAATGTTAAAATCTGCATAGTCCGATGGTTTTAAGCTCCTGCTATTTTCTAAGATCACAAGGGATGAAAGTGGTCAGGTTAATTGGTGAAAATAAATTTTAATTGAATAAGTATGGAGATAATTGAATTGAAAACATGCTACATTAATTGGGGCAAGCACCTCAAAATACTGACACCATATTTCTATTAAATTGGCTTAGTATCTTCCTTATAAGCAAAACAAATAAGTGCAATAGTATCTAAGTTGGATGTGTAGGACCAAATCTAGCTAAGAGTCTTGGTTTTGAAAGTTTGATGCTTTCATCGAACAAAGTATCTTCAATGTTTATTCCAAGCTCTTTCCCATAGTTTTTAAAAAATCGAAAGATAGTGTATTCCTTACAAAAATGTCACCTACCAACAACAATGATATTACAGTGTAAATGTCTAGTCCCAACACGACAAGAGTGGGCTCCACAAACTGTACATCACACACACACAAACACCGTCAATGCATGTAATGCAAATCGAGACCATTACAAATTACTGACAGTTGGCCATGTTAACATGAATGTACTACTGCAAGCGAAAACTACCCAAAACATATATTATTATATATAACTTTTTAAATCAAAACTTTGGGATAGCCAATCACCCAATACCACAGCTGCCCCGACTTCATTCCATCCATGTTTTAAAATGAACGTAAAAACAACCAGACATGATGGAGCGAACTTTTCACGGACCAGACACCCAATCCTAAACACTAGCCCAAAGACAGCTCATAATAAAAACGTCATGTGTCAGGTTAGGTTACCTACCAACTGTCAACAAAACCACCACTCTTGTTCAAATTAGATGAGTTATCTTAAATATTACCTGTGTTGCTACAGGTTTTAAAACGATTATTCTTGGCTAAAGTTAGGATATAATAGTCAGAATGTGTATCATCTTAGAACTACCACCCTTGGCTAAAGTTAGGATATGAGAGTTAGAATGTGCATCATATGTATTGCTACATGTTTAAAAACTACCACCTTCGGCCAAAGTTAAGATGAGAGTTAGGATGAGTATGTATTGCTGTTGGTTTCCCAATAATTACTTCCACCATTTTGACCATAGTCCTACGGATCCAAATTTACAGAATCGTACATAGGTACCCTCCAATCCGCCCGCGGCGCCACTAGCGCCGAACCAGTCTGATTTGTACAACTTTTTGGGACCTCATCGGCGGCAGAGTCCATTGCAAAAAGGCACCTCACCTGCTGCACATGCTCAGTACCATAGTTGTTACATCCAATTTTGAAACACCATTGAATTCAGCAACAACAGATACTATTTTCACTGTTGTACAACATTTGAAAGGCACTTTAATAGCCTCTTTTAAAATATTCCAAAATTTGAGTGAGATATGTACATTTTTTTCTTCCTAGAAATGGTCACACAATAAGTATAATATGGCCCGCGAATGTATAACAAGGCCCGGTATTGTCAGTGTTCAGCTGACTTTTGCTCCAGACGAAAAATTTCCATAGGGGTCCAAACATTCAAATTATAATCTCACTGAATCAGAAGCAATACGCTTTTTGAATTTGTTTAATATTCCAAAATGTGTGTGAGATATGTGCATTTGACCGTTTTTGACTTTTTTCTTCCTAAAACGTTATTTACCTATTTTATTGGTAAATAGTTGGCCAGTTACTTATCATAAGTGGGTGGGGTTGTATTATTTTCAGTAATCTTAATATTTAAGTCAGTTTTAAAAAGCTGAGGTGAGGTGCGATATCTAGATGAACCTTGATATCAAGTTTGATCAGGATCTGACCATTAATAAAGCAACTACAGCTGATGGTCATGTTGTAGGTGGGCATGCTTGTATCATGGTTGCCACAAAAATACATTTTTCTGTGATCTTTAAAAAAAAATTTTTTTTGATAAGCTGAGGTGATTTACCATACCAAAAAGCACCTTGATCTAAAATTTGATCAGGATCTGACCATTAATAAAGAAACTACAAAGAAATGTTATAATTAGCCTATTTACCACTCTTTAATAAGGCACTTCTCTAATGCATTAACTTAGCTAATAGTAATACAAAAGATCTTGAGATCAACAACTTTCAAATGCACACATCTCACTCAGATTTTGGAATATTACAAAAATTCAAAAAGCATAACGCTTTTGATTCACTGGAGCTTCCATGGGTTTATAATTTCAATGTTTATTCCATATTGTAAATGTTAGGAGGGTACCTATAATAGATAGTGTTCAGTTATCTGGTTTCAAACCAGTGACAGTGGTGGCAAAGAAGATAGCGAATTATAAAGTTCCATTAATATATTACAGTAACTACGTACACTTGCTCGTGAATTAACATGAGGATATATAATATACAGAAGCCAGGGAGTCTTGTTAGATGTTGAGTATTACTAATAAAATGGATTATTTAATACTAGAAAAAACTACACCGAAGCTGGCACCGAAGCTGACAAGTTTTACCTTTGAATATTCGAAGTCCATAGATTCCTATTGCTGGGGTAATAAAGTAGTATGCAATGTTTTATCACAAAACCAATATACCAAAGTAATATTTACGATATAAAAGTTACAAAGATGCCAATATAACTCAAAACATTAAAATTAATATGTTACTTTAATTTAGTATGGTTGGCAAATATATAGTGTCCCCTACTTTTAAGACATTGGTGTATAACTATAAAGAGGAATAGAACCACTACCTTAGACTAAGTTAGTGGGAGTGTCAGTGGTGGAGGGGGAATTCAATGCAGCATCTTCAAGGCACAGCTTCCTCGTCCTGATTTATTCAAATAATATAAATAACATGTCTGATACTTAGTGATAGATTAGAAAACACTACACTTTCTAATCGATGAATAGACTATATTAAAGTACTTTTGCATTGGAATATTTTCATAACTTTTATATGACTGGAAAGAACATGACCTAATCTCACCGAAAATACAAAGCTGTAACAATGTGGCAATCACAGTTTATTATAATGGTGAATCCAGACTAAATTTAACAATTAAGCCGACATTAGAAATGCCATAACTTTCTCCCCTAATAAGATATTTTCAAAATTACAACAGATTTGAGTTTGTCTCAGCAAGATCTGTTGAAAGAGCTTAAATTTATACTGTTTGTTGTGTTTTGAAATTTTAGCTGATCTACCTACTATACTCTATAGTCTAGAGAAAATGGTCCTTCAACTCTGGTGACTGCACTCTTGAATTAATCTTATTCTTTAATTTCTTAACCCTGCTAATCGCTATCGAGTATCAGTATGATGGTGGCTTAATTTATTTTAAGTACTATGGAATTTGAAATGACTAGGTTCACAAACTGTTTTCTGACAAAAAATTGTAAAATGGGGGCTTTACATTAGTACATGAATGTGATTTATATTAGAATTAAATCACCGTGTCCGTGATCACTGGCAGTGGCACTGCCACTGAAACTATCGTCGTGAAAAGTATCTAACATTAGCACTCCCTATGGCAAGATGCCAAATTATATAATACAAGAATAATAGTTAATTTAGTGGGGAAAGGACAAGAAACTATTAAACATATTTTTCTCAATAGCTACACAGCGCAGGACAAAGTTATGTTCCAGTTCCAAAGCTATTGTCAGTAGTGTAGGAGCAAGTGTCGAAGTGACACTCAAAATGAGTCAAGTAATGAATACACTATATTATAGCCTAACAAAGAAATAGCGCAACCTGTAAACCTTCAGAATTAAATCTCTATTTCGTAAGGAAATAACGTACCTCGTCATGATTTCGTCTTCCCCAAGAAACGTCCAAGACGACTAAGATGTATGTTGTCTAATATCTTACAAACATCCTTATCCTAAGAATCAAAACGCATCCCTTTGCGTACAATGGCGGTCATCTACGCACATCCCATAATTCAAGAACTTCCGGTTGTAGGTGGCGCCGTCTATTATTTATAGTCTGAATTTGTTTTGCCCTTTTCTTAGTTATCTAGTTATTATTTAGTGTGCATATATTAATGTTTAAACAGAAAGATAGTCACAATAATAAACTAGTAAATATCACAATAACTAAAATCGTATCCAACGAATCAGTAAAACAATTATTTCAGAAACTACCTTCAAGAATGTGTGCCAATCAAACGGACTGTTTACTGTGGTGATTATCAGGTGCGTGTTGAAAACTATTAATTACCGTTATCCTGTGCCTTAATTATAACGAAGTTCCAAACAAAAACAAATTCATGATTATTATATATTGTTATTATTTTCTAGTATTTAATATCGTAGTATTTTGGCAGTTAATAGAATATACGGAATAAACAGCTACAGTCTGTTTGCCAGCATGTTGCAACCTGTTTAACTTTAAGTAGGTATGTGACAACAAATTTCAAAGTTAACAGATTCCAACATAAAATACATCATTGCAAAGGTATTGTAAATTCCTTTCTAATGATACCTAAATCATCATCCTGTGACAATTATCAAGGAAGTTGTGACACTTTCTAACGCGTTTTTTATGGGTAATTTTGTTCCATTGTTTCAATAGAGGGGGTGTAATGACGTCACGAGGCAACTTCCGGTGGCCATGTTGGATTACATATGCAAGGCTTGGAAGTGCTTACATTGTGTTTATTTACCGATTTGTTGGTTTATTTGTCACTGTTTTGAGCAGTTTGGCCTCAAAAGTTGGGGGAAAGGGTTTTTTTGATGATGGGGAAGCATTTTTTAAATCATGTAGCCTCAGATCATGGCTAATGTGCAGTATGTTGACACTTTGGATGCTCTGTCAAAGAATTAGAGAGGTTCGGGCAGTACCCGCTAGGTGGCGCCACATACTTCGGCAGCCCTGATTATAGGTAGGCCCAGTGGTGGCCAGAGTGTTCTTGGTATAAGATAGGGGGCGCCATAGGTGGTATTAAGTGTAATCTAAGATGACTAACCGCCGAGTGATGACATCACATGCACTCCCTCTATGGAAAACCAGTTGAATTTTGTGACCCATCTCAAGGATTTCCCACAATTTAATGCCACAACTTTCTCAATCCTTAATCAATTTTCAAAAACTTTGTGTCATTGGAAAGCTTAAGGAAAGGACAATACAAAACATCTATTTCCACACTATTTTATTAATGATTGTGTTACATAATAAACGGTAAGTAAGGAGAGGTGTGGTCCTGATTCATCACGAGAGTGGAGAAACTATGTTGTATTTTATACTAAACTAAAGCTAAGAATATGTTCTATCAAATGAACAATGTTTAAAGTGATTTGAATTATGGTGGAGTGCACAGGGGAAATTTAGGCACCCGATGTCAATTTCAATGCCACACTGGTGTGATGCAAAGGTGTCAGAATCACAAAAACAATGTCTTTTCAATCTTCCAATGCATTATAATATTTTTGGGCCAAATAAAAAACAACACCACCATTGAACAGATCTTTTCACAAGCTTTCATTCAGTACTTTTATTGTGTTTGTGAACGCACTATTTGTGGTGCTACGGCTGTTTAAAAAGAACATTTTTATAGCGTTCAGCCATGCATTCAAGTGAGATTGGAGCGCCTATTGTGATATCTACTTATAGGAATGGGAAAAATCCCGAAAATCGCGGAGATCTTTCATCCCTGACACAGTAATATATCACAAACTGACAAAGTTCTTTAAGATAATATTAAATCACCACACATCAGATCAGCTGCCAAGGCACATTTCTTCATAGGTTTCACCCTTACCCCAGTATCCATCTCGTGTCTACTGCCAGACACACCTTTTTATCTGCCCTCAAAAGCACTGTTCCGGTCCTCATATTAACACCAAATTACACCCTAATATAGAGAAGTATATAAAGAAACAAAATAAACTAAGTTCAAAATTATCAAAACTTACCTTCAGGTAGAATTCCAGTGACTTAAACAGACATAATTTTGAATAAAGATTTTTTGTCACTTCTATAAATCGGACAGCAAATATTTTTGGATGTAGCAGTGGAGCAAAATGTGAACTAAATCATCCATATGGTTGGATTCCTGGTAGTCCTAAAATAAAGGTTGCAAGAAAGGTAAAATGAGAGTAAAATGTGCA
Source organism: Branchipolynoe longqiensis (assembly GCA_030323885.1). Lineage (NCBI taxonomy): Eukaryota > Metazoa > Annelida > Polychaeta > Phyllodocida > Polynoidae > Branchipolynoe > Branchipolynoe longqiensis. The sequence goes on from CM059186.1 coordinate 150,393,577, forward strand.
CCGCGCAAGCACCGTGGGACAAGCGAGTACCGTGAAAGCGCCGTGTTATTCGCGTACCTACTTTAAGTAGTTTTCTCAATTCGGTCTTCACGTTAGTCGTTACATGTAACCAAAGACCCTATAATACTAAGACGGCTCACTCCCTATCTCTCCCATGGTAATGTAAATTAGGCAGTGCCACCTTGTGGTGGGTTTGATCAGCCTGGCTGCTGGTTGGTGTTTCACATGTAAACACATACAATTATATTGTACATGAGATAGGTAAGTATGAATACACATCAATATGAAATTGCTATGAACAAATACACATCATCATCATCATCGCCATCATCACACGTCTTTCACATTCTTATATACATTTATACATATAATATAGCCAATGTTTAACCAAGAGAACAGCCAGCGCACCAAGTGGTGGGTTTGATCATTTTGATTACACAGTACAGGCTGAGTGAGCCGTCTTAGTACTTCTAGTAGTATTATTATAGGGTCTTTGATGTAACATACTTACATTTAATACATAAGAGGCATTCAAATGGGCCCTTTCTATCAGCAGGATTTACGGATGGAGCGGATGGAGCCACAACACACATCCGAATCATACGTATAGTAACCCACTTCCGGTCCCAGTCGAATAGGAATTTGTAAGGAAATATTTTGATATTCGCATAGAGAGGCCCAGTCGAATGCTTCCATAGTTACATACATGTTTCGTAGTGTCTACGCGTACGTAGGCATAGGCTAACGGTCTAGGCGTACGTGAGGAACTAGGGCTCATGTGCGCACATCCTTTTGAAATTTGCCATTTACACTGTTGATATGCTTATCGGCAAACATATATTTTTGCCAAATAAATTTAAAAGCTTTCATTGGGTCGATTAAAAAGATCATAATGCGTGATTGAAGAGGAAGATCTGAAGTATTTAATTTAACCTAAGAGCAATTTTCTCTGAAAGGATTAAAAAGCAGAGATAATAGTGAAAGTTGGGATATTCTCAGTGTCAGTGCCAGTGGTAGCCGTACCGGATCACTGCCTCAAAAACTATTTTCGCAAAATAAATTCAAGAACTTCCAATTGGCTGATTTGAAAAAAGCTGGATGTAAAATTGTAGAGAAAGATCTGAACTATTTAATAGAAATAAGAGAAATTTGCTTTCAAAGTACCATAAAGCACAAATTAGATACGTGAGGGACTGGGGCGCAAACACTGCCATACATGTAGACTAGCAGCCTATGAATATGGCTCACGTATGGATAGACACAGAGGCTAAAGATACTTGAGGAACCAGGGCGCATGCGCAGACACTGCTGTACCTCTAGATCGGCAGGCTACGAATACAGTACACGTAGCCACTGCCTACATGTTTACACTTACTACTTACAGATAACACAGCTACAATATAGGGTATGCACTCACGTCACGCAAACTGGAAGCGCGGCCATTGTGGCGATAGTAACCACAATAATAACACACTGTCACACTGCAAACTCAATGGCTATGAGCAATCTTCATACAGAAAAAGTGAAATATCTATAAAACTAACCCACCTAGAAACAAATCGGTTGGTACACATATAGAAAACATGTTTACCAATAAGACTATATTAAATTTTTAAGGTTAGGGTTCTGGATTTCTATAAATTTTGAATAAAATCGACGTTTTGCACTGCGCGTACCGGCAAACTGCCCGCGAAAGGTAAAATACGGCAATGCTATGTCTATGTGGAGCATTTATTTTTGTAAAATAAATTTAAAAGCTTTCATTGGATCGATTAAAAATATCTTAATGCGCGATTGAAGAGGAAGATCTGAAGTATTTAATGTAACCTAAGAGCAATTTACACTGAAAGTATTAAAAACAAGAGATAATAGTGAAAGTTGGGATATTCTGAGTGTCAGTGCCAGTGTATTGTCAATGGCCCTGAGCAATCTTCATACAGAAAAAGTGAAATATCTCTAAAACTACACTACTTAGAAGCAAACTGCTTGGTACACATATAGAAAACATATTCAACGAATAGGTTATATAAAATTTATACGGTTAGGGTTCCGGAATTCTATTAATTTTGAATGAAATACACGTTTTCCACTGCGCGTACAGCCAAACTCTATGGGATGTTTACTGGTTGATATCACCACAATGGCCGCGCATCCGGTTCGTGTCGTCACGTGAATACCCTATATACCATACGTCCACTAACTAACCCATATTTGACCGACTACACAGTGTATAATGTGCAGTGTCAAGTTATTACAATATTAATTGGCTAAGATTCTTGATAAGAAACAACAATTTATGCCCCATGACATGGGCCTATGTGGCAATTTTTTGTTTTAATTAATGGATTACAATGAAATTGGTATTGCTAGAAAGCTCTTGAAAATAATGTTCTAATGATACCAAGATCATCTCTTTGGGATCCCAAATAAGAAAGTTATGGTAGCTTTTGTGATGCAAAATTAGAATAAGCTGTGTCAACTGGACTTAATGGAAAAATAATCGAATTTTGTGATCGCCAGGCTACGCGCACGGCTCACATACATGTAGCCACTGCCTTACTTTAGTGCAAACGGGAGGCGGAATTTATTATTGCCCACTACACAGATTTGATATATGACACGACCACACTCAGGTGGGAAAATGGTGGCTTAATCCAAAACTTTTAAATATTTTTTTAATAACCATTATAACTACAGCAAAATAGAATTTAAAGTATTTTATGATTGCATAATTTAGATATGTCCATTTTAATGGTCATTGAGAGAGAAAAAGTAGCTTTGCAGTACATGCCACACACGGGCACCAGCACAAATGCTCCTAGCACCCCCAGTCAAGACGTAGGTTACTGGGCTCGGGTCGTTTTACACACGGCCCATGTATTTTTAGATTCCACTCGCGGTGTTCTATTTGAAATCCTAACCCCTCGGGTGACCCGAATCACCCGGAGCGTCATAATCGAATACGGCCCTCGTGACTAGCCAAGTGACCCAGATTAGACTTTTACTGGCCAACACATCATACATTACAGTCAGGTTATTCCTGCTCTGTTGTAAATGGTTGGGTGAGAGTGGGGAGAGAAGGGAGAGTCAAATGTATTAAACAAATTTAGAGTACTCCAGAAAGAAAATATATTTGATATATAACATTTCCTGTATGTACTACTCTAAAAAATTGAAATGCCTAAGTTTTTCTCCATTCTCAACCAGCCATTTCCAAAACAGCAGGAGCACTCCCCTTCCCCGCCCCAAATATTTGTTTATATAAACTGAAAAAGTAAGCATGGTTGTGCTTGGAGAGCATATGTTGGGGTGCAGTTCCCGTCCCCATGAGCTATACATGGCCCCTTTAAGTTTAAGACCAGTATTATTTGCCTCACTGTCGGGTACGCAGTGAAGGAATTTGGTCTTGCATACAGTCATGCCCCGAGTTATGGAAATGAAATTGTGGGCACAACCGTCGTGTATGTAAGACTTAAATAGTAAATTCCTCCTCTGATGGTCAGGTAAATAATTCCGAATTTCTTCAATTGGGTGCTAGACCGTTGTGTAAGCAAGACTAAATTTCTTCTCTTTGGATCCAACGATGAGGCAAATATTTGGTAATTTTGACAAATTCCAATGGAAATTGAATCAATTGGAGCAACGTTTGTAATATTTAACTGACTGTAACTCTGTACAAAAGATGAACAGGGTATGATTGATTAACAAAGCCTTTGCAAGTCATGAAATATAGCCGGGTTCGTTATCATCACAGCTGTGTACGCAAGGCCAAATTCCTTTACTGTGAACCCGATGGTCGGGTAAATAATAACTGAATAATTAATGAATGTTCAAATTAATTGATTATATATATATGATTAAATTTGATATCAAAACTGGTCTGGAATGGGAGGCTATTTGATAGGAATTAAATCAAATCGCATTCCACACTAATTATATTTTGCTTTGCATTTTTGTTAAATTGTTGAATCTTTGAATACGATTTATAATTATATTGCTGTCTAATAAAGTTAACATTCTATTATGTTTTCAGAACCTAAGTTAAACATGGCTGAACTGCACATAATCGGTCAAATTGGAGGGGCAAGTGGATTTCCTGAGCATGGTCTGTTCTGCAAGTGGGCCATACATACTGGTAAATATTTTGAATTAGAGTTGTTAAGAAACCATTAACTTATGATTAAGTTGGTAATAAAGGTTTGATTCGTTAGATCACGAGTCGTGGATGCAATTACAACTTCTAAGGTCAGTACATAGTGTTATCCACAATGAGCAGCCGTAAATGTGTTAGGAGCAAATTTGATGCGCGAGAAGGAAGAACAGAGGCGGAGGTGGGAAAACTGAGGCGTTTATTGTGACGCCTCGGGCAACATACAGAGAAACAGTGAACATAACAATAAATGACAAAGTAAGGTACAAACAGGGTAACTGAGGAGGTAAACAGGCTGAGGAGGCACATAGCAATACAGGGGGCTCATGAGGAGCAGGGGGCTCGCGAGGAGCAAAGAGTCAGGGGCTCATGAGGAGCAGAGGATAAATAGTGAGGGGCTCATAAGGAGCAGTGTCAGAGTTGGTAGAGGGGGGGGCCGAGGAGCCCTCCACCGCAGAGGGGAGAGGGTAGAGGAGGGAGAGTTGGGTGGGTGGGTGGAGAAGAAAAGGGGCAGAGAGCTGGAAGGCGGCTGGAGGCTGAGTGCCTGAGGGAGGTCGGCGGGCGGCCTTATAAGGGGGGAAGTGAGCAGAGGCAGGAGGGGGGGGAGTCGCTCAGGGCCGGGGGGAGGTGAGCAGTGGCGGGGGTGAGTCGCTCAGGGGCGGGGGGTGAGTCGCTCAGGGGCGGGGGGAAGTGAGCAGTGGCAGGAGGGGGGGTGAGTCGCTCAGGGCCGGGTGAGTCGCTCTCCCTCCCCTCGCATCAAACGAAATGCTTCGCATTACGACCGATGCGCGAGAAGGAAGAACAGAGGCGGAGGTGGGAAAACTGAGGCGTTTATTGTGACGCCTCGGGCAACATACAGAGAAACAGTGAACATAACAATAAATGACAAAGTAAGGTACAAACAGGGTAACTGAGGAGGTAAACAGGCTGAGGAGGCACATAGCAATACAGGGGGCTCATGAGGAGCAGGGGGCTCGCGAGGAGCAAAGAGTCAGGGGCTCATGAGGAGCAGAGGATAAATAGTGAGGGGCTCATAAGGAGCAGTGTCAGAGTTGGTAGAGGGGGGGGCCGAGGAGCCCTCCGCCAAAGAGTAAGGAGAGGGCTCGAGGCACGCCCGAGGCGGGGGCGCGGGGCGCCCGAGGCGGGGCCCGGAGAGGTGTGAGGTGCGGGTTCCCTGTGTGGGCGGGAGTGTCCGGGGCCTAGGTCGACAAGGGGGTCAGGCTCCCTCTCGGGGCGGGGAGTGTCCGGGGCCTGCGTCGACAGGGAGCGGGCGGCCAAAAAGGGGGAGGCCCGCTCCTTGGCGGGATCCGGTGAGGAGGTCCGACGAGGGTCGAGCAGGGGGGCAGCGAAGTCCTCGGGGCTGGATGGGGTGGTGGTCGGGGTCTGGGCGGCGATGTTGTTGAAGGCGGTGTCGTGAGGATCGGCGGCAGAGGGTTCCTCCTGAGGCTGGACGGGGGGCGGGTCGGGGGGCGGGTCAGGGGGGGCAGGGGGGCAGAGGAAGGCAGTGTCGCCAGGGTCGAGGTGGACGTCTGGGTCGAGGATGGTGGGCGACTGGCGCCGGGCGGCGGTGGGAGCCTTACTGAGGGGGCACTGGGGCCGGGTGGTGGTGGGAGCCTTGCCGAGGGGGCGCTGGGGCCCGAGGCGGGTATGGTTGCCGGAGGGAACGGCGGTGCCGAGGCGGCGGGCAGGCCGCGCCTCGGGCAGCTGGGCGGTAGTGTCCGGAGGGCTGGTAGCAGTGTGGTGGGCGGCTTTAATAGGGTGGGTGGGCCGGTCTGGGGCCTCCGTGCCGGGCTGGAGGTGCCGGCTCCCTAAAAATCCGGCGAGGCGGGAGCCGCTGCCCGGGCGCGCTTGGCCAGACAGGCGTCCTCACTGTGCCTGGTTAATACCTTCCGCACATTGGCGCAGTATGCGCATGCGTGGAGCTGTTTGGACGCCCCCTGGCCGTGGACCTCCCCCGGGGCTGCGTGGGTGCAGGAGTTGGGGTCCCGGTTCCAGGCATAACACAGTGGGCCGTGGGTATCCTTGCTGTAGGCCACGCGTGTGTCGGTGTGAGCGCGGGACTGGGGGAGGGGCCTTGCAGGGTCGGCGGAGCGGGGTTGGCTGGTGGTGGACTGGGGGGGCATGGCGAGGGACTCCAATCTGAGGAGGTTTATAGCTACTGGGTCATGCCAACCGTGGGGGAGGGTGCCGTCCGCGATCGCGGTGAAGTCCGCCTCAGAATAGTGGCGGACGGTCGCCCAAGGGTATATGAGGTTGTCACGGCAGATAGCTAAGATATGGTGGTGGAGTCCCGGGGCGGAGTGGGCGGGGAAATCCAGGTGGTCGATGAGGATGAGGAGGGCAAGGGCATATTCATCCTTGGTCGCCTCCCCCCTCTTCACCGGCTTCCTCTCGGGACCTCGCCTCACCAGATCGGAGGGGAAGATATAATTAGATGGAATGCCTTGGCGTCTGGTTGAGTGTCGCGCCTCGGCGGATGCCAGGATTTCCCTGACGGCGTCGGCCGTAGAGGCGGGGTTGTGCCGGGTCTCCTCCTCCTGGTAGGCCGGCGACGCGAGGGGCTGTACTTGGGGCAGGAGGTGGCGGTACCTCCCGTACTCCGGGTGTGTGGCTCCGGGGAGGGCCGCCTGCGGCGGCGGCGGGGGCCGGGCCACGGCGGTGGCAGGTGCCCGAGGCGTGGGCGCGGCCCGGTGCTCCGGGGCCGGCGGGGGCGCCTCTGGCGCGGGCCGGGTCCCGTTGGCGCTGATGTGGTCGATCCGGGCGTGGAGGTCGGCAGTGGCCTGCCGGTGCTCGGCGTTGGCCTGCCGGTGCTCGTCATTGGCCTGCCGATGCTCCAGTTGCATCCGCTGGATGGCTTCCAGCACTGAGGAGATCCCGGAGCCCGAGGAACGGTCCGAGGGCGCCGGGGGGGAGACCGAGACGGACGCCGGTGACTCGTCCCTCCCGGGCGAGGTAGAAGGCCCCGGAGTGCGGGGGGCGGCCCGAGAGCCCTTCCGACCGCGTCCTTTCCCCTGAGGCATGCTTGTAGTTGGAGCTGGTGTGTGTCAGCGGTCCGAGGCGTAGGCCAAACAGAAGAAAAGGGGCAGAGAGCTGGAAGGCGGCTGGAGGCTGAGTGCCTGAGGGAGGTCGGCGGGCGGCCTTATAAGGGGGGAAGTGAGCAGAGGCAGGAGGGGGTGAGTCGCTCAGGGCCGGGGGGAGGTGAGCAGTGGCGGGGGTGAGTCGCTCAGGGGCGGGGGTGAGTCGCTCAGGGGCGGGGGGAAGTGAGCAGTGGCAGGAGGGGGGGGGTGAGTCGCTCAGGGCCGGGTGAGTCGCTCTCCCTCCCCTCGCATCAAACGAAATGCTTCGCATTACGACCAATTGTTTAATGGCTTAATTTGGAATTATTTAAAGCTAGATGTTCCCGATAACTTGCGTTGTCCAAATCGATAGGATAGAATCAAATTCCTACAGAATTCATTGGTACTAGGAGAAAGCTTTCCATACGGATTTTCATGCATGTTTCTTGTAATACGAAGATAAATGTAGGGTATAAGAAACAATGTCCCTTAGAAATACCATATACCAGACGGGATGGCCGAATGAGTCAGCATCCGTCTCCTGTTTTGGGAGGATCCAAACCTATGGGTTTGTGGGTTCGAACCCTGGTCGAGTCAAACCAATGACTTAAAAATTTATACTTGTCGCTTCCTAGCCCAGCGCTCGGCATTTTTAGGATAGGGCAAGGACTGGTTGGCTGAGTGTCAGGATAATGTGGCTGAGTGGCATATCAGGTCATGGTGCTGGCAGCCTGGTCTTCCAGTGGGGCATCACTATAAACTCGCCATTAGTGCACACTGTCACAAATCAGTACCCGTCCTGATATGACCTTACATGTTGCTAGGATGTAAACAAAAACCAACCATAACGCGCCTTGATTTGAAGCTTATATTTTTTAATTAACTGTTATTTAGTATAAGCTACTACTGGCCAATTTGCAGTGGGGATCAACTAAAGAATATCGTAGAAGTTACATTTCTGCTGAGGTATTTTTTTCTCTTATTTTACTTGTTTTGTGAACAAACATTGACACTTTCAATGGTACTATATATATATATGCAAGCAAAGTGTGATCATTCTGAGCGACAACAAATGCCATAACTTCTTTTGTTCGTGTTTTTTTTTTAACCACCACCCCCAAAAGGAAATGGGACTTGATGTTTAAAAATGTTTATTAATTGGTAAAGCTTCCCACAAGGCTTTCCAAAATACGTATGAACCCGTTAAAAATAATATAACCCCCGCTGTGCAGGTGGTGCTTGGCGACTACTCGCTGGTCTGCGGGAGGGTCAGACCCAGGTGGACAACCCAGAGAATGAGGAAATGGCGTTTTGGTCGCACCCTGTGGATATTCACTTCGCCACTAAAGGCCTTCAAGGTACAGACACCACACAGTCAATTGATCAGCTACAAAAATATCTACAAATATTTTTCGAGCGAATATACTGACATAAATACATTTATCACTTTAAAGGAGCTGGTCATGGAGTGGGATTGTCAATTCTGTACTCGGACAAATATGCTCCTACAGATCTTTACATAAGCTATGTACATGTATATATATTTTGTGAAAATGGTGTTTTTACGTTGCTTTCCCCCCTGATTTTTCTAGAGTCTTTCAATTGTGGTTCTATTGTCAAACGTGTTATTGTTAGTTGGACCAATGCAGTGGCCGAATCGGATTCCTATGTGGAATGTTGGGAGTTTAAATCCCGGCCGAGTTCAAACCAATGACGTACAAAATTTATACTTACCTAGCCTGGCACTTTCCATTACTAGGATCAGGGATGAAAGTAGTCTCCGGGGAAAAAAGTGGAAATGCGGATATTCTCCCATAGGTTTAGCATTGTCAGGGAATCGTGGAAAAATACCGGAAGTCAGATTTCAACGAGCCTTGTTGTGCATTATCGCCCATACCAAACACTTTCTTGTTTAGATTCGATGTTCTAGCTGCATCTAAGGTCATGTAAGAAAAGTATTCGAACCACCCAACTGGTGTCATATAGGCCTACATCCCATTTTTTTGAATTTTGTTTAACCTTAATCGGTGAATATAAACAATCCCGGAAATCCGCGAAACCGCGGAAATCTTTCATCTATGTAGGATAGGGCATCGACTGGTTAGCTCAGTATCAGGATAATGTGACTGAGTGGGAAATTACCCCCTCCCTCCTCAATAGCTGATGTCTACTTTTTGTGCTGTGGGGTCGTTAAACAAACAGAGTGGGAAATTAGGTCATGTTGCTGGCAGCTTGGTCTCTCAGTGGACACTGTCACAAGTCCGTACCCATCATGATATGATCTTAGATGTTGCCAGGAGATAAAACCCCAACAAATACTATTAGTTGGTATTCAAATACAAATTGACCTGGTCTCCTCTCCGAATTATTCATGTGCAAATGGCATTTTCTACAGAATTGAACACTATATTTGGTGCTTAATTTGTGCAACCTAAATATTTTGTTTTATATAACAATAATAAAAGAAATTGCCCAGTCTGTTTGTTTCAACAAAAATTTATATATATATTTTGTGCCACCTAAATAATAATAATAATAATAATGATTGAAGTAGTGACATGTTCTCTTTTGTTCCGGTGGCTGTTTCTCCAGGATGGCCCAAGATGCACTTCCAGGTGTGGCACCAAGACACCTATGGGCGCAATGAGCTTTACGGCTACGGCTTCTGCCACCTGCCAACCTCGCCCGGCTTCCATGAGCTCGACTGCCCCACCTGGCGGCCGGTCGGCACTATGCGCGAGCAGATCTCGCAGATGTTCCTAGGGGGCGCTCCGCAGCTGCGCAACCCGGACCTCATCTACAATGGCGCCGACCGCTACCACCTGCGCACAATGGCCATGGGCAAGGTTCACCTGCAGCTTGGCATCATCATGCGCAACTTCGACAAGTATGGGATTGAGTGCTGAGCATGTCATGTCACTACTTGAATCAGAAATCATTTGTGTCTGGGTAATGAAGACACCACTCGCTTCCCAGGTGGGAGGAAGGTCTCAGTCGAGTCAAACTGAAGACGTACAATATTTATACTTATAGCAACAGCGCCTGGCGCTCAACAAGGACTGGTTGGCTCCATGTCAGGATAATGTGACTGAGTGGGATACGGTGTCATGGTGCCGGTGGCACTGTATCTTAGTAGGGCAATGCGATACTTTGAAGTTCCCACGAGTGTGCACTGTCACAAGTCGGTACCCGTCCAGATATGACCTCAGATGCTGCTAGGTCATAAAACCATACTTGTATCTACATTTGTATATAACTCACTAGACATGCATCAGCCTTGTAAATATGTTCTTAGTAAATGTGGTTATAAATATTTATAACACAAAATAAAAATCTAATATGGGTGAATAACACAAATAAAGCTTCGAATAGTAATATGGGCATTCCGTGTTCCGCTGGTTCCTCAGAAAGGACTTTTACCCAGCCTAGTCACAGCTTCAGCTTACACTCCGGAAGTTGGGGGGGGGGGGGGGGGGGGTCCCACTCCCCGGCCGTATCCGTATCGATACCTATGATCTCCACATTTTGCACCTATAACCACATGCCTTCTGATGACTAAATTTGGTCGCGGTATTGCTATATATTGGTTTCCAGTGTAAATTGCAGTGAAATTTACCTAGCAAATATCTTACATTAAATCAAATATAATTTCATGTTGGTATATTCACCTCCCTCCCCCCCCCCCGCACCCCGCACCCCGCCCCCACAAACACACACCTTCTGTCGTATAAGTTGAAGCTGTGATCTGGCATGTTCTAGTCGCAGATTCAGTCTTCCCAGGGATTGGTGGAACTCTGAATACCCGTATTCGGGCATGATCATGTTCCAAGGTAATATTATCATGTAGTTGGCTGAGAAATTAATCTACAGAATAAATGCCAGAATGAGGCACACTACATGCAAGAGCATCATTAATGTTCAAGTATCAAATCTAGTTAATAAATGTATTATATTCCTTTGCCTTATTTTTTACCCCTGTCGATAGTGTCAAAATAATGGAATTCTTTTAGCAGTATAAATTGAATTAACACATACAATTATGTAAACCCAACTTTTATTTTGAAACTAACCTGAAATATCTTTTTTCAGGATAAATAAACATTACACGTATTCTCTATTATAACGATTCCGTTGATGGGTAACTTATTAAATATGGCTAGATGGTGAAACTAACGTGGACATTCTTTTCATCAGGATAAATAAAGATTATTATACATTCTCTATTATAACGATTACGTTAATGAGCAACTCGTTAAATGTGACTAAATAGTGAAACCACAAATTAACCAGTAATTAGAATCGGAATTAGTTTTATGACAATTAGAATGTGGAATTTCATCTCTTATTAGGAGTCGTGCCTTAAATACCTACATACTTAGATATGTGTATACGTATATATATTACATACACATATATACATACATGATGAAAGGTCTCGGCAATTTTGTTATAATGGCCTATTAACTATCACAAAATGCCATGAATATATGACGATGGTCGGTTAAGGTTGTCAAGAGTCAAAATGGGTGGAATTCTCTGAAAAAGTGAGTCCTCCCATAGCTTAGCATTGTCGCTGAGTCAGGGAATCATGGAACGCCAACACTCTCCAATCATCTTTGCACCGTGCGTATGACCATTCATTGCAGATTGCCTGGAGAATGTTTTGATATCATTGTTATAATTATTATCGCCCATGTCACTGTCGATTTCAGAATTTTTTCCCTCCTTGACCATTTTTTATCCCTGATACATAAATAAATACTTTGGTCCATTCTCAGTAGTTAACATTTCTGTGATGTATGTACTACAATAAATACACTCGACCCAATGAGATGTGCGTATAGCTAATTCTCTAAAATACCAAAGTATGTAGAACCTATACATCATATAAATACTGAGTAAATCAAGGAGGAAAGATATACCCGTTTTCCCTGATGGTTTTGCGTGAACAAGTGGACAGTCACTCATACACTTAGCACTGAGAATGGCGAGGATTTACCGAAAGTCAGATTTCCTCTTTTTTTCCTCTCCTTTTGCCAGGTGACTCTCATCCCCGAGTACTATAACATGAACAAAGTTTGGAATGGTTTGATAGGATGTGGTGGTAATAAGAACTGCGTAGTTAGTGATACTAGCAAGATGTGTGAATGGAGAACGAAAGGTGTGGTAGGTGAGGTCAGAGGAAGAGGTGACCAGTGGGTGAGGTCAGACATAAAGTGAATAATCTGCTCGGCCAGATAGAAGTGAACAATTGGCTTGCTCAGAGACTTGAATAATTGGTGTAGATAGGGAGGAATGAAAAATAGGTTTCATCCTATAGGGAGAAGTGAATAATTAGTAGGTCTGACAAAGAGAGTGAACAATTGGCTTAGTCAGACCGGGAGAAGTGAACAATTGACTTAGTCAGACAGGGAGAAGTGAACAATTGGTTTAGTCAGACAGGGAGAAGTAAACAATCGGCTTAGTCAGACAGGGAGAAGTGAAGAATTGGTTTAGTCAGACAGGGAGAAGTGGACAATTGGTGTAGTCAGACGGAGAAGTGAAGAATTGGTTTAGTCAGACAGGGAGAAGTGAAGAATTGGCTTAGTCAGACAGGAAGAAGTGAACACTTCACTTTAGACAGGGAGAAGTGACCAATTGGCTTAGTATAAAGGAAATAATGAACAATTGGCTTAGTCAGGCAAGGCGAAGTAAACAATTGGCTTCATAGAAAGGAAGAAATGAACAATTGGTTTTAGTCAGACAGGGAGAAATGAACAAGGGACTTTTGTCAGAGGGAGAAGTGAATAATGGGAGGTGCTAGTGTAATGGCCTCCTCGGCCTCCTGTTCACTGAGATGATGCATATGCGCGTAGACCAGGATGAGTGACTCTGGGAGGAGTACTTTCAGCACGTAATCCAGATACTGCAAATATACAAACAAACTGGGAATTAAAAACTGTCGATGAACTGCTCCCTGGTGTAACATGTTGGGACTCGGCCATCTGAACCCCAAACATTACTAGTCTCCACAGGTGTGTTCTGACAACTGTCAGTTCCCACCTGTCATTACTCTCAACAACTCATAAGAAATAAAGAGCAATTGCCGCGAAGATTGTGCTATGGCATCACCGCACCTCTGGCCACCCTCACCTCCCTGCCCCCCGACCATGACTGTTGTGCTGTATATTAGGCATCACAGTCCCAATGGTTGTTGCACACAGCTCAGTGTCTTTGGAATAGCTGTTGCTCGTTTGAGTGTAGAAAGTGGAGTGTGTCCCTTGTGGGGTCTGTGTGGCAGGTATAAGGAATGCAGGTGACTGGGCTCACACAGCCAACCAATCAAACACCCTCTACAGCCTGGGTGAGCGATGCCCTAATAGTGGGCAGCTGTCACTCAACCCCAGCTGCAGGTGGGGTCCATAATGTATGCAGGATGACTGGGTGTGCTTGCCTATTGGTCCTGTGGTAACAGGTGGTTGCAGACAGTTACAACAAACATATATCAATGCTTCTCTCCCTCTATGCACTCTTTCTGGTGCACGAAGGGAACATTTCAATAATTATTAACCGTCTCTAAAGCCCCAGTCACACATACCCGGATCAGGGGCCGGACGAGCCCCGGATCACCATCCGGGGTGGTCCGGGGTGATCCGTGGCTCGTCCGTGGCAAAACCCCCTGATCCGTGGCTCGTCCGGCGCCATCCGGGCTCGGCCCCGGATGTTTTAAAATGTTTAAAACATCCGGGGCGGTCCAGGGGATTTTGCGATCCGGGATCAATCAGGCCAGGTCTGGGCTGATCCGGGGGATTGATTGATTGATGGTTTCTTTATGCCGTGTCGGCAGCATAGGCCATATTCACGGCGGTCCGGGGGTGATCCGGCTATTCCGGGGGTGGACCAGGCCTGTCCGGGGTCATTTTGAGCCAGGGTTTGACCCGGACTACCCCCGGCCTAGCCACGGACCACTCCCGGACAGCCGGGGGTGGTCCGGCCTGGTCCGGGTTAGTATGGGGCCAGTCCGGGCTCGTCCGGGGCCATTCCGGGGGTGGTACGGGGCGGTCCAGCCTTTGGTCCAGGGCTCATCCGGGAAAGTGTTACTGCAAGGCAAAAATCGACGAAAACAGTGATTTTATCCGTGGTGGTCCGGGACAGTCCGGGCCGTTGGTCCGTGGGTGGTCCGGCTCAAAATCCGGGGCTCGTCCGGCTATGTGTGACTGGGGCTTTAAGTATGAACGTCACATCACAATCTCGGTCGTTATGTGTTATCACATTTCCACATAGGCACTTATGTCACAAAGAGAGTAGGGTACTCATTGCTTCTCTGTTACATAATCCTGGTCCCCACTCTGTCGCCCGAGAATAATAATGTTCTTTGCCAATATATAAATCCGAACCGAAAATCTGTATATTTTTACACTAGTATTACAGCCCTTCCTCCCACCCCTTCACACACATTCCAATGAATATATTGTCCACTCCACCCATTAGATATGATAAAAGAAATATAGAGGTAGGCTGGTACTTATTATTGAAAAGCTGGATTTGTCTTGAGCGCACCCATTTGATTTCTAACACTGGTATAATCACTACCACAGCTGGGATAATATGTAACATTGGCAGTTTTTGCTAGTGGGTAGTTGCTTTGTAACTTTCTTATTTTTTGTATGTGGCAATTGTTCTATTCAGAATACATCAGTCATCAGTTTCCAAGCATTGGTTAGTTATGTACACAATTAGTTTGATGCTAATAAATGTTATGATAGGTATGCAGGTATTGCAATACCTCAGGGAGTTTGACACCCCTACCCTGCAGAGTTGTAAACCACTGCCTTATGGTACAGGTTCTTGACAGAACCGAAGGGTAAGGGAGCAAACCCTGAACAGAAAACACTTTTGCAGGCAGCTTTCATGAAATGTAAGCGCTATATCAAGTGATGGACGCATTGATGCTGAAATACAGAGGAGGATGGCCAAGGCTAGCGCATCTTTCGGCCGACTATGCCAGAGACTCTGGAACAACCACCATGTATCCATGCGGGTCAAAGGCAAGATCTACTGTGCAATCGTGCTACCCACCCTACTATACTGAGCCGAGGCCTTGACAGTGTACAGACAGGTGAAAAAGCTGCATGCCTTCATGATGCGACACCTCATGAGGATGTCATCAGACAGGCTACCAAAGCAGATCCTCTACTCTCAACTGTCTTCTGGTTACAGGGCGCCCTTCTGGTTACAAGGATACCATCAAAAGAAACCTGAAGCTGAGAGACATTAAGACCGACTCATGGACATGACTCTCACAGCAGAGAGCTAAATGGAGAGCGGCAGTCAAGTAATGAAAGCAGTCTTCAGACATGAGCAGAGAAGTAAAACAAATTAGCTGATTGTGGGCGTATGCCTCAAAACTTGGCCGAAGGCCGAGTAGGGGGGGGGGGTGCAGGGAGGGGGGGGGAGGGTGCAGGGAGGGGGCCCCCCCCCCACGATTTTTTTTTTTACAAGTAGGGCACAATTGGTGCAATTCGGTAGCCACTTAGGAGGGAGAAATTTCACTCTTCACCTGTGACATAAGGTAAGAGAAGGCATATAGTCCGGTACTAAGTCAATAATATAAATAATACACCTATACCATAGTTAATAGTTTCAGTTATTTAATTTATTGTCTTATACTCCTTCAGCTGGCAGTCCTTGTAATATGGTAATACTTGCTTAATTGTTATAATAAATGTAAAGGAATATGATAAAAGTAATGTAAATTTCATTTTAACAACAATATAATAGTCTTATACTTCCTCAATATATAGTCTTATACTGCCTCAATATATAGTCTTATACTCCCTCCATCAGTTCTTAATACTTGCATAACTGCTATAATAAAGCATAGAATGTCAAGGAATACGATAATAAAACTAATCTGAAGTTTATTTTAATAACAATGTTGGTTAATTTTTTCTGCTTGTTCTAATTGGCGGAAATTAGTCAATTGGCGGGAAATGCTCATGCCTGAGTCTTTGTCGCATCGCGACCGACAGCATGATGATGATGAATAAATGTTAGTAATGAGAACATGCATAAGGATGGGGAAAGTGTTCTCGATGGTAAATTAGTTAATGCAGGTGCACGATTTTAAGTTTCTTGGAAAAGAGAAGCAGATAGTGGGGCATGAAATAGTAATGGAGCATTAATAAGCCATGTTCACACCCACAACTTTAGGCCGAACTAGATAAGGCAAACTAGAGGAGGCGAACTAGCGTCGCGTCCACACACGGAGCGGTTTAAGGCGGAAATCGATATCTGCGCATGAGCAAGTCCATACTAACCAGCGCCAGTTTCGGTTAGTCGACATCACCACGAGAGAGTGTGGGTTCGACCTAAATATGTATTGACTGAATCATATTGTTTTGGAACGGTCAAAACTTCTGCTGGGCAGTGAAACCCTAAAAATAAATTATGAAAAAATATCTGTGCACCTCTAGCCGGTTCATAGACCAAATTATATTATATAGTGTGACGTGCTTAATCCGCTTCAAGTAAACCGCTACCGTCCACACAAGCAAGGTGGGCCGACTTAAGCTAGTTTGCTTCATCTAGACTACTTCGCGACGCGGTTTACATGCGGCGAACTAGTTGAGGCGAATCAGCCCTAATCCGCCTTAGGATCACGTCCACATGGCGAATGTGAGCCGACCTATAGGAGGCGAACTAGTTGAGGCGACTTAACGCGCTGATGTGAACACGGCTATAGTGGTTGAGTGGTCAGAAGTTGGTTGAGCTCCAAATAGTCATTGTTTACCGATTGGTGCCACACTACCAGTATAGCAATAGTTGTATCTTAGTAATATTAAATATTGCATTCAATAGATACGATTAACCCAATTTGGTCATTGTTGTTCTTCCAGATTCGAGATCCTTTAGTTTTCTTTTAAAAAATATATATAAAAAGAAAACGGACACAATTGGTTTTTGCAATTTATTTAACTAAATATAACTATCATCCGATATCATTAGAAAGGAAAAGCTGAATGAAAGCAACGCTATATCTCTTAGTTCTCATATCACACTTGGATAGTGTTGATTTCCTTGAGTCCGCATAGGATGCGATGTGCATACTAAAACATGTGCTATGGTTGGATACCACAAACAAAAATGATGGCAGTACACTTAGGATGAATAGAATCTACAAGAATGCTTTGTACAAATAATAAATTCCCACATGTACATAATATTACAACAGATAATCACAAAATGGTTCAAATATGTCTAAAATTGTTTATTCCCTTCATAAATATAATTGGTCCCGAAATTTGTGTTTGTTGCAGTAATATCTGTAAGTATAGTATTCAAAAAGCTCTAGCCTATAGCAAACAACATTACACAAAAATAATTGTAGTTGTGTAATGCGAGGGTAATAATCTGTGGCCTTTAACTTTATCCCTATATGACTGCATAACCGTAATATAGGATTATCGCAAGTCCGTTAAATTTGCCTAATCCAGTTGTAAAATCCCGACTTATTAGGCTAGTTCTGTATATATAGAACTTTCCTCTGACCACCATAATGAATGGTTTATGTTGGGAATTGGGCTACGGTTTATTTAGTTCGATACTAGATCACCTGAAAATGCTATGTTAATAAGGTACAACTTGGGATCTGAAACAAAGACCATAATCTATGAATCATAGAAAACCTCTGGTATTAAAAGCATAACATTTATGCCACATCGAAAAATGTGATGTGTGGTACAGGCCTGAGTGTGTAAGTAACGTATTATTAAAGTTGCATAGTCCGATGGTTTCAGTTTCTGCTATATTTGAGATAAATATCTTAGGTTGATTGCTATAAGCTACTTTATTTTAATTTGAAGGAACTTTTATTATATATGGCTAACTTTGAGATATTAGAAGTAGAAATGCTGGACACCACAGGCTTCAGCAGTAATAGGTTCTATTAAATCGACTTATTATTCCCTTCTTTGCAGAAAGGAATGCTTAATAAGCACGCCAGTATTTAGTTGGATATGTAGGATCAGAAGTAAGGTTTTTGATGGGGTTTTAGTGGGTTAACAAAAAAAATGCACCCTTCCATCAGACTATGTAGTTGTTAAGTATTTACGGCATCTATCTGTCCATGTGAGGAATTTCATGCCATTTTCTTACAAGTGGGTAGAACTATGAACATCCAAAGTAGAGCCAACAAGAATAACTGGGTTTTTTCCCTTACTGTCACTCATTTCTTAGCTAAATTGAAAGCTAAGTATCAATGGCACAGAACATTGTGTATGGCTACATTTAGCCTCGACCATCACAGCAGATGAGTGAAGATATTCACATATTTGTTTCATACTTCCTTATGGTTGTAACGCAACCCACTGAATTGATATCGAGCATCTTGTGCCCCAGTGAGAAAATATTGGAAGCTATAGATGTACTCTTAAAATAACAGATCGCTGCATCAGAATATCACAATCGCTTTACATCCCAGATTCATAATTCCTTTCGGGCAATGGATGTGATTATTAGCTCCCCAACCCCACCAAACACGGCCACATAGTTAGGTCCCTATACACGATTTCTGCGACTAGTATGGCACCTGGTGATAGGCAACGACACTCGTGTTGTGGGTCAACAGTGTGTCAGTGTTGTTTTACACTGACGATCAAGCTTATCAATCAATCAATCAATCAATCAATAGGATACAGCTATAATTATCAAAAATGATTAAAAAAGGGTAAGTATGTTTTCTCTATAAATCCACATTTGTGCCGAAAAGACTGTCAGTTGCTCAATATGAAGCCAGTGTTAACAGAGCCTCAAGTGCCTCTCCACAGACTCTGTGACCCACTAGTCCAGTCTGGATTACGTTCTGTGCATGCGTCACGGAAATCGTGTATTGACGGATATTGATTGGAAATGGAACACTGTGGCAGGAAGTGGGGCTTGAAGTATGTGTAGTGTGGACACTGTTCTATAGGTAAATTGCATTATAGGTAAATAGCTGCCCGTCTGCTACGACTCCAGCTCTATGACCAGCTTCAACTGCGGTGAACCTCCCCAAAACGAGGCAGTTCTGTTGTCTTGCCCGGCCTGGAGATTGATGCGCACGGGCGTCTTGATGAAATCGAGGTCGGCGAGCAGCAGAAAGTTTGTCACCGGCGCCGGTAACAGGAGGCGGTGTATCGCCGCACCCAGCGCGCCGGGATGTGAGCGCAACAACAGGCGTCGCAACTGATGCCGACAGAGGAGGTTCAGCTGCAGTGGCCCTGACGCATTCGCCTTCACCCATGTGCACAGCGCGCGTGGCAAACGCCGCAGCTCGGCCCTGGCATTGTGCAGTGCCCGCACGCTAGTATCCATCCCCCCCATCATTTCAGAGTCGTTATTTCCCGATAGTACAAGTCCGAGGAACACGAGCATCTCTCCCGAGGTCATTTTTGGTCGTATCCAGTCCCGGACGAAGAGCAGATTGGGCAGCGTAGCACCGTAGCGCAGCAGCTGCAGTGCTACGTGCGGGAAGCGCTCACTCATCGCCATCTCGAGTAGCGCGTGTTTGTGCGCGTAGAGCACGCTGGGGTTGGCGCCTGCCTGCAGGAGAACCTCCACCACGCGACTGTGATCGTTGCACACTGCATTCGCTAGCGGCGTATTTCCATTTGAGTTGTAGCGCTCCATCAGCGCGCCGGCAGCGATTAGCACGCCGACCAGCTCGACGTTGCCAATTCCTGCCGCCAGGTGCAGCGCGCTGTTCCCGTTCATGTTGGCGGCCGTCAGGTCCGCACCTGCCGCCAACAAGCAGCGCGCAGCAGAAGCGTTCCCGCCGAGCACGGCGCAGTGCAGCGCAGCGTACTTGTCGCCGGCGCGCTGGCGGTTCACGTGCGCACCATGCTCCAGCAGCACGCTGAGCACATCCAAATGCGCCGTATTGGCGGCGACATGCAGTAGCATGTCCCCACTTGGACACGGACAGTTCACCAGGTCGGGTTTTCCTGCAGCGAGCCGCAGACGAACCTCGTCCGAACGCCCCCTGACAACCATTGAGAGCAACGTGGAGGCGCCATTGAAGCTGCCCGCCACCTCTAGTAGGTCACCGCTGGTGCGCCGTGCGCCTTGGTTTATATCATCCATGGCGGTGACACACTGCTCCACTTCATGACCACCCTCGGGGCTTCTGTATGCGTTGTCAGAAATGTACATCTAAATATATATATATGGGTGGCGACCACAATGGTTATACACTGGCTGACATTTTCGTATGGCGATGGTGGCGGGGTGAGGATTATCCAGTTAAGTAGGTCATAATCACTTGTCAGTATTAGAACTGAATACACAGTGAACTGCTTACCCACGTCTTGATGCCGCTGCTCCACGGTCTATAGTGTGCACCATGATCCCGGAATAAATAAGACGGCGTCATACCTTTGGCTGCTATGAGTCAGGTCGCACTGGTTCCGGGCTGGATCCCCCACTGGACCCCCCACCGCACCTCCCACCCACCTCTGACCTCATATAGTCATACCCAAACTTATAAGCCTACTATGTAGTGCTAGACAGATAGTAGACACACAACAGAGCAACTGAATGTTAAAATTCCGGACTCTGCCTATGTAAGCTCTGGTAACTCCAGGCTGGCGTCAGCCGGTAGTGGTGCGTTAGCTAGGGGCTGTCAATATAGCGTCGGCAGTACGTGCGTACGCATATACGCGTACCTCATACGCTACGCTACCACGCATAGCCGGCTTATGAGGCATACGCCGCCATACGCTTTCATAAATCCGTCCGTCCACATTTTTTTGTGCATGCTCAAAAAATCTCGACCTATGAGAGCGTATGGCCCATACGCTACTCATACGCCGGCATACGCTCCTCGTACGCTAGGGGTACGCCAGCATAGGTTTTTCATACGCTCAACTTGTGTCACCGGCGTATTTCTAGCGTACGCATAACCTACGAGTTACGTATGGGAGCGTACTCCTAGCATATGCATGCTACTCATACGCTATGCGTACGCTACTCGTACGCTCCACATGCCAATCAAAACTGTCAAAAGATGTCACAGCATGCTCCCACACGCTCCTCGTACGCTCCTCATAGGTTCCACATACGCTCAAAACCAGCCAAAAGGTCACCAAATGTCATCATAGGCCGGCACACGCAGGATCTACGTAGGTTTTCAATACGCTCCCGCCATACGCCGTAATGTGACAGGGCCTTTAGCAACATCTAAAGTCATCAGGATGGGTGTCGACTTTTGACAGTGTACACTCAGTGGCGATTTTATAGTGCTGTCCCACTGGGAGACTCACTGATACCACAGCCTGATATCCTACTCGGTCACATTATCCTGATACTGAGCAAACCAGTCATTGCCCTATCCTAGTAATGGTGCACGCATAAGGCATTGATTCGACTTGGTCTGGTTTAGAACCCATCACCTCCCGAAAACAACACTCTCACCACTTTGGCTATCCCGTCCGGTCACATTGCTGTTATTTGTGTACCCATCTTCATCTTAGCACCATGTCTTTATATGAATCTTACACCCCATAAATCCTAGTTGTATCTAACCTCAATTTAAATAGACAGAACCAGATCAAGATGATTTGCTAGTCAGTCATCATATTCTAACGTCTTTTTGTAAATAGACACCACTAAAAGTCTAGGTTTAATCTAAGCCATAATACATTTAATTATATGTAACTCAACGGTGCCATTTTGTTGCAAATAAATGAGCGAAGGTGGCACAAACCTTATTTCCAATATCTCTGAATTGGGTCAATCTATTGGCATAAGTAAGATATAGATATGGCCGGAAGTCAAACCAAATTACAGCCAGTTCTAACTCTTTTATATGATACTTAAGAGCCTTCTGATGCATGTGACAATGCAGTCCTGGACACAACTGGCTCAGCACATGCTCTGACCACAACTGGTGGGTATCTAGCTCCTAACTATGAACATTTTAGTAAAGAGCTTTGGTACATCCCAATAGCATTCAATGAAAATATGTTACCAGATTAAATGGGCACCTACAAGGTTTTTTTGTCATCTAAACAACACAAAATAACAGTTATTGCCTTAAAAAATGTAAAAATAAAGAAATATCATTTTAAACAAAAGTTTAAACCATTTTTCTTATAAGTAAATGTGTTTATTGGAGTTGTGTCCTACCAGCATCTAAGGTCATATCAGGACGCGTACTGACATTTGACTGTACATCGATGGCAGCTTTATAGTGCTGCCCGATGGGATACCATGCTACAAGCACCATCACCTGTTTTCCCATCTAACCACAGTATTCTGACATGAGTCAACCCATCCTGACCATATCCTAGTACAGTAAAACCTCTGTAAATCGACCGACCATGGGACCGACTTCAAATGGTCCATTTAGGAAGCTCTTTTTTAATTGTTACAATGGTATTGTATGGGCGATCGTTTGGGACCCAAATAAAGTGATCGATATATAGTGTGACACACTACTCGCACCATCTATCTCCCACATAAACGTATCATTTGAAAATGTTACTGTTCCTGATAATCGCAAAGTTTCAAAAGTAATACCCATCCATAAGAAAAATGAGACATACCTAGTTGATAACTACAGGCCCATCAGTCTACTCAGTACCCTAAACAAATTAATGGAAAAAAACTAATGTACAAAAGAGCTTACCAATTTCTTAACAAATACAAAATATTATACAAATACGGACACAACAAAACAGAGCCTTGAAAATACTGTTTAGCAAAGACTATCTCACCCCAACTAAATCGACAAATTCCTGACCTAAAAACTTACAAAAAATATCTGTGCAAAATAAGGCTAGGAAACCCCCACTAAGCTGCACTGCAAAGGGGCATGTGATATGTCACGGCCCAATGGCCCAGCGGGACGCCCAATGGAAGGTAACCATGCCAAGAGTAGCCAGATAACACACCACACATCTATGTACAAGCCTATGATATGTAAATAGGAGTAGGCTAGTGTAGTAATAAGAGTAGAATAAAATAAAATACATATATGCCAAGAAAATCCAAAAAAGCTAAAATAGGCTACTAACCATACCAACCAATTATCTATCTGCTACTGAAATGCAGGCAATCAAAGAACTTATCAGCAGCTACTGTGTGGTAAGATAACACCAACACTACAAGTGGCCAGCATTGAAAACAAGCCTGGGTACCCGGGCTTATATGCTATGGACAGTATAAATACAGGCTCAATAAAAAAAAATTAAAAAATCACTTCATAAATACCTGGACTCATTTATGGTAACTGACATTTATAAAATATACATTGCAAAATTTGTTTACAAGCAAAAGAATGGCCTCCTCCCTGAAATATTTGATAATCTCTTCAAAGAAAACACTCAGGTCCATTCCCATAACACACGGCAGATAAATAACATACATCACAAACACACTAGAAAGAAATATAGCAAAATAACAACTGAAAACCAAGGAACCAATATCTGGAACCTAATACCAGTAGAAATTAGAAACCTTAAAACTATGAAAAGCTTCTGTACAAAAATAAAGGTAAGCTATCTCAATGCATACTAAATCAATTACCAGTAAAGAATATATATAATAGGACATAGTTGTCATTAACGAGTCACATAATTTAAAATATCAAGTGGCTATGGCAAAGAACATAAAATTTACCCCTAGGCTAGGCCAGGTTTAACGTCCTGGAAACATCTACGGTCATATCAGGAGAGGTATCGACTTGTGACTGTGTTGCCCCACTTGTACACGAGGCTGCCAGCACCATGACCTGGTATCCCACTCAGCCACATGATCCTGACACTGAGCCAACCAGTCCTTGCCCTATCCTAATACTACCAAACGCCTGGCTAGTAAGCGACTAGTATCAATTTTTAAGTCATTGGTTTGACTCAACCAGGGTTTCTAACCCATGGGTTCAAATCACCACGATCCTCGAAAATGGGGGACCGATGCTCAACTTGTTTTGGCCAGCCCATCTGGTCTAACGTGCATGTTTGTTGTTTTACATCCTAGCAATATCTCAGGTAATATCAGGACGGGTACCGACTTGTGACAGGGCGCACTCATGGCGACTTTATAGTACTGCCCCACAGGGAGACCAAGCCACCAATACCATGACCTGCTATCTCACTCAGTCACATTATCCTGACACTGACCTAACCAGTCCTTACCCTAACCTATTAATGCCGAGCGCCTGGCTAGGAAGCGACAAGTATTCATTCTTAAGTCATTGGTTTGACTCAACCAGGTTTCGAACCCACAAACCCATGGGTTCGGATCCCCTGGTCTCCCAAAACAGGAGACGGACTCATTTGGCCATCCTGTCTGGTCTCTGGTCTAACACTGTAAATGGGTGAACCTCAACCGGGAAGTGATGCACTACACTCTTCTATCACAACCTACAAAGGAGGTGAAGACAACACTACCTCACTTGGTAAATAAATATTTCTTCATTTAAATAAACTGATCTTGAACCAACTATCCCCCCCCCCCCCAATCCAATTAATTCGAATCCAAACAGCAATTTCTCTTACAGAGGCCCGAATAGTCTTCTCTGAAGGTAGTTACAATTTCGGCCACTCAACAGAATGGACTTTTAGACGTTTAGAGTCTTCAACGCACAACTGTGCTACAATGTTGTCTTGAAATAGCAGGTGTTCTCTCATCGGAGGAACAATCGAAATAAAGTTTATACATTGATTTCTTTGTTTGGTGTAGTTTTACATCCTGGCAACATCTAAGGTCATATTAGGACGGGTACCAAGTTATGACAGTGCACATTCATGGCGATTTTATAGTGCTCGCCTAACAGTTACCAACAGACTGTAACATTGATGTTATAAGACGTAGGTAACAATAGTTACAAGAGGTGATACAGTCCAGCTATGATAGAGCCTTAATAGCAGTGTGGCTTTGGCACAATGTACAACCACCATGTCTTCGGGGTTCCACAGAATAATAATAATTAAAAATATGTTTGTACCGATGAATATTTTCCAAACAAACAGATTTGTAGCTTTATTAGTAATGTGTTTGCTTATTGGGGTTTTACATCCTAGTCACTTCTAAAGTCTTATCAGGACGGGTACCGATTTGTGACAGTGCACACTCATGGCAACTTTATAGTGTTATCCCACTGGGAGTACCATGACCCATTATCTTTGTCACATTATCCTGACACTGAACTAACCAGTACTTGCCCTATCCTAGTACTGACGAGTACCAGGCTGGGCAGTGACAAGTATACATTTTCTAAGTCATTGGTTTCACTTGGTTAGGAGTCGAATGCCCGACCTTCCACACTGGAAGTCTGCACTCTTGCCAATTTGGCAACAGCGTCTGGTGCATTAAGAATATAATTGACTAGTAGCACACATATACAGTAGTGTGGATTAATGCACTTTGATATTGGGACTAAAGTCATATGAATAAAATATAGTTTTTGTTTTAATAAAGAAACGTAACCTTTCACATGTGAAAAGAAAAGAGAGATAATTTATTTCAGAGGCTGGTCTTGGTGGAGTGATTTTAAACAGGCTTCTTCAGCCTTTGGCTCCCGCCCATTCACAAAGACAAGTGTATGTACAATGACTCATCCTGATAATGCTGTAGTGGTGTGTACTTACATTGTTGTGCTTGCGACAGAACGTGGAAAGTAGCATCTCCATAATGGCATCATGCTGCTCATCGCTAAAACAACCCATCGGGATCTGGTACTTAAGACCATCTGAAAACAGAACTCAGAACTGATGCGCGACAAGGAAGGAAGATGAGGTGAGGGTGGAGAAAAAGCACTTTATTGAGAAGTGCTGAATAAGTACAGGATAATACAGGAATATGCGAACAGGATAATACAGGTCAATATAATGATAATCAAGGGTGAGCAATACATGGTAAAGCAAGTGAATAGGATATGATAAAATAAAGATAAGCTCATAAGGAGGCTAGGGAACTCAGAAAGTCAGTGAGGCGGCCCCGAGGAGCCCTCCACCAAAATGGAAGAGTGGGCTCGAGGGGCTGTGGAGGGGGCGAGGCGGGGCATGTATGCGTGCACTGCCTCAGAGGTCCATGCCCCTTGGGCCATTACGTCCGGGAGGGGCACGCCGGCCCAGTGGCAGGCCTGGGCGGCGCCTCGCCGGAGGCTGTGGAGGGTGTAGGCCTCAGCGGCGGGAACACCTCAGGTGTGGAGGGCGGTAAGTGTCCGAGGGTCGAATGGGCGGCCCGAGGGCATGATGAAAGCTGGGGCGTCAGGTGGCCCTCTGGCAGCAAAGCGGCAGCACACAGGTGGGGGAAACACGGTGCCTGCACACAGTGGCAGCACACATAGTGGCGGCACAGAGCGGTAGCAGCATGTTGATATCCAACAGCGGCAGCACAGAGGGGTAGGGGGCCCAGCGGCAGCAGCACAGTGGCAGCAGAAGAGGCGGAGCGCGCAGTGGTAGCAGAGGCGGGAGGACAGGCGGAGGCAGCAGATGCAGTGGCAGCACAGGTGGGGGTAGCAGCGGTGGAAGGAGCCAGGGAGGCAGCACGCACGAGGCACCACAGGGGGCGGTGGCAGCAGAGGGGAGCCAGTAGGGATGGGGCCAGCAGAGGCGATAGCCGGGCGCAGGAGGGTGCTGGCATGGGTGACCTGGGGGTATGGGTGACCTGGGTGTCGGCTGGTCGGCAAAACTCCGCCAGCAGTCTGAGGCATGACTGCGGTGAGGGTGTCGGCAGGGGGGCTGGAGGTAGTTCGGGATGACCACCAGGCGACGGGGTTGGTGTGGGTGACCAGGGTGGCAGCGGGTTTGGCATGACTCCACCAGCAGTCTGACGCGTGACTTCGGTGAGGGTGTCGGCAAGGTGGCTGGAGGTGGTTCCAGGATAACCATCAGGCAACGGGGTTGGCGTGGGTGACCAGGGTGGCGGCGGGTCTGTCTGAGGCATGACTCCGCCAGCAGTCTGCGTCGAGGGCATAGGCAGGGTGGCTGGACATAGTTCCAGGGTGCCATTGGGTGGGTGACCAGGGTGACCTGGGTGACGGCGGGTCCGGGGCATGATTTCGCCAGCAGTCTGAGGTATGACTGCGGTGAGAGTGTCGGCAGGGTGGCTGGGGATAGTTCCAGTGGCCCAGAGGGGGGCCTGAGGGAAGGGGGAGCGGGCGGCCAAATATTTAGGTATGCCCGCATCCCTGAAGGGAGGGGGGTTGAGAGATGGGTGCGGTGAGAGCGTCGGTCTGGGGCAGTGACATGGGTGAGGTGGCGGGCCTGAGGCATGACTCCGCCAGCAGTCTGAGGCATGACTGCTTGACCCCACCAGCAGTCTGAGGCATGACTGCGGTGGCTGGAGATAGTTCCAGGCACGACTCCGCCGGCAGTCTGAGGCATGACTGCGGTGAGAGCACAGGGGTTGCGGCAGCGAGTCTGAGGCATGACTCCGCCAGCAGTCCGTGGCATGACTGCATGACCCCACCATCGGTCTGAGGCATGACTGCGGTGGTTGGAGGTAGTAACAGGCATGAAACCGCCCGCAGTCTGAGGCATGACTGCATGACCCCACAACAGTCCGAGGCATGACTGCGGTGGCTGGAGGTAGTTGGCATGACTGCGGTGGCTGGAGGTAGTTGGCATGACTGTGGTGGCTGGAGGTAGTTGGCATGACCCCACCAGCAGTCTGAGGCATGACTGCGGTGGCTGGAGATAGTCCGAGGCATAACTCCGGCAGCGGTGTGTGTGTGTGTGGGGGGGGGGGGAGCGACTCGGCCAGATGTGTGGGGAAGCCGCCGTGGCGTTAGATGATGGCAGATGTGGTTGGCGGGGGGAGGGGTGAGTGAGTGTGCTGACGTCGTTGATGACGTCACTTGGCGGGCCGCAAGGGCCAAGGGCAGTGCCGATCGGCCAATGAGGCGAGGATAGGTCAGGGGAGGCACCAACCGTGTGTAGAGGCGTGGCGAGAGGGATCGTCCTGCGGGGCGTCGTTCAGGATGGTGTAGTGCATGGTAGTGGTGAGGGGCCGTCGTGCAGGATGGCGTAGTGCATGGTAGTGGTGAGAGGCTGTCGCACAGGGTGGTGTACGGCACGGCAGGGGTGAGAGGCCGTCATGCAGGATGGTGTAGTGCAGGGTAGTGTTGAGAGCCCGTCGTGCAGGGCGGTGTAGTGTACGGCAGTCGTGAGAGGCCGTCTTGCAGGAAGGTGTAGTGCACGGTCAGGGATAGTGCAGATGCGCCGGGGAGGCACCAACCGTGTGTAGAGGCATGGCGAGAGGGATCGTCCTGCAGGCCGTCGTGCAGGATGGTGTAGTGCACGGTGGTGGTGAGGGGCCGTCATGCAGGATGGTGTAGTGCACGCTAGTGGAGTGAGGCCGTCGTGCAGGGTGGTTTAGTGCGCGGAAGTGGTGGGAGGCCGTCGTGCAGGGTGGTATAGAGCACGGTAGTGGTGAGAGGCCGTCGTGCAGGATGGTGTAGTGCACGGTAGTGGTGAGAGCCCGTCGTGCAGTGTCCGGTAGGGGTGAGAGGCCGTCATGCAGGAAGGTGTAGTGCATGGTCAGGGATGGTGCAGATGGGCCAACGATAGTGTACAGGCACGTAGAGGCGAGCCGTGGAGATTAGTGTAGTGCACGGTAGTGGTGAGAGAGCTCACCATGCAGGATAGTGTAGGTCGGCCAGTGATAGTGTAGATAGTATAGGTCGGCCATCGATAGTGTAGAAAGCCAAAAGTAGAAAATAGAAAAAAGGAGGAGGCGCAGCGGGACGGGAGGCTGGAGGGCGAGTGGCTGGAGGCGGCCCACCGGGCTGGATATAATGTAGCTGTCACACTACGACGACAAGCGGCGACGACAGCCCTGCGACAGCGACTACCGGTGTGTCGTCGATTGTCGCGCAGGTGTCGCCGCGACACCTCCAGTTTCTCCACTGTTTCTCCACTGTCGCCGGTGTTTTGGACATGTTGAAAAACTTCGGCGACAGGCGACGACAGCCGATGTTGCGGCACTGTCGCGGCACTGTCGTCATCTACTCATCAAAGAGTCGGAGGTGTCTACAGCGGTATTTTACCCTTCGCGGGCTACTTTCCGGGTGTGTGTCTGTGTCTAGGTGTGTGTCTGTGTCTATGTGTGTATATGTGTGTCTATGTGTGTGTCTCTGTGTGTCTGTGTCTATGTGTGTGTCTCTGTGTCTGTGGGTGTCTGTGTGTGTGTGTCTCTGTGTCTGTGTGTGTGTGTCTGTGTCTCTGTGTGTGTGTGTCTGTGTCTCTGTGTGTGCCTCACTGTCAGTCTGACTCTGACTCTGACTCTCAGTCTGACTCTGACTCTCAGTCTGACTCTGACTCTCAGTCTGACTCTGACTCTCAGTCTGACTCTCACTCTCAGTCTGACTCTCACTCTCAGTCTGACTCTGACTCTCAGTCTGACTCTGACTCTCAGTCTGACTCTGACTCTCAGTCTGACTCTCACTCTCAGTCTGACTCTCAGTCTGACTCTGACTTTCACTCTCAGTCTGACTCTCACTCTCACTCTGACTCTCACTCTCAGAGACACACAGAAACACAGACACACACAGAGACACAGACACACACATAGAGACACACAGAGACAGAGTCACACACACAGAGACAGAGTCACACACACACACAGACACAGAGACACACACAAACACAGACACACACATAGAGACACACACAGAGACACAGACACTGTCGTCCCGATGTCGTCCGATTGTCGTCCAACTTAGCCCGAATTTGCATATGTCGTCGGGATTTCACAAAATCCCAGTCGCCGGGCTGTCGTCACCCCCTTGTCGTCGTAGTGTGACAGCCACATAAGGGGGAAGAAGTGCAGGAAATGCTGTAATGACCAACGGTCAGAGCAGGGAAGAGGGGGTCGGTCCCCTTACCCGACGCGCATCAAACGCAATGCAAGCATTACGACCAATGATGACTGGGGACATTTTTGATGCTGTATTATATTTTAACAAATATTTAAACAGAATTTCTTTAAAAATATATGCATATATATTCTTTTTAATCATTGACTAAGCAAGGACACTTTTAATCATGAGCAATTGGGTCTTCTTCATTCCACTGCTTTGCCATATCCTAATAATGCCGAGTACTGGGCTAGGTAGCGACAAGAAACAATTTTTAAGTCCTTGGTTTGGCCCAGATTCAAATTCCCTGACCGGCCACATGGGAGGTGGGTGCTCAACTCATTCTGTCATTCCATCTTTTTGAAATGAACAAGTCTAGTATTCCACAATCTCTGGATATAGAGATAGGACAAGAAACAGTAGTAATACAGCTATTGAACTATATTTTCAAATAAAAACTACATCACACCAAAAGTAAAGAATTAGCATACAAATAATATAATAAGTTTGTTGTTGTTTATGTATTCACTTCTATTATTGTCAAATTCTTTAAGTTCTAGAATAGTGCATTTTCTGAGTAAGACCTACTTCAAGAGTGACTGCTCTGTGTTCTTTTCCCGGTTATTTCTTCTTGATTGTTGTGTATTTAATTGTTATTTCGAAGATTGCTCTTGATGAAGAATATTGTCCTTTAAAGACGGATATCACAGCATACGATACCAGTTACACTCTTGCAATGCCTAATGGTAAGGTTAGTATGAAAGAAAAGTTAATCAACTTACTTCTATGTTTACCACCCGTCTTGTAATCTTGGTGCCGACGACTTGGTTTCTAAAGAAAACAAATATACATATAGGCCTACAATAGATTCTATCAAAGCATTAAATCTAGACCATCACTGGGGAAAATATTGCGGCTGATTTTGAATATAGGATTTGCGTTTATATCAACTATTATTATAAGTTTGCATTTACTTAAGTTTGTTTGTTGTTGTTGTTTTATGTCCTAGCAACATCTAAGATCATACATATCAGGACAGCTATTGACTTGTGACAGTGCACACTCATGGCGACTTTATAGTGCTGCCCCACTGGGAGACTGGGATGCCAGCACCATGACCTGATATCCCACTCAGTCACATTATCCTGACACTGAGCCAACCAGTCCTTGCCATATCCTAATAATGCCGAGCGCCTGGCTAGGAAGTGATGAGTCTCAATTTTTAAGGAAACTCATAAGGAAGAAAGGGAAGACAAGTCACGCAAGATTGACAGTGAAGAAGTTGTGCTTTATTGGCATCAACTCCTGTCAACCCGCTAGTGACCTATCACCCTGACCCCCTTACCTTCTGTGCACACAGAGTCTCATTACCTCTTTAGTATTTCTATGAATCAGCGCCTACAGCCCATTGAACCAGAGTCCCATGGTTGTTGCACACAGCTCAGTGTATATATATATGAAAGGTGGTAGCATCAGACAGAGTGTCTGGGTCCCTGCTCTAGAGTAGGTGTGTCTCACTCAAGAGTCAGGAGTAGAGTGATCTGCCCAGTGTGTCTGGAGCAGTGTCCAGAATAATCAATATCAAAGTGAGGCTAGTGTGGTCAGGCGGCATGGGGGTGCAGGAGACTGGGCTTCCCACAGCCAGCCAATCAGGCACCCTGCACAGCCTGGGAGGTGACACACCCCCACGGGCAGAGGTCACCCAACCCAGCTGCAGGTGGTGTCCATAATAAATGCAATATGGCTGGTGTGCTGGCCCATCGGCCCCATGGTAACAAATAGTTGCAAACAGTTACAATAAAATATATATATATATATATATTAAAAATGTCCTTTTCCTCCACTTGCACTCTTTATGGGTGCAGAGGGACATTTCACCAAACATTAACTGTCTCTTATATAGGAACATCCCCTCACAATCTCGGGTGTGGTGTACTAACATATATCTCACATAGCTTAACTAGGTCACACCGGGAGTGGGACATTCATTGTTTTTCTATTACATAACCCTCGTCCCCACTCTGTCTCACGAGGATAGTAATGCTCTCTGCCAATATATAATTCCGAACCGACAATCCGTATATTTTTACAATCGGTTTGACTCAACCAGGGTTCGAACCTACGGTCTACCAACACGGGAGACGGATGCTCTACCTCATTCGGCGATCCCGTCTGGTTCATTTACTCAAAATACAGAAAAAATAATATAGGACAGCATGGCTGAATGAGTATACCTTTCTATCCCCGGTTGAGTCAAATAAAAAACTTAAAACAAATGTATACTAATCGCTACTTTGCCTGGCACTCAGCATTACTAGGATTGGATATGGAGCAATAATATACGAAAGACTAATTTTCCAAACTGATAAATTCCATGACCTAAACAGCAAATTTTAAAATCTACGTCGGTATAAATGCTGAATGCTATGATAACCGCTCTCATGTCAATCTTCACACACAGATTAAAATTAGAAGGCTGATAGATTTATCACCCACCTTGCCCATAAAAATGGCGCGGAGTTCACCTTCATGTTTGGTAACCAGGTAAGCTGTCTGGGCGAGGGTTAGGTCAGCGGCATTCCTACATCATAGCAAATCCACCATAATTAGAGTTATACACCATATGACACCATAATTAAAGTTATATACCATAACTAAAAAATAAACAACACACAGAAAGGCTCCACTATAGCTATTGTGATATTAAGATACACCTCCGTGTTTGTGCTTTTCGTAAAAGCTTCATCTAAACACACACAAAATCGACCATAAAAAAATCACCCACTTTAAAGATCTGGTCATGTGATTTTACCATGTATTTATTGTATGAATATTCCATTTATATTAGTGAAAGATTACAAAATACATTTAGAGTAAATGAGCTATACAATAATTAATAGAACGGCTGATGTCACACGTTAACATGGCAAATGTGAAAATACATTTGCCCATATTCTATTGCATGGTAATCTCAAACCTGATGATCTAGAACTGTGAAGAAAATCTGTTTCTTCTGATAAAATAATCGAAAGTTATATTTACTTTCAAAGAGCGTTTGAAATTGAATGAAGACTAAAGATAGTCTATTTTAAAGTGCTGGATATGGACGGTGATGATCTGTTCTCTGAGAAATGCTATCAATCACTGTATCAACAAGCGAAGTACAGAGCAAAAAATACAAATCTATACTACGCTTTGTACTTTATTACACCACCGTTGCTGAGAGGGGATATTTCTAGTGCGGTATGAAGTGGTCAATCATTCTCTGATAATGGTACTCATACCATTTGATTGGTACTATTTTCAATTTAGACTACTTGGGACAACAAATGCCAACAGGAATGGAGAAGAAAGTAGTCCATGCCTTCTATCAATATAAATATTCAATCCAAAATAAGTTATTAAAAATCTGGTAATTTTAACTAGCAATAAATATGATATTTTAATAGTGTAATCAATCATGGACAATCTCTAAGAAAATGTACAAACGTTTAGCAGCATTTGAGATGTGGACTTATCGAAGGATGATGAAAATATCATGGACAAAGAAGATCACCAACAAAGAAGTTCTCAGAAAAATTAAAAATAAGAAAAAGCTTGTTTGCCACTATACAGACAAAGAAACTTATTTATTTTGGCCACATCATTCGTCAGAGTTCAATATACCGTACATTGTTGGAAGGGAAGGTGAATGGCAGCAGAGGGAGAGGGAGACCAAGAACATCATGGTTTACAAATATTTCACAGTGGACAGGCTTGAATTATTCACAGTCTATCAGAACAGCACAACATCGGGACAAGTGGAGAACCATTGCATCCAACCCTCGACTAGAGGATGGAACTATTGATTGATTGAATCAATCATTACTATATTTCTACCATTACGGTTAATTAACTTACCTACCGTAGAGTAATATCAAACTAGACTTGACCATCAAGGTTTATATCAATCTCTGATAGTGTGTCCTGTGATCTTAAAGATGTAAACCATGTTGTAAATATGTCACATTACGGCTCTATTGCACCCTGCCTTATAGAATGGCCCCTGCTAAGGAGAGTTCTCTATTAAATTTACGTTATTATTATTATTATTATTATTATTATTATAATTATAATACAGCATATGGCATTGAATAAAATATTATTCAAAGGCGAAAAATACATTGAAAAACATTTGTATAAAATACCTGACAGACATCAGACTCTCTTCCATTGTGTTGGGTGTGCTGTCCACGGTCTCCATGAACTGAGACATGTCTTCAATTTTACAAATGTCAGTCACACTGTTAGCTGCCAACTCCAGTAACTGCTCACAAGACTTCCGCTTTTTGAGATGAGCCGTGTTGGCTGTGACAATCCCTCCCCTTCCATCTTTACCGGGCTGCGCTTTACGTGTAATGTGCACCACGCGTTGACGTTTAGCACACTGTGAGGTATCATCAAATTCATTGCTGTGTACCGATTGAGAAACACTTCTGTGTGGACTACATTCCGGAAGAGAACCATCATTGTCCATATTTCCATCCTTTTGTGGCGCCTCTTCCTCATCATCGTCTAAAAGCTCCATCACCTCCAACAACCTCTTCCAGCGCCCCTTAGCTCTTCGCACATATTCCGGCTTAGTCTTTCGCCCTGGACATTCAGATTCTCCATTGCACAAAGTGTCAGCCCCCAAACAACCCGCACCTGCTGCATCAGGCCTGGTTCCACCTGATGGGGACTCCTCGGTATCGGTGTGAAGCGCTGAAACTTCTTGCTCCGGTGAATGTTCCAGAGAGCATAGCGCTTGCGAACACATATTGTCCTCCTGTTCCGGTGTCGTTGAGAGCGGTGGCTCATTGGTGATGAAGCTAAGAGCCGGCAGCTCCATTGTACTGTCCAATAATTCATCCGACAAGAAGTCATCGTCAAAACCACTAAGCGCAGTCCAGTCAGCATCATCACCCACTCTTGTCAATGTCGCTCCATTAGTTCCGCATACGCTGCTAGGCATGCCACTGTTGTCGACTGGTGGACTAGGAGCATGCGTGGTAGCGTTGTTGACACTGACAGCACTGCTAACACTGACAGCACTGCTAACACTGACACCACTGCTACTCTGTAGGACACATTCTGGTTCAGCTGTGGGAAGCTTGGTGCCGACTTCACCATCTGCAGTGTCAATCTGCGCCGGTTTCTGGCGTCGTGGAGGCTGTGTTCGCCGGGCATTCCTTCTGTGACGTAAGGGTCGTGATAATTTCGGTCTCTCAAAGCTGGATTTGGCTTCAGTGAAATAAGTGCTTGTCGTTTCCTGTGTTGACGATATTACATTAGCGACTGACGTCTGTAAAAGAAAGAACATTCTGTGATGGAAAGATAACTAGATACAAGCATAGTAATCCAAAATAATAAGCTGCATTGAACGATAGGTACCGGGCGCGGTGGCCTAATCGGTAGAGCGCGGAGAAGGTCGCGAGTTCGGTTTCCTGGTAGAGGTAAACCAATGGCTTTAAAATTGATACTTGTTGCTTTTTAGCCAGGCGCTTAGCATTAACAGGAAAGGGCAAGGACTGGATAGCTCAGTGTCAGGATAATGTGACTGAGTGGGATATCGGATCATGGTGCCAGTGGTCTAATTTCCCAATAGGGCAACACTATAAAGTCGCCATGAGTGCGCACTGTCACAAGTCGGTACCCGACCTGATATGACCTTAGATGTTGCTAGGGCGTAAAACAATAACAAACAATCAATCAATAATGGCATAAACATAAGTGCGATATGGGCCTCAACATTTGTTATTCATAGTACAAGGTGGCAATCCAAGTTAAGAGTTTTTATTGAACCATGTCTGATCGACTCAAACTCAAAAGCCTCATTGGAACTCCCTATTTGTGCCCCATCGCCAAGTTTATATAGTTCATCCTCACGTTTTCAAGGGCGAGGCTTTGTGTGTATTATGTCAGAAACAAAGCATTTTGGACATGGCCTTTCACTAAATGCAAACCTCCTCTGGCCCTAATAATTGATTCCACTTTTGAGTGCATGATTTGTTAATTAACTTAATAATTTAATAAAGATGAGTGACATTTGCATATGGACAAAAACAGTAATTCATACGTGTCACGAAATTTGCCAGTCTTTGAGCTTGGTTTATTGGGAGGTCCTAACAATATATAAGGTTATATCAGGACGGGCACCGACTTGTGACAGTGCAAAATGATGGCTACTTTATAGTGTTGCCCCCACAAGGACGCCTTGTTATACCTTAGTAAGGTTCAGTGCCGGGAAAGGTTAGGACAAGTAAAAAATTTGGAAGTATTTGGTTTGGCTTCGTCAGGGATTTAACCCATAACGAGGAAGTGAGTACCCTACTCATACCAGAATTCATTCACCTTTAGCGGTACATTATTCCAGTACCACAACAGGGATGAAAGTAGTCTCCGGAGGAAAAAAAAAAGCAGAAATGCGGATATTCTCCCATAGGTTTAGCATTGTCAGGGAATCGTGGAAAATTCCTGGAAGTCGGGTTTCATATATAATTGGTATACGCTGATAGTACTGTGCCCTTTGCAGGGATGAAAGTGGTCTCCAGCAAAAAACGTGGAAAACAAGCCAAAATTATTACAATGACGGGGAATTTCAGCGATAACGCGGATCTTCTCCCACAGACTTAGCATTTTCAGGGAATCGCGGGAAAATACCGGAAATCAGGTTTCAACTAGCCTTGTTGTGATTGCATTATCGCCCATACCAAACACTTTCTTGTTTAGATTCGATGTTCTAGCTAAATCTAAGGTCCTATAAGAAAGGAATTTGAACCACCCAACTGGTGTCATATACATCCCATTTTTTTAAATTTTGTCTGGTTCCTCAGGAAGGACTGAATCCTCAGGAAGGACTGAATTAATCGGTGAATATAGAAAATCCCGGAAATCCGCGAAACCGCGGAGATCTTTCATCCCTGCTTAAAGGAACAGTCACATGACAACACAACTTTCCTTATTCACAATTATCACTAGCCATAGTTTGTATTACCCCTAACTACATATTCTCCTGGAGTTATTTAGGGCTCAATGAAGAACGGGGCTTTGTGGTCAAGCTGTGACTAATAATATGGCCATTCAACCCCACTGGCATTTCTCAGCTGTTATAGTGATGTAAACCTAGGAACACTCAGACAACTTGGTTGGGTTCCTCTATGAAACAGCACTGCAACATGTTTAAGCTAACAGATTAATTCTATAAGATGATTTTGAACACGCGATCCATTGACACGGAAAAGCATAATGTCCCAAAGGAATTTCTTGAATGTGAACATTTCACTAATATATAGCGAATACCCATTTAAAGATTACAAGTTAAAACTAAGTAACAAGGTACTGAAGCCGATAGTTTTCAATGCTTTTCCGGGACTATGAGCCACGATTTTCCGGTATGTTTAAACCTATTTATTTCGGCACTAATACGGTTAGACCCTGGCCTAGAGAAAATTTGGTGGTATAAAAAGTTGACTCAGAATGAAAAGAGTACTCCAATGTACAAACATAACATTATATAATATTAGCCACTTAGACATTTTATGCCAACCGACAGAACAGAAATTCCACTTATTGGATACAACGTTAATCATCTACTGGTAGATTGTCAAATATAGTTTTCACTTAAGCTTTGAGGAATGCATTAGAAAGTTGGATTAGATACATAGGCGACTTACTGTAGCGGATTTCCGAATTGGACAAGCATAGACGACAAGCTTTTCCCTATACAACGGATAACCGGCATACTGGCCTGAAATATATATGAACAAATCTAAAATATTACAAAAACAAAGTAAAATACATACGTTGTTAATAGTCAAAAGAATGACATTTTTGTTTGTGATAGAGGGGTGGAATAGCGGAATAACATTTTGTGTCTGTGTGCGGTGGGAGAGGAGAAAAAAAATGACACAGAATATAATTCATGTGAGACAAAATAATAATAATAATAATAATAATATATATATAAGCTTAAAATCTGTCCAACTGTGACAGGAGAATCGGGAGTTGATCACACGCAGTAGTAGGTATATAAACCAGCGAGAATTCAACTAAGGTTCTTTGTTTATACTCCCATAATTCATATTGAAATCCAAGTCAGAAACAACATATTTTAAAGTCCTACTCTAACTTAGTCTAAGTTTACTTCTGTTCTGCTTATGCAACTGATGCGGATCCACAGGGGCAATTTATTTCAGAAGCAAATTTAGCAAAGTAACTGGTTAGCTCTCTAGCTCTTCTTCATATCCATAACGCATTGCCAATGAAGTCAGTTGCTTATCGTCATAGAAAATCAGTTTCCGATGATATAATTGCTTAAAGTCTTGATAATCTTTACGATGAATGGTTGTGGATTCACTTTCCAAGAATGTTGCTCTAATGGTTTCTTACCATGGGTTAATATCATGCACTGCATTTGGAGATGGTTTTCCTTGAAGCTGTATGCCATCCGAATTGTTTCCCCTAGAACAAAAGAGAAAATGGTTCGATATCAACAATATATACTAAGTAATACAGGCATTCCGTATTCCACTTGGCCTTCAGGAAGGACTGAAGCTACGCTGGGTCGCTTTTCAGATTCCATGGCAGAAGGTGAGGGAGGTGGTGAATTCTTTTTTTTCTTCTTTTTTGTGTGTGACAAGTTCTTTTATTCTGTCCATAACATATACATACACATTATGAGGTGTAGTAGTCCATTATGAGCCCCACTACCACACGGTGGCAGTCTCGGCTGCGCTGACCCCTGCCAATAAGAAAAGTTGGCAGGTGGTAACACACTTGCAGGAACAGTCCTGATGGTGGACTATTCCACCCATGGCTAGTGACCAACCCCAATGGGAGGTTACCAGCGACTCGGCAGGACAGAATCAGGTCACTTCCATTCTGACTATGGCAAAATATACTTGGGGGGGAGGGGGGGGGTGGCCTGGTGTTTGAAACAACTTCAGAGTTACCATGTTATTCCTCAGGCGGAGTAGAATTCGGTCAATCACATGTATCATCAAGGTTATTGGGTTTTGTGCGGACTAAACTTGAAAATTCATTGCCATGCACCAATTGAAAGACAGTTTACTGTGGACATTTGAGAAGGAACACATCAAAAACATTGGCCGAATTTTGTTTATCCTTTAGTATTTTATCTAATGTGAAATATTTGCCAAGGCAATTTCACTGCAATCTAGAACTGTATGGAAAGAATCCCACCAAGTGTGGTCATCAGGAGGCACGTGGTTACAGGTGCAAAGTAAGATACCCCATTTAGCTTCTAAAGCCAACTCACATCTCCCAATGAATACGGAAAATCACCATATAATTAGATTTTTGTGCGTTTCTTCTCTGAATATATCATTTGTCAGGACTGTGGCATTGACAGTTATTTATATTAGTTGTTTATGACTATTCAGTACACAAACATAGTCATGGGAAATAATAGGTTGCCTACATCATCGTTGTATATATATTTCAATCAAAATAGTGGAAATCCTGAGACCTAGTGATTTGACAAGCAGCCAAGATAGCAAGTGTGCCCTCAGTGTTTGTAAATAGTGGATACATGGCAACAAACCACATGGCGACATTCACTAAGTACACCGATAGATGGGCAGGGAGAGAGCTATAAACATCAGAACTAGATGCAGCACTTTGTAACCTGAAGTAGGACACCTTCCCCAACTAAGAATTGGGAGGGTTTGGGGGGGGGGGTGGGGGGGGGGGGGGGGGGGCAAAGAGAGAGGCAAAGGGAGAGGCTTAATATGGGTATTCCGAGTTCCGCTGGTCCCCAGGAAGGACCAAAGCTGTGAGCCAGTAAACCGGATCACAGCTTCAGCTTAGACGTAAGCGTAATCGATTAATCAACTCGGGTCACCCAAGCCACTTTTTGGCGCATGCGCACATCCCACAGACTCGGGTCGAATAATCGAATACGCTTCTCCGCGCTCGGGTGAACAATTTTTAATTTTTTTTTTTAAATAACCGATAAAACTACAGCAAAATAGGATTAAAAGTATTTTATGATGCCCTAGTTTAGCTATATTTCCATTTCGTTAATCTAAGTTATTCTTTAAAAAAAACATGTATGACTGGTACTGCTAGCTGTTATCCTGTAGGACGTTACCAGCGCAAATGTGACGTCATCGCTCGTAGCCAACCCCAGCTAGGAGGTGGGTTACTTGGGTCGGATCGTTTTGCACACGGCACGTGTATTTATCGACTCTACTCGCAGTGTTTGAGTTGAAATTCTGACGACTCGGGTGACCCGAGTCGCTCGGGTCGTGTTAATCGATTACGGCCCAATAGGTGGGGGTTGGTGTCACTCCCAGCCCTATCCTTCATGACATATCCTCTGCTTATATTTAAGCTTTGCATCTATAACCATTATCAAACTTGGCAGAATTATTGTATTGTTTCTAATGTAGATTGCAGCGAAATTCTCCAAACAAATATTTAACATTAGATAAAATACCAATTTGTGTAATCTTCCACCATATAGGCTAAACCAGCAACCCGGCGGGTTTGATCACAGCTTCAGTCCTTCCTGAGGAACCAGCGGAACTGAGAATATGTATGTGTACCTCCTTAATACGGTACCTACCTGAGAACAGCTTAGGTTTGGATGCAGTTCTGCTTTCTGTTGTTTTAGAAGTCCATCTGCCACCAGCCTTCTTCAGCCTGGCTTCCACCATCGGAGTCAGAACGTTAAGTATTTCCTACAATGTCAAGGGCATCCAACTTTGTCACAACTGTTGATCACATTGGTAATCTAGCATTTCATTTTAAGGGTAAAAAAGAATAGATTGTGTGGACATCATAAGTCCATATCTTTATCATCATTTCTTTTATTTAAAATTTCTTCATGCACACTACGGTGACATATGCACAAACATAGAAAATAAACAAAAATGATGCTGTACATAATAGCTTTACGGAGGAAAGCTTTACATATAATCAATTTGAAGAATTGTGATCAGCATTTTGATATGCATGCCAAAAAGAAATTGAATGTTTTTAATTCTAAATATCACCGAAGTTAACCATTCACAATCAAAGTTATTTCAAATGCGAGGTAAATTATGACAATCAACAATATAGTGGAAACTCAAAACTATCGGATGATGGAACTTTAACAGCCATGTATATATTTCTAAGGACACAAGACAGATTCTAATCAGGTTGCTGGGTTGTTCGTGCAACTAGGTGATAAATTTAGTCTTGAAGTTGACCCTTAAAGGGAAAAGGTATAGGTGGTCGGGAAAACAAACAAACTCGGAATAGTTTTAATTAGTTTTAATGCTTAGTACCAAACTTTTCCACTTGGTGGTGTAGAGTGACCTAGATTGGTCAATGTGACAACTGTTGTTGTGAAGATGGCTGGGTGA
This sequence comes from Branchipolynoe longqiensis, assembly GCA_030323885.1. Lineage (NCBI taxonomy): Eukaryota > Metazoa > Annelida > Polychaeta > Phyllodocida > Polynoidae > Branchipolynoe > Branchipolynoe longqiensis. The sequence continues at coordinate 150,434,998 of CM059186.1, forward strand.
GTGGAGAGAAGGGAGAGTAAAACTGAGGTATTTTCAAGTTTCTTTAAAGTAGTTCAAACAGGATTTTATATTTGCTTTAATGTAAAATATAGTCCCATCCTCAGACCCCCCCCCCCCCAACCCTGACGTCAGCACTGACGAAGTGGGTCCACTACTATCCCCACACATATTTGGTTCTATAAACATAAAAACTAAACAAGGTTGTGCTTGGAGAGCATTTGTCAGAGTACGGTTCCTGTCTCAGCAGCCTATACCTTTTCCCTTTAATAGTTAGCTCATCATAAGAACATTGGTAGATACTCAGAACCATGGCACTGTTAGTTCTGTTTCATCGCTTAAAACAAAGGTCATACCTTGACATGGAGGCGTGTTGGCCAGGCAACCAGTCCATGTCTTACAGAGTCCTCCGTGAGTGTATGTAGCTCAAAGATTATTACAGACTGCGACACCTGCCACAATTGATCAATTTAATTAATGTAAATACATTACCAGATTTGGGACATAACCCAGACCTGCATAGCACCCACGACAAACAATGATTGATTGATTAGTGGTTGCTTAGCACCATATAGGTAGCAAAGGCCATAAACACTACGAGAAGTATTCAACTTGCATTCTGTCATATTTTTTGTTATTCAACCACCGCTTTCCCACATAATGTAAAAGCATACGAAAGAAGTCATTCTTGTTAATATATATATTTTATTTTATTTGATAATGGGACATGATGATTGTTTAAACTTAACAAAGTATCCTTCTGGCTGCCATAAACAGAAATTGTGCAGATATCCTTCTGTGAGTTCCACGTACATGCACACCTGATGTATTACATCATCTAATTTCCAACAGTGTTGAGAGTATCTTTTCAGCCAAACCTGCAGAGTGGTGCAAGTATGCTGGGCCCATAACCCCAGAGGAGGATTGAAACCTCACTCTGCTTAGGGTTGTGCCCATGTATGCAGAACTCACGGAAAAAAATCCATGTGATTTCCATTTATGGCGGCTGGAAGAATATCCATGTCCTAAACTCAATGGGGTGGTGTCATTAGGACAGTACAAATATAATTATGATTTATATGGAAACAATGAGTTACATCAATTTACCCAAACGTAGTGGAGTTCACAAGTAACTAGGGCTTAGATAAAAGATTCACCCCGCACTTGCAGTAGGGGTGAATCTTTTATCTAACTAGGGCTATGCTAGAGCTTAGATAGGTATATCAAATTCCGCTTGGGGCACAGAGGTGTCGATGGGCGGCCTGACCCATAGCTGTGGCCCAGCTAAAGCCCTGCTTGCCTACAACCATAGTACCTTTTTCAGTCATAGTTCTTATGTAAATGTATGTTAAAGTTACATAGTGAGATGGTTTTGAGTTTCTGCCATTTTTCTGAGATAAATATATTTAATATGTTGTTATAACCTACCTTACTTTAGTTTGAAGTAACTTTCATTATAAATGGCTAACTTTTGAGATATTTGAAGCGCAAACATCCTAAATTGATTTTGGCAAGCATGCCAAAACTCCTAACACCATAGACTTATGCAGCAACAGGTTCTATTATATTGACTCAGTATGCCCTTCTATGTGGCAACACATGTTTAATAAGTGCACCAATGTCTAAGTTAGATACGTAGAATAAAATCTAGGTGAGTGTTTTTGTTTTGAAAATTTGATGCTTCATCGTACTATGCAGCTTTAATGACAGATATGAAAATCAACCAATCACCTTAGCTGATGACTTTAGTAGTTTATAATGTGTTTTGTGTCACGTATAAAAATGATTTAAACCAGGATAAATCAAACATATTATATCTCTGCTTTCCAATGATACATTTGGTATAAAAATAGGATTGTAAGATCTCAAACGGTGGCCCTTGAAAATATCAAAAATGTGATTAGAGAGCAGCAAATAAAAATGTGCAACCCAAAGAGAAGACCTATATTTGTCTTAATCCAGCACAAGGATTAAGGTAATCCATATAATCACACCTTCAAACAACCCCAGAATTATAATCTGACTAAGATATGGAATTTTCATTTATGAGACCATCTTAACTGTAAAAATATATTTACCATCGGCATTTGTTTTAATCCTTGTGCTGGATTAAACAATATAATCCACATACTCAAATAATCTCAGAATTAACATCCCAAAGACCAAGAGAATCACATCACTTTTATTTTATCCCTGTACCTAAAATATTGAGGGAGTTTTTTTGTGTTTTTTTTTGTGACAAGTTTTTTATTCTGCTCATAAGGTATAAGCTCCAATGAGAGTGCTTGTTTTCAACGCTGGACAGCTGTGATACTGGATTGGTCTGGTCCCGCACTCAGGAGTCTTTACCTGATCTTTCTGGGGCCAACCTTTGTGGTTTTGGGTGTTAGTAGTTTCTATATTAGTTTGTTTTTTTCCCAAGTTTTTTGCTAACCTGTATATGATAACTTAGCCAGCTATGTACATCTACGCAGGCCTGTGGGAGAGGATCCCATCCCATTGTGGTTTGCTACAGCATCCTTTCACCCATGCCCTGTACTTAGATAGTACACCAGTGTGTCAGAACACCCCTGGACCCTAGGTGGGATGACTGTGTTGTATGGTTAGCCATTTTGTATTTCAGGGTGATTCGGATGCATGACCGTGGCCTGCCTGGTTCTGCTTTGGTTTGTGCCAGTACACATACCCAGACGGACTGCGCCCTATGGTGATAGTCATTTCGAATTCCTTAGTACTTAGTAGGGTTAGTTTCCGTATTTGTAATATCTACCATCTTTTCTGGCCTGTCTTTTGCTTTTTGTGCCAGAACACAGCAAGCAGTGACTGCGCCCAAGATCAGGTGAGATATTGTTTCTTCAGTAGGTGGTTGTGCATTATGTTTTCTTTAAGGACCTTTTATAGAGTTACAGGCATGATTAAATTAAAACAACAGTCAGTGGTCACATGATTTCTTCTCAAAATGAGGGATAAAACAGTAATTAAAACCACATAAAAATGTTGTAACTTTCTTTTTATTCAACATATTAAACAAATTTAAACAGATTTGAGTTTGTCTTAACAAGACCATTCCAAAACGCATAAGTTTGTCTTATTTGTGGTGTTTTGAAATTTTAGATGATATACCGAGCCTAGAAATAGACTACATAATGCGATACCTTTGTAAAGTCCATGGCTCAAATCTGTGGTTGTGTAGGCAGGCTATAGTGAAATCAATACAGGCAAAAAGAGAAAGGAAGAGTATAAAGAGTGAAAGAAGAGAGTGAAAGAAGAGAGAGAAACAAGCCCTTAGGTTTATTATTTATATGGTACATGGATCTAGTATAGTGTATCAACTCGCCCCATTCTCCCAATGAGAAACAAGCATTTCCAGCTCCACCAATGAGAAACAAGCATTTCCGGTCCCCATGGTTACAGTGATCTGCCCACCACCACCAAGCGGCGTGGCTCCCCTGGCCACCACCTGCCTTGAGTTGAGTGTGTGGTGATCCATGACTAGCAGAGGGGGGAGGGGGTAGTGGGTAGAGCTCTGAGTGCCCCTTACACACTATCTTACTCGTAGAATATGGCTGTTGCCATCATAGCATTACGTGCAGAACCCGGCACATTTTCGATGGATCCCGTCCAAACGATAACGCATAGGCACAACCAATGCTTAACCAATGCCCCAGCTGTTTTTCAGAGAATGATGAATGCTATTTTTTCAGAGTTTTTGGGAAAATGCTTAATTTATTTAGACGATATCATAATTTATTCACCTGATGAAGAAAGTCATCGACAGGATGTAGAACACATTTTGACCATCTTGCAGGATAATGGTATGACTATTAAAGAGTATAAGTGTGAATTCGGTGTAGCTGAAGTAAAACTCTTAGGTTACGTTGTATGTGAGTCAGGCTTCAAACTGGATCCTGAAAAAATTAGTCCAATTAGGGATATGGCTTCTCCAACTAGTAAACGTTTGCTAGGTTTGGCAGGATATTATCGACAATTGATTCCTAGCTATGCTGATGTTGTAGCACCTATTACTTATTTGACTAGTAATAAATGTAGCTTTCTTTGGACTATGGAATGTGAAAACGCTTGGAATGAGTTCAAGAGTATCATTAGAATGTGTCCTAAAATTATTGTCATCTTTAAACTAGGAGTTTGGGTATATTTTAAAGAACTATTCAATACAAATAGAATTTTAAAAGAATTATGTTAATATCTCAAATAGTTTTTGAGTTATGGCCTTCTAAAGGTATAAATTGTAGCATCCCTAAAAATCATGTAAAAATCAATTATATGAGCCAACTTTGGCACCCAACTACACAATGAAATATCAAAGGAAAATCTTCATAAACGAGGACCATCTTAATTAATACCTAGAGAAGCAGCACACAAATTTCCTAAGCCATCATCCAATAAATATGAGAAGAGTGCTCTCTCAAAAAAGGGAAATTACACAAAAGTGTATTTGTTCAATTACATGGTAATTCAATTATATACCAGCTTTGAGTCAACAGAACTTCATTCCAAAATATCCAGTAAGTGTCATTAACAATAATTTACAATGACCTGTACACAGAGAGCATAAATGGTTTTTTTCACGGTGATCAAATCATATTCAATGATGCTATGGTTCCCTAAAAATGGGGGAAAGGCCATTTTGGCAGTTGTGGACATATTTGGAGTTTTTGCTAGATTGAGCATAACTCTAAAAGTACTTGATAGATTTTGTTGAAATTTTGAAAAGTTAAGCGTTGTGCCATTGCCGTTAAAAATCAATAGGTTAAGTTATTGGGACTACTGTTGTTGAAAAGAATTGTCATTAAAAAGATATATTTGGTTGATGAACTGCATGAAAAATCGCTGAAAACTTTACATACAAAGGATGAAGGTAATACAAACTACTCACTGCAAAATTTGGACAACTGTTAGTGTTACAGTTCTAATGATAAGGCTGCTTTGAAAGCAGCATACTTCTGTGTCAACATCACTGGCCAGGTCATAATGAATGCACGCCCTGAAGAAGATGAGGGTTATAAGATGATATCTGTGGCAAAAATTAAGTCTGCAGCAATAGCGCATTCATCTTTCTTTGAGGGCCACCTGAATGCTGGTTATCCTTGCACTGGGAATGTGGCCTTTTCCATAAAGTTGATCACTCCTTCATGTGGTGAAACATCAGTCACTTCTCCGACAAAAAAATCTTCCAAGAAATAAACAGCAACAAGCTGCCCCTTTTCCTCAAACTGGAACTGTTTAAGGTTTTGGTCTCCATCATCCTCCTCTTCCATAGACTGAAGAATTTCGGTATCATCCACAGAGTCACTGTCGGATGAAGAAGGATGAAAATCAATGCGACAGTACTTTGTACCAACTTCCTGACGTGGTATCGGAGGGAGTGGTTCAATTGATGCTGCTTCATCAGCTCCAAGGAACTGCTTCAGTCTCTGCACAAGCTGAGCCACAGTGCCTGTGACCTTCAAAAGAGGTGAGGTATCCATTAAGACGTGCTTCTGAAAGTGTAGTTCTGCTTTGCAGAAGTGTAGGTGCTCAGTAGTCTGTCCACATCAGCAAGGACAGTACAAGGACCTTGATGTGGCCTCAGTCTGTTGTGGATATCAAGGATTCTCTCCTTCCTTTTGTTTTCGACCTGGATTTTCTTGGCGCTCGTTTCTTGAAGGATGATCTGTTGTTTTGCGACTGCCTCCTTTTCATCTTTGCGATGCCTCTCCCTCAAACCTGCTGCTTTTTTCCCAGATAGTTGAAGTAGGGTTCTTTGCTCAGCAGCTGTCTTCACATTAAAAAAAGTAGATATGCTTTTGTTGCATTTCAACATGTTGATTGTGCTATGGTGGTGGAGAGATGCACTTCTGTGTTTGAACAGGCTAAAATCTAAATCACCAAAGCATTGCTCCCCAACCAGGTTTGTGAGCTTGGAATGCTGCAATCGTCCTCTCACTTCTGGGTTCTGTACATCATGATACTTTCCCCCAGGAAGGAAATCAGCCAACTGCCTTTCGGTAGTTTGAATACAATCACTGCAGAAAGCTTTGAGGATGAAATTCACCTTGATTTTCCTCTCCTCAGTTGTACAGAGCAGCATCCTGAAGATGTTCGGATTTGGCTGGAAAGGCATGCCAAAAAGTGGCTCAACTTCAACAGAATCAATGGGATCTTCAGCCCACTGTTGAAGGAATGCGTGCAGTTTTACAACATGGGACGAAAAATCAAGGTAGTGGATCTCTGTGCCAAGGAGCTGCCAGTATGGGCCAGTGATGCGGTAAAAGAGGAGTCCAAGGGCAACAACCCGGCAGTCAATCTCATCGCATCTGTTATCCTCTTGAACACTCTCAAGTTTCTTGTTCATTCTGGGGAGTGACTGCAAGCAGGTGTCTATGTCATTTCGGTGAAAATGAAGGGCAGCTGGTGCTTCAAAGAAGTTGTTGAAGCAATTACTTCTATATGAAGTAATGAATGACTTCTTGCCCATCATCACACAGAAAGCTTCCCTGAGTTCTTGGCAGCCGTTTTTTCTCTCGTCACCACGTGGCCCAAAGCAGTCACAAGTGAGATGCACATATCTGAAATTATGTAATGCAGTATCTCAACAATATCGGTATCCCTCTCTCACTTCTGAATTAACAAGCACTCTGCACTGAATATTATAATTAGCAAAACAATAAAAACTTATTAAAAGGAAATAAATGAAGCAAAATAGGATAGACAGATAATTAATCAAAATTAATGATCCACTCTAACCCAGTACCCTTTTTGAAAAAAAATAAAACAAACAACTAAATATAGCTACTACCATTCAATATATTAGTGCACTCGACAACTAACTATATAAATCACAAGCAGTTAATAAGAGAAATGTAATAGTATTTTACCATCTTAAAACTGTTCTTGTCTTCAATAGTGAAAAAAAGATTGTCTTCAGATGAAAAAAAAGTTTTAATAAGTATTTGTACTAAAAGTACAAAATACGAAACTAATAACTTATGCCAGGGAAAATTGTTATTGTACTTACCTAGAGACAGGACTTTCAGCACTATTCTTGAATGACTGAAACTTGGGCAGTAGATCACATCCAAATCGATTGCCACTGTCCTTCTCCATTTTCATCAGTCTTGTCACAGGTGGTGCTGAGACCCAACACAAAGTGGGCATTGCAGTAGAGTAAATGCAGTTCACCTTCTGTATGAAGCATTCCCCTTCTTTCTTCATCCAGTGCATGTCCAAATGATTTCATGACTGCAGCACGATCACTCATTACTGCAGACATGCCTTTCAGAAGATGAGTGAATGTTTCTTGGGCTTGCTCTTCCGAGTAAAGATCAGATAGTTCATGAAGGAGATTGATGGTAAGGTCTACAAGATTGGTGGTATTCTCAGCGCTGACTGGAGTAAAGCCTGAGATCATTGTTTTTCCAGGAACTGTCATCTGCTGGGATACATACTTCTTTCCACAACGAGATGTGCCATCAGTATGGAGATCCCAGTTTTCTGACTGAAGCAAAGTTTCAGCAATGTGTATTTTTCCAATGACATGGCCACGGTCTGCAAAACGTTCTGCCGACCTCATTGAAGGCAGATCAGAATCAGGTACCACTGCATTCATAATGTTCTTGGTGACAACCTGAATCACAGACCCACAACGTCCAGGAGGCACTTCTTTTTGTCCCACCAACTGCATGACACATACAATGGCCTCATTTGTGAAGTAGCCTCGGTCATCCTTCAAATGGAGCACTGGCAATTCTCCAGTTCCTATTTCTGGCTGCCGACCCCCTTGCTCATCTTGTTCATGTAGTTGCTCTTTCAGCTTTGCTTTGGTCTTCTTTGAATTTCTCCTCAGATCAGCATGTGCAAGTTGTAACTTTCTCAGTCGGCTTTTGGAATGATTGTCTTTGGTTTTAAGACAAGTGTTAAGCAAGGCACAGTTCTTAAGTTCTTTCTGCAACCTGGTGTTCTTTTCTCGCTGAACTTGTAGTCGACGCTTACAAGTACCTTTTGCATAAAAGTTCAGTTTCTTTTTCAATGTGGCATTTTGCTCTATCAGAGCTTTCGCCTTTTCGTTCTTAGATTGCAGAAGGTCCCGAGTGCTTGCAAGGTCTTGTTCAGTTGTGAGAAGTTTGGCTGAGGCGACATGTAAACACTGTACCGTCCAATTCATCTTTCTCTTTAGATCTATGTTTTCTTCTTGCAAATCTTCATGCTCACATCTTGTCACTGCAAGGTTGCGTCCTTTTTGTGCAAGTTTGAGAGACAGTGAACTTGAGGACCCCCCAGTGTTGCCCTCAGCGCTTGCACGAGATGAAGGGGTGGGGGAATCAATTGAGAAGCTGGAGGTGAAGGAAGAATTGATCTGAACCACTGTTGCTGGCAGAGTGTCTGAGCATAGTATGGGAGAGGAAAGGGCACTGCTTTCCTTATCTATTTCCAAGCTGATGTTATTGGAAGAGGTTGACACAGAGAGTTTACCAAGATAGACTGTAGTAGAGAGGAACGAATCCATTTGATAATTCTTCTTTGTCCTAATGAGTTTTTGTTTTTCATCTGTGGCCTTCTTCAACATTTTCTTCAAAGCAGTCATACTTGATGATAAACCAGTCAGCTTAGTACATCATGAAATCATTGCTTGATATGTTGATCCCTCTTTTTTCCTGAATACCTCCAGACCAAGCAGAAGTCCACTTGACCTTCATGTAGGACACAAGATGACGTAGTGTTCCTTCAGACAGTTCTGGGAACAGCCGTTGGAGGAATTCAGCTGAATCATCAAAGTTTTTCTGTGCACTTGTCATCAGCATATCGATCTGTAGTAAGAGCTTGTTATTTGGGCAGACAACTGGAAGGTCTGACCGCCGACCCCTTCCACTTGCTAGAAAACATCTCTTTAGACTGGCATACTGGTCATCCTCTAAGTCTAGGAAAATAAAAAAGAAACAAAAAAGAGTCTTAAGATAAACTTTATTTTTGTTAAACATAAAGCTGACATAATGGGGTTATGTTTTCTGCTCTAGTTTGAAAAGTATACATCTAATTTACTCGAAATTATAGCATACTAATTATAACAGCATGGTTCACAAATTAGTAACTTAAAATATAATATAAACTAGGCATTTAATAATTCAATGTGACAATTAAAGAAAAATAATAATAAATTCAGTGCAATTTTCAATAAGGTTCTAGTTGACACATTCAAAAGATTTGAAGACCCAGATGAAGAAGAAAATTTTGTCTACATGGTGCAAAAGACAGCTCGTTAATATCTCTAAAAGTATTTCCACAGCAAATCAAAAAGTAACATGCCACAACACAGTGGATGCCATGCCGTTCCGGCCAGTAATCGCAAAATCCCGCGATGGCACTGTCACCACTACGGTCTAAACACAAAACTGAATGACTATTCAATGATTCTGATTGAATGCTATTAATTATGACTATTCACTGCTTCAGATGAAATATTGTTTTTCATGAGCGTGACTTAATAATGGTGAGAAAGTGTTCAAATTGAATGAAACAAATGAGCCAGAAGCAAACACTGCGTACGTGCGTTTTTAATGTCAGTCATTACAGCGTCAACATACAGCATGGCCACGTGTTTGTTTTCTATAGGTTAACAAAATCATATTTTAATATGAATGGTTCTATTAGACAAAAGAATAATAAAGCTTTATTTTGATTTACTTTTTTATTTGATTTGATGAAGAACTTGGAGCGCACCAACACATTGAAAATGATGTATTTTAACATTCTACGGCGACTACGTGTCGATTACTGGCAGATCAGTCCAGCAGTTGGGATATCTAAGAAAGACTGCATCAGGATAATTATAAGTAACCATAGCTTATAATATGTTCTAAACATGCTTCATAAGAATGTTTGGGTAGATTGCTTTGTAAAATACTTACGAATTTCTTCACTTTTTGCGCCACGGTCAGATGCCATGCTTCTCACTCCAGCTGGCTGTTGACGATGCAGTGTCTCGTGAGAGAATGCGTGGACAGATTCATGACCTTGACCTCAACAGGATATGAATATAGTGACGACCTGGACTATTTTGAAGTTTAAATATTGCTCTTTCTTTTGGTACCCAATACTATGGAGCTAATTAGTCTTTTGGGGTTTGAAATTTGATGAAAACCAACTGGTATACCAAACATTGTGGAAGAGCTCCATCACATTTCCACTGATTCTATCGAACTATATACTTGTATGTAGCTTAGCTCAATGCGTTTTTTCTGATACTAAATATAGATGTGTGGTGGTGGTGTCGAAAGCATGCTTCACAATGGGATGAAGCAAGCAAATTTTAAGCTCTGGCGCGACAACTTATTACTGCAGCAGCACTCACATTTTCTGTCAGATGGTACTTATTCTTATCAACTAAATACTTTTTCGACATTCAAACAAGAAGTACAATGGAGGACTCATTTAAAAGATGAATGAATGCACTTTATTTCAGTATAAAAATCCATGCAGTGGTTCTGGTGAAATTCTAGTGTAAAAGAAAGGCAAAATCTGAGCATTTTTCAGATTGATGGGCAGAAACTTGACAGCTGCCACTACCTATTCTAACCCGTATAAATTGTATACAGATGGGTCTGAGTATAGGTTAGGGGCTGTACTAGTGCAGGAAGACGAAAAAGGAATAGATAGGCCTGTACATTTAATTAGTAGTTGATTTACTTCTGCTCAGCGTAATTATCCTACGATAGAAAAAGAAGGTTATGCTATTTTTTATTCGTTAATTAAGCTAAGACCGTACTTATATGGTGCAGAATTTACTATCTATACGGACCTGTAATACACGTATTCAACGATGGGCAGTTCTATTAGCAGAATTGTCAGCACCAATTGTTTATATGAGAGGAGTAGATAATGTATGGGCTGATATGTTATCCAGATTGAGGCCGAATACAGAAGCTACAGAATTTGTAGAAATGTTTGCACTTGATTCTATTTTGGAAGAGCAGGTAATTCCATTTGAGCACTATCAATTGCCATTTGATGAAGTCATGAATGAGCAGAAGAAAATGCCAGAATATACATTAGGAATGAGTGAAGAAAAAAATTATTTGATAATGGATAATCTTCTTTATTCAATGATTGCTCCTACATGTAAGGATATGCATCCTCGACTAGTTGTGCCAGTGAGATACAGGGATTCTGTAATTAAGATAGCTCATACTGAGGTAGGTCACATGTCTATGTCTAAAACCCTGAGGCGACTACAGGAACATTTTCGCTGGTCTGGTATGACTAGGGATGTTCACAAGTTATTAATTGTCCTAATTGTGTAGTGAACTGTAGCAGACGCACATGTGCATATCCACAGTCAATGCCATTCCCGGTAACACCTGGTATTGTGATTGCTGCGGATCTGTCTGGTCCTTATCATGTGAGTACCTATGGAAATAGATATCTATTGTCTATAATAGACCACTGTTCTGGTTGGGTTGAGTATAAGTCATTACCTGATAAATCAGCAAAGGGAGTTTTTTTGTTTTTTTTTGTGGGGGGGTCCATTAGTTGTTTAAGCAGGGGAAATTTCAGTCATAGACGACTGGTCTTCCTCATTCCACTGCTGGTCGATAGAAAGCCCGAGCCTACACTTTTACCGACTCAAGGGATTTTTAACCTCCCACACCACATAGACATGGTATGAGAGCAACCGGCCTTTGATGACGCTGTAAGTTATACACAGCGGTGAACATCAAAATTGGCAGAGCGGGGGGCATGGGGAATCAAACCGCCGACCCTAAGATTAGGAGTCTGACCTAGAAAAATGTCAGACACTCTAACCACTCCGCCACAGAGAACGAATGATTATATATTAAGGGTGAAACCTACGAGAAGGATGCTGTTGACTATGATATGAAGAAATGTGCCTTGGCAGCTGATCTGATGTGTGGTGATTTTTAATATTATCTTAGAGAACTTTGTGATATATTACTGTGTGTAAACCCCATAAATTACAACTGTCAGGTGCTGCCATTCCTGCCCCAGTAAGCATTGGACCAAAATTACCCATAAAAAACGCTTTATAAAGTGTCACAACTTCCTTGATAATTGTCGCAGGATGATGATTTAGCTATCGTTAGAAAGGACTTTCCAATGCCTTTGAAATGATATATTTAATGTTGGAATCTGTTAACTTTTACATTTTTTTTCACATACCTACTTATAGTACAGGGCTGAACCCTAGCGTAGACCCGTAGATTAGTCTAAATACGAGCGAAAATAGTTTTAGTATGGAACAGAAACTACATATATCGGCACAGAGTTGGTGAAATGGGAGAGAATGGAAAAAGACATGATCATGATGGTGATGGCGGCGATAAAACGCCGTCGGTTTTATTTTTTTAATTTCTTAAACCACATGTTTTATTATATATATTTCAAATCAAAAGTAATATGTTGGTTTTTCACCCATGTACTGGCACTACTGGATGTACGCGGTGAATCCTTTAAAGCTTTAATAACCTTTATGATTTATCTATAGAGGGAGTGCACGTGACGTCATCACTCAGTAGTTAGCCATCTTGGATTACACCTATGGTGCCCCCTGTCTTATACCAAGAACACTACAGCCACCACTGGGCCTACCTATAGTAATGGCTGCCGAAGTATGTGGAGCCACCTAGTGGGTACTGCCAGAACCTTTCTAATGCTTTGAAATAGCATTCAAAGTGTCAAAATACTGCGCTTTTGCACCGATGTGAGGTTACATGATTAAATAAATACTTCCCCTCCATCAAAAAACCCTTTTCCACCAACTTTTAAGACCAAACTGCTCAAAACAGTGACAAATAAACCAACAAATTGGTAAATAAACACAATGTAAGCACTTCCAAGCCTGCCACATGTAATCCAATATGGCCACCGGAAGTTGCCTCGTGACGTCATTACAACCCCTCTTATATATATATCTAGTCAACAGTGCGATTGTATATGGGCGATAATTGAGGATTTCGTGTGCTACTCACTTAATATAACAAGAATGTACCTCTGACATTACCATACCCACCTTTACATATTTGGTGGTTATCTTAGAAGTGGATGACAACTGTGTTTGTTCTGCTGTAAAATTGCGTTTTGACATCGTGCCGTCATTTCTCGAATGCAGATCAAAAAGCAGACACCGAATGGTGCGCGCTTATAATGAACATGTACATAATAATGTCACAAGCATGCTAATTTAGCTTCAGTTTAGAATAAATCCACTAAATGTATATGCATTTCAAAATAAAAAGCAGAATAGAATGTGCTATATCTTAAATTTATCTATGAAGTACTGAAATAAATATGAACCACTATAAAGTGAGTTAATATTTAGATATCGCGTAGCCCTTCTAGTTTTTAAAGCGTCGTTAGATACACTACTTGCACTTCTGTAAATCGTGGACTTCTCTCGTAAGCTTTGGTGCTGTGCGTCCTCGGATACCATGGACGGCCTAGGAGTTGACATCAGTGATGTTACTACAAATTTAGTCTCACTCCAGTTCGAAAGTACCCTTTCCAAAGATGAATCTCAGTTTTTAGTGTTAAGAAAGCGGTCGCATGCAATGACTGTAACAGCATGCGCCCAGGCAACATACTTTCTCTCAATTCTGAATGAAGCCAGGTAAACAAACTTTATTTAAAATTTGTTGTCAATTATTTTTTGTCAGTGATTCAAACTCCCACCTCTCACATTAGTTACTCTCGCATCCCTGTCTCGAGGACTATGGGTGGGGGGGTATGCACATTTGATCTACTACTAGAGCAGGAACTAAAGGGATGCACAATGAACGAGCCGCAATGCCAAAGGTAAAGCTCCGAGTAGGGGGTAGGGTGGGGGTGGAGGTGTCCCGTCCCTCGGGCAAAGGTTTTTCGAAAACAAACGTCCAAAATAAAGGGATTTTGTTGCATCTGAGAGCAATGTTTTAGATATAACCGATGTGTGAATATTGTCAAGTTTCAACTCTACTAGAGCACAAGCTCACAAGGACAGTAATTTATGCATGGCAACATATATATACATTGTGCATTTATTATCAGCAATTGTTACAGTGAAAAGTCGTGGTGGCCTAGTGGTTAGCGTGTTGGACTCGAATGCTGAAGGTTGTGGGTTCCAATCCCGGTTGGAGCTCTAATTTACCGGACCTACCTGCAATGAGACAAACTGAAACTTCCTACCCTTTCCTACAGAAGGAAAAGTGACATAATTGAAGTATTTAAAATTATGAAAGGTTTTGATAAAATAGATAAACCAATTTTTCACCTTGAATAAAAGAGAAGGCAGTCAGGGCCATACTCTCAAACTAGTAAAACCCAGAGCGATTTCAAAGTTAAGGCAACACAGTTTCTCAAACAGGATCATAAATATATGGAACAGTCTCCCACAAAATGTTATTGATGCCGAGTCAATAAATTCATTCAAGAACAGATTAGAAAAAGCATGGGCTGATGATCCAGGGAAATTTGACCCCTTATTCACCACATGCTACTAATTATTCCTTGTGTTGCTTATTTACTTGCACTCAAGCAAAAATGAGAGACAAATAAGTGTTCACACTTCCTGTCTACCATTTGCTATATATCAAAGGCATGTCCATCTAATACAATGTATGTGTGGTGTGGGATTTAAAAGAACCCTTGCTCTCATCTGACAGGGCTGGTTTCCGTATTTCTCTTAAATAGCCATAAATGAGCTGAAGGGATGTAAAACCCAAATCAAGCAACCAACTACAGCTAGTTACGTAAAATAATATTTAACAAAATATTAAAACAATATGGTACTTTTGTAACAAATTTATTAATAATATCAAATAAATTGTACCACCCTGTACCATCTTAGACCTGCACTCCATACAAAACAAAACATGGTGTAGGCCTATTTGTGAAGAAGAATGTAACACAATAATTCAGTAAAATAAAGTTAATATATAGCTAATTCAAATTAGACACGGCATAAGATAAATGCTAGCTATAAGAAATTGATGCAAATTTATTTATAGCTGTACCCTATGGCCTATGCAGCCTAGCTGATTTGCATGATGTCGGGAAGACGGCCGTATTCGACGGCCCTACACTGTCTCTAGAAGATGTGATCTTTTCTCTTTTTTTAGATGCTGGGGTGGGGGGGCGTGCTAGAGTAAGTGCCCCTCCCCTAAATCCGCCACTAGATACAATATTCACTCCCACCTAGAGTAAGGATGCAGGAGTAATTACTACCACAATGTCATATTTATTTATGCATTATGACATTTGTATTTCAATATGCCGCGCGTGTACTTTATTATGTACAGTAAAACCTCTCTATACTGACCCTTCCACAGATCGACCACTCCCCTATATCGATCGCTTTATTTTGGTCCCAACAATACCATTGTAAGGATATTCTAACTCTCTAAACCGACCACCTCCCGAAATGGACCACTTAAAGTCGATCCCATGGTCGGTCGATTTAGATAGGTTTTACTGTATTTTGAAAGGGCGATATTGAAATTGGCTGTTTCTAGGAATGGTTTTTTAGAATTAAATATTTATTTATTTTTGAATTTATATTTTAAATTATATACGTATTTATATTTAAGTATTAAGCCGTCAACTTAGATGGTTGACTTCCAGCTCAGTCCAATCGAGTCATTTGAGAGTCATTTTCTATAGAACGTACACGCGTGGCATATTATGACCTAGTTACTTCCGCAGGTCTGTATCGTGCACAGGGTTCTGAGAATAGGGGTGAATATTTTATCTATTTATGACCCCAAAGTCCCTGATACGATTTGCTTAATTAAAGTAGTTTGATCTGCACACACACACACAAAGTAATCGAGTTCATCGCCTTGTAGCAATACTTACTCACTGACCATATCCTCAGACAAACCTTCATTATAAAGTATAATAACTAATAATACTAGAGAATTGTGACTCAATTACATTATTTGTTACTAGGCAAGTCGCAATTCATCTAAAGAATCCGAACAAGTACAGGGCCTCAAATATACTGGAAGACAAGACGCCCAGTGACCCCCTTATTGTGGGCATCATCGGCAGTGGTCGACTTGGATCTCAGCTTGCAAGTTGTTTCCTGTCATTTTCTGGGGTAAATCCGGAACAACTCAAGATATCAACACGAAGGCCAGAAAACTTGAGTAAGTGATACACCCACAGACCAACCTATCAGAGTAAACTTACCAAACTTAGTTAATTCAATTTTCTTTCTTTTTAATAAAAAAAGAGAAAGAAATAGATGTATCATTTTCTGCAAAGGTGGAATTCTTTTCATATGTTATAACTAAAGCTTGTCAAATTCTTCGTATGTTGATTCGTGTCTTTTCTACTAGTAGTGATCACGATTTCAATCAATGAGACAAGTATGCATTGAAACAGGCTTTAGATCTTAAAATCAAAATTCACAAAATTGATCCCAAGAATATAAGCTTGTGAATTTACTTGCTAAAGTGTATTAGAATTCTATCAATCTCAGGTGGTTTCCCTTTGTTTAAAAGAATTACAGGGACTGATCATTATGGGTATTCTTTTGTAATTGGCGTTAGCATAAGGGCCTGTCACACTACGACGTATCGCCTCAACGTGCGCCAATGTATGTTATTTTCGACCAATACGTCGTCGTACATTACGTGTACGTTGGGCATATGGCCTATACGTTTGGGATATGTCGGTATACGTCGACGCGCGTCGAGGCTCCAAAAAATTGTTGTGCATGCTCAAAATCTTCACGGTGTGTCGATGTGTGGCCCATACGTTGAACATACACTGTGTGTACGTTCGGGGTGTGTTAGGGATACGTTGGTATACATTGCTGCACTTTAGCCGGTGGGAATGTGCAGTCCGCGTACTGCCAATGGATGCATTACGTACTCCTAACATACTTCGAATGTATGCCTGCCATATCTCCAGCGTATTTAACGTCCATGAGCATACACAAGTGTTTTGCAAACATTTTGTGTGGCACATGAACGCTCTTATACGCTAGCAATACGTCAGAGATACGTTCTGCATATGTTATGTACGTTGTGTGCACGCCTATTTTTACCCCCCGCCACTGACAAGTTTGACGAATGCGACGTACTGGCAAATTTTCAAATGTTAAGCACGCGCTGATGCCGTACGTTGTAGTGTGACAGGGCCTATACATTAAAGTTGCATATTCTCGTGGTTTTGAGTTTATTCCACGTTTTTAGGTAAATATATTAGATTGTTCATTGTGATCTACTTGATCGTAGTTTGAAGTAACTTTGGAGATATTTGAAATAAATCATGCTATGTTAATTTTGGCGTGCAAGTAAAAAATGCTGGACATCCTAGGTCTTCAGCTGTGAGAAGTTGAATTAAATTGGCTTAGTATTCCCTTCTAGTTCTACACAGCAACAAATGTTTAATCATTGCGCCAATATCTAAGTAGGATATGTAGAATCAAATCAAGTACGTTAGTTTAGACAAATGTGATGCTTTCATCAGATTAGGCAGCTTTAATTCCGGTAAATGCGTGTATTTTGCAGCCGATCTGCGGAGAAAAGGGGTGTCTTGCCTAAACGACAACCTGGCTGTGGCTACATGTGCACATCTGCTCTTTATCTGTGTACTGCCGTCCCAGTTACCGCGCGTAGCCGATGACATTCGGGGGCATATACCACTATCTTGCACAGTGTACAGGTAAGGCACTGAAAACATCGAGCATAGACCCTATTTCAGTGCTCTTCTGAGCTCAAGGGGAATTACACATGAAACCACATATTTGATGCACAGTGAAAGAGGAGGCGAGTCTCGGTGATACTTTTTCCTATACTTATCCCCTTAACAGATTCCGCTGTCTATATATATCACCTGTCATAATTATAGTGGTCATGAGGGAAGGACCGACTATACCAATACTTACTCCAGAATGTATTGAGTCTGTTTTGCAATGCATTTAGTGATGGAGCTTGCATAAGAATTTATTGTTTATATTATTTTGCAAAGTGCATTATTGGCTTGAAAACAAATAAAAACGATCCTGACAAAATATTTAGAATTAAACGACTCAATTTTCCACAGGTTACTTAAAAAGATCTTGAACATAAGTCACTGACCAACAGATTGAATTTCTGTTTTTACTATTTGCTCCTCCCCAACCCCCTTCCTCCTACCCTTATCGGACGCACACGTCGGTTTTATTGCGATATCTTTCAATGATTTAGCCCTAGCTCCTGAGTTTAAATCTGGTTATAATATTTGTGAATTTATAGAGACAGCTTAAAGTTGCATAGTCCGATGGTTTTGAATTTCTGTATTTTTTCTGAGATAAATATATGAGATCGATCATTAGTATCTACTTTACATTACCAAAGTTAGTTAATTCAATTTTCTTTCCTTTTAATAAAAAAAGAAAGAAATAGATGTATCATTTTCTGCAAAGTTGGAATTCTTTTCATATGTTCTAACTAAAGCTTGTCAAATTCTTCGTATGTTGATTCGTGTCTATTCTACTAGTAGCTGCTGCTACTTGGTCAGACGCAATGTGGTATGTACGCCAGTGGCGTTAGACACGACACTACAGGCTGTAGCTATTTGTCTGATGCTGCATAAAACTGTAACTCTCTGTTCCATTTACATTCCTCCGAGCTCCGTTCTCACTTTACAAGAACTGGATGCCCTTGTGGACCAGTTACCGTCCCCATATTTACTTATGGGTGACTTTAACGGCCACAACCCATTATGGGGGGGGGGGGGACAATAGGAATGCTAAAGGCAAGAGAATTGAGGACCTTGTGGTCGGTCATGTTCTGTGTGTATTGAACGATGGTTTATACACATATTTGCATCCCGGCTACGGAACATACTCTGCCATCGATCTCAGCATTGTAGAACCAGAACTGGCACTGGACTTTTCGTGGAGGGTCTGGGATGACCTCTGCGGGAACGACTACTTCCCAATTATTCTTAATTGCGGGGGGGGGGGGGGCATCTCCCGTAGAGCGAGAGAGGAGCTGGCGTCTTCGTAAAGCCGACTGGCCCACCTTCCAGACCCTATGTCGCGAAGAGTTCACTCCAGACATCAGTGACATCGATGCTTTCACTGAGATGGATCACAGAGAAAACTGTTCCGAAGACCTCGGCAACTCCCAAGCGTTTGACGCCTCCATGGTTGGATGACGGCTGTAGGAGGGCTATTAAGGAATGAAAGAAAGGTCAGCGTAAATTCCACAGGAGACCGACTGCTGAAAATCTGGCGCTCTTTAGAATTATGCGCGCTCGCGCTCACAGAACAATCAAAGAAGCGTGGAGGCAGTGTTGGAGACAATTTGTTTCAAGCATCACCATGCGCACGCCGTTGGGCAAAGTGTGGACAATGATCAGGAGAATCAAATGAAGGGGAGGTGATTCTTCTGTAGTCCAGCACTTGAAACACAACGGCACCATTCTCACATCACTCGACGAAATAAGTGAAGAATTGGCTTGCGCCTTTGCTTTTCTTTGGCAAACTGCCTCCGGGGCTTTCTGCCAGTCAAGGAATGCCAAGAGCGAAAGCTCTTGGACTTTTCCTCCGATGGCGAGGAGCACTACAACTCCCCATTCAGTATGGGTGAGTTGAGGTGTTCTTTGGGAAGCTCGCATGACACAGCAGTTGGACCTGATGGAATTCATTATTAATTTTTTTAACATCTCCCTGAACCTGCGCTGAGACTGTTGCTTCAACTCTTCAACAACATCTGGGAGTTGGGTGTCGTCCCCGCCTCTTGGCGGGAGGTGACAGTAATACCGATTCCCAAACCTGGTAAAGACCAGAGTGAAGCCAACAACTATCGTCCCATAGCCCTCACAAGCTGCATCTGTAAAACCATGGAGCGCATGGTAAACAACTGCCTCGTCTGGCTACTGGAGTCAGGACACCACCTGTCCAACCTTCAACCAATTGGTTGAGGGTGCTGCGGCCCCTCAACCAGCACCCTCAACCAATTGGTGCGCATGGAGACCTTCATAAGAGATGCTTTCCTTGAGAAGGAGTGGCTGTCCTTTTTTTACCTTGAAAAAGCCTATGACACAACGTGGCAGCATGGCATCATGGAGGATCTCCATGCAATTGGCCTTCAGTAACAGGTTCTGTTAAATTGACTCAGTATTGCCTTCTATGCAGAAACAAATGCTTAATAAGTGCATACATATCTAAGTTAGATATGTAGAATTAAATCTAGATAATTGGTTTGGTTTTGAAAATTTGATATTTCATTGGACTATGCAGCTCCATCCGCTTCACCCACAACTTGTATGAGTGAGTCGGTCAGTGAGTGAGTGAGTCACATGATCAAGTGCTTAACCTGAGTGAGTTAGTGTCATGTATGAGTGAGCAATTCCCTCTAGTGAGTGTGTCAGTGTCTCATTTGAGCGAGCCAGTGTCATGTATGAGTGAGCTAGTGCCTCATGTATGAGTGAGCCAGTGCTTCATATGACTCTATGAGTGAGCCAGCGTCTCTTGTGAGTGAACCAGTGCCTCATGTGAGTGAACCACTGTCTCATATGAGTGAACCATTGCATCATGTGAGTGCCAGTGCTTCATGTGAGTGCCAATGCTTCATGTGAGTGAGTCAGTGTCACATATAAGTGAGCCAGTGCTTCGTATGAGTGAGTGTCTCACGCTCTCCCAATCAGACTTACAATAGCCATCTCGGTGGCGAAACCAGCTACCTATCCACACATAAAGTTGCGTAGTCCGATGGTTTTGAGTTTCTGCCATTTCTGCGAAATTAATTTTGGCAACCACATCTGACACCATAGGTTTCAGTAGTAACCGATTCTATTAAATTGACTTACCATTCCCTTCTATGCAGCAACAAGTGCTTAATAAATGCACCAGTATCTAAAGCTTTATTCACACGGGCAAAATGTAAAGCGATCTAGACAAGGCGAATCATATGAATCGATTTAGACGCGCATTCACACGGGCAGTACTTGGGCCGGAAATCGATATCAGCGCATGAGCAAGTCGATACTAACCAGCGCCAGTTTGGGTTCGTCGACGTGGCCACGAGAGGGTATGGGTTTGACCTAGATATCTATGGACTGAATCGTATTGGTTTGGAACGGTCAAAACTTCTGCTGGGCAGTGAAACCCTAAAAATAAATGATGAAAAAGATATCTGTGCACAGCTAGCAGTTTCATAGACTAAATTATATAATATGCGCTTTTGATCGACCGGAAAGTCAACAAACCAAGGTCTCGACTGCGCATGCGTGTGACGTCATAAATCGCTTCATATGTGTTCACACAGACAAGATAAAACGATTCAGCCTAGATCGGTTCCTGTAGACCACCTTGCGAAGCGATTCAGCCCTAAAACGCCTCAGCCGCGCATTCACACGGCAAATCTGAGTCGAACTAGGCAAGTCAATTTATATGAATCGATTTAACTTCCCCGTGTGAATACAGCTTAAGTTGGATATGTAGGATCAAATCTTGGTAAGTCGTTTGGTTTTGAAAATTTGATGCTTTCATCGGACTCTGCAGCTTTCAGGGTAGGACAATAAGCAGCTATTTTATTCGGTCGGGCAGGTGAAGTTCTCCGTGACCGGATCGAACGGTCAAGTTATTAGTGGCAGATTTCAGTGTATATTCCATTTACAACGCCAGTTTCCTTTCCGTCATCAAGCCAACTGACTTGACTGTCGTACTTATTAACCACTGTCCACAGCACTGTCTATTCTTGATGGATGAGGCTATTCGCAGAACTGCTTTGCTCTGCGAATTAGCGCAAGAATGATTATTATTCGCATAGCTGCTATAGATGGACTTCATCGGCATAGCAGAAACAAAGTTATTACAGTCTATGTATTAGGAATAGCCCAATAGGCTAATTATCTCAGTTACTCTATTGGTTCTATGCGATTCTTAATTGCTTATGACAATTTATGTCCTTCAAAGTACCGTTTTTCAAATGCATCACTAGTTTTTTAGTTGGGCTTGGGCAAGTAGTTTTGCCACTCAGGCGAGTAGAAAATTCGGTCGCTTACCCAATTGGGAAAGTGGTAGGTGGGGGGGGGGGGGGGGGGGAGTTAGTGCCCTACCCTGTTTAATTAAATGGTTGTGATGAGTGTCTACTGGAGGCAGTAGTGACACTTCCCACTTGGGCGTTTGTTTATTCCCATTCTTTGTGTGATTCCCAGCTTCGTGCTGGCCACCCCGATGCCCAGGTTGCGGGACCTGCTGCAGGTGACCAACATCATCCGGCCGCAGTTTGAGTGGACTGAAGAGAGCGGGGCCAACCATTGGGACTACACCCTGGACGTGAAGGGTTCTTTCGCCGTGCTCAGCCTACTCAAACTGACATGTCCCCTTTATTACAACAAAAAAGGTATACGAGTATCACATTGTAACACGTTAGGTAGTTATTGTCCGATATAGATCTTGACGCCCGAGGGAATCTGGATGAACATTGACCGAGGCGCAGCTGAAATCATTTGTTTGTTTGAATGTAATTTATATCCCAGTAATATTTAAAGTTCCATAGTCCGATGAAACATAACATTTTCAAAACCAAAACAAGTATCTAGATTTGATTATACATATCTAACATAGATACTGGTGCACTTATTAAACATTTGTTGTGACATATAAGGGAATACCGAGTCAATTTAATAGAACTTTTTACTGCAGAAGCTTATGGTGTTTTGGCAAGCTTACCAAAATTAATTTACCATGTTTGTACTTCAAATATCTCAAAAGTTAGCCATTTAAAATCAAAGTTACTTCAAACTAAAGTAAGATAGATCATGATGATCAACCTAATATGTTTATCTCAGAAAATGAGAGAAATTCAAAACCATCGGACTTTGCAACTGTAATTTCATATTAAGATGGGTATCGATTTGTTATAGTGCCACTCATGGCGACTATATAGGACTGCACCACTGGAAGACCAATCCGCTGGCACCTTAACCCGATCGATATCCCACTCACACATTTTCTTGACACTGAGCGAATCAGTCCTTGCTCTATCCTATTAATTAATCTCAGTGTCAGGCTAGGTAACAACAACTGTCAATTTGGGAAGTTATTAGTTTAACTCGGTTGAGGTTTGAAATGATAACATCTCGGACAGAAAACCAGCGTGCTTACCGATTCGGCCATCTCATCTAGGTGAGGTCGTTATACATTCCAGAGGGCCGATTAGGACTCAACTTCTATATTAGGGCCATGAAGTGCTTGTTAAATTACCTTAGCTATATCAAACTTTAGCCATTTTGCATAGCAGAAATTGAAATATATTTAGACAACTAATCAGAATTTTTTTTTTAATGATATTGGTCTGGCTAATCTGATATCAGATTTATTGGACCAAGCACTTCACTGTGCATTGTAATGGATATCACGATAGTGACTGTGTTAGCACCACGATATAGGCATTTAATCATTAATTTTCCCTGGTAAAATTGATTGTTGGGAGATTAAGAATATAGATGCATAATTTGATGAAAGGATCAAATTTTCAGCACCACAAGACTTACTTAGATGTTATCTTATATGTCCAACTTATGCATTGGTACACTCATTTTAGCATTTATTACTGCATAGACGGAAATATTAAGTCAATTACTACCACATAGACAGGTGGCCATGGATAGGGTGATGACATCAGGGAGTATATAAGGCTTAGTGGTTAGCACACTAGCCCGGAATGCAAGGTGTGGGTTCGAATCCTGCTCCAGGCGCAATATTTCTCATTTTCATCCCCCCACACGAGGAGTATCCAGCATTTCGATATGCATTCCAAAATTGATTTAACATGTTTGCACTTCAATATTTCCAAAGTTAAATCTTTCAAATATAAGTTACTTCAAATAATATAGACTATAATGATCAAGGTAACATATTTATCTGAAAAAATATATGGCATGAACTCAAAATGAGCTGACAATGCAACTTTGAATAGTTGTGGTATATTTGTACTAAGCCATCATGTGTAAACTAACAAAGTAAAGCTTTTTTTATATTTAATGACAGCTCTAGAGCACATTGATTTCCGCATCATCGGCTATTAGATGTCAAACATATGGTCATTCTGACATCTCTTTCATGGAAACCTGCTGCTGCCACATAGGCTACTCTTTTTGATAAGCAGCAAGGGGTCTTTTATATGCACTTTCCCACAGACAGGACAGCACATACCAGTGTAAACTAACAAATACAAATTTTGAGTAAACACAGCTGGTTTTGCTCTTCTTTTAATCAATTTTAGAAATGATAATCGAAACATCCGAGAAGTTTACAGAGCAGATGGTTTACGCCCTCGTCAACATGTGTACGTCATTCAAACTCAAAAGGACCGATATTGTTGACATCGTGAATGCCCTCATCTTGGGTGACTCAGATACTTTAGATGCTGGGACTAAAATAAAGGAAGAAGACATCACCCATCGGCTACCTCTGCTCCAGAAGTAAGGACAAATATTTCCTTTTCATTAAAATAATGTTCCTTTTTTGATAAATATTGTGATGGGGTTAGGTCTCCCTAATAGAATCTTAGAACCGAAAAAGGAAAGGAAGATGTGAACACCGGAGTGATGGTACATAATTATTCTCCAGAGAGATTGTGTTGGGTGCTAGTCATGATGTATTGTCCCTGTGGCATCCGTTGAAGGCTATTAAATAACCTACCCTAGCAGGGAGGTCCGATCACTTTACCACTGGTCTGGTATAAAGATGGCACCAGTCCCCTATAGTAGCGATCTATGCCATGGCCTCACTACAATACTTTATTCTGTCAAATGTAATTGTTTTCATCACCCGTCTTTCCACTTTGCTTGTATTTACTGAGATGTTAGCATGGTTATGACTAAGATAATGCCGTAATACTACTAATAGTAAAATAACTTTGAAAAGTTTGTATGTGTATGTATAAATGTTTACCTTTATGCAAATTTTATATAAGCGGTGAAGGTGAATCTATTGTGTGCTGATTCTCGAAGGTTCTGTGGGGTACAGCTAGAGCGACTTGGAACCCTATTGCGTGTGGGGACAGGTAAGCAAAGACAGCTGGTCAGCAAGTGCTTCCTGTCCTAATACCGGTTGGACACTTCTACCTGATGCTACAGTAAAAAAGAGACAACACGGAGTTAAGTGGGAGAAAAATAAAGTCCCCCTGTGCGAGTGAGGTCCCCGTGCACACCGAGGTACAACTGCACAGTAACAGCCGGTGGTGACACCATGGGTCGCGCCGGGGAGGTACAGGAAGGTGGACGGACATTGAGATTGTAAAAGTACAACGTCTGAACACTTTGACTTCTGGATACTGAATGCTTTATTCACCGTCCAGGGTCCTGAACCGCCGGCACCCTTTGTCCTGACGTCATCTCATTAGCATAAGCCTTTGTTCTCCACACGTGCCTGGATGCCTTTATGCATATATTACAGACATTAGCCGTGATCACACGTACAGCGTTAGGACGACTTAGATGAGGCGAATTACATGAGTCGAACTAGCGTCGCGTTCAGACATACAGAGTTTTCAAAGTGTGTCATGTTCAGACACATGCGTTAAACCGGCTCAGATCGATGTTACATCCTAGCAACATTTAAGGTCATATCAGGATGGGTATACACACATACATACATCCACACGTACATCCACATGTACATACATACAAACAACATACCTAACGAAGAGATGGGAAGAGTAGGATGGTCCAAACATGTGCTCCAACCACTATCAAAAGCAACTACCTGTTAGGAAGCAGCTCCATATGATATATGAAGAAATGGGACGGTCTGAACATGTGTTCTAACCACTATGGAAGCAACAACTGTTAGGAAGCAGTCTCCATCCATGTGCTTAAGCCGCCTCAAATAAACCAGTTGCTTTCACACATGCCACTTAGGCCAACTCAAGCTAGTTCACCTCATCTAATCTACCTCGCGAAGCGGTTTACTTGAGGCGAACTAGTTGAGTAGACTCAGCCCTAATTCGCCTGAGAGGAGCGTTCACACGCGTGATCTGAGTCGACTTAGATGAAGTGAACTAGTTGAGGCGACTTAAGGCCCGTGTGTGAACGGGGCTCTAGAAGCAATGGTATCCCCACAAAAATTGATTACAACAAACCCGAGTAGTATATTTTTCGTTGTAATGGAACATAGACGTCTCCGGGGTGACGTTGAAACTATCACTTAGTGTAGCGCCATCTGAGAAGAAGCGGGGAACTATTCCAGTGGACAAACAAACAATAACGCACACAAAAACTGAACTCATGACAGTAGTAATTGAATTGCATTGACACACCGGCCTTTCTTGCTCTTTCTTTCAGTCTGTTCCCCAAGTTTGACCTGTCGGCCGTTATTGAGAAGGACACGCCACTAACCCGGAAACTTATCAATAATCACGCCACTCGAGAGGCTCACATCAAACACTACGCCGCAGTCTTCAAGCAGTACATCCACTGGAATAGTTCCCCGCTTCTTCTCAGATGGCGCTACACTAAGTGATAGTTTCAACGTCACCCCGGAGACGTCTATGTTCCATTACAACAACAAATATTTCTCTTCTCTTTTTTTGTTTTGCTTTGGTTGTTATTGCTTTAGATTTTGTATGCGGGGAGTACTTAATTGGTTATTTGAAGAGTTTGGTTTATTTAATTGGACTTGTATCTTAGCAACATCTAAATTCACATATATATGACTTTAGATGTTGATATATATTTTTTCATTTTCTTTATGGGGGAGGAGTGGCAGTGCGCGGATGGTATTTGAATAAAAACATGTGAGAGAATCTGATTAGTATAACATTGTTCCAATCAGTGATATATAGACTATTTCGTCATTCCAGCCGCGTGGTGCATTGTGGGACGTGTAAAAGCAAAGCAACCCCACGAGAAACATGCACATGGCACATGCTAATACACTGGGTGTAGCTATGAAATGTACTAGATTCAGCTCAGCTCATCTCAGCTCTTGTTTGAAACATAGAATACCAACTAAAAATATATATATAATAAACTAAGATGTTATAATCTTTTATCTAGCATTGCATTTACAGCAATCTAATCAGCATGTATTATGCCATTAGACAAATCTGGTCACTCAGACTAGTGTTAGAGCCATAGCTAGAGTAAGTTTTACTTTTTTTATTCGTTTTTATTTATATCCTATGCTTAAAGCTACATAGTCCGATGAAGCATCAAATTTTCAAAACCAAAACAATTATCTAAATTTGATTCTACATATTTAACTTAGATACTGATTTAGGCTACTTATTAAGTATCTGTTGCCACAGAAGAGAATACTGAGTCGATTTAATAGAACCTGTGTGGTATCAGAGTTTTGGCGTGCTTGCCAAAACTATTCTCCCGTGTTTGAATTTCAAATATCTCAAGAGGTAGCCATTTCAATTAAAAGTTACTTCAAACTAAAGTAAGGTAGATTATAATGATCAATTTAATATACTTATCTCAGAAAAATGTCAGAAACTCAAAACCATCAGACTATGCAGCTTTAATGAAATATATGTCTTAAATATATTCATTATATTGCATGTGTGCATCCATGTTTATGCCAAATTGTTATGTGTTCTTTTTATTAATTTTGAATAAAATTGAAGTTTTGCCCTACGCCTAGGCCTATCTGCAAACTCAATGGCCGGACGACTTTGTTTTGCTCTCGACGCCGTTTTTAGCACATGGGTAGTCGGAATGACGATCTTGTCTATTGGGTGATTTAAATTTTAAAATTATATATATATTGGTATACATGTAGATAAATGCCAATATTAGATTACATAAATGTTCATAACAATACTAAATGAATTGTTACCCATGGATCACCGGGAGCCGTCGCAGTATGCAATTATTGTGGTAAGTGGCCACGAGGACCAGCCGCTACTAGATGTCGCCTCGATAGAGCTTTCGTCATTCTTGGATTCGTTATCGGAGAGAGCAGATGTCTCCCTGGGAGCTCCAGGGCCCTGCACCAAAATCCCCACATAGGAGGGGGGGGGGGGTGCAGGCCTGGGCTCTATACTACAGGGGAGTGCTGAACCTGACTCACCACTGTGTGTGCTATGTAGCTTTGATAACACTGTTATTAATGCTACATAGCACACATAGAGGGGAGGAGGGTGCACTTAGGTATATGCTCATGCATATATTCACACTTAGGAACCATGGATAGGAGGATTACAGGACATAACATAGGAACCATGGATACAGCCACCCACAGGTGAGGCTTGTTGTCTATGGAGCACTCTAATAGATACTGTGAGTAACTCCACCAATGGTTGCGGCCTGATGGCTGAGCACTATTAGTGACTGAGTAACTCCACCCACAGGAGAGGCCTTGATGGCTGAGCGCTCTAATAGTTACTGTGAGTAACTCCACCCATGGGTGAGGCCTGATGGCTGAGTGCTCTATTAGTTACTGTGAGTAACTCCACCCATGGACGAGGCCTTGATGGCTACTGAGTGATCTTACAGTTACAGTATGTAACTCCACCTGCAAGATAATAGCAGAATTATATACCCCTGGAACCTGTGGAGTTAATTTGGGGGGGGGGGGGGGGGGGGGGAGCATGCAGGCAAGGTGGGACACAGAAGATCTAACCAGGTTCACTTAAATCCCTAGATTCTGACATTCAGTCATGTAATTAGGAGAGTAGGTAATTAGCTGGGAGTAGTAATTCGCTTCCCTTAATAGAGGTTCCCTGGGTAAGCCAGCAGTACAGTTCCACATGGTGCACACTGCACAGCTAAGTGAGAATGCAGCTCATATTTCTCAAGGCAGCAAGCAGCACACCAGGCAATGGCAACTCAACATATGAGCAGCACACAGTTGTCAGCAACTCAGCATAGATCAGCTCATGGCTCCAAACATCTCAAAGATGCTATAATACTAATACGGCTCACTCCCTATCTCTACCATGGTAATGATCATCATCATCGCCATCATCACACATCTTTCACATTCATACATATAATATAGCAACTGTTTAACCAAGAGAACAGCCAGCACACCAAGTGGTGGGTTTGATCATTTTGATTACACAGTACAGGCTGAGTGAGCCGTCTTAGTATTATAGGGTCTTTGGTAAAACCCACTTAATAAACAGCTGCATGACAATGATCAAATACTACCAAAAAAAATGACAAGCTCTACCGAGGCGACATCTAGTAGCCGCTGGCTCCTCGTGGCCCTTCTTACCATAGTAATCTCTATTCTGCTTCATGTTGATAGCAGAATCTTCTTTCGTAATGCATGCGCTTCATGACAGCTTGAAACAGTTACTGGTGTTGGTTTGAACCACCAGATGGCAGCACCTTGCAGTGTGTAGGCCTTAAGCCGTGTTTACACGGGCGATTTCAAGCCGAACTAGAGGAGGCGAACTAGGCGTGAAAGTGAGTCGTGTTTACACTTGCAGTACTTGGATCAGTTAAAAGCGGAAATCGATATTTGCGCATGAGCAAGCCCATAGTAACCAGCGCCACTTTCGGTTAGTCCACATCGCCATGAGAGAGTGTGGGTTCGACCTAGATATGTATGGACTGAATCGTATTGGTTTGGAACGGTCAGAACTTCTGCTGGGCAGTGAAACCCTAAAAATAAATGATAAAAAAAATATCTGTGCACAGCTAGCAGTGTCATAGAGCAAATTTACCGGAAAGTCAACAAACTAAGGTCTCGACTGCGCATGTGTGTGACGTCATTAAACCGCCTCAAGTAAACTGCTACCGTTTACACTATCATTTATAAACCGACTTTCATAAAGCTCTTCACATAAACCACCTCGACAAGTGGTTTATATAAAGCGAATAATATGAATCGATTCAGCCATAATCCGCCTCAGCATCGCGTTTACATGGCGAATGTGAGTCGAACTATAGGAAGCGAACCACTTGAGGCATCCCAACTCGCCCGTGTAAACACGGCTTTAGTTGCTGTAGTGTTATTCATTTGTAATCAAAGTTCACGCATTAAACATTTATTGCAGTTTGGTGTTCCTATAGTAAGCTGATAGACTCTAAATGAAGGTTGTGTCCAGTATTTTGTATGTATACACCAACATTACCTTTGCGGGTTCTTGTAGTATATGGAAGTAAATTTACTTCAAACTTCAAAGTGCTATTCGCCAGCAGTTTGGTGTTCCTACATTATTTTGTTCTCGAAACCAACATTATATCCAGCACTT
The DNA here is from genome assembly GCA_030323885.1 of Branchipolynoe longqiensis. NCBI lineage: Eukaryota > Metazoa > Annelida > Polychaeta > Phyllodocida > Polynoidae > Branchipolynoe > Branchipolynoe longqiensis. The sequence goes on from CM059186.1 coordinate 150,465,144, forward strand.
TGGGCCGTAATCGATTAACACGACCCATACGACTCGGGTCAGAATTTCAAATCGTGCACCGTGAGTGGAGTCGAGAAATACATGTGCCGTGTGCAAAACAATCCGACCCCAGTAACCCACCTCTTGGCTGGGGTTTCCTAGGAGCGATGACGTCACATCTGTGCTGGTACCTGTAGTATAACAGCTACCGGTACAACTCCTACGTATCGTTTTAATAACCCAGACTTTCAGCTTCTACAATCATAAAATACTTTAAATCCTATTTTGCTGTATTTCTAACGGTTTTTGAAAGAAAGAAAAATTAAGTTTCAAAATTAAGCCACCAATTTTGTCCACCCCGAGCGTATTCGTTTATTCAACCCGAGGCTGTAGGATGTGCGCATGCACCAAAAAGTGGCTTGGGTGACCCAAGTTGATTAATCGATTACGCCCTTGATGTGCGCACCAAAATTAATTTAACTTGAAAAAAAATTATGATATATATATCTTAAAAAAACATGGGAGATACTCAAAACTATCGGATTGTGTAACAAAGTGTGGAGAGTAGTGTGTAAAGGGAGTGTCGGTCAGTGTGTTTGGTGTGTTTTTTTTGGGGGGGGGGGGGGGGGGGGGTTCTCTTTTCACCTGAAACCGCAACTACTTTATATCCCTGGACTGGGATTTTAATTTTACTATAAATATTAGTGATAGGTTAGTATCCTTAAAGCTACATAATCTGATGAAACCAAACCACTTACCTAGATCAATTATCTTTGAATATTCGGCTTAATTCTACGTTCTCCGCGATTACTTAACGTAAATGAACATATATAACAGACACAGTAACATAATTTTAATTTGACATTTTTTTATTTAGCAAATAAGTTTGCTTTTTAATTTGACATTTTTTTCGAGTATTTTCTTGGTTTTCTATATAAAAACAAATTTGCACGATATAAAAAGCACTAACCTCTCAGGAATGTGTACATGATAGGTTTCGGTTATAATATATAGGGGATTTATATAGACAGATCCACATGCTATGGCCTCTGGTGAACCATATCCAAATGGACATGACTAGTCTACAGATAGAAGACATTTAAATACAACAAAACAAATCAAATTGAAAGATGTGCTTTGCTTTCGCCACTCACTCACTCCAGACATCCTTAAGTAAAATATATATTATAGATATTTTTATTTTTAACCAAAAATTAAATTTATTTTAGAAACCACACATTCAGCATACCACGTCATGTGAATCCACCAGGGATATTTGCAGCCAACACCCTTTCAGTTGTGTAATAGAAACCCATGGCGAGATTTTCTCCTCGTAATGAAATAAGCTTGACACATGTATGACCCACACACGGCATGTTGCCGAGTGTCCAATAGTAGACCAAAAAAAAAAAAACACCCGGAGCCTTTCTGAAAGGCGATCACAAAACACGAGTACCATTATCAGTATACATTCCCTGCACACATTGCATCAGATCGAGGTCTCATCCGCTAACAATAGAAATTAAGTTGGTCTAATATATATATTATATATATATAATTTGTTTATATATATATAATACAAACATGTAAATATTATAATGCATACTATATAAGTATATTTATGTATAATATATATGCATTATACATATTACACACGTTATTAAAGTTCAGCAACCACACAGCACCATCTGTGAGTACTTCAGACATTTTTGTCATCCATGTATCTAAACAAACGACAGGAGACACGAATATAAAAATGGCATTTTGGAGGGAGGGCGTTTGTGGGAAGTGTGGGGAGATATGTACTGTCTGCTTATAATGCCACCAGTTGCGATAGGTTGAACAATTAAACACTTATGATTAGTTGGACAATACAAGTTCAAAATAAATGGGGCATTCTGGTTAAATGAGATTCTGGCGCCGGTGTCCCGACACCTCACCTCCGTATTGCTTCTCGTTGTAGAGCTACATCTCGCCCGAGATTGTACAAAACAAATGACAGTTGGTACAGTGACAGTTGGTACCCATTCACAGACGTACGAGTCGACGTTACAACTTCAGTGATTAATTCGTAAACATATGTACGAGTTGATAAATTACAACTCTAGTTGAACAGAATTATTCACTTGTGGTATACAAGTTGAGGACATGTAATACTACAACTCACGTATTAATTTTAACTCGAATATAGTTATTTAGTGTACGAGTTGATGTTGCAACTCTAGTGCTCACTTTCTTGAGAATTCATAATTTAAGGGAATTCCCCATAAATGTACGAGTTAACCAATTGTAACTCTAGTGTTACCTCCTTTCGAAGAGGATTCTCCATATATAAATTGTACGAGTCAACAATTGCAACTCTAGCGCTAACTCTTTTTCAAGAGGATTTTTCATAAATGTATGAGTTGGAAAATCCAACTCTAGCATTAACTCCTTTTCAAGAGGATTTTTCCATAAATGTACGAGTTGACAATTTCAACTCTAGTGCAAACTCTTCTCGAGAGGATTCTTCAACTATAAATTGTACGAGTCAACGATTTCAACTCTAGTGCGGGCTCCTTTTCAAGAGGATTCCTCATACATGAATTTACGAGCTGAGAACTCCAACTCTAGTGCAAACTCTCCCGAGTTATTCATAACTTACGAGTTCCCATCACAACTCTAGTGGTAAACGTACAATGTACATCTTCATTTACACATCAGGTCATTACGTGTGGGGTTTTCCCCCCCCCTCTTTGGTGTGTTTATGTGCGCTTTTCTTTTGAGGGTTGTTAATTTTAATTGGTAGTAACTATCAATAATAATAATTGATCATTTAAACAACTCAGGTAGCCTGAGAACAAACAAAAGAACTGTAGATCTCGGCATTGTACACACATGATCGAAATAAAAAAACCCACATTTGGTCTACTATACACCACTACGCGACCCGAAGTCACACACTAGCCCTTGGCGGGCTGGACCTCTGTGTCAGTGTCAGTGTCTCGCTCTCTGTGAGCTGGTGTCGAGCTCAGACCGGCACAGTCTTCCTGACGGTGATGACCGGGCAGTGCGCGCTGTGCACGATCTGGTCAGAGACGCTGCCCAGCAGGGTGCGATGGACCTTATTCCGGCCGTGGGCACCAACGATGATGATCTCGGCGTCTTCTTCCCGCGCCAGCTGGCACACCACGTCCTCGGGGTTGCCTTGAACTGTCAGGAAGTCGCCTTGTATCTGCAGCGGCAAGAGCAGTGGGTTGTAGGCCGTGTTGGGTCTCACGTAATGAATTAAAGTCAGGTCACTGCTGTGACCTGTGCAAAGTCATCTCACTGGTGTGACCTGTGCAAAGTCATGTCACTGGTGTGACCTGTATGGCTATGTTACCGTAAAACCTCCGCCACAATACAGGTAATCCCGAGTGTCGCTTGTCCCTCAAGAACTACTGAAGCTGCGACCTGACATGCTGGGTCGCAGCTTCAGGTCCTTCCCGAGGGACCAGCGGAATTCGGAATAACACTGTTCCTATGCATCCAGTCATGAAATTTAGTTTTCTAATTACAATCTCGTCTTGATCGGTGTATTGAATTGATAACTAATAAATGCTTACATTGGTCAACTGTGTAAATAGTCTCTGTGGTCTGGGGATAAAGCAGCGATAAGACGTGCTGACATTGGTCAACTGTGTAAATAGTCTCTGTGGTCTGGGGATAATGCAGCGATAAGACGTGCTGACATTAGTCAACTGTGTAAATAGTCTGGTCTGGGGATAAAGCAGCGATAAGACGTGCTGACATTAGTCAACTGTGTAGATAGTCTCTGGTCTGGGGATAAAGCAGCGATAAGACGTGCTGACATTAGTCAACTGTGTAGATAGTCTCTGTGGTCTGGGGATAAAGCAGCGATAAGACGTGCTGACATTAGTCAACTGTGTAAATAGTCTCTGTAGTCTGGGGATAAAGCAGCGATAAGACGTGCTGACATTAGTCAACTGTGTAGATACCCTCTGTGGTCTAGGTATAAAGCAGCGAAAAGACCGCAATACTATTTTATGACCCAATTTTAGAGATAAATAACGTGCTAGTCAGGGATAATAACAATTAAAAAAGAAAAAAATGTATTCATTCACTTTGACAAGGCAATCAATCGCCCAAAAGAAAAGATTTTCCTTCTAGGATCAGATTTACAAGTTTTAGACAAATATTGGCCCCCCCCCCGAAAAAGGGAGTTTGCTTTGTTTGTTGTTGTACGTCCTATCAACATCTAAGGTCATATCAGGACGGTTACTGACTTGTGACAGTGTGCACTCATGGTGACTTTATAGTGCTGTTCCAGTGGGAAACCAGGCCATCGGCACCATGACCTGGTATCCCACTCAGTCACATTATCCTGACACTGAACACATCAGTCCTTGCCCTGTCCTAATAATGCTGAGCACTTGGCTAGGAAGCGACAAGTGTCAATTTTTAAGTCATTGGTTTGACTCGACCAGGGTTCGAACCCACGATCTACCAGCACGGGAGACCGACGCTGTAACTCATTCGCCCATCCCGTCTGGGAGGTGGGGGTAACCGCCCCCCCTCCACCCCCACAATTTCTTTTTAATGAAAGTCATATTATATTTAAGTATAATGTTCAATATTTATATGTATGATATATATATTATACATATAATGTCCACTTACGTCATTGTGTAGCATCTTCAGGCGGTACTTGCTCTCCAACCCGCGCGTCTTCACCTTCTCCTTCTCGTACTCGGCCTTCATGATCTCCTTACGCACGAAGACGGACGGGTAGGCGTGGGTCGGGTGTACCACGATACCGTGCACCACGAGCACGTGGTTCCCAGCCTTGTGCAGGTTCTTCACATACCCTGCAACACACAAACACAGCCGGCCTTTAAGAAGGGCTACGTCACTAACAAGCAAGAACACCAGCAACAAATTTACTCTGAATTAAAAATAATTAAAAACTTAAAATACATTAACTTCGCTACTTATTGTAATTATCATATTAACAAAATTATTAATGCTCGATATAGGGTTTAAAGCTACATATCCAATGAGAACATCACTTTTCTTTGAAACCAACATTTTTCTAGATTTGATTCTACACATCTCCCGTATCTAGATTGTATTATATATATCCAAATCTAAGACTTTGGTGCTGCATAGAAGGGAATTTAATAGAATCTGAAGCCCATGATGTTGGAATGTTGATGTGCACACCAACAACATTAATTTGACAGGTTTGCATTTCAAATATCGCCAAAGTTAGCTATTCAAAATAAAAGTTACTTCAAACTAAAGTGAGATCTATCTATGAAAAAATTACAAACTATATACTGAAAAATAGCCGAGATCTATGTATACACATGCCAGAATCCTGAGCTTTGTTAAATAAATGGTCTTAGCTTCCAAAGGTGTTGCCGTTTCGAGTAATAGAAAAACGAAAATGTATATGTATTTGAAGAAATAAGCAGAATACTGAAAATGAATTTGAACGTGACTTGTACAATATCAGTTCAGTTCAAAAGGACTGGGCAGGCCGCTACAGCGAAGTTGTTTTAAAATTTGGATAATTAAACTGAATAAATGCAACTGAAGGCTTAAAAAGAACCATTTTTACTAGCGCCAACAAAGGAGCTATTTGCGGGGTGGCCTGGGTGGGTTCAACGATCTGTGGAGGTGTGTGTTGGTTAGGGGGGGGGGGGGGGGGGGCTAGATGGGAAGGGGTAGGATTGGGTTGAAGAGGTAGGCACAGGCAGGCAAGCAGCTCGGCAGTAGTGCTGCCAGCCGCTAATGCCTGTTTGCATGGCAACGCTCGGACGTTCCCCCCCCCCCCCCCCCCCCCACTCTCCCATCGCCCTTTCTACACCCACGCGCTTATTTCATATTCACGGCCCGCCCACAGATGGCGCTACATCGACCCGGCAACCGCGCCGACCAATGAGCGCGCGTGCTGCACGTCATTAGAATATCCAGGGGAGGGGGTGGGGGTCAGGGGGGAACCTGAGGGTTGGCACAAACACCTTTCTTAGAAAGCTTTTGATCCTTCGAAGATTGGTTACAACCACAACTACTTTTAAACCGCGCATATGACCCCTTTTTCTGAATCAATATATAATATAGAACGAGGGGTTCACCAACTAGAGCTACAGGCGCGAATTTAAGGAATGTAACTAATCAAAGTCAAAGAACATATAAAACAAGACTTGTTTGTGTTTTAAATGATTGCCGGTCTACACATCTCGACGAAATAAATTCGTAATAAACTGTCTTTATCATTAGTATTAATTGAAATTATTGCAACAGAACCACTTTTTGAGAATACTGCAAAATAAAAGCAATAATTTTTAGCTAATCATTCATTATATTACATGATTTGTCAAGCAAACATCACATTTTGTCAACTTTGAACTAGGAATACGCCAAAACCAATAATAATTAACATGCCACCAACTATATAGTAGCGACTTAGAAAACACAGTTCATAACCGGACCAGGCGCATGCATGGATGGATGGATGCATAAATGCATGTGAGAACTATTAACCCCCATGTGGATAGCCTGCCTCCAGGATGAGCCTTGCGCACTGTGCACCCAGTGCCCCCCCCCCCCCCCCCACACACCTTTGTTCCCCTAGTACCGTGTCAGCTGAGACCGGGCTGCCGGGAACCAGTTTAAACTGGTCCGCCGGGCGCCGCGAAACTCACCAGCACCAGCACTGCCAGTCCAATAACCCAGGCATGCAATTTATAGCCACCTTTTTTTTTTTTATGTTACCTCACATTTTGCATTTCTATTTTAAAATAAGGCGTTTAACAAATCATTAAATCGCTGTTGACGGGAAAAGTCTAATAGAGGCGATGGAATGGAAGCCTCCCGCGATAAACTGCCTGATCATATACTACTCGGCAAGTGTCACTGCATCTGGCGTCCCGCAAGATAAGATAAGATTAAACCAAAATGAAAAAGGGAATTGCTCAAGTTGTCCACTAGCACAAAGAGAATATAGTCTGGGCGTATTGCTCGGTGGCAAAACCCTGTAGATAACATTAGGTGTGTGGGGGGGGGGGGGCGGATGTCGCAATAGTGCTGCTGGATCCAGTTCTATCCGGCCGGCCTCTAGAGGCACGTGTACGGGAATCCCGTAATAACCAAGCATGGAACACACCTTCCTGTGAAACTACCACAGTGATAGAGCTTCTGAATCTGGTATGGCGAGAATAACTGTACAATAAAGTCTATAAATATAAATAAGATAATGTACTTACAATCGAAGGCATGCTCTGCCGTCTTGCTCTCATCCACTCCGATCACGACCATGCCGAGATCGGTGGAGGAGGTCTCCGATGGTGTGTAGCTTGAGGTCGACATTTTCTTGCGTGCTTGGTAAGTCTCTGACAGTTTCATTGATGTGGATAAGTTGACACTTGCAGGTTGATGCAGGCGTTGACTGTCTTTTGAACACTGGAAATATGTGCCTCTTGTGTCGGTGTTACCTCATCGGTCGTGTCTGTGTGTGTGCTTGATGCGATCAGCTGACGAGCACAGCTCACACACCCCTATATACTGCCTCGAACCGGCCCACGCCACCGGGAGTTCCCCGCAGAACGTGGATAAGAAAGCCACCACCGATGCGGAGCAAATAGAACGACGCGGGATTATACACGTTCGGGGCCCCGTGGCGAAATTACCGGCCTGCAGCTTCTGGTCATCGAACGAGCATGTGCAAGTTTCCTTGTTGCAGGCAGTGCTGAGCAGTTGTCCGACACGTGGGTGTGCTTTAGGATGCAGATTCCGGGGCCTGTAGCCGGTTAGTTGCCGGGCGGGTTTGCCATGCGCGGGGTCCCTCTGCTCCGCCCGGTGACAGCCTGGGAACCGAGCCCTCCGTGACTAACTGAAGCATACCGGCTAACTGCCTTAGTCATGCCACCCCACCTCACATTAATTATTTTACAAAAGTCCACGTAAATTCAAAATACTGCATGGAAAATTCCAAAACGCATTGTCCAATAACTACACGTTGAGGGACATCTTGTCCATGAACAAACTGTTATTTATTTTCACAGAAAGAATGATATCCAAGCCAGAAAAACAAGTCAAACATCCAAAGAGGAATTTCGACATGTCGTCGCCTAGTCTAAGAGTGCGGCGGTTCAGGCCGGTTCTAGGTTCCATGAGGCAGGGGCGTGGCTTCACTCTGCATTCATTTGCATTTCCTGGCGTTAACCTAGTTTCACAATAGCCGTCCACGTGTTGGGTGGAGTCAGCTGACAAGCCCAGCTGGTCGTGGGAGCAGCAGTGGGGACGGGGAAGCCCTGCTGTAGGGGTCGTGTGAGGTGGACTAACAATGACATAAGCAACGATTTCAACATGACATCAGCCCAATAGCTCGGGCCACCATTAATGATGCACGCATTGACTAAGTTGAACGCACATTTTAATTGCTTGCAGCAATGATCTGAACATGGGGATAAATGAAGCGATCTACATGAGGGTATTTTTTTAGAAGCATCCTGCATACATAGATGGCCATAAGACAAGTGCAAAAACGCCGAATGTACGCGTGGGGGTTAGCTGTTTAGTAATTCTAATTAAAATAAACGATATCCTATTAAATTGAGCCCGAATTTTGACTATCTCATCACACAGCCCCGGTTTGGCCTTTGCATGAAGGAATGTGGTGGATCCCCTAAAGTGGATCATGTAGGTTGCTAATCCTAAATCTGCTATATATCCTCTACCTACTCTTCAACTTAGCCTTCTTCTCTTGTGCTGTCTAAATCAATCTCGAGTGGTAAAACAGGGGTAAAACCAGCTTCTCTTTGTTCCAATCCCGTCGGAAATTTAGTCACTGTGCCAATGCTTACTTTGCCCAACTCGATCATGTCTTATCAGCGTGTATCGCCAACTCGCCCCATTCTGGATTATCTGATCGGTTTAGTTTACTCAGCTGGTTAGAATTTGGTGAACACTTCCTCCCACTAGAGGTTCTCAGCTAATGTCACACCTTAAATCTCAGTTCCTATTGGGAACTAACGATGCTTTTACACCTACTAATGGCACAGCTGTTACATGGTGACATGAATGTTGCAGGTCTCTGACCTCGAGTCTGAGTCTACATTACAACTTGGATATACTTATTTTCTTTGTGGGATAGTAAGAAATTGTGTTTGGGGTAAATCTGAGAGGATGGGTGGATTGTATATAGATGAGAGCTGGCGTGAGAATGTAGGTATAATGTGTGGGAGTGCGTGGCAAGGGGGTGTAGATTGAGATACGAAGCCCTGCAGCAGGTAGGGCAGTTATAAAGTGTAGTATGTCACTGTGACAAAAGTATAAAGGGATAGAATAAGAATTGAGCCGAGAAGTCATAAACTAGGGAGAACAAGTCACATTCTAATTGCATTTATCTACACGTTTGATACATTATCGCCATGGAATAAAAATACAACTTTTAATACACACCATGTAGGATTCCCTTTGTCTGATTTGATTTTAATTAGTAAATAAATGGAATTTTACCATACTTTATAAGCTTGCATGGCGTTATATTTATGAATTGTTAATATATATTGTACCATACCCATCAAGTCATTAGAAATGCTAAAGCTGATTAGTTAGATGACAACATCAAATTTTCGAAACCAAACCAGTCGTCTAGGTTTTTTGATCGTGCATATCCAACTTAGAAAGGGTGTACTGGTTCGCTTATTAAACAGTTGTTGCTGCCTAGAACTTAGTGTTGAAGCCTATGGTGTCAGAATTTCTATGTCCACACCAACATTAAGTTGGCGTGTTTTCACTTCAAATATCTCCCGAGTTAGCCACTTATAATCAAAGTTACGTTAACCTAATGTAAGGTAGATTAATTATAACAACCACCTTACTATATTTATCTGAAAAGAATTTGTGAAAAATCCAAAACCGCCGGATTCTGCAACTTCTTTCCATCTTCAACATATATTTAGCCAAAGATTCAAATAATTAGAACTTCTTCCCTCAAACAGTGTTCACTCGACATCTTTATGTTAAATCTAGATCATCGATGGGTAAATGAACACTGTTAACTTCTGGAATAAGAAAGATAAAACAAAATAACATCAAATATGCCACGGAAGAAAAGGAGAAACTAGCATACATCCTATCCAGTGCCGACCCACAAATGTCAAGGTGTCAGGATTGGTTGATTGATGACTGGGGTTGTACTTGTAGTAAATTCGAGGTCATATCAGGACGGCTATACATTTATGACTGCTGATATTCGTGGTGGCTTTTTAGTGCTTCCTCACTCACACCGACACCTATATGACTCAATATCCCTACTCAGTCATGTTATTCTGACACAGTGAGCCAACCACTCCCTGCTATATCATAGTCATTTCGAATTAAAAATAATATAGCAATGACAAGTATGAATTGTGTATGTCTTCAGCTTGAAACGGTTGGGGATGGATCCCACAACCTGATGGTGCTTGTGCTCTAATCACTCGACCATCTTGTGCAATCTAAAGCCAATATTCCATTAAAGCCGAGATTCCATTACATCCGAAATTCCATTAAATCCGGGACTCCATTAAATCCGAGATTCCATTAAAGCCGGAACTCCATTAAACCCGGGACTCCATTAAACCCGAGATTCCATTAAAGCCGGAACTCCATTATAGCCAGGAATCTACTAAACCCGAGATTCCATTAAAGCCGGGTCTCCATTAAAGCCAGCACTCCATTAAGTGTAAGATACCATTAAAGCCAGGAATCCATTAAATGTAAGATTCCATTAAATCCGAGATTCTATTGAAGCCGAAATTCCATAAAAGCTGAAATTCCATTAAAGGCCCCCATTAAAGTCTAATTTCTTTTAAAACATACATTGCATTAATCTTTGTACATAAGGAGACATGGCAATTTGTAATGCACAGAACATTGAACTGTGATTTTTAAGATGATTGCATCAGTGCATAGTGATGTATGTTTTTCAGGGATGTGCGGCTGCAGGAAATCGAATCAGTCCATGTTGAGATAGTTGCCTTTTCCTATGTGAATTCATAGACCCCTTTCAATGTTTATAAACATTGTGTATGCACACGCATCTTGGATGCAGAACGAAGGCACACTGCCATTGAATTTGCTGGTACGCGCAATGCAAAACATTAATTTTATTCAAAATTAATAGAAATGCAGAACCCTAACATTATAAATTTAATATAATCTGTTCGTTGAATATGTTTTCTATATGTGTTCCAATTGGTTTGTTTCTAAGTGGTGTGATTTGAGAGATATTTCACTTTTTCTGCAGAACGAAGGCACACTGCCATTGAGTTTGCCGGGTCATGCAGTGCAAAACATTTATTTTATTCAAAATTAATAGAAATGCAGAACCCTGACCGTATAAATTTAATATAATCTATTTGTTGAATATATTTTCTATATGTGTTCCAGCGGGTTGCTTCTAGGTGGTTTGGTTTTAGAGATATTTCACTTTTTCTGTATGAAGATAATTCAAGATTGCTCATGGCCATTGACAATGCATTGAGTTTGCTGGTACACGCAGTGCAAAACGTCTATTATATTCAAAATTAATAGAAATACAGAACCCTAACCATATAAATTTAATATAATATGTTTGTTGAATATGTTTTCTATATGTGTTCCAATCGGTTTGTTTCTAGGTGGTGTGGTTTTAGAGATATTTCACTTTTTCTGTATGAAGATTGCTCATAGCCATTGAGTTTGCAGTGTGACAGTGTGTTGTCCTGCAGCCAAAAGGTTTGTGCACTGACCTAGATACCTATGCTGACATCATATGAAATAGGTCTATAGGAGGATCTCAAATATGAGATGCAATAAAAAATGGAGATGTTGGGGGAGGGGGGAGGTCCAAAGAAACATACACAGTATGAAGATTGCCAGTGCAGAATGTGATAAATGAATGGGATTTTGTATCATATCAGGATGGGTACTGACTTGTGACTGTAATATATGTGTAGTGCGGAACGTCTTTTAGTTTTACAGTGACGGAGGATTTTATCAACCATACCAGAAAAAAGGTGCACTGCTAAGGACATATGCATACACACATATATTTATATTTACATATACTTATACAGATACATATATTTATATATAGAGCATAAGGAAATAAATATCTAAAGAAAATGAACAATTCATCTGGTCTTCAGGCAGCTCGGAGGTCAGGTCATTCCCCTTTATTTTAGTTTTATCCCCCATGGTCTTTGAGTCACTCAAGAAGAAGACATTTAGGATATCGATAACCTCATTCATTTTGAGCATGAGTGACATGCACAGGTTGATGAAAGCGCAAATGATTTGGTATACATAGGTATATATATATATAAATGCTTACTACAGTACAAATGAGGAGACAAGACAAAGTAGCGGTTGAGATAATATATTCTCTGGCATAGGGAATATGATGCCCTAGCCTATAAAAAAAAAAAAACACTCTCGGGCGCAAGTGACAGTGTAGTGTCCAGGGTAGGTGCGCCGGGGTGGAGCCCCCCCCCCCCCCGGTCACATGGTCAGAGGGGGAGGGGGGGGGGCATACAACAAGTAAGCCACCCCATCCATATTAGGGTAGGAAATAAACATATAATCCCTTACGTGCATTTATACTCGCATAATGCTTATACATCACATAAATGCTTACTACAGTACAAATGAGGAGACAAGACAAAGTAGTGGTTGAGATAATATATTCTCTGGCATAGGGAATATGATGCCAAGATCGTAGATACCCCAACCCGGGATAGTCAGGTCTTCGGATAGTAGCGAGTGACACAGATAACGAGTGATTGGCTTAGTAATTGTCAGGTACGGTTGCAGCTAGTGACGTGGCCACCCGCAAGTCGTTCATTATACGTACGGAGAGGGGGGTCTTAAGGTCGGTAAATACTGTGTCTGTGCACCAGTCCCCCCTAGTGCGGAGCTCCTCAATTGAGGCCCCACACATGGAGAGGAAGGTGCAGCCGCCCCGCCTCAGAGAGTGGGAGGAGACCGAGTCCGGATCGAGTCCCGCCTTCTGTGCGAATAACTTAAGGGTCATCTGGTAGACCTTGTATGGGAGGGGGGCGGAGACCCGCGCGACGGAAGGGATCCGGAAGGCTTTTTCCGCCGGGAGTGCTGGGAGCTGCTCGAAGTGCCGCTCGGTCCAGTGGACCGCGCAGATCCTCAGGTTCGGGCAGCGAGCAACTGGTACTTCTAATACCCTCTCTTTGAACTGTATTGTTTTAGACCGTCTTATGGATATTACCATCCCCCAGGGAAAGAAGCGAAAGTCTCCCATGAGCAGTGCTGAGTCGGAGTCGGTCACCTGGCACTTCCTGAGGAGCGCCCTGAAGCTACATAGCAGTGCGGCGCGCCAGGCTACATGACCCGGAGTTGTCGATAGGAAAGAGAACATCCGGAGTAGGGTCTCCGGCAAGATCGGCACAGCTTGCTTGGGTGTGGTGGCGCACTCTCTCCTTATTCCCCTCAGGGTGGAGGCAACTTCGAAGCTGGTGTATGCTATGGGTTCAGACCCATTTTGCTTAAGGAAGTTGTTCAGTCCGCTGAGGTAGTTTAGGATGGAGGAGTACTTCATGGTTCTAGCAAGCCAAGAGGCATAAAGTGCCACCTGTGCCGGCGGGCAAGGGAACGGGCTGTGCGTCTCCGAGAAGTCTGTCACAAACTCCAGGTATCTCCTTACCTGGACCCCCCGGGTCGCTATCGAGTTGGGGGCGTATGACCTGCTCTGGAAGGTCTGCTTCTCTTTCTGCAGCTGCACCACCCCTGCAATCAAAGGAGGATGGTTTATTAAATAGGCTGCTGCAGCATAGGTTGCGTGCCTGGTCGGCTTGGGAAATTCGGCCGGGGCTGGCTGGGTCGTCCAGCCTGCTTAGAGCATCGCAAATTACATTATCGTTGCTCCCGATGAATACTGAGGAGAACTCAAAGTTTTTCTCTGAGGCGATCCAGAACAGCCGTCTGAGGTAGTACATGACCTCTGGACTTTTTGAACGGCCTGAGTTAAGTGCGGCCATGACTGTGGTGCTGTCCGTGACCATGACAACTGCGCAGTCCTGCCATAGGCTACCCCACCTTAGCGCCGCGGCATAGGCCGCCCACATCTCTCTCACGTTAATGTGCGCCGACGAGCTGTGCTCGTCCGGCGGAGTGTGGTGGTGGCCGAGGATGCATTTTAAGCGTAAGTTGTCTGTGTCACCGAAGGCGCCTGCAAACCAGTCGCTACCATGGAGAGCCCCGAAACCATAATTAGAGGCATCGCTGTATGTGGCCAGGTGTTCGGCGAAAGATCCCAGGATTTTCGCCTTCCCATTGAAACTGGCGGCAAAGTCAAACCACCATTCAATGTCCTCCCTAAAACCACAGGAGAGCCTGACTTTGAAGTGGGGTTCCCTGACGCTGTTAATGGTGTCATATATGCGCCGACAGAAGGTCCTGCCCCCCTTAACTACCTTGCTGCAATGAGCCAGCAGCCCCCCGAGACTCTCCAACTCTTTTCGGGTCACCTTGCGGCGGCCTCTTACCTCACTCAGGACCTTATTTAACCTTATGAGCTTGTCCTCTGGGAGCCGCATTTCTAACTCGACTGAGTCGATAATGATCCCCAGGAAGCGGGCTGCGGTGCTAGGCGAAGCGAGCTTCCCAAAGCTTATGAAAAACCGCAGTCTTCTGAGAATAGCCATGACCACCTCCTGCTCTCTGCAGCCTTCCGTCATCGTTCCGCTCACTATGCAGAAGTCATCGAGATAATTGATGACCCTGGTCACCCCCTCCCGCACCGCACATCTTACCACAAAGTCAGAGATTTTGCTAAAAACATACGGGCTAGAGGAGAGCCCCATGCATAGTCTGTTATCTTTCATATAGGTGCAGCCCCCGCCTGCTTCAAATAGCCAGTGCAATCCCTGTCTCTCTCGGTCCCGGGGATGGATGCAGACCGCCCGGTAAGCATCCTTAATATCTACCGTGGCCATATAGTCGCCCCTCTCCATTACGTCTGCGACAGTGTCGACGCTCTTATAGGAGAACTTCACGCACACCTGGTCAGTACAAGTGTTAACGGAAGCGCCTGCGGGACAGCTGCAGTCTACAATAGTCCTGTTGCCTCCATCATCCTTTGGGACACAGAACATGTGGTGAATGCAAGTAGGGGGGTCATCAACTACAGAGACGCATCCCCTGTCTACCTCCGCATTAAGTTTATTTGTAATAGCACGTCTCTCATCCGGGTTGCGGGTGCGCCTGCAGCTTGGGTTATAGGCTAAGGTGCAGTCAGGGTTTATAACGCTAAAACCGAAAACCATCCCAGTTAGGATGTATTGGGCGTCAGGATCGGAGTCCCCCCTGAGGAAGAGCTCACTAAAAACCCTGCATGGGCGAAGTTGGGCAGTACAGCCCGCTATCTTAAATACACATGAGCAGGTGCCCTGAGAACAATTATTATGTACATCAAAGTGTCGGGAGGATTTTGGGCCCTCCCAGACTGTCACCTGCAGCTTACCCTCATTATAGATCACAGACAGCCAGTCCCCCACCCCCTTTTCAGATTCCCAGCCAGTAATCCTGCCAGAAGGGGGGCGGTCACTGTCTCTGCTATTGTCACTGGCGTCGGGTGCATGGATTATTCTGCCACTGTGATTTCCATCATTAGCCATCCCTGTCTCGGCATAG
This sequence comes from Branchipolynoe longqiensis, assembly GCA_030323885.1. Classification (NCBI taxonomy): domain Eukaryota; kingdom Metazoa; phylum Annelida; class Polychaeta; order Phyllodocida; family Polynoidae; genus Branchipolynoe; species Branchipolynoe longqiensis. Next base: position 150,480,801 of record CM059186.1, read on the forward strand.
ACATTCCCGCTCATGTGTGCGCAGTGATTAGCGCTCACTAGGACATCTGAGTGGCCGCTGTCTCCCCCGCTGTGTGTGCAAAGATTAGCGTAGGCGTCCCCACCACCCCTGGTGGCGCAGTCACAACAGCTACCGTCACAGGTTATTTTCCCGCCCTTTCCATCCATGATAGCGTCCCCCACCCTACTCCGGGTCGCACTGCTTAGATGCGCGGTATTGTCAATTATCGCTAAATTGCTATGTATCTGAGGGCCCGCCCCAACTGCCCTGTTTATCGCGCAGTCGCCCTTAATTTTAAATGTGTCGTTTATATTGCTTACATAGGGGGCTACTCTACCGTTTATACTGTGGGCGTCCCTCACGATACTGGTGTTCATCACATTTTTATCGATCATGCTTTCACTACCATCCGTGCCGCCCCTGAAACATGTATCAACAATGGTGGCATGGTGGTCTCCCCCCCCTTCGCCCGAATCCCCTTTATTAGTAAAGAGAGGGTCAACTATTGGGACGAATGCAGCATCATCAGTGCCACCCCCAAGGCCAGCCATACCAACATGTTTAATATCAAACGAGACAGGTTCAACAACAGAGTTCTTCGTACTGATTATATTATAGCGTTTTCCGTCAGCACCTTCTGCAATGGAAACATGGTCATCCCAGGCGCTGGTTATCGCACCACCCACATCGTTACTTATGAGCTGAGCATTTATATCGACAATGGATCCGTGGTCATCTCTGGCGCTGTTTATCGCACCACCCACATTATTTATCAACTGGGCGTTTATGTCGGCACTGCCAATCTTGTTGTCAGACCCCTCCCCTGTGCTCCTGGCACTCGGCTGGCGGGGGGATCTGACCGGTCAGTCCCGGGTACATTTGTAGCCCTTATGGGATCGACTGCCGCACTTGCTACAGCTATGTGCGTAACCACAGTTCTCATTGGAGCGGGTACATCCCCCTTCCTTATTCCAGTGGTAGCAGGCGCGCTTGTTCCCACTCACATTAGCACTACGTCTAGCACCCGAGGCGGGTCCCTTCTTACTCTTCAACTGATCCGAGCCATAGTGTATCACGCTTGCCCCTTGAAAAGCCTCGGTGAAGGCGGCGAAGCCATGCTCCTCCGCCTTCTTCCTTATAGCCGTGTCGTACGACACATGTGCGGTGTCCTTAAATTCGTCCGCCATAGCGCGCACGGCAAGGAAATGGGTATGCTCCAAGAAAGCGCGGTAGTCTTTCTTGGATAAGGTGTCTATGTTCATGCACCAGAGGGAGGAGGCAGCAATTAGTTCAAGGGGGTTCAGTTTTCTAACGTCTTTGCTCACAACAGTGAATTTCTGAAGGGACCACTTACTTCTTTGCCTCCTGGTGCTACTGCTCGAACGACTTCTGGAGCTGGAGTGGCTGTGGCGACGACACCTCCTTCCCCGCGATCGGTGGCGCGACCTCGTCCCGTACGTGGAGTGTTCCTCCCCGCCCGTGTCCTGCTGCACCTTGAGTTCCTTGTCCTCCCGGTCCGCCTTGGGTAGGCTGGACCGTCGTCCGCCCTCCACCTCCGCTGATCTTCCCGCTTCTGCCTCGTGTGCCCTCCGGCCCATCCGCTTCGACCTCAGTTTCCTCAGCTCCTCACGCTGGTCCTCCAGACCCGCCAGTTCCTCCGCCATCCTCATTTCATGCACCTCCGCCCTCGTCTCCTCCAACCGCTCTTCAATCGACAGGGACTGCATCTCGGATGTCAGTCCTGTCTCCTGCTTGGTTTTAGCCATCCTGTCTGCTGAGGCACTCCGTGACAGGCGTGCGTTCTGGCCTTCCGTTGCCTCTGTGTTTCTCTGAACGCGGGTGCAGGTTTCCAGGTCCCCTTCCTTGTGAGGGGAGCCGCAGAGAGCACAGTAGGGGTCAGACATCGGCGGCGCAGGCGGCGGCGCGGTGGTAGGGGTGGTGGTAGGGGTGGAGGTGGAGGTGCTGCTTGGTCAAACTCTCGGGCGCAAGTGACAGTGTAGCGTCCAGGCTTTGTAGTCTAAAGAGAGAGAGAGAGAGATATTTATGGATAGGGGACCTTGAATATATATATCAATATAAGGGACTTTATAATCATCCCTTACTTAAAATGAGATATGTATTATAAATATATAAATATATGTGTTGATATAAATATATATAAATATAGTATATATATAATATGTACATACATATATAATATATACACATATAATATATATATATGCATAATTTATATAAACATCTTTGGTGAGTCTGGTACAGGCAGAGGAACGGTTAGAGAGGTGGACCCACGTAGATAGCGCCACCAGTTGAGTTGGTAGTGTTGCAGATCGAGGCAATCAAAGACTAAAGGCTACATTCCTTACACGCGGTATGCGGCATGCGAAGGCGAATGCGGCAAAAAATCGAAAAGAATCTAAGACAATGGGGGTGATTCCATGTGTCCGAATGCGAATACGAATGCGAATGCGGCAACTGAATCGGTCCATGTAGCCATCGGTGTGGCATGCAAATGCGTTTGGCATAGAAAACAGTGTTAGAGAAACCTGACACTATGTGTGGGTGTGGGTGTGGGTGTGGGTGTGGGTGAAAGGACCCAACCTGTTCGCATGCCGCATTCGCATGCCGCATACCGCGTGTAAGGAATCCTAGCTTAAGGTGCGTGTTTACAGAACCCCCATTATGTATACTCTTATAATTCTTATATATCACATACATATTCATAGATATGGGGATATTTTGGGTAAGGGACCTTTCAACCGCACACCACACGCACACACGCACAAATGAGACACATCGCTTACCAATGATGCACATCACATGTCGCACTGCGCGTTAATGGAATTTCAGCTTTAGGTGAATTCGTTTGTCACGTCAAGCATTCATTAACTAGGCTGGTGCTCGGTCCCACTGCTCCCAGGCCACCGGTGATCAGCTGATGGTCCAACCCCCCTCGCGCCCCACCTCCGGTTCACCCACCCACACCCACACCATCTCTATCTCTCTGCTCACTGCGGGTTGAGTAGAGCTGATGTGTCAGCAATACAAACAAACTAGCCTAGTATTTTTGCAAAGCGTATCCTAACCCGACTCAAGATTGTATATGAACACTGGTGATTTGATCGGTGACTAGATGTCATTGTTGATGTGTGGGGCTTAGTACAAAAAGCTCGAAATCCCCTGGTAATCAAATTACAATAGTATGTATTTGATTTTTTTTTGTTTTAAGAAGCTAAATTAACTAACCTGTTTTTGTTTCATTGTTTCAGTTGATAAAATTTGATGCTTTCATCGGACTAGGCAGATTTATGAAGTGCACCAGTATCTAAGTTGGCTATGCAGATTGAAAACTAGTTAAGTGTTAATGACAATGGTGGAGCCCGCGACGTCCTCGGGGAGGCGGGCCCGGAGGACACCACCAGCTCGTGGATGCTGAGGAGCGGGGGCGAAACGCCTCAGAGTACTCTTGCACATCTGGTAGGAGAGTAGCCCCCCACCCCCGGTAAGGCAGGAGTCACACTTTATCACCAGGTGGCGGACCTCGGGCACACGGAGGAGGTGTAGGCCGTTCGAGGCGCGGCCGTAGAGGGAGAACCACCTGAGCTCACGGCAAGGTTCCTCCCCGAGGGGGAGGGAGGCGGCCCCATAGCAGCTGTGGAGGGCGCTGAGGAGGCGGCCCATGAACTTCCTTGCGGGGAGGATGCAGCTGCCGACGTGGTTGAGGCGCCCGAGGACGCCTGGAGCTCATGGCGCCCAATGGTGCGTTGGTCAATCCGAGCCTCGCAGTCGGCAACAAAGGCCTCAACAATGCCGATAGTCATGGCCTCACTATCAAGAGCGAAGCCGAGCTAGGTGAGGTGGACCGCTGGGGGGTGGCACTTCCCGGGGGAGACCTCGAGACCGAGGGTGGCTGCCAGGTTGATGAAGGCGTCGAATGCCTGGGGGACCCTCACATAGGTCCGGTCGCAGCCCATGTAATCATCCACATACACAAGGTAGTGGAAGCCCTCACGCTGGAGGATCCATGTGACGGCTTCGGTGACCCCGACACAGGCGGCCCCCGAGGACCGGCAGCCAAAGGGGAGGGCGAGGTCCACGTAGGTGCCACCATCCAGGGTGATGCCATAGAGGGGGCAGGCGAGGGGGTCAGCCTGGGGCTGACGGTAGACCCGAGAGATGTCAGCCGTCCACATGTAAGCGCCGACTCCCTCCCAGAGGAGGTGGCATCCCATGTCCGCAATGCAGGGAAGCCTGTAGGTGTGCGGCTTCCCAAGGTACTCACGGCGGGGGATGCCAGAGTTGACATTGCCTCCGAGAGGGTAGGACAAGTTGACGATGACCCTCCTCTTCCCTGGGTCGGACTTGGGCCACGGCCCTGTGGGCCAGCTCAGTGCTGATGAAGTCCCGGAGGTGCAACTCGTGCTCGCAAGCCTCCAGGTGGTTGTTGTAGGTGGGGCAACGGGGCGCCGGTGGAGTAGTTCACGGAGAAGCCAAACTCCAGCAGGTCGACCATGGCGAGGTTTGATAGTCCCGGAGGCAGGCTCGCCAGAGCGGGATGTGGAGGGCTGAGTGAAGGGGGATACGGGCGGCCAAAAAATTAGGGAGGCCCGCATCGTGGAGGGTGTGTAGGCCCGGGTGAAGGTGGGGTACTGGGCCCACACCTCGCCAGAGGTGTGGGGGCCAGATGGAGAGGAGGGTGGGGCAGTATTTGTGTGGGGTGGGGCCGCATGAGGGAGTGGCGAAGAGGGTGTCCTGGACAGCAGGGTCGACCACGTCCGCAACCAGTTCTCTAAGGTCGCTGGGGAGGGGGTGGGTGGGGGCGGGGGCGGAGGTCCGGTGGGGGACAGAGAGGGGTCGCCAAACTCGCCAGGGCTGCTGGGGAAGGCAAGCTCGAAGTCGGGCTCGGCCGGGGCGATGGAGTGGAAGCCGGTGAGGCGGCCTATGTAAGCAGTGTCGCGCCGGGGCGCCATGGGGGTGGCGGCGGTGGGGGCGCCGGGAGGGGTGGTGGGAGGAGGGCGGGTGGCGGCCAGAGCCTTCCACGCACCCCGCCCCGCCCAGGTGGAAGGCAGGAGGGGGAGCCGGGTCGGGAGGGCGGGGGGAGGACAGGGGCGGGTCCGGCAACATCTGGCGGCGCAGCCTGGCGGCTGGTTGCAGCGACTTTAGGCTGAGTTGCGGCATCTGGGTTTGCCAGGGTGGTGATGGCCGTTGGGGGGTGTGCCTGGCGACTGGCGGTGGGCGCGGCAGCTGCTGGTGGCATGATGATGTCACAGTAGGGGGTGTAATGGAGCCGCGTGGTGGGCCCGGCAGCACGTCAGAGATTATGGCGTAATCTCTGGTGGCAGGGGTGATACGATCATGGTGCGTGGCGGCATCTGAGGGCGTGGCGGCATCTGAGGGCATGGCGGCATCTGGCAGCGGTGTGGCGACTTATGGCAGTTGGCCGCCGACATCTCAGAAGGCGGGGGTATCGGGGGTGATATAGCCAATGTTGAAGGTGGCAACGTGGAGGCCCCGGGGGGGGGGGGCGGACAAGCTGCGGCGGGGCCCCTGGGAAGGGGGCCGTGGCGAGGGTGATAGCCCCCTGGGGGGCGGGGGCGGCATGGGGCCGGCAATGGCCCACCACATCAGAGACGGAGCCGCAGTCGGGTGGGCTGAGTGCTGGATCAAAAATTTGCCGAGGGACCGCCCACCATCGCACGCTCACGGCTCTTCTTTGTATAGCACACAGCCTCGCTGTGAGCCATGAGGATGCGCCTGATGTTTGCGTAGTAGGCCCTGGTCGCCGGGCGCCTTGCCGGGGGCCATGCGGTCAGATGAGGCAGGGTCGCAGTTCCACGCGGTGCATGGGGCGCCATAGGCCTCTTTCATGTAAGGGGTGCACGTCGGCCTGGGAGGTGCGGGGCTGGCCTCTGGTGCGGGCCAACTCGGTGGCCCGGGAGGAGGATGTGGAGCCCGTGGCGGCCGCCGAGGGGGCGGTGAGGGCTTCGAGGCTGATGGCGTTGATCGTGATGGGATCGTGCCATCCTTCAGGGAGCCTACCGTCCGCGATCCAAGTAAAGATCGTCTCGGAGTACCGTCGGATGGTAGGCCAGGGAATGGTCAGGTTGTCCCAGGGAATGGTCAGGTTGTCCCTCAGCACAGTCAGGGTGTGGTGCGTGGTATTTATGGAGCGTTCTTTAAGGGGCTGTCAGATTATGACGCATCTCGCAAACGTGTGGCTAACGTGTAAAATCACTTTTTTACGTCAAGATGCGTCAAACTTTTCGGTGCGGAGGGGCAAAGTTGGACGTATACATAGCGTATGGCCAACGTATGGCTAATGTGCCTCTTGGCGAAAAACACTAGAATTACGCTCACGGTACTTTCGCAGAACGCCGGTGAAAGTTATATACGTTACTCGATCGCCAGAACTATGCCTCATATGTTACATATGTCAAGAACGTACGTTATCCATACGTTATCCATACGTTGTCAGTACGCGGACTGTACGTTTCCACTGCCAACATAGGTCAATGTAGTGCAATGTAGTTAACAACGTATGTCCAACGTACATCTAACATACATTGACATACACCCAACGTATACATAACATACGGCCGACGTAACACCGATACGTTGTTGTACTTAGAAAGTTTTGTGCATGCGCAAAACTTTCACGACCCCCTAACGAGCATCGACATACATCGACGTACGCATAACAAATGTGTACCGCATTACGACGCATCCCGCCATAGCGGCAAAAAATCACTTGCATCAGCGTACATTTGCCCGATGTGTCGTAATGTGACAGCTCCTTTAGCACACACAGTGTGCACAAATATAATATGCACTGCAGATTTGTTTAACCCGATACACTGACAGCTAGCCGGGCAATGTTTCATCCAACCTATATCGCACGAGGCCTCGGGGGGGGCAGTGTGTGTGTTAGGGCCGGAGAAACGGGAGCACAAGTCCGGGTTCAACGAGTACAAACCCGGCGCACCCAGGGGTGGGTATGGGCGCGTGGGGTGGGGGTCGGGCTGGTGGCAGGCAAGCAATCATATCAGGAGTCAACAGAATCGTCGAAACCAGCGAAAAAAACAATTCACGCGCACACAACGCTCTCTCTCCCTCTCTCAGGCTGCCACGGTCTCTTTGTATGGGTCTCCCTCTGTACTCTCTGTGTCTGTCACGCTGTCACTGTCTCGCTCCCCCTGTCTGTCACGCTGTCCCTGTCTCTAGCTCTCTCCCTCGGTCTCTCACGGTGTCCCTGTCTCTTCGCCTGGCACTCTTAAGTCCCTCTCTGCTCTCTCTCTCTCTGTCTCACACTGTCCCTGTCTCTTTGTATGTGTATCCCTCTCTCCTCCTCTCTGTCTCTCACGCTGTCCCTGTCTGTCTCGCTCTGTCTCTCACGATGTCCATGTCTCTCTCCCTCTGTCTCTCACGCTGTCCGTCTCTTTGTCTGGCTCTCTTAGTCTTTGTCTGGCTCTCTCCAACTTTGTTCTCTCTATCTCCCCCCCCCCCTTCTCTCTTTCCCTTTCTTTGTCTGTCTGTCTCTCTCTCTCTGTCTGTCTCTCGCGCTCTCGCTCCCTCCCTGTCCCCCTCCCTCCCTGTCTCCCTCCATCCCTGTCCCCCTCCCTCCCTTCCCCCCCCCCCCCCTTCTGAATAGTCTGATGAAAACATCACATTTTCAAAGCCAAAATAATTATCTAGATTTGATTCTACATATCTAATTTAGATAATGAGCACCTGTTATACATTTTCCACCATATAGAAGGAAATACTGAGGCAATTTAATAGAACCCATTACTGCAGAAGCTTATGGTGTCAAGAGTTTTGGCGTGCTTGCCAACATTAATTCTGCATGGTTGCACTTCAAATAACGGTATCTGAAAAGTTCCCATTTAAGATAAAAGTTACTTCAGACAAAGGTAAGGTAAATTATAATGATCAACCTAATATATTTATCTTTAAAAAATGGCAGAAACCTAAAACCATCGGACTATGCAACTTTAAGCTTTGTTTGCTTATTTTATTTGTCAAAGGTTGTTTATACACAGGTGTGCGTATATGTGTGTCAATATATTCCCACCTTCCACTGTCTCCCTCCACATGGGGTTACAAGGGTAGAAGAAAAATGCAATTGCAATTCATGTCACTTTCCTCTCAAATCATTTTTAAAATAAGAGAAAAACAAGTGGTCCCTCTATTATACCAACTTAGGCAGAGCGTACAGATTTGTAGCCATACTATGTATTTCATTTCTCAGAAGCAAACTAATTAGGGACCGTGCAGAAAATACGCCACACCCATTTTCACCGTCCCCCAGTAGATACCGCTAAAACAACCTTAGAACCCCCTCCCCCGGCAAAAGCGACCTGTCACACTCGGTCATTCCTCTCGCCCTAGATTGGGGTTTTATGTCCTAGCACTATAGGAGGTCTTATCAGGAGGGAAACTGATTTATGAGTGTGCTGTCATGGCGACTTTATCATGCCCTACTGTAAGAAAACAGACATCGTTTCGCTCCAATAATATTCAAAAGTTCGGGGTGGGAGTTTCCAATGTTATGTGGAGGGGTGCGGGTAGGGGCCGGGTGAAAGATGATTTAAAAAAGAAAAGGGGGCGGGGTTATGTGACACTAGCTCCAGCCCCACCCCTATGTCACACTTAATATGCTCAGCTGAACACCCATCCACCCTCCTCACCGTGACGTATTTTGTACGCTCCTGTTATTAATGATCTTTTATTTCTTTGATTGGGATTTATGTCCTAGTAACATCTAAGATGATATCAGGATGGGCACCGACTTGTGGCAATACATACTTATGGTGACCTTATAGTTATAGTGCTACCCCACTGGGAGACCATGTCACTGGTACCATGAACCTGATATCTCACTCAGTCACATAGACATGATATTGGACAACCAGTCCCTTCTGTTTTGGGGCTGGTTGGTCACCAATATTGTTTTTGTTTTTTTACACCTGACATAAAAATAGATTAGTTGGTGTGTTGGAGGATGACTTCTTGGTTCTAACCATTAATTTAGCACTGTTATATAATACTATTGGCTTTGGTTTCATATCGGAGATACAGCTAGATTAGTTAGTGTTGGAGTAACTACTTGACTCTAACCATTAACTCATACACCAGGTAATCTACTAGATAAAACGTTCACCCCATACTACATGCAGTAGAGGGGTGAAAACCAACCCTATATAAAAGCTCGAGAAAAAATGGGGATATGAAATGAGAGCCTAAATTGACAATCTAAGAACCAAAATATATTCTTCACCTACCTAGATGTATTTACCCTAAACTTTTAAGTTGTTTAGTCAATTATATTCATAGATGCATGAAGTTTAAAATCTGGATGGACAGAGCACACACATCAACAAAGTGGCCATTTTGGTAGAGTCACGGTTAGTGGAGAGGTTCATGGGTAATAACTCAGTCTGGGCCAGGGAGCAGGCATTGTCAGAACATACAGGCATTACATCAGCAGTCTGTGGAACCACCTCATAAACATAAGGCATTCTTATGATAGGGCAAGGAGCAGTGGGATGAGTATGACTAATCATCTGCGATTGAAATTTCCCCTGCTTAATCAACTAATGTAAACAATTTATTTTTTAAAAAGCTCCCTGCCAACAGGAAGTGATGTAAGTGAACCAGTTCCTTCAAAGACGGCGGATTTACCACATGGGCTCTATCATATCCAACTGATTTTGTCACTGAGCCTGATATTATGTGATTTATTGAGGGGAAATGTATACAATGGATTGTGGCTTTTGGATTTAATTCAACATATGGTAGAAAAGGTAGTAGAGCCCATCCACTGTGAGGGAAATTTTCGACAGCTTTTAGTTTGACATAGCCTGCAGGTTCACCCCTGTACTCTAATCTACCTGCCGGGCATGTCCACATCATACATTGGTGGTCATGTTACATGGTTTCTCTAATTAATGTGTACAGATAGTGTTAAGTCTAATAATTTACAAGAACACGAGCGGGATTGTGTTAAATGCTTTAATGCCGAGTCTTCTTCTAGAGCATGCATGGCTCAGAGAGTATACTTGGTGTAGTTTGAGGCATGATCCTTCCATGATCCATTCTGGCAATGAGCATTGAGCAGTAGTACTCTTTGTATCTTATAATAGACTCACAGCGGACATTAACCACCCAGAAGGCTTACAGTCAACCATATAATATCCACAGCAAATTAATAATGCAATACATAACCTATACCGGGGGGTACATGATGAGTGGTGTAAAGTGGATTAGAGTCTTAAATAGGAACCGGAAGTTCCATCTCGTGACATATCTCGTATGAAACTAACTAACAAGGTGCAGTCAATGAGTGGCAATGTTAAGATGTAATGTGCGCATGTATAACATTATTCACAGTGAGCAAACCGAATAAAAAACCTACTGGGTAATCGCATAATGGTGTAAAAACTTTGAAGAAACTTTGGAAAGTCAATCACAGTGCCATAATCCAGTGTTAATCACTGGTGTTAGAATCTTGTCATTTTGCCATGGTTTTTATTTGTTTGTTTGTTAGCTTCGAGAATCACGAAATCAAGTTGGCTAAAGCATCAGTTAATATTTAATAGCTGAATTATAAATCTTTCATTGATCTGATTGTCTTGGCTGAAAATTGCATTAGACGACAACTTTTGTGTATTGCATTGCAGTTAAAAATAGAATGTAAATATTTAAATGGGTATGACTAGTGTACCTGCAACGAAATGTATCATTTCCTGCCAATTCATTATTTGAATAAAATGTGAAAATAAGGCTCTCAATATAGTGCCACACTCTGTATAAATAACTGCAATAAAATCTGGTGGCTGCCCCTTTTTCACATCACACAGCTGATTTAATACAATATTGCAATCGTCTTTTCATAAAATGTTCCCAAAATATATTCTTCAAGACACAAAGAACTACATAACATGGCACACGGGCTCAGCTTTTAAATATGGGAATACATTTCAAGACATTAATTGTGATTGATTGATAACCACATAAAATCAGCCAAACAGGTATGAGTCATATTCGCGGTATGCGAATGCACATGGGGTATGCGGAAACTTTTCGCTGTTTGTATTAGGAACAGCACACTCGGTTCACATTTGCACCAATTGCTACACATAGCCGTCCAGTTTGCCATTCACGCAAACTGCATTCAGACATATGGAATCAAAGCTATTGTATTTACATGTCGTCCATTTTATGTCGCATTCGTATACTGCATACCGTGTATATGGAATCCTAGTTTTAGGGCTATTGATGCATCACGTAACCATTTCTGGTTGGTGCGCACTTGTTTATGCTGGACCGTATCCAGACGGCTTTTTAAAAGTCGGCCCGTATGCTGAGATATAAATATAACATGGATAAAAGTCACCTCTACTAAAAAGTCAAAACAAATCTCACTTCCGATGAAGTTTCATGTGTGGGGGGGGGGGGGGGAGGGGTCTTCGCAGAAATCATTGAAATGCAGACAACTTTCCTTCCTGTAAAACCTAGTTGTATTCTGTATCGAAACATACCACAATATACCCCAATACTTTATCATGCTGGGCCGCGACACGTGTCATTATTTAAGTCATTGATTTAGACTTTGCCGGTGTTGCAGTTTCAGCGGCACACCAGTTTGCGAGGGACACATCGCTTCTGCGCATGCATCAAAATCGAACAGCATCGTCACTAACCATATAAATTTAATATAATGTTTTTGGTAAAGATGTTTTCTATATGTGTACCAAGCGATTTGTTTCTAGGTGGTGTGGTTTTAGAGATATTTCACTTTTGCTGTATTTTCTGTATGAAGATTGCTCACAACCATTGACAATGCCTTGAGTTTGATGGTACACGCAGTGCAAAACATTAGTTTTATTCAAAATTAATAGAAATCCAGAACCCTACCCATATCAATTTAATAGAATCTTTTTGGTACACATGTTTTCTATATGTGTACCAAGGGATTTGTTTCTAGGTGGTGTGGTTGTAGAGATATTTCACTTCTTCTGTATGAAGATTTGCTCACGGCCATTGACAATGCATTTGAATGGATGTGTCCCTCGCAAACTGGTGTGCTGCTGAAACTGCAACACCGGGTTTCGAACCTGGGGTTCGAATTCCATGATCTGCCAAACAAGAAGTGAGCGCTCAACTCATTTGCCCATGCCGTCTGCTTAATCATTCTAATCTACTTTTAGTTAGAAGTAATTTTATTTTAAAAGGTTAACTTTGGAGAGATTTGAAGTGGAAACACGCCAAATTGATTTTTGGTATGCACACCGAAATGACGATAGGCTTCAGCATTGACAGGTTCTATTAAATTGACTTAATATTCCTTTAAATCAGCAATAAATGCTTAATGAGTGCACCAGTATCTAAGTAAGATATGCAGAACAAATCCAAGTAAAGGTTTTGGTTTCGTAAATTTGATGCTTTTGTAGCAGTAGTCTGCACTGACCTCTCAGGCAAGGAGCCTCATTGACAAGTAGGCATGGATAGGGTGTGATTGCATCAGGGAGTCTAGATAGACTAATGGTTGGGACGCTAACCCCGGAATGACAAGAATTGTTGATAAGAAACCTGCTCTAGCTACAAAATTTACCATTTGCATCACCCCGCGAATCTTCCATCGGACTATGCAGCTCTAAGTGTAAATACACCAGAACACCCCGTATTACCCCCCCCCCCCCCCATGCACACATTTGACATCCCTGGCGAATCTGTTTTTGGCACCGCGAGGAGGAACTTGGAAGTGATGTATTATTTAATATCTCCACCCACCACATTTGAGCATGTATGACCAAATATATGCATATATATGCATAATAATCAGGGCCCAAAGGGAAAGGAATTAGGGGCTAGAAATACTTCCAATAATTTAAAATAAATATTCTAAACAGAAAGCCGCTATCAGCATTGCTTAGCATTTAATAATAATTATTGTTTTAAATCACATACTTATTTAAATCTTTTTTATATATATATATACAAGATACCTTGCAACGATGGCATGGGCCCAGCATAAACGCATCTAGTTTGGACTTTTTCCTACTTGCCTGTACAGGATTTTTTAGTGCAAAAAATCGCCCACAAATATCCTTAGTGGGAAAAACAATGTACTTATGAAAATGCGAAAAAAAACACAGATTATCTGTAATATCTCTTTTAGGAACACAGGTCTCGATGAAAACCCATTATACCTAAATGGATCACGTCCTCGTATAATAAACAAATTGAAACAAAAATTTGAAGGAGGAAAAAAAAAGAAAAAAAAAAGAAGAAAAAAGAAAAGCAAAATTCTGTAACCAAATATACAATTATCTACACTGCAGCATAATTCTCGTTTAATAAGCAAATTATAACGGAAATTTGAAGGAGAAAAAAAAGGAATAAAATGAAAGCAAAGCAAAAATCTCTAACAAAATAGACTGAAGCATATAAATAATATAGACTGAAGCATATAAATAATACAAAAAGTATGTTTCCAAAAATATACAGATACAATAGACAATCCAAACCTCTGCCACGTGCCGACAATTTTTCAATGTACAAACTGTCTTTGTTTCATTTGATCATCCATCTCAGGACGACATTGGTCTGTGTGCACAGTGGCCTGTTGAAAACAGGTACCACTCCAATTGCTATGGTCGCGTAGAGTGGCCATCTCCTTATGGAGTCCGCTCTGTCCACACTAGCGGACTAACAGATGACTTTGGGCGTGTAGAGCAGCCAACTCCTTATGAAGTCTGCCCTGTCCACAGTAGCGGACTCACAACACCAACGACTGCTGGAAGTCATCTGTCTGCATCCCGCGGTCAGTCTCTATTAGCACCGCAGCCGACTTGGGGCGAGTTTCACGCGCTTTCAACGTCTCCTTCAGCACCGTGTCATCATTGACCTTGGTGAGCACTTCGTCAACGAGGTCCCCACGTGCTGCGAAGATCCTGTCGACGTCCGAGTCGTTCATGTTGGTCGCCTCCTGCCGTAGGAACTCGATTTCCCGCGCGAGCAACTGCCGGTCCCGCATGAGGCTGCTCTCCTTAGCGAGCAGCTCGATGATCTATAAATAGAATGGACAGGTCATCAGTATCCAGGACAGGCATTTGTGGTTTGAAGTTATATAGTCTGATGGTTTTGGGGTTTCGGCTAATTTCTTGAGATAAACAAATTAGGTATAATTTACCTTAAAATCTCGATGTTAAGTTCATTTCAATTTTTAATAAAAGAAGTTCTCAGAAGCACCTTCGCGTGTCATATTTCCTACCTTTTTGGTAGTAACTACGTATATTAAAAAATTGACAACTTATCTGCCAGGTCACATAATACGCAAGAAGGCTTTACGGTACTTTACTTTTAACTTGAAGTAACTTTGATGTTAAATGAGTAACTTTTGAGATATTTGAAGTTCAAACATGAAAAATGAATTTTGGCGTGCATGTCAAAATTCTGACATCATAACCTTCAGCAGTCATATGTTCTATATTATATTGGTTCAGCATCCCATTCTATGTAGCAACAAATGCTTAACAGGTGCACCACTATCTAAGTCAGATATGTAGGATCAAATCTAGGTAAAGCCGGATTGAGTCCCGGACACCATCGGACAAAGAATTGTCTAGTCCGGTGCTCTCCGGTGAGAAAAAGTATCGAAATGTACCGAAATGGAGCGTAATTGGGTCAATTGCCAGCGGGCGACCGGACAAGTACCATACATGTACCGTACATGTACCAGACGAGAACCGGACACGTAACGGATGGATATCGGAAATATACCGGACAAGACGGACACCAACCGGACACCAATGGATGGGTACCGGACATGTACGGATGGGTACCGGACACCAACCGGACACGTCAGTCCGGCGATGTCCGGTAGAAGTTGTGTGCATGTTCAAAACTTGTACTGGACACCACCGGACACCGCCGGACACCACCGGACATGTACCGGACATTGCTGGATTTCACCGGACAGTGTCCGGTACACCAGTCCGGTAAGGTGTGACTGGGCCTTTAGCGAGTGAGGCTGACAATAGGAGAGCAGGTAGGAGAGTATCAACTCGACCGTTAGGTAGAAAGAGCAGCGCCTCCTACAGGAGGTATGGTAGGCTCCCTGTTTGTTTGTCGTTTGTTTTGTTGCTAACTTCTGCATGCATTCTTTCTCTGTTTGTAAGCATTCTTCCTCATCCCCCAAACCTCTGTGAGTCTGTTCGTTATACAATCGGATAATTGTTTGGTTACCAATAGTTAATTTCTCTGAATGTCTTCACCTTGCTGTGTTAGTGGTTATTAGGTTTTGTTTTTAAACTTAAAGTTTACCTTTTGTATGTATCATACCTAGCATCTATATCCTCTAAAACTTGACTGGGCACAGTGGCCGAATCGGTAGAGCACAGACCTCACGTGTGGAAGATCGGGAGTTCGCGAGGTCGGTTCCCGGTCGAGTCAAACCAATGAGTTAAAAATTGATACTTGTCGCTTCCTAGCCTGGTGCTCGGCATTATTAGGATAGGGCAAGGGCTGGTTAGCTCGGTGTCAGGATAATGTGACTGAGTGGGATATTGGGTCATGGTGCCGGTGGCCTGATTTCCCAGTGGGGCAGCACTATAAAATCGCCATTAGTGAGTACTGACACAAGTCGGTAATCATCCTGATATGACCTTAGATGTTGCTAGGATGCAAAACAACAACAAACAAACAAACCCTTTAAAACTTTGCTTGAATTATCAGTGTATTTTCTATTTATTTATTTATCTAACTTTCTTTTTCTTTTTTAATTCATGTTATTTGTTGTTGTCATTAGTCTGGCAGTGCATTTAGCTCTCTTTTGATTAATGTTTTATATGTTTCTATTGTCCCTGTACTTCTTTCTTCTACTCCCAGTCTATTCCATTCCCTTGCCTTCATGTACTTGGTACTCCTCTCATATGATATGTTTTTGGCTCTGTTTCTTATCAGTCTGGGGCCATCACTACCTCTTGTAGCCTTCTTTGTTACCTGCGCCCTCCCATGCCTCCTTGTCTCCCTGAATGCTGCTATTTTGAGATGTGGTTTTCTCCTGTCATTTCGTGTGTTGACTCTTGCTTTCCTTGGAGATCATCAGTTGGGTGTCTAACCATTATAGATTTTAATAGTCATATTTGTAGTTAGGTATTTTCTGGTATTCGCTAATATCCAGATTTTGTGGTTGGCCTTCTTGATAACTTCTTTTATGTTATCATTGTAGTTTAGTTTCCTATCAAGATTTATCCCTAGATATCTGTAGTTGGTCTGATAATCAAGAACTTTTTTTATTCTTGATGGAAGAATATCAATAATATGACCTTAGACTGACCAACATGATTAAAGTTGCATAGTCCGATGGTGTTGAGTTACAATCATTTATCTGAGATAAATATATTAAATTGACTATTATAATCAACCTTACTCTAAGTTTAATTTGAACAACTTTTATTTTGAGTGCCTAACTTTTGAGATATTTGAACTGCAAACATGCCAAATTAATGTTGGCAAGCACGCCAAAACTAACACCCTAGGCTTCTGCAGTAACAGATTTTGTTAAATTGATTCAGTATGCCTTTCCACGAGGCAAAACATCCTTAATAAATGCATCAGTATCTAAGTTTGATATGTAGAATACAAACTAACTGAATTTTTTGGTTTTGAAAATTTGCTGTTTCATGAGACTATGCAGCTTTAAGATTAGCAAATTCAGGAACAGGAAGTCCAGCAGCAAGGCTCCAAAACAAGATGTCGATAAAACGTTGGGAGAAAACAAGCTACAAAAAAAAAAAAAAAAAAAATAACAACGTGCAGCCCGGGTTAACAAGTCAGTAAAAAGAGGTGACTGTGTTCCCTAGGCTTGAACCGAGCCACCAATGCGTATGCTGGGGAATGAATAATAAATAACGATGATAATAGGGAATAGATGTGCTTCAACAAGAAATACTTGGCATTGCGGCTGTGTATATCACTATATGGTTCACCAGGCTAAAAATGCATACGGGTCGAGCGGCAACTGCGCAGTAGCGGGAGAAAAGCACCACCAGGCACAGTCCAGTCTCCACCAACCACAGCGAGCAGGGGCCACGGTTGAAGCTGCACAGTGCGATGAAAGCATCCAATTTTCAAAACCAAAACAATTACCTAGATTTAATCCAACATATCTCACTTAGATACTGACGCACTTAATAAGCATTTGTTGTCACATAGAAGGGAATGCTGAGTCAAATTAATAGAATCTGTTACTGTTGAAGCCTATGGTGTCAGAGTTTTGGCATGCTTGCCAAAATTAATTTGGAATGTTTGCACTTCAAATACCTCAAAAGTTAGCCATTTAAAATAAAGGTTGCTTCAAAGTAAAGCAATGTCGATTATAACCATCAACCTAATATATTTATCTTAGAAAATGACAGAAACTAAAAACCATCGGACGATGCAACTTTAAAGTTACATAGGCCGATGGTTTTCGAGATTTTGTCATTTTCTGATATAAATATATTAGGGTCATTGTTATAATCTATCTTACATTAGTATGAAGTACCTTTTATTTTAAATGGCTAACCTTTGAGATATTTGAACTGCAAACATGAACAAATTAATTTTGGCAAGCACATTTAAATGCTTGCCACCATAGGCTTCTGCAGTAAAGGGTTTGATTAAATTGAATTGGTATTCCCTTCTATATGGCAACAAATAAGTGCATCAGTATCTAAGTTAGATACATAGGTGGGTGTAAGTTCACAAATTTGAAGAGTTTTATGAACGTGAATACAGAAGGTATAGGGTGATACTATTTGCAGTAGCTGGCTTTATGAATAATGGTAAATGATTCCCCTCTAAGATTAATCCGGTACTGCAGCTCCCCAGGCGGAAGGTGACGGAGGTGGTGAATACACATACACGAAATATAAATATATATAAATAAATATATACATAGTAAATAAGTGCACTGTCACCTAAGGCTACATTCATATTAACAACAACAAAAGGATGGATGTATGGGGGGGGGGGGGTTTGAGCCCTGGACACTGGCATATACCAAAGACCCTATAATACTAAGACGGCTCACTCCCTATCTCTCCCATGGTAATGTAAATTTTGCAGTGCCACCTTGTGGTGGGTTTGATCAGCCCGGCTGCTGGTTGGTGTTTCACATATAAACACATACAATTATATTATACATGAGATAGGTAAGTATGAATACACATCAATATGAAATTGCCATGAACAAATACCCATCATCATCAGCATTATCATCAGCATCGCCATCATCACACATCTTTCACATTCATATATACATTTATACATATAATATAGCACCTGTTTAACCAAGAGAACAGCCAGCGCACCAAGTGGTGGGTTTGATCATTTTGATTACACAATACAGTATTATAGGGTCTTTGCATATACTGACCTGCTTCAACGAACCTGCACACACACACACACACACACACACACACACACACACACACACACACACACACACACCCACACACACACGCGCACACAGACCACACACACCTGCTACAATAACAGAGAGGTTCCTCCACCGACTTGCCTGCCGATGCGTGGGGTGCCTGGACGGTGGCCTCCAGGGTGTGCACCCCCCCCCTCCCCGCCCCACTCCCCCACCACCACCATCACCACCACCAACCACCCTAACTGTAACGTCCGCTCTCCCCACACCAGATAACATGAATACAGGCTAGTTTATTAAATACCTAAATAGTGTTGATAACACATTTTTCTATGATGATACCCATTGCAATGCATAGTTCCATACCCAGTTTGATAAAACTGATATCAGAATGGCATGTCATATGTGGGTTTTTTTTAAAGGAGGTATTCTGATTATTGCTGGTTATTTTTCCCAAATATCTAAAATCACCAACACTTCACTCTGATTTGGAACTTGGCCAATTAATACTCACCCGGAGACCCTCGGGCCTCAAACTTCATATGGTGCAATAACAGTGCAGGTCAAAACCCAACACACATCTGACACAGGTGGAAAGTGAAAGAGGCTACACAAAATTGTTGTACATACTTAATCAAAAGGATTAACTTTGTTGTTTGTTGGGATTTTACATCCTGGCAACATCTAATGTCATATTAGGATTTGTACTGACTAGTGACATTGCCCACTCATGGTGACTTTATAGTGCTGCCCCATTGGGAGACCAGGCTGCTGACACCATGACCAATTTCCCATTCAGTCACATTATTCTGATACTGAGCTAACCAGTCCTTCTTGCCATATCCTAGTAATGCTGAGTGCCAGGCTAGGAGGTATTGACAAGTAACAATTTTGTAAGTCATTGGTTTGACTCGGCTGGGTTTTAAATTCCTGACCTTCCACATAAGAAGCCTGCACTCTACCAATTCGGCCACCGCAATCCGGACGGCCGCGTGCCAGCATGCACTCCTGATGGCTTTATAGTGCTGCCTCATTGAATTACTCAAGTCACATTATCCTGAGGCAGACCCAACCGACCAGTCCTTGCACTCTGCCACTAATACCAGATGCCACTGGGAAGTAGCGACAACTTCCAATGTCTACAGACTTTGGCTCGTCTCATCCGGGCATCGAACATATTACACCCCGCATCGGAAGCGAGCACTGTACCACATGGCCATGCAGTTCGGTACATATTTATCAAAGCAATTGACTCTAGTCTCGAAAAGTTTGCCCCTCCCCCCCCCCCCACACCGGCAGACGCTGCCCTGCAACCGGACCCCTCCGTATACACAGCTTCTGTATACCAATGTTTATCTTCATTTCTAGGTTAAAGGGTGGGTGGGATCAAATACCTTTCCTAATTTTAACTTGGAATTATGTTTACGTTATATGCACGCATTCCTCTACTTGCAATTAATAGATACAAAAAGACCATTCCTTCTCCCCCCTCCCCTTCCCTCTCTCCCTCCCCCTCTCCCTCTCCCTCTCTCTCTCTCTCTCTCTCTCTCTCTCTCTCTCTCTCTCTCTCAGCAAAAGGATGTGTGTGCTTGTTTGTTGGAGCTTTACGTCTTAGCAACATCTAAGGATGGCAACTTTATAATGCTTCCCTCCCGGAACACCAGGACACCAGCACCATGACTCAATATCTCAGACAGTCACACTATCCTGATACTGAGCAAACCAGTCCATGCCCTATCCTAGTAATGCCGAGTGCCAGGGTAGGTAGTGACGAGTATCCATTTTGTAAGTCATTGTTTTGACTCGGTCGAAATTCAAACCCACGACCTTCCACATGTGCAGGTGAAGCCAGCCAGTGCGCTTTCTGATTTTGTTTCACATCCGGGCCCAACAAAAGGACGTCTTATGGATAATGTATTATCTTTAATAGACAGACATGAGCAGAGAAGTAAAACAAAATAGCTGATTGTGGGCGTAAGCCTCAAAACTCGGCCGAAGGCTGAGTAGGGGGTGGGGGATGGTGTAGGGACGGGGGGTGGGGGGGCCACTGCCCCTCCCACTGAGAATATCTTTTACAAGTAGGACACAATTGGTGCAATTTGGTAGCCACTTAGGAGGCAGAAATTTCACTCTTCACCTGTGACATAAGGTAAGAGTAGGCATATAGACCAGTACTCTAAGAATACAGAAGTGTTTTTCTTGTAATCTTGCATAAATGATAAGTCAATAATATAAATAATACACCTATACCATAGTTAATAGTTTCAGTTATTTAATTTATTGTCCAGGAAGCATTTAATTGGCGGAAATCAGCCAATTGGCGGGAAATGCTCATGCCTGAATAGATGAAAGTCATTTCATGAATTCATTAAAATTTGGATATCGGTATGGACAGACTTGAGCTGTGGTCACACGTACAGCGTGAGGCCGACTTAGATGAGGCAAACTACATGAGTCAAACTAGTGGTGCGTCCAGACATACAGAGTTTTCAAAGTGTGTCACATTCAGACACGCCCGGTAAACCAGCTCAGATCGATGTTTGTTTGTTGTTTTACATCCTAGCAACATCTAAGGTCATATCAGGATGGGTATCCACACATACATACATCCACCTGTACATCCACACATCACACATACATCCAAACGTACATACATAGAAACAACATACCTAAGAAGAGATGGGAAGAGTAGGATAGTCCAAACATGTGCTCCAACTACTATCAAAAGCAACTACCTGTTAGGAAGCAGTCTCCATGTATAAAGAAATGGGACGGTCCAAACATGTAGGATGGTCCGAAATGTGTTATAACCACTATGAGATCAACTACCTGTTAGGAAGCAGTCTCCATCCATGTGCTTAAGCCGCCTCAACTAAATCAGTTGCGTTCACACATGCCACTTAGGCCGACTCAAGCTAGTTCGCCTCATCTAATCTACCTCACGAAGCGGTTTACTTGAGGCGAACTAGTTGAGTCCACTCAGCCCTAATTCACCTGAGAGAAGTGTTCACACGCACAATCTGAGTCGACTTAGATGAAGCGAACTAGTTGAGGCGACTTAAGGCCTGTGTGTGATTAAGGCCCGTGTGTGAACGGGGCTTTGGATTCAATATCATCATATGCTCATCTAGTTAAAACTGCATAGTCTGATGAAAACATCATATTCTAAAAACCAAAACAATTATCTAAATTTGATTTTACATTTCTAATTTAGATACTGGTGCATTTATCAAACATGTGTCACCACATCGAAGGGAATACTGAAGCAATTTAATAGAACTTGTTACGGTAGAAGCCTATCATAATACCATGTCAGAGTTGTGGCATGCTTGCCAAAATTAATGTTGCATGCTTGAACTTCAAATATCTCAAAGGGTAACCATTTAAAATAAAAGTTACTTCAAACTAAAATAATGTCAATTATAGTGATCAACCTAATATATGTATCGCAGAAAATGTCAGAAACTCAAAACCATCGGACTATCCAAATTTAACCTAAACTAACTTCGTGGATTCGTTCCAGTGAAACAAACTGCGATGGTTTGAGGTTTTCTAGAGCGCGGGCACTAAACCGCATAAGCTAGCTTCCCTAATTGGTCATGAAAAGATGCTTATGAGCTTGGGTGGCTTTTACGTTTTAGTTGTTTCGTTGTTTTTGGTTATTTCATGTAATGACATGTAGAGGCGCTGCTAAGGTACCTTCCCGGCTTTCCGCTGACACTAGCGTCACGCAGCGGACGGGCGAGGAACCACGGCGCATTATGTACACAGCGAGGGGCCGAGGCCCTGGCTGCCTGAACAAACAGGCAGCAAGCTGTCGCCGCCCAAAGTATTTAAATACAGTTCGGCTATATCTAACCATGCAGTGTGGCTATATATGATTGATTGATTAATTGGTGATTGCTTAACACGGTGTTGGCAGCAAAGGCCATATTCATGGCGAGAAGTGTTCAACTTGTATTCTGTGGAACCACCACCTTTACACAGAATGTAAAAAGCATACACATAATTATGTCTCAAAAGACACTTATGAAGTGAACAGCTGACCATGTGGCCATGAAAAAAAAATCTAGATAAAATTCAAAGGTATCATTTTTTTCTAAATTGCTAGAAAACTGTTTAATAAGCTATATGAGTGATACAGTCCTGCTGTCCTCAAGAAGGCTAAACATCCTTCTTGCTTTACATTTGTAAAAGGATCGTGCATGCTGCTTGCCTTGTAATTTGGCACAAGGCCATAATTTCAACACAGTTTAATCAAATCTATTTGTGTCAGTGGGAACACAATGTGGTTATATCTAAACATGTAGAGTTGCTATATTTAAGCATACAGCACGGCTATTTTAAAGCATACAGTGTGGTCATATCTAAGCGTAAAGTGGGGCTATGTCTGAGCATAGTGTAGCTAAATCTAAACATGCAGTGCAGCTACATCTAATCAGGCAGCATGGATATATCTAAGTATACAATCAATCAATCAATGGGTGCCGTCTTCTCGAAGAAGGTTGGCTGCAATGGACCTCCATCTCTTCCTGTCATTTGTTCCTCTCACGCATTCTGCATAGCTCATTGCTGTCCACTCAGTGATGTTGTCCATCCATGTTGTTTTCCTTCTCCCTCTTGGTCGTTTCCCTTCTATCTTCCCTTCCAGTATTCTTCTCTGTGATTCCTGGTGCCGTATCATGTGGCCAAAGTATTTAATTTTTCTGTTTTTGATCGTTTGTATTATCTGTCTCTTTATTTTCATTCTTGTTAGGACCTCCACGTTGCTTATCATTGCTGTCCATGGAATTTTTAACATTCTTCTGTATTGCCACATTTCAAATGCCTCGAGCTTTGTTGTTATTGCTTTCTTCAAAGTCCATGTCTCGCAGCAATATAAAAGTGTTTATTCTCCGTTTAATCTCTCTTTCACATCCGCCATCACTAGTTATTAAATGGCCCAGATACACAAATGACTCTACCTGCTCCAAGATTACACCATTAACTTTTATCTCTGCTCTTGGTTTGTATTCCTTTCTGCTGACAACCATGGATTTTGTCTTCTTTACATTCATTTTGAGGCCACATCTCTCACTTTTTTCTTTTACTTCATCCACTATATCTTGTAGTCGATTTGACGTTAAGGCTAGCAGTGCTGTATCGTCTGCGTATCTTGTGTTATTGATATTTCCACCTCCAACATTTATTCCTATGATGTCATCTATTTCTCTGAAAATCATTTCCGTATAAATGTTGAAAAGACTAGGTGATAGAACACATCCTTGTCGCACTCCACATTTGATCTTCACTTCTGGTGTCAATGAGTTTCCAATTCTTACAGCAGCATACTGTTCCCAGTAGAGGTTGGCCACAAGCCGAACGTCCTTACCGTCTAGACCGATTTTTTGTAGAGCTTCTATGAGTTTCTTATGATGTACTTTGTCAAATGCTTTAGCGTAGTCTATATAACATATGTATATATTCTTATCTACTTCTAGGTGTCTCTCAATTATTGTTCTCATGTTATAAGTATACAGGGTTGCTATATCTAAGCACATAGTGTGCCTATATCTAAGCCTATAACTGTAACTATATCCAAGCATATAGTGTGGATACATCTAAGCACACAATGTGGCTATACATACGAATACAGTGTGGCTATACATAAGGATACAGTGTGGCTATACATCAGCATACAATGTGGCTATATCTACGCGTACAGTGTGGCTATATCTACGCATACAGTGTGGCTATATCCAAACTTACAGCATGCCATTACTAGGACAGGACAGGGGCTGGTTGGCTCACTGGCAGGACAATGTCACTAAGTAGGATATCGGGACATGGTGTCGGGAGCACATTGCCCCAGTGGGGCAGCACTATATAGTCGTAATGCACGTGCACTGTCACAACTCGGTACACTGACTTTAATGTAAAGACA
Source organism: Branchipolynoe longqiensis (assembly GCA_030323885.1). Lineage (NCBI taxonomy): Eukaryota > Metazoa > Annelida > Polychaeta > Phyllodocida > Polynoidae > Branchipolynoe > Branchipolynoe longqiensis. Next base: position 150,505,151 of record CM059186.1, read on the forward strand.
AATAACCAAACAATCCGACAATTTTCTTAAAGTGGATCGGCAAAATCCTGATCATATCTAGAACCTTCCTGAATATTGTTGGTTGCAAAAAACCTCTGAAGCAATCAGCACTATTTTATATTAATGGTGGGTGCACAGAGCTACATTTTGTTGTCTGAAAAATTAGCAACGTGCAATAATAAATATATACTCTTTCCATCAGCTTACAATTTAAAAAATCTTTTTAGATGTTGTTGCCTTAATTGTACTTAGTATGATACAATACATACAGAATATCCACATACTAGATATGTGTGCGTCAACTATTCCTGTAGGACCAGTTGCGATAACAGTAGTACATGCCTTCATTACATTATGCATTCAGAACAGTCTTCTCACATAGTAACACATACCCATAAATATGATCATGTCACAACAGTTCTTCAGAAATGTGTTTGGCTTCCTATAAACCATTAAGTCCAATATTTTACTAACTGCCTATAAAGCTATAAATGGTAAAGCACCAGAATATCTGTGCAGTCTTCTGTCCCTCAAACAGTCATCCCAAACTCTCAGATCATGCAGTCAGATAGTATTACATGTCCCTGTGTCAAGATTCAAATCGCATGGCAATTGGGTTCAAATGAGGTCAGTGCAGACAACTCCTCAGAACAGATGAGTTACTTGCCTTGACAGGCACTTTTTAAACATGCTTCTGGTCTCAATGTGGACATCACTGACATCAGCCATGGGTATCCTTGTCTGTTTGCCTTTTACGTCCTAACAACATCCAAGGTCACACTACGACGGCATGGGTATCCTTAATAACTTGCAAGGATATTTATGGTTACCACAATAGAAATTGCTGATAATTGTCAGAACCATTCTTGACACTAGTTGTGCATCTTGAAAACTAACAGGTATTCGTGACAACTGGCACAGAAAGCCCTTGACACACAGACCGGTCGTCCTTGACATTCAGTCAATGTGTCCCCGGCAACCGACATGCGTGTTATTATCAACAAGCCTGGGTGTCATTGGAAACCTATCCGTGTTTCCATAACAACCAACTCAAATGTTCTCAACGGCCCGCCCATACGAATATCCCAGGCGTCCCTGGTAACCTGCCTAGGTAAATTTGACTATACTATCTTGATAGCTAGCTAGCTACCCATGATTGCCTACCATGGATTCCAAGAACCACATATCAACTATGGGACACATATATACACGCATGATTGGAAACGAGACTTTCACAGCAATCACTCATTTGTTTAGAATAGACTACATCACTGTTCCAGCGGCGCGGTGCATTGTGGGATGCATCAGAGCAAAACAAACCCGCGAGAAGCACATGGCACATGCTAATATACTGGGTGCTGCTATGAAATGTGCTTGTTTCAGCTCACATCAGCTCTTGTTTGAAACATAGAATACCAACTACAAAATTATATATAATAAATTAAGATATTAATCTTTTATCCAGCATTGCATTTACATCACTATAATATGCACATCATATGCCATGTGCATTTAGATTTAGACAAATCTGGGCACTCAGACTAGTGTAAGTTTGACTTATTTTATTAATGTTTTTATTTATATCCTATGGTTAATGACATATGTAGAACTAGAAAATTAGTAGGGTTAATCAGATATTGGTTATATATTTCTCTGAAACAAGTGAATGTTGACACATTTGGCATTTTAATATTTAGAACAAGAATTAAGCATGTTGATGTGGATATCATTGATTGTTGTGTGGAATTGTATGTTTCTTAGCTCAAAATCTTTAACTATAGCTAGTTTTGTCTTAGCTATATTCATCAGATCATTATATTGCATGTGTGCATACATGTTTATGCCAAAATGCTATGTATTTCTATTCATTTTGAATAAAATCGAAGTTTTTCCCTACGCGTATCGACAAACTCAATGGCCATTCGCATTTGCTTTGCTGCCAATGCCGTTTTCAGCGCATGCGCAGTCGGAACCATGCTCCTGTCTATAGAATGAACTGCGTAGCATGTTTGAACTAATTACATAAACACTACTACTAGGGGTTGGTTGGTTATTGGAGTTTTACGTTCTAGTAACATCTGATGTCATATCAGGATGGGTACCGACTTGTGACAGTGCACTCATGACGATTTATAGTGCTGCCCCACTGGGAAATCAGGCTGCCGGCACCATGACCTGATATCCCACTCCGTCACATTATCCTGACATTGAGATAACCAGTCCTTGCCCTATCCTATTAATGCCGAGCGGCAAGCTAGGAAGTGACAAGTATGAATTATTAAGTCATTAGTTTGACTCGACCAGGATTCGAACCCATAGATTCGAATCCCACGATCTACCAAAACGGGAGACGGACGCCCAACTCATTCAGCCATCCCTTCTGGTAACTACTAGGGGTGGTGAGATAATTGTTGCATACTGGACAAAGCACATGCAATGGAAGACCACTGAAATAGTAGAGTTTAGTCATTGTCCGAAAACTTCATCATACCCCACTCAGTGAATAGTTAAACTATAGTAGCACCGCTAAGCTGAGTATAAAATATTACTTAAATTTGCTATAACAGTACTAAAATAACATCAGAATTGTCCATGTTGCATTGCAACATGGGTAATTCTGGCACGGAGGCGGGCTGCTGATGGCGCCACCTACACGGTCGGATTTGAACTATCGACCCTAGCGGATTTCGCTTGAACCACCCAGAATGCCCCGCGCCTGCTGCCGCCCGGCACTCAGCCTCAAGACGCCGCTCGGACAACACGAGCTGACCTCCGGACTAATTTTCTCTCAAACCGCCACGATGCCTAGGACTAGTAAAAGACAAAGGAAAGACACAGACGAGGAGACGGAAACCCCTCCTCCCACACCGAGAACCCGAGGAAGGCCCCGCTCAGTAGTCAAAACACCGAGAGCCCCCAAAAAAGCCGCCAAGGCACAGAACGACCAGCCGGCTGAACTCCCAGACAACGCGCTCGGCCACATGGAGACGTTCAAACAGACGATCGCGGACACCCTAGCACAACAGATCCAGATAGCCACATCCGGACTACTTGATCGCATGGAAGCGGTTGAACAAAACATCAACAGGAAGAAACGCTCCCCGAGTATTACAGTGGTGGGGGAGCACAGCGGCAGGAGGGACCCCAGGCAGACTCCGGCGACCGGTAGGAGACCCCCGGCACGGCGACGGAGCTCTAGCTCAACAGACAACGACCAAGCCAGGCGCACGCCGGATAACTACAGTAGGAGGCGCTCACCGGATAACGAGAGAAACAGGTACTCGGACAACAAAAGGAAAAGAGGACGATCACAGGCCACCTACGCAATGGACAGAGACACGGATGGATACCGCCCACAGACGAGCAGGAGCCGGTACAACAGGAGATCGTTCTCCTCTGACCCAGATCAGGACACCAGGGAGGCGATCGACACCCTCCTACAGACGGCCGGAGACAACTACACACGGAGGAGAGGTAGGAGACAACTAATGCCACACCTGTATGTCATTAGGGCGGATAGGAAAGGCAAAGTCGGATTAGGGGAAAGTGCTAGGCACGAGTACTTCTCGGCCCTCAGTAGGATGCCCAATATGGCGGCGGACTGGGACTGGCCAACGTGCTTGGCGTGGTCAGAAAAAGTGTTCAATATGATAGATGATGGGAGACTGCCGGGGGGCTGGAGAGACAGCCATGCAATTAAGGATGTACAACGAGACGCTTGCCTCACCGGTACGAGACGCAGCAGCCTCAAGAGGCCAGCCAAAAGCGCCCCCGCATACACGACAACAAACCAACGCACGGAGGAAGCGAGCAGCTCCTCACGGCAGGACCCCGCCCCCGCAGCCGCCAACACCCAGTACCGACGCCAGGACTTTAACGCAGAGACCGACGGCAGGCCATGCCACAAATGGAACTGGGGGGGAGACTGCGGGTTCACGGCTACACATGGACTAATGCTGGACAGGTTCGTTCATTTGTGTGGTTGGTGCGCCAACAAATATCATAAGGCTAATGTACACAAGGAGATGGACTGTAACAATAAGCGCAGACAGCAAGAAAGGAAAGCCGCTGCGGCTAACACGGAGGAGACCCAAACGCAGGATTTTCATTAAGCGGCGGAGTGCGGACGGAAGGGAGCCACGAGGCAGCGCCCGGCAACAACACCGACCGAGGCGACCACCACCACACACCGAAAAGTAAGACGCAGTGCCCCACTATCACTGCCCGTTCACCCTCTCACGATGCCTGTACTGTATTACCGCCGCCTGTTAGCACTAAACCCGTCTCAGACCCTACCCCACTCCACCCGAACCACACCGACCATTTGAATAACCCAGTCCCCACGATACTCGCCCACCGCCCCCCAGCCACCCCAGCCCGGGCACGGCCCCCTGACCCCCCCCGGCCCGCCTCTGACCTAATTTGCACCGATGCCAGCAGCAGAGCAACAACCGTACGGCTGGCTGCTTCCAATCCTACACACACCGGAAGCACCCAGTTACCCAGACCAGGCGACCCCAGAACTAAACCGGAAGCCCCCGGTTACCCCGAAAGCCCCCCCACCCTAATTCCGGTAACCAAACCGGAACCACCCAGTTACCCTCCCGACCCCTTCACCTCGTGCGAGCACCACAACACCCATTGCACAAGTAAACCGGAAGCGCCCGATTACCCACCCGCCCAGAACCCCACCCACGGTATAGGAAACACACCACCCAGAAATAAACCGGAAACGCCCAGATACCCGTCCACCTCCCCCGCCACCCACAGCCCCCCACGCGTTCCCGGCACAAGTAAACCGGAAGCCCCCAGTTACCCACCCGCCCAGTACCCCACTACCGGTATAGATAACTCTCCACCAAGAAATGAACCGGAAACGCCCAGATACCCGTCCACATCCCGCCACGCCCACAGCTCGCCACGCGGCGATGGGAGCCCCCCCCACCTCACCAGCCGGAGAGAGATGATAACACTGCCCACCCCCCCACCCTTGCCCATGGCCACGCCCCCCCACCTAGCCCACACATACTGAACGGAGTGACAATGTGCGTACAGGTGGCAGATGCCACAAAGGAACCGCGCCCCGTGGCCACAGAAAGAACACCCGACCGGAAAAACCAACAACCGTGCGACGTCGACCCACACACCCGACTGGATCTTACTCCAGCTATTGAGCAAAAAGACACATCGGCGGACACCAACCCACGAGCCAGCACGCAGGCAACCGTGAGACCATCGGGCCACCTCACCCTGAGAACGACCACCACAGACCTAGACGATGGGGAAAACCCTCCAGACGACCTCCTAACGCAGGACGAGCACGGCCAGACGGACGAAGACCTGGCAGATGTCCTTGCCGACCACGACCCCACGCCTGTGACCCCCTACAACCCCCCACACACGCCGCTGTCCTACAAGAGTATCCTGACACGGTTCTGGCCGAACGCGGTGCACGGCGAGTGGGAAAACAAGACGTACCTCGACATCTACGAACAAGTCAGGGCGACTGGTCTTCCTAACTACGTAGCGGCCCGGGTCCCGGTCCCTTCCGCACTAAAAATCGCTAGGTGGCGGGCCTTGCTGGTCGACTACCATGACGTGCAGCTGGTCGACTACCTCGAGTACGGCTGGCCCGCCGACTACACAGCGAACCGACCCCCCGTACCAGTGGTGGCGAACCACAGGGAGGACCCTGCCCACATGCACTGGGTGCGCAAGTACATCGAGAGGGAGGTGCGTCTCGGTGCGCTCCTTGGCCCCTTCGGCTCCCCCCCTTTCACCCCCTGGGCCCAGACCAGCCCCATGATGACCCGCCCTAAAAAAGACACCCAGGAGCGCAGGGTCATCGTGGACCTTAGCTTCCCCAGGGGAGCCAGCGTGAATGCTGGGATCCGGAAGGGTTTCTACCAGGGAAGACCCGCCAGCTACACCCTTCCCGGAATCATGGACCTGGCCGAGGAGCTCATTGGACTTGGAAGAGGGGCATACCTCTGGGCAGCGGACCTCGCCAGGGCTTATTGCCAGTTGCGAACCTGCCCCCTCTCCGTTCCCCTCCTGGGAGTGACCCTCGATGGAGGCTCTTACTTTGATGTGGCCCCCCCATTCGGGTGCCGAACCTCGTCCCTGGCGTGCGCGCGAACCACAAGCGCGGTGGTTTACCTCCTCCGGAAGAAGGGGCACTTTGCACTGTGCTATCTCGACGACTTTGTCGGGGTGGCGGCAAGCAAGGATGAGGCGCAGGCGGCATACCTCGACATGCTCTCCACGGCGAGCGAGCTCGGCCTGACACTGGCCCCCGCGAAGTGCACCCCACCGACGCCCGGGCTTGACTGGCTGGGATACACCATCTCCGCAACAGACATGACCGTCCGGATCCCCGACGAGAAACTGACTGACATCATCGAGGAGTGCGCGCAATGGCGAGACTCCACCTTCGCCAGCCGCAAGGACCTCCAGAGGCTCATCGGCCGCTTGCAGTACGTGGCACGGTGTGTGCGGCCCGCGAGAAGATTCATGAACAGAATCCTAGCAGCACTCCGGGCGGCCCCCTACAAAGGCAAGCACCGGGTCACGCCGGAGCTCATCTCCGATGTCTCCTGGTTCGTCTCATACGCACGCACCACCAATGGCCTGGTCCTCCTCCGACCCCCTGAGAAGACCGAGTGGCTAATCGAATGCGACTCGTCGCTCCTCGGGGCAGGCGCTTACTCGCAGACCAGCTTCATCGCCGAGGCTTACGCACCGGCCTACCTCGCCCTGGGACTGCACATCAACTCTCTGGAGGCGGTGAACCTGGTCGTGGCCCTCCCCGCCCTCGCCCCACCCGACGCGCACAACTACGTCATAAGAATCAACACAGACAATCAGGCATCCCAGATGGTGCTCGACACCGGAGCGGGTAGGGACCCCACCCTCTGCGTCTGCGCCAGAGAGATTTGGCGCTTCGCGGCCGTGAGGTCCTGCACCGTCGAGGTTGCACACAAGCCCGGAAAAGACTTAGTCTTGGCCGACGCACTGAGCAGAAGACCGTTCGACACGGCGGCGGCGGCCAAGGCAGACTTCGAATGCCGGCGACTCGGACTAAACAGAGTCCGGACAAACCATGACCTCAGACACCTCGACCTCACCCCACGCCCTGGGAAGCTCGATTAAATTTGCCTCTCTCTTCCCAGGTAAGCCGGACGAGTGCCACAACGACATCATGGCCCTCCTGAGGGCGGGACTCGCGGAAGGAACATGGAGGAACAAGTCCGTCCAGGTCACGACCTACCTGAGATACCTGCGCACACGCGCGACCTCCGCGCTGAAACCAACCACCTACGATGTCCTCGCCTACGTGACACACCTGGCACGGAGACTACGCTCGCCCGGGGCAGTACATAACTACATTAGCGGTGCCCGCACCTGGGTGGCCCTCATGGCCGGTGACACTCAGGCGTTCGACGCATACCCGGTCGCGATAATCAAACGAGGCGTCACCCGGGCTTCCGTCCACGTGCCCCACCAAGCTCCGCCCCTCACTGTCCAAGACCTGAAGGACGTCGTCGACCACCTAAGGGGGGCGGGGCCCGGAGCACTAGTACTGGTGGCCGCCCTGTTGATTGGCTACTTTACGCTGCTGCGTCAGAGTAACTTGCTCGTCACCGGGTCGGGAAATGGCCCACGCCATACGCTCACGGGGAAGGACCTCAAGGACGCAGGAGACGCGCTCATAGTTCGAGTGCAGACCACCAAGACCACCAAAAATACCACCGACGCCTACTCCGTCGCGCTGCCCCGCATCCCCGGCTCCCGCTGCTGCCCCTTGCGGGCATGGCGACGCTACCGGAAGAGCACTGACATCGATCCCGACGGCCCGGCATTCTTGATACCCGGCGGCTTCCCCCTGCACGCTCGTACCTTGACACGGGCGCTGCGACTGGCCCTCGCCGCGCGGGGTCGACGCATCGCCAACTACGTCACCCTGCACAGCCTCCGTCGGGGCGCCGCCCAGGCATGCGCCGCAGCCGGGGTCCGGATCACCGACGTGTGCGACGTTGGCAATTGGAGGTCCACGGCCGTCCACCGGTACGTCCCCAAGGCGGCCTTCACCACAGCTCCGCAGGCACTCTCCACCTTATTTGGTTGAGTGCCTGGATAAGACCCCTAATCGAACAAACCAGAGACTCTAGACTACAACATTAGATAACCTCATAGACAACATAGACTCTCACATTATACACTTAGCTATCCTTAAACGCTTACCGTTCGGCTAGACTTACTCTCGCCTTCTCTTAACTAGACTTACCTACATTAACTTCTACGGCCGGACTTACTCTAGCCCACTAGCTTGCCCTTGATGTCGATGTGCGACACCTCACTGATTTGTACTCTGCTGATCTCATTAAAGGCCATATTATAGCAGTTTGTCTCCGTGTGTTGAATTATTATGATCACATATAACTAGCCACCATTGGCAATGCTTGAAACAACCGCGTCTGTATGAATTATTTGGGGCCCAACCATGGTGTGAGTGTGTTGTTAGGTGAAGCTATTACTTATTACTATTAGTGTCATTCAGCCCTCAGTGATGTAGATAAAGGCACATTACAGACTGAGAAAGTGGTGTAAACCTCCTATCTCCTGAAGTAAATTTGAAGGTCTTTGATTATGCGATATAACCTAGGTAAGTCCACCCTCCCTATCCCTAGGTGAATTCACATAACTACTACTAATAGCTAATGGAGTACTCTGTCTAATACTAATAGTGCTAAGGCAGACCAATCCTGGCCTACTGGATTCAAACTCAAATAACCAGTTCTAAGTGTAATCTTCCATTACGATTCATAGAATCAGATATTTAACACAAGGGGCCTAGCTTAACACAATGCAAAATGGGACCGGACACAGTGGTCGAATATGTAGAGTGCAGGCTTCTGGTGTGGAAGGTAGGGAGTTCGAATCCCGGAAGTTCGAATCGCGGTCAAGTCAAACCAATGACTTATACAAATTGATACTTATCGCTACTTAGCCGAGCGTTCGCCATTAATTGATAGGACAAGAACTGGTTAGCACAGTATCAGGATAATGTGACTGTGTGGGATATTCGGTCATGGTACCAGTGGCCTGGATTCCAAGTGAGGCAGCACTATAAAGTCGCCATTAGTGTGCATTGTCACAAGTCGGTATCCATCCTGATATGATAGATGTTGCTAGGACGTAAAACAACAACAAACGAACAATGTAAACTGATCCTGCATTCAGGACCGATGAAGATTTTTGTTCTCTTTTGCAGTTACTTTATAAGTTTCACTTCCTGTTTGTTGGCGTGAGTAGGGATCCATTTCTGGCACACCTGACTTCTGCCATGCATGCAGCCTCCCATCCGGGTTGCTGGCCGTACGTGGCAGCCACCAATGGGCCTACCTGACTTCTGTCAGACATCTACAGTTGAATCACCACAGAGCCTGGCTCCTGCTGCACCTCCATAGACGAACGCGGCACTTGAACCATTAAAACATATGCCAGTCTATGAATCCCCCGTTAATGGTCTATGGGTACAGAGTTAGAGTTACAGCCAGAGCTTTTGTCATGGCAATGATGACAATATTGACGTCGTGGGGGTGTTTTTACAAACGAAGGGATTTGAGCAGAATAAACATATTTACAACAACAAAAAGGGAACATTGGGCATAGAGAGGGACTTCTACCCACAATTCTGTCATTCTGGGGCTACTGTTTTAAGTATTAGTGTATGTCTACAGGCTCTCTGATGTAATCAACACACACCACGCCTACCTGTGTGGTATTTCACCTTGATGGGGTCAGTGCACTTCATTACACTGGCAAATTAGTTGGGCGCTTTAAGAAGTCATCATCAGCTCAACCCTAGGCCAAATCAACCCACAGACTTAAACAAAATTGACATTTGTCACCACCTAGCCTGGTGTTCGGCATCAATAGAATAGGACAAGGAGGGATTGGCTCAGTGTAAGGACAATGTGATCGAGTGAAATATCGTGGTCATGCTGCCAGGAACACGGTATCCCAGTGGGGCAGCACTATAAATTTCGCAATGGGGCTGCACTGTCAGAATATAACAGTGGCATGAAATGTTGCTAGGTGGTAAAACCCCAGTAAACCAAATATATGATCGTCACCACCTCTCACCAAATATAAACTCTTCAGCAAAGTTATCATTTTTAAAAGTATTAAGACCGATGTCTCAGCACTATGCAGAGAGGTGGATACATTTGTGGCGTGAGTGGTGAAGAAAAAAAAGAAAATGTATGGTGTTTTTTTTTTAATTTAAAAGGGAAGAGTGCAATTTACAAGTATTACAGAACTATAAAAGACCATGGTTAGGAGACACTGTCGCCAAATACCCTATAATACTAAGACGACTCACTCCCTATCTCTCCCATGGTAATGTAAATTTCGCAGTGCCACCTTGTGGTGGGTTTGATCAGCCCGGCTGCTGGTTGGTGTTTCACATGTAAACACATACAATTATATTATACATGAGATAGGTAAGTATGAATACACATCAATATGAAATTGCTATGATCAAAAACATATCATCATCAGCATCATCATCATCATCATCATCGCCATCATCACACATCTTTCACATTCATATATACATTTATACATATAATATAGCAACTGTTTAACCAAGAGAACAGCCAGCGCACCAAGTGGTGGGTTTGATCATTTTGATTACACAGTACAGGCTGAGTGAGCCGTCTTATTATTATAGGGTCTTTGCTGTCGCTTAGTCATCGTACTCGGGAATTTTGACTCAGTTGTTTTCGTATCTGGCGAACTATGCAAACAATATGGAGTTTGAAAAAAACATCATCACTTGTGACTGGTGGTATGGGGGTCGGTTCGTGGAATCTGTGTGAGTTATTTATCAGCTGATGCCACCGCCCGTTGCAATCTGAAACTGACACCCATCTAATCACTACACCGACCGGCATGTATGGCGATGTCACACCCCAATGGGCAGTTGTGGCATGAACAACAACAAATGCAGCAATTTAAATCAAGTTTCGGTGTGTCCACATACGCCAGTATTTAAAGCTGCATAGTCCGATGAAATATCAAATTTTCAAAACAAAACGAATTATCTAGATTTGATTTTACATATGTAACTTAGATACTGATGCACTTATTAAGCATTTGTTTCTACATAGAACGCACTACTGGGTCAACTTAATAGAACCTGTTACAGCAGAAGTGTATGGTGTCAGAGTTTTGGCAAGCTTGCCAAAACTAATTTTCCATGTTTGCACTAAAAAATATCTCAAAAGTTTACCATTTAAAATAAAGGTAGCTTTGAACTAATGTAATGTAGAGACCAGTGATCGATCTAATATATTTATCTCAGAAAAAATACTGAAATTCAAAACCATCAGACTGTGCAACTTTAACAGTGATTGTTATGCGTGCAGTAAACCTACTACTTGTGAGTATAATATTCACTATAGGAAATTCTGTAGTCACGTCACAGTTTTGGATACTTCATTTGTGTGTGTGTGTGCGGGGGGGGGGGGGGGGAGACAGAGAGACAGAATTGGGTGGTTTGTAAGCATTACGGTTAATGACTGCAAAAACTGCAGCATTAGATACCAGCATTGATGAATCGATCCGGAGGCAATGAAAGACAGAACTTTCATGGAGGAATTTTTTTTCTTTTTTTTTCTTTAAGATTTATACTGCCTATCATGGATAAGTCTGGATAGAATTGTTTTCACCATTAGACAGTTTGTCGATAGAAAGCCCGAGTCTACACTTTTACCGACCCAAGGGATTTTTAACCTCCCACACCACATAGACATGGTATGAGAGCAACTGGCCTTTGATGTCGCTGTAAGTTATACACAGGGGTGGAAATCCAAATTGGTAGAGGTGGGGGCATGGGGAATCGAACCACCAACCTTCAGATTAGGAGTCCGACCTAGAAACACTCTAACCACTCCGCCACAGAGAACACCACCATAATGGTGGTGACCTGAGTCCGGGCGCCATAGGGGAGTAGAGGAGGGCAGGGAAAGAGGGGTTTCCAACAAAGAAGAAAGTGCAATGGGGGGGGCTGGGGGGCTGGGGGGCTGGGGGGCTGGTCCTCCTCCTCCGCCGCGAATCAAACGCAATGCGAGCATTACGACCAACACTGCGACGATGTGCAAGATCGCGAACAATGTATTGGTTTTACACTGCGGCGAAAAACCGCAAACCTAATGCAGTGTGCGGGACGTGGCGTGGTGCTTTCTCCGGACTCGGCAGTTTTTTCGGAGTTGGCTTAGGAAGTTTTGATAAACTAGTCACCTCCATTAGGATTGCCACATCCATCTGCAGCATAAACATCGTGTATGCGCGCGCAGCTTGGCTGCAGAACGAAGGCACACTGCCATTGAATTTGCCGATACGCGCAGTGCAAAACGGCAGTTTTATTCAAAATTAATAGAAATCCAGAACCCAAACCGTATACATTGAATATAATCTGTTTGTTAAGCATGTCATCTGTTTGTGTCTAGGTGGTGTGGTTTTAGAGATATTTCACTTTTTCTGTATGAAGATTGCTCATGGCCATTGACAATGCATTGAGTTTGTGATACGCGCAGTGCAAAACGTTAGTTTTATTCAAAATTAATAGAAATCCAGAACCCGAACCTTATAAATTTAATATAATCTGGTGGTTAAGCATGTTATCTGTTTGTGTGTGAAGCGGGTTGCTTCTAGGTGGTGTACCTTTAGAGATATTTCACCTTTTCTCTATGAAGATTGCTCATAGCCATTGAGTTTGCAGTGTGCCGTCCTGCAGCCAAGCAGCGCGCGCACTGACCTAAATATCCATGCTGACGTCATATGAAATAGGTCTATAGGGTGCGAGGCTTCTCCGTGCTCGGGGTGGAAAAAATGGTGGCTTAATCTAAAACCTAATTATTTGTTTTAATAACCAATATAAGTACCGCAAAATAGGATTTAAAGTATTTTAGGATAGCATAAGCTGACAATCTGGGTTATTAAAAAAAAAAGCATTAAAACAACGATTAGAACTTGTAGTGGTAGCTGTTATCCTACAGGTACCAGCTCAGGTGTGACGTCATCGTTCCTAGCAAACCCCAGCCAAGAGGTGGGTTACTGGCGTCGGGTCGTTTTGCACACGGCACGTGTTTTTGTCGACTCCACTCGCGGTGTTCGATTTGAAATTCAGACGACTCGGGTGACCCAAGTCGCCCGGGTCGTGTTAATCGATTACGGCCTAGGTAGTCGGGAAAACAAACGAACACGGAATAGTTCTAATTTGTGCCACAGGGTGGTGCATGCATAGTACTGAACTTTTCCACTTGGTGGTGTTCAGTGACCTAGATTGGTCATGTGACAGCTGCTATTGTGAAGATGGCTGGGTGAATGGAGAGAAGGGAGAGTAAAACTGAGGTATTTTCAATTGTCTTTAGAGTAGTTCAAACAGGATTTTATATTTGCTTTAATGTAAAATATTTCAGTACAATTACATTGCATAATTCAATCAGAAACACATAGAAGGAAAACAAATTTTTGTTGTTGAATGTAAAAAGGTTTTGGAATGTACATACATACATACTAGGTATCATGGTATGTATGCAAACGCCGACTAGCGGCAGATATTTTCTTACAACAAAACTGATCCAGCCAATCGCACCTTTTTGTTGGAGGGGTCTAGAAAAACGCCTCTATGATTGGTTTGCATTGGTCAATCTTGATTATTCCTAGTCTATATGTAGTATGGGAATCCCTTTACAGCTTAGTTTTAAAATATTTCAATTTGCTGAAGTTTTGCTATTCCAATAATAACTTAAAAAGTTTCACTCAATTTCAACCTGCAAATTCACACTTTTATATCAATCTGCAATTTGAAAAAAGTAAACTGGAGTGTGTAACCATTATTAATCTTATATACTGTTGAGTTTGGGGAAATTGTGACGAGTAGATCAGAATTGGCACGAGTCGGAATGCAACAGGTATGACTTGTGTTTATCTGCCTCGTGCGACTCGGCGTTCACGCATCGGCGCCGCTCATCTCGGTCACCAATTTCGGTCACTGAAATCTAGTGCTTATACCTTAATTTTATGTAAGAAAATAATGACCAACTTCAGAGTTGTAAAAAGCCATAACTTCCTTAATACTCCACCTATTCCCATAATCTTGGTGTCATGTTAAATGGCGTTTCAAGCTCTTTCCAGTGGTGCCTTTTGTTTTATTATTGAAGGGGTTTGAAATACCATATACCCAGGTATGTATGCGTGGGCAGGGAGCCTTGGTAGACTAATGATTACGGCACTGGCCCCTAAATGGTAGAAGTATTTGTTCCGAGTCCTGCTCTAGCCATGATGATTTCTATTTTCAAAAAACTTCTCCCAACATTGGTTCCATGACCAAGATTCTGTACATGTTGTTTGATACATAGAATCATTGAAACATTCTCCGTATATAGTACCTGGATATTATAATTGCAAGTATGAAACTGTCAATTCTAGGGGGGGGGGACGAGTATAGTGAGAGCATTAACTGTCGCAAGTGAAATGCACATATACACAGGTAGGTGTGGGTAGTGTAGTGGTCTGTGTTGTGTATCCTAGTGGGTAGTCATGGTGAGCCCGGACTAGGGCATGCTGGGAAGTGGAGGCTTGAATAAACAGTTCCACAACATAGCTCACGGTGTCGAGACGTTCATTAAATACATTACAGTCTGCACTGACCTCTCAGGCAAGTAACCACATAGACAGGTAGGCGTGGGTAGTGCGTTGATATCCACTGCAAGTGGAGGACGATATGGCAAGCAATTGGAGATCATGGATTACGTCTTTTGAGATATATGCGACTGCTTCGGGTGCCACATCCAAGAAGGAGAAAGTGCAATGCTGCGTGTTCTTGCATGTTGCTGGGAGTGAGGCACAAAAGATATATAAGACGTTACAAATAGAGGACAGTGACAAAGACAAGATCAAGCCATTAATGGATGCATTCAGGGAGTACTGTGAGGGCAAATGCAATATTACGGTTGTCCGGTATAAATTTAACTCGTACAATCAGACTAGTGAGACTATGGACGTTTATATTCGGGAACTCAAATCATGCATCACACATTGCCGTTATGACATCATCGAAGACTCGTTGCTGTGTGATCGCATCGCATGCGGCGTTAAAGACGATTTGTTGCGAGATCGTTTGTTGCAGACATCTCAGTTGTCTTTAGGGGACTGCATACAAATGTGCAGGTTAAGTGAAAATAAAGGAGCGCAGCTATCCAGTAGAAGAACCAGGAATGACGAGTGTGTCGACAGTATAACAACAGCCTTTGATCGTCGAGTCATGCCAATGACGCGACAGTTACAGTGGAAGAAGTCAATGACAATGCCTTATAAACAATCGACTTCTCCAGGATTTACGTGTGGAAATTGTGGATATAGTCATCCACGAGGAAACTGCCCGGCGAGAGGGAAAGAGTGTGCTGGATGTTGACGGATTGGGCATTTTATCAAAGTTTGTCATGCAAGAAAAAGACGTGATGCTGAAGTCAATGAAGTGACCATTGAGCCAGATAACAAGGATGGTGCGCATGACGACGGTTGCCATGAGTACGATTTGTTTGTTGGGGCCGTGTGTTGTGAAGATGCGTGTTCTGATGAGCTGTGGTATACGACGATACGTGTTGGTGATTGTGACATTCGGTTCAAGATGGATACAGGCTCGGAGGCGAACATACTACCGTTGGAGGTGTTCGACAAGATGATGGATGTTCGATTCGAACCGTCGAGATGTCGACTAGTGACATACAATGGGCAACGGATCAAGCCTGTGGGGGAGTTACGTATGGATGTGAAAGGACGTGACCTACTGTTCCAAGTTACCAGTGCTGGAAGCGCTATCCTTGGGAAAGGGGCGTGTGTAAATTTAGGACTGTTGACTCGGATTAATGAAGTAGGATGTGATACCAGTACAACAGAGGATACTGCGAAGAATTTGGTAAATAAATATTCTGATGTATTTTCTGGGTTGGGTTTAATAAAGGTAAATGCTACTATACATATTGATCATAATGTACCCCCAGTCATTGACCCTCCACGCAGAATCCCTTTAGCGGTTGTTGAGGATGTTAAGAAAGAGTTGGCACGGATGTTAGAGTTAGGTGTTATTGTTAAAGAAAATGAACCGACCCCATGGGTCAGTTCTATAACGGTTGTCAGGAAACCGGGGAAAATCAGGGTTTGTTTGGATCCAACTAAGCTTAATAAAGCAATTTTACGTGGCCCGTATCCTGTTCGTACGGTGGAGGAGGTTGTAGCGCAATTGCATGGTGCCAAATATTTTTCTGTGTTAGATGCAAACAGCGGGTATTGGCAGATCCAATTAGATGAGGCCAGTTCGAAGCTATGCATGTTCAATACTCCGTGGGGCCGTTTCAGGTATACGCGGTTGCCCTTTGGGATCAAAACAGCAGGTGATATTTTTATACAAGAGATGAACGAAATGTTACAAGGTATCCCAGGGGTTCATGTGATATTTGATGACATCCTTATTCATGGCATCACCGTCAAAGAGCATAACATTCGTTTAGAAGCAGTTCTTTCCCATGCTAGGGCCATGCATCTCAAGTTAAACCCGAAAAAGTCGAAAATATGTCAAAGTAGTGTCAATTATGTAGGGCATCTAGTGACAGCGAATGGACTCCAACCTAATAAGGAAAGAGTACAGGCGATTTTAGATATGCCTGACCCGGTTGATAAACCAGGGATACAACGTTTTTTGGGGATGATGGGATATGGTAGCAAATTCATACCGAACATGGCGGACATTACTAAACCCCTACGAACAGTGTTAAAAAAGGAGATAGCGTGGCATTGGGAAGAGGCGCAAATTAGAGCATTCAAAGTACTTAAGGGATTGTTAACTAGTGCACCCATTCTAAGATTTTTCAATAGCATGGAACAGATCGTATTACAGGTTGATGCCTCCAAGTATGGGTTAGGGGCAACAATCTTACAGAATGAACAACCTGTAGCAATGGCATCGAAAGCATTGGATGACACACAAATTAGTTATGCGGTCATTGAAAAAGAACTTCTGGCTATTTGTTTCGGATGTAGAAAATTTCATGATTATATTTTTGGCAATGAAATTATCGTGCAAACTGACCATAAGCCATTGGTGTCGATTATGCTGAAACCGTTGCATGAGTTGTCGGCTCGTATGCAAAGAATGCGAATGCGGTTACAAAATTATAATTTGAAAGTAGTGTATGCTAAGGGTCCTACCCTTTACTTTGCCAATACCCTTTCAAGGGCGCATACTACCAATGTTGAACCAAACGATCTGTTCGATCAAGAACTGTCTGTAGCTGTCGTGAGTGTCGATACTGATGTCCTGCACCACATCCGATGTGCAACAGGGACTGATCGCACATTACAGGGAATCCGTCACTTCGTTAGGAATGGTTGGCCATATAAAAGCAGTAGTATTCGACCTGATATCAAACCTTACTACACGTATAGTCAGGAAATCACGGAAATGGACGGTTTGATGTTGAAGGGTGATCAAATCATAATTCCCATGTCCATGCAGTCAGAAATGTTACTTAAGCTCCATGAATCGCATTATGGTGTTGTCCGCTGTAAACAATTGGCACGGGACACCGTTTTTTGGCCGGGGATGAACAAACAATTAGAAGATGTGATTTCACGATGTCCGATATGTCAAGAATGTAGGAATTCCCAACACAAAGAACCTTTGGTTAATCACGAAGTTATGAACATACCCTTCTATAAAATAGGTGTAGATTTATTCCATGTAAATGGCATCGATTACATTCTGATGATAGACTATTACACAAAATTCCCTGAGGTGGTTAAGTTGCATAAGACCTCGAGCAAAGCAATTATTGATACGCTCAAACAAACTTTTGCACGATATGGGATCCCATGGTACGTTGTTTCTGATAATGGCCCTCAGTTCTCGAGTATGGAGTATAACAATTTTGTAAATGTGTATGAGTTTGACCCTGTATATACTAATCCCATGCATGCGCAAAGTAATGGTCAGGTTGAGCGTTTTGTACAAACAATTAAATTAATGATAAAAAAGGCCTGTAATGATGGGGGTGACGCCCATTTAGGTTTACTCACGTTCAGGAACACTACCTTACCAGGTATTGGAGCTTCACCGGCCCAGTTATTAATGTCAAGAAGGTTGAGAACGCGTTTGCCTGTAATGGATACTCATTTAATGACACACATACAAGGGTCAAAATTGCAGGCCATGCGTGATATCCAGAGGAAACAGAAGAAATACTTTGACACTCGTGCGGGATCCACATTGCCACAGATTTTGATAGGTGATGATATCAAATATAAAAATCATAATAATGAATGGAAGTCTGGGACAGTCGTGAATACACATACTCCGGGTCCCAGATATTAAAATTATTAATGATGACAAAAACATATTACGACGGAATAGAAAGTACATTTTTAAATGTCCCAGAAATACAAAGTGCTCACATAACAAGACTGCACGATTTCCTACGAACACACAAAACAAAATCACACCTCATATAATTCATGACAGACCTTCACAATACATATCACGATATAGGCGGAAGGTTCGACAACCGATCAGATTTGGATATTCCTAGTTAGGCAGTTAAATATTCAAGCCTGTTATTTTCTGCTTGAAAGATTATATACTTGTTATATAGTATTTAATCACAGTATATATTCAAATGTAAGTGACGTCACTTGTCTATCACCTTATGTATCTTATAAATGAGATGTTCATGTTAGTCGTTAGGCCTACTAGAAGTTTTATATTTATTGTTCTTTATGTAACTTTATTGATACATCTAGATGTATCGTCCATGTACATTGGTAATTGTATGCTGGTCATAAGATGACATCTTCTGAATTAAGATAATCTATAACATAATGTAACAAGGGGGATATGTATGTAATATTGCTAGTTAAGAAGCCGGTGTGAATGCTGAGCCTAATGAATATAATACCATTAGCGACTGTTCAGATGACTGAATGGATGGATATATAATAGATTTAAACATATTTAATATATGATAGAGTTAAACATATTTATATATGATAGAGTTAAACATATTTAATAGTGTTATTCGTTAATGAATATTCTAGTGTATAAGGGAGATGTTGTGTATCCTATTGGGTAGTCATGGTGAGTCCGGACTAGGGCATGCTGGGAAGTGGAGGCTTGAATAAACAGTTCCACAACATAGCTCACGGTGTCGAGACGTTCATTAAATACATTACAGTCTGCACTGACCTCTCAGGCAAGTAACCACATAGACAGGTAGGCGTGGGTAGTGTGTTGATATCAGGGAGCCTAGGTGGTGTAATGGTTAGCACACTGGCCCGGAATGTAAAGAGATGTGGGTTCGAGTCCCGCTCTAGGCACAATATTTCCCATTTTCATCACCCCCACGACACTGGTTGCCGTGATCAGGATACTGTACAAGCTTTGCGCTGTATGGTTGTTGAACCTACCCTGTGTATGTATGTGTTAGTGCATTGCCTGTACGTATGTAATTGTAAGCATTAAAAGACTTACAATTCCACGGGGACGAGTGTAGTGGTCTGCACAGACCTCTCAGGCAAGTAACCACATAGACAGGTAGGCGTGGGTAGTGTGTTGATATCAGGGAGCCTAGGTGGTGTAATGGTTAGCACACTGGCCCGGAATGCAAAGAGATGTGGGTTCGAGTCCCGCTCTAGGCGCAATATTTCCCATTTTCATCACCCCCACGACAGTAGGTTGATTGCCTAATGGGTACGGTGCTGGCTCAAAAATGGCAGCGGTGAGGGTTCGAGACCGGCTCTAGGAACCATGTTCCCACATTTCCACCCACGACACACATAAATATATGTATGTATATATGTATATATATATATACGTTTATATATATATATATTTGTATCTATACATACATACATACATGCCACACACAAAAAACCAGAGTACCCCACATTGGAATAGAGGTAGAGGAAACAATGCATAACTACATATATCTTGATACATATTTTGATGTCCGGTTAAAGCGGGTCAAACAACTAAATATCAACTCACCAGAATGCTCGCATTGAAAATGACTATATTTAGAGAGCAATAACCAAGAAACAAACATATATAGCGAACTAGTCCTTTCCCTATTCTATTAATGCTGAGTGCCAGGCTAGAGAGCGACAGGTATCAACTTTGGATGTCATTGGTTTGACTCAATTGCTCATTATTCAATATTATTTACTGTGTTTTGTAATATGGCCAGAAAATCACGGATTGATTGACCAAGGCTAAGCCGTCAGTAAAGTAGCAGCAGAGCACACACAGCACATAATATATAATATATATACCTACTGTTATGTATTGTACTGCGGCTCGGCGGCCGGGACTGAGGGGCCGACCCGAGGGACCAGTGTAGTGGTGGCATGTGCTGAATAAACCATTGAGTAACTAGACGTCAATGTATGCAGTCGTTCGTCACTTAATCACATTACATGGTGTCAGAGGTGGAACCTTATACCCCTGTCACATTATGACGTAACGAGCTAACGTGAGCCTAACGTGGTGATTTTTCGTCATTACGTTGATGTATGTTGGATTACGTTATGATGATGTCATAATGACATTAGACTGACGTCGAGCTACGTCATATTACGTCGAGTTATGTCAAGGTTTTGGACATGTTCAAAAATTTTGACGTAGCTCAAACGTAAGGGTTTAAGTTCGCCGTACGTTCTGTTCACGTTCAGCAAACGTCAATGATGTTAAACAGACGTTAGGCAAACGCTGCTCACTACGTTCAACTATGTTCCACTGCGTTGACCCACATTAAACCGGGTGGAAATGCCCACGCGGCGTAATGGGAACGTCAGGAGAATGTCAGGAGAACGTACATTCAACATACGTTCAACGTCTCATGACGTATGTAACGTCATGTAACGTTCTTCTGGCGATGGAATAACATTCATAACGTTCCGTGAGCATAATGACGTTGTCCTCTCTCGTTGAATGACGGTATCACTACGCTTTACCAACATTACGCTCTCGTCCACTACGCTGCATCCACGTTCAACTTGTGCCCAAATTTGCATACTACGCCGAGAAGTTCAATGTTCTTCATGTTCTCCCTACGTTGACGTCGTTACGTTGTAGTGTGACAGGGCCATTAGCCGGGCATGTCTCTACCAGGATTAAAGCCTCCTTGTCCATTGAATCTGGAGGAGAACCTTTCCGCTAATTGGAAGACATGGATTCATTTTTTCAATATATATGCTACTGCAGCAGGGGTCACTTAATCCCATTACACCTGTTATTTCAGCTGATTTGAGCTAGCTGCTGATGACAATATCTTACTACATATACATATATTGTAAATAACTGTATTATCACATGGCTGGAAGACCAGTGCCACATCGCTGACAAAAGACTTTATTCAATGAATAAATGATAATTACAAAAACAAAACAAAAAGTATCAGGATAAAAGGCCATATTCATGGCAAGAAATGTTCAACTTGTATTCAGTCATGCTTATTCAACCATTGCTATTTTTGTTGTTGCTTTTACACAGAATGAAAAAGCATGAATCAATTATGTATCAAAAACACTTACATTTACGTATCAAAAGACAGTATAAAATTGTGGCCAAGGAAAACAAAAGTCTAAATAAAAGTCAATGGTATCATTGTGCATGTTGGCCCGAGGCTAACATGGCTAATTTGAAAACGAGGCTGTTTCTATTTTCACCTTTCCTCGTGCACTCTCTTGCTATCCTACTGTCATTCTGCCCCGGTGGCTCCTACTGTGCACTTTGTTTCCCCACCCTCCCACCCACTTACTGGGGGGGGGGGGGGGGGGGGGTGAGCGCTGATCTCCTCGCCTGACTCTCTTCTCCTCTCCTCACAAGGACAGTGCTGAACTCTATTACTTGATTTCCACCCCTCACAGGGCAGAACTTCGGGCCATAAGTCGCCTACTGATCCACGTTGCTAGACCACCTTGGTTGCCGATTATCTTTCTTTAATAAATCTCCTTTAAAACTACTTGTTCTATCCTGTGTCTGAGTGAAGCGAATTCTTCCTAAATTGGTTAAAAAAAATATTTAAAAAAGAGAAAAAGTCATATGGGGTGATACAGCCCTCCTGTCTTTAAGAAGGCCAATATTTCTAATTGTTTTACGTTAATAAAATGATCATGGTTGAGTCAAACCAATGACTTACAAATTTATACTTGTCGCTTCCTAGCTAGGCATTCGACATTATTAGGATAGGGAAATGACTGCTTGGCTCAGTGTCAGGATAATGTGACTGAGTGGGATATCAGGTCATGATGCTGGCAACCTGTTCTCCCAGTGGGGCAGCACTATAAAGTCGCCATGAGTGCACATAGTCTCAAGTCGGTACCCGTCCTGATATGACCTTGGATGTTGCCAGGACGTAAAACTCCAACAACTAACAACACCTAGGTAGAATTAAGTGGTGGTGATATATAATCCATGTAACAAGTCGTTTGATTGCGAATGTAGGATAGGTGTGGAGGAAAGGTCAATTTCTACACTTTTTTTGTTTTTTTGGTAAAGTATTTATTCATCTGAATATGACATTTGTCAGCGCCGGAGCACTGGTCTTCGCTCAGTGGCCTGGAAAGCCTTTATACCTAGTGAAATGCCAACCTGTACCAGGAACCTAGTAATGTGTCAGTGACCTACTGTGTCAGCAACCTCCACAAGCAGCTCGCTAAGACCTAGGTGCCGGGTCAGAAGCACTTCACCACAGAGTTGATATTTCATTTCGAGTCATAAACATAGTGATCGGGGTTGATTTTAGCAATCTTTATTCAAATAAGAATTAGGCCATACACATTTATAGCAATTGCTTCAAGTTTACTTCCAACCCCCCTTCAAGTCGCCAATTATGCTTGAAATAATTTGTTGAATTTAAAAGATTATTAGCATCACCGTTCCCCCCGAATGCATTAGGTGTTAGTGTCCACTGTGTCCACTGACCCTCAGACAGATTCTACTCAAATGTGCATATTTCATGGCCTTGCACCAACAATGTTTTAATGTAACATCTAAGTTACATGTGATACCTGTTGACCAATGTAAAGCACAAACAAATTTTAGAGTTCTGGACACCTGTAATTCTAGCTATGCTTTGTGAAGTAAATTTTGCTGTGATTTTAGACAAATCTGACCATTTCAGACTTTTGTGTAAATATGATTAACAAAGCTGACGGAATATAAACCACTAGATTTTCGTTGTCGTGAAGATAGCCCTTGCTGCAGATACGCCATTACATCATCAGCAATCAATCAATCCAGCAATCATCTTTGTGATGCAAAATTAGTCAAACCAATGATTTAGAAAATTGATAGGTGTACTGCCTATCCTGGCACTTGGCCCAAGTAGGGTCGGGCAAGGACTGCGTTGCACATAACAGACTGATATTGGGTCATAGAGGCAGTGGTTTGGTCTTCCAGTGGGCAGAACTATCACATCGTCAAGAGGGCGCAATCACAAGTCAGTATCAGCCCTGGCAGCACCTTAGATGTTGCTTTGACATAAAACACCAATAAGAAACAAACAAACTTTTGAATAATCGGTGCCCATTTAATGCAACATGTTGAATCTAACTGAGATGAATGACCCGTCAACCTACTACAGGGTCCGTACACATTTGAAGATATGTTATTCAAGCCTTTGCGAGGCTGTTTTTGATAGGAATTCAAGACTATTTTCATTTGGATTTCAGGGAAAAACGAGAATGGGGAATGGCAATTTACGACTAATTGAAATAAGTGGGGACATTTAAAGAAATCCAAGGCTTTTCAAAACTAATTATCTAAAATAGGTTACATTCAAGGCTTTTCAAGCCGTTGAAATAGGGCAAATGAAGTTCAGGACTTTTCAAGACTTTCCAGGCCCCATACGGACCCTGCTAGTATCTTCTAGACTAGCCAGTTGCCTGAACCGTGTTTGCATCCCCGACTCAACATAATCTGTTGACCCTGCCACCTGGCGGAGTTGCTCTCGAGAATTGTATTTATAGGAAGTGACAGGGGTGTACTACCATGCAGGTGAATGGAATGTGGGCAATGGGAGTAAGGTGGTGAAGGGTGGGATGTGCACAGACAGCAGAGGCGGTCTACAGACTAAGTCCTTGATAGTGTGAGTCACTGCTCTACATACAAAACTTGTAAAAAAAAAAAATTACCAAAAAACACCCCAACCAGTGACCCAAATCCCCGCTATCTTGCCACTGCCACGCAGGCGTACTCGACCACCTTACTGTACTCAAGTAGTCTAAGTAGCATAGTTAGCACATCAGCTACCTGTACATGCAGATAGATAGACTAGCCCATACAGGTAAGTTGACGGGCTGGAACCGATTGTAATATATCCGAACGAAGCGATTTTAGATACACATACAAATACAATTGAGTGACATCATTTGATTTCACAATTTTAAACCAGACATTAACCTGTTTTTTTCCCCCTAAAAGTTCTTTAAAAAAAAAAGAATCCGAGTCCGTGATATATTCTGCCTGTCTCTCGCTCTCTTTCTCGCTCTCACTCTTTCTCGCTCCCGTTCTCGCTCTCATTCCCACTCCCCCACTCACTCACTCACTCACTCACTCACCCAATCACTCACTCACTCACTCACTCACTCACTCACATGTATATAATTCATCAAATGGGCAACCCTTTCAGTGTTTCAATATCCAATGATTCCGGATATATATATATACTTAATTTATACGTATATATATATATAATTGATAAATTAAGTGCACCATATAGATTTCTTACTCGCAAAAATGCAGTAAACAAATATCCTTGATATTATTTTTCTGCATTAAAATGTACTCGCAAAATACAGTAAAAAATGATCCTTGATACTATTTATCTGCTTTAAAACTGAGTGAGAGTGACAGTTTGCAGGAGGGAAGCCAGTCACGTGGAACCTAGACTGCACAATCAGCAGTGTGCAGCAGGTTGTAAAAATATACAGATTTTCGGTTAAGAATTATATATTGGCCGAGATCATTATTATTCTTGGATGCTGGAGTGGGAACCAGGTTATGTAAACTAAAAGCAACAGAATCCCACTCCCATTGTACATGATACTGAGTGATGTGAACTATATGTTATATATGATGTTTGGAGTTAATGAAGAGATTTTCTATAAAAGAGACAGTACATGATTATTGAAATGTTTCTCTATGTGTTTATAAAGAATACAATTGGAGGAAAAAGAACAAGTTTAGTATATATATCTATATACATATCTGTAACTGTATGCAACATCCTGTCCACCCAGGGCCACCGACTGACCCACCTGCCTAATCTGCATATGTATAGAGTGCACCACCTGCAGCTAGTTTGAGTGACAGCCCCTACTGGGGATGGCCACCCACCCAGTCTGTGCGGAGTGTCTGATTGGCTGGCTGGGGAATGTCCGGTCACCTGACTTCCTTGGCCTATCCTGACCACACACTAGTCTCAAATAAGTAATTATTCAAAATTCTGCTTCTGAGACACGGAAGAGAAATCACTCTCATCCTGGCTCTTGAGTGAGACACACCTACTTTGGAGCAGGAACCCCAGACATTCTGTCTGATGCTACCTAAATTCACCTATTCAAATTGCGTGTATACACAGCTATAGGACTCTGTCCCATGGGCTGTAGGCACTGCTTTCAGTATACAGGCTAAAGTGACAATGAGACATAGTGTGAACAGTATATGAGGAGTGCAGGTGCTAGGTCACATGTAAGGGGGATGACAGGAGTTGCTGCCAATAAAGCACAACTTATTCACTGTTCATCTGTGTGACTGGTTTTCCTTCCTCTTTCCAGACTTGGTTAAATTGATTTAGGCTGATTGCATCACAGGTGAAATGAATGGGGAGAGTTTTGTAGTTACATAGGGTGCTCACAGCGGCAGAGCACCCGTGTTTTTATAAGGTGTTGGGTTTTTGTATCGAGAATGAATAAATATGACACAAATATTACATTGCGGTGGCTTCGTTACTTATCTCCACATAACAAATTATATATCATACAAATAATCTTTCTCAAGATTCCCCCCATCCCACCTACTTACTTTAATTAGTATTTTCCCATGTCCTATGGCGCACTGGACTGGCATGATAATCAATAGGTTATACATTTGTGGACTGACACCTGCAATATTCACCCAGACCATTTATAATAGTAATAGTAATAATAATAATGTAATTTAATAGAGTGCGCTCACTAGCAGGAGTCATTCTAAGGTGGGTTTTTTTCAGCAAAATAATGGCATAACACAATTATAACTTGGTTACAATAGTTGGAGGAGGGAGACGTTTCATTTACCACATAAAGCTACATTAAAAAGTGTGTCTCGGGGGGGGGGGGGGGAAATTAAAATGTAGCTGCTTTTATATAAGGCAGCCTGGTTTAGAGATCCCACCTAACAGGTCTCAGCCTGTCACTTCCTGCGGAGAACCGGGTCAGACCGGGGTCAGCGCGAGGTCAGCTCGGGGTCAGAGCGAGGCCTGCCTTGGGGGCTTTAATCGTCATGAATAATGGCAGTATTTATGATGGAATGTGTCGGCCCAGTGGCCGAGCGCTTAGCGATGTCACCACACGTGTGGCAGTAATTAATGTGCACTATATATATAGTGCGCACAATATTGCATGAGTCAGTTCACAAATGTATAAGCTATCACCATGTCAGTCAAATGTACAAGAGGACCAGAGAAAATACTAATTAAACCAAGTGGGGTGGAATCTTGAGAAAATGTATTTCAAAATAATGTTATTCACAAATTGCGGGGAATTATTACGTAGAAGGCTTTGCGTTCAAAAATAAGAGTGGTGCGCACAAGCTGTGATGAGCCCCCCCCCCCCACACACACACACAACCCGCCTCCCCCCCCCCCACTCCCCCCAACTTAATGTTGACTGAGAACTGGGCCAATGTACTGCGTACCTACTATCCCGGTTATGCGACACCTGTGGGGAAGTGTGTCAATATTTTGCAAGGAATGAATTACTTCTCACAAAAATAATGTGTTGACAATAGTTTTAAAATTTAGAACACGTGTTTATGGATCATATCCACCGATCTCCAGGGTTCCAAAAAACATCGTAGTTAGATAACATAATAATAATAATAATAATAATAATAATAATAATAATAATAATAATAATAGGAAGAAGAATGATAACAAAAATAATACTGTAAATTTAATAGAGCATCCTCACTAGCAGGAGCTAGTCTAACTTCTACGGGTGCTGTATAATAAAACCATGATACAACATATTTACAACTTTGTTACAATATTTGGAGGATAGAGACATTTAATTTACCACAAAAAGCTACCTTAAACAGGTGAGCCTTGAGGATAGATTAAATCTTTTCAAGAGATGTTGCTTTTCTCACCTCCTCTAGCGACCTATGCCGATTTGTGACAGTGCGCACTCATGTCGAAGTGCTACCTGCCACATCTAAGGCCCAATAACCAGCTGAACTGAATCTAGACACAGAAGCACTATAAAGTCACTATGAGTGCATACTGTCATAAGTCGGTACCTATCCTAATATCATCATACATTTTGTTTACCTGTCCTAATATCGTCACATATTTTGTTTACCTAACCTATTATCATCATACATTTTGTTAGGATTTGAAATCTCAACAAACACTTTTTTATTTTTAGTTATTTATCTACTGGGTTATTTCACCGATTGGGCCTATGCCCACTGATAGATCAGATCAGGTGGTGTTCGGGCAGACCGGATTCTGTGGAAAGACCAACTCATTGAGTGTGTGTGTGTGTGTGTGTGTGTGTGTGTGTGTGTGTGTGTGTGTGTGTGTGTGTGCGTGCGTGCGTGCGTGCGTGCGTGCGTGTGTGTGTGTGTGTGTGTGTGTGTGTGTGTTGTGTGTGTATGTATATGTGTGTGTGGTGGGCAGTGGTTGTGGTGATAGTCTTGGTAGTCAGAACCACGTTGAGAGCTATAAACAATTTTTTTAATGTTGTTTACATTCGCATTGAGGTCTAGGATTACATCACATGAATATGGTGTTTGTCATAGTAATGGAATTAAACTATGAATAAATTTTTATTTGGGTGGGGTGGGGGAGATAAACGTTAAATTAAACAAAGTTTTTACTTATGGGATGTGCATAACATATGTCACGGTAATTTGGGTACATTTTCATGACCCACCTATATTGCCTTATGCTCAGCATTCTTCCTTATAATTGAAATGTCGTCTGCTATCAAAGAAGTTCAATAAAATGTCATTTCTTTTGCATGAATAAATGGCAGGGAAAGGAGGGGATTTAGTGGGTGCTTTTTAAAAATTTGTACTGAAAATACCACTATTGAGTATGCGGTACCCTCATCAAAAATCTGGATAAGAAAATAATATCCATAGTTCTATGATGTGCATAGATAAATTGGGCAATACATTATTACAATGTATTATGAATAGTGATCCATTATATACACATCAGAATTGTACAAACACTGGAGAAGTATGCTGTATATTCAGTTTCAAGTAGTTAAGTTCCAGTTTCTTTTACATGGAAGTAAATATTCCTGAATAAAAGTGATCATGCTCATTTTGAGAAAGATATTGCCCCCTTCGCACCTCAGTCAAGCCAGTTCAAATCTTTATTCAAGGTGAAGATTTTATTACAGATTTAATAGGAGCATATGTTGCGGTGACTGACAGCCATTGAGAACACAGGGAAATAATTACTTCAAATTAATATGTATTTGTATATATACAATTGAAAGGATGAAATGGAGATGAAAGGGAGGGGGGGGGGGGAATGCAGAGGTGAAGGAGGGACTATATTAATCTGGGGCTGGGATGGGTTGCTTAAAGTTTTATAGTCCGATGGTTTTGAATTTCTGTATTTTTTCTGAGATAAATATATTAGATCGATATCTAGTATGTACTTTACATTAGTTCAAAGTTACTTTTATTTTAAATGGTAAACTTTTGAGATATTTTGAGTGCAAACATGGAAAATTAGTTTTGGCAAGCGTGCCAAAACTCTGACATCATAGACTTCTGCAGTAACAGGGTCTGTTAAATTGACTCAGTATTGCCTTCTACGCAGAAACAAATGCTTAATAAGTGCATCAGTATCTAAGTTAGATATGTAAGATCAAATCTAGATAATTGGTTTGGTTTTGAAAATTTGATATTTCATCGGACTATGCAGCTTTAATGTTCCAGTACATTTGCCATGAAAGTAAATAACTGTTACTGGAATGGCAAGTGTGGGTTTGAATCGTGCTTTAGGTGTAATATTTCCCATTTTCATCACTCCGACGACACTGGTTGCCATGACCAGGGTCCCGCATAAGCTACGCTCTGTAATAGTTGTTGAACTTACCCTGTGTTTGCATATACTATATGTAAGTACCATGCCTCTACAAATGTATGTAATTGTAACCATTGAATGGCTTATGGACGTAAACCATTTAAAAGACTTAAAGTTCCAGGGGGACGAGTCTAGTAGTCTGCATTAACCTTTCAGGCAAGGAGCCATATAGATAGGTAGGCATGGATAGGATAATTGCATTAGGGAGCCTAGGTAGTGTTATGGTTAGCACGCTAGCCTTAGAATGGAAAGAAGTGCGGGTTCGAATCCTGGTCTAGGTGCAACATTTTGCATTTTCATCACCCCCGACAAGAATAGTGTCACGCGGGATGTCTTTGCAAGTGAGAAACATCACTTGGATCCACACGTCTACCAGTCTAGGACTAGTGTCCTAACCATTAGGCTATCTAGTGTCAAGTATGAACAAGTGAATACACCACCAGTTCTAGTTTGCAACTGACTTTATTATTGGCATTGCGTTACCACGTGGACTCTGACGTCATCAGGGTTGTACTTAACCACGTGGCCAAGCGATGGTCCGATTGCTTCATTAGCATACATTACCTTACTTGTATATGTTACATTTCACCTGGGGAGGTGAGAGTAAAGTGGCTGTCACACCTCGCCGGATTGAGCAACAGACAGAATTGTCTAGTCCGGTGGTGATAAGTATCAAAATGTATTAAAATGTGTCAAATGTTGCGCTGTCTGGTCAATGACCGCTGGACGAACGGACATGAAACGGACATGAACGGATAGGCAATGGACGAAACGTACTCAAACCGGTTTGTTTGTTTGTTGTTGTTTTACATCCTAGCAACATCTAAGGTTATATCAGGACGGGTACCGACTTGTGACAGTGCGCACTCATGGTGACTTTATAGTGCTGTCCCACTAGGAAACCAGGCCACCGGCACCATGACCTGGTATCCCACTCAGTCACATTATCCTGACACTGAACACACCAGTCCTTGCCCTGCCCTAATAATGCCGAGCGCCTGGCTAGGAAGTGACAAGTATCAATTTTTAAGTCATTGGTTTGACTCGAGCATGGTTCAAACCCGTGGGTTCAAATGCCACGATCTACCAAAACGGGAGACGGCCGCTCAACTCATTCGGCCATCCCGTCTGATAACAATATATAGAGTTTGATTGTGATGATGAGGATGAGGATGAGGGTGCTGGTGATCATGATGGTGATAGCATAAAGGAGTGGGGATTCCTTTTCTTGGAAGTGTGGGATCAGATCTCTCCTG
The DNA here is from genome assembly GCA_030323885.1 of Branchipolynoe longqiensis. Lineage (NCBI taxonomy): Eukaryota > Metazoa > Annelida > Polychaeta > Phyllodocida > Polynoidae > Branchipolynoe > Branchipolynoe longqiensis. Next base: position 150,535,842 of record CM059186.1, read on the forward strand.
CCTGTTTTGACGGTTAGATCACCTACTCCTGCCATAATGTAGACCTAGTCCCATTTGTTTGTGTTGTATTTCCATAGAATTCGGTCTACTATCCTGTTGGTCCCTGCGACAGGATACGTCTCCATGCACACATGGAAGTTCTGGTGTGTTTTCCATTTTAGTTCTTCTACTATTTTGGGAGTGATGGTTCTCATCCTGGAGTCTCCGCAGATTAGTATCATTGATTCCATTTTCTTAGTTAGCTTGTTGTGCGTTGTTCGCATGCGTGTTTTGCTTGCTTGGGCAGAAGTGTGTCCAGAAAGATGTGCCGCGCAGGCGTTGCAATGCATTGGTGTGTCATGAGGTAGTTCCCCTGCATATTTTTCTTAATATATGCTTTATTTATATATTTATATTATATTTATATTGCTATTTATTTTTTGCTACTTGTTGTTTGTCTCTCTATTTAGACGTTATTTATTAATTTTATTGTTTTGTTATTTATTGGTACTTACCTTGATCCTTGACAGTTTGGATCACCAACCATACAGTATGTAGCTTGTACAGTATCCTGGTGTCGGAACCAATGTCATAGCAGGTGTTTTGCATCAAAGAAAGAGAGTAGTACTCAAACCCCCACATCTGCCATTCCAGGGTTAGTGTCCTAACCATTAGACTACCTAGGCTCCCTAATGCAATCACCCCCATTCATTCCTACCTGTGTATGCGGCATCACACCTGGGAAGGTGAATGAACCTCACCACACTTATGATAAATTGTGCACGCGTGGGTGCTGAGAGTGAATTCATTCCGCAGTGTGCTTCCTGTATACATAGGGAGAAGCTTGCCTTAGCATGTTGGTTTTGGGTCACGTGACTTTGAGTGGTGTACTTAGTACTGCCCTCGTGGTGTGGAATGCTTGTATCAACATTGGTCTTTCCTTTCTGTGCTGTTGTTGTTCAGCAGCGACAGCTCATCAAAGATTCATAGAATCCAACTTGGTGTACCTCCAGGTCTCACCAGGCAACATTCAATTGGGGTTCTGGACATTTCTATTTTACTGTTCCTTTGACTTTGGGGTCACCTACTCCTTCCACTCCCACTCACCCCGTACCCCGAGCTCCTAACTGCAGATGCAACCGCTCTACCCCCAAATATCTATTTGTCCATTGAGGATTTGCAAGTGACGTCATAGATCACGTGATTTTGCTAAACATCCATGTTGGAGCGCAGACTAATGTTTGTAGCAATGGTGCCAAAACTGCATGTCTTCATTATCACCATCACCACGACCAACCACAATTGTTGCCATCACCATCATCATCACCAGCACCCTCATCCTCATCATCACAATCAAACTCTATATATTGTTATCAGATGGGATGGCCGAATGAGTTGAGCGGCCGTCTCCCATTTTGGTAGATCGTGGCATTTGAACCCACAAGTTTGAACCATGCTCGAGTCAAACCAATGACTTAAAAATTGATACTTCTCGCTTCATAGCCAGGCGCTCGGCATTATTAGGACAGGGCAAGGACTGGTTGGCTCAGTGTCAGGATAATGTGCCTGAGTAGGATATCAGGTCATGGTGCTGGCAGCCTGGTTTCTTAGTGGGGCAGCACTATGAAGTCGCCAGATGTTGCCAGGACGTAAAAATCCAACAGCCAACTAACCAACCTAGATATTGTTCTGTCATGGTATGTAGCTTCAAGGCTACTTCTGACCCAGGGAGAGAGAAAGCAGGATCAGTGTGAAGCAATTAGCATATTCAGGTCATAGTAGGAACTGCTCTACGTTTCTCCGCAGTGAATTTTACTTGTTATTTGTCACATGTTTTACCAACCTTATTGGTAGTTGACGGGTTGTTGTATGAATATGCTTAGAACAATTTGTGCATGTCACATCACTTATACTCCAACAATCTAAAATGGCCTTGTAAATAAAGGTCACATGGTTTTGTGTTGTAGTTCCATATCCTCAGCATCTCACCATATCTGATGAGGTCAGTTCAGCCTTAGTACACTCACTGTACCGCTACACAAATAACCCATTTACCTTTGCCGCAGCAACGCACCTGGTTACCCTTGCATAATTAAGACTTCACCTACCTGTCCAGAACAGCGCTTTGAATGAGCATCCATCTGTCGGAGTCGCTGGCGCATCTTGTCAGCCAGCTCTGCATGCTGCACATTTTGTTGTTCCAGCTCCGATACCCGCTTTCGACTCTTGGCGAGTGACAATTTGAGCCCAGCGTTGAGTGAGGAGAGGTGCTTATTGTCTCCCCTGCAGAGAAACAAAAAGGGATACTGAAGGAATATAACCAATTATTGAGCACAGGAAGAGATTTTAATTGTGATGAAGTGATCTTCCTCCTTGCACTTTTCCAAATGGTGCTGATGATTACATTTTCTCTAGAATGATATCCATGGTGATGCCAATTTGGATTAGAGCCGATATCAGGCAGGCCAAGTCCGCCATGATTTTGTTTGTTTGTTTATTTAGATGGTTGGCTCTGTTAAAATACATAGGAAATTAGGAAGTAATTTAATAAACACTTTATATCGCGCTAATATGAGGAATTGAGTACCCCAGGACTCTGGAATGTGCATCGTCATGGACTTTGCCTCAGTTAATACTCATCTCAGAGTCCCTCGGGCCTTAAAGTTGCATAATCCAATGGTTTTGAGTTTCGGCCATTTTCTGAGAGAGATAGATTAGATTAATCGTTGTAATCTACTTTACTTTAGTTTGACACAATGTTTATTTTAAATGGCTAACCTTTGAGATAATTGAAGGGAAAACAGGCCAAATTAATCTGGGAAAGCTCGTCAAAACTCTGGCACCATAGGCTTCAGTAGTAACAGGTTCTATTAAATTAACTTATTACACCCTTCTATGCAGCAACAAATGCTTAATATTAAAGTGCACAAGTATCTCAGTTAAATATGTAGAATCAAATCTAGATAAGTATTTTGGTTTTGAGAATTTGATGTTTTCATCGGACTATGTAACTTTAAGCACCATACCGGACAATATTCATACTGTTTCATTATGAAGCTGTAGTTGGTTGGTTGTTGGAGTTTTATGGCCTCGCAACATCTGAGCTAATATCAGGAAGGTAAAGCTGTAGGAGACCTACTTGTACTTGGCGGTGAGCTTCTCAAGTTGCCTCGCCAGATGGTGACACTCTTCCCGCAGTTTCTGTATGAGCACATTTTGGGTGCGGATGATCTCGTCCAGCTCAGCTGTCGTCCGGCCTAAGAAAGCCATCAACTGTGTTGTAGTTACATTCATTGATTAAGTAGGGGACATTTAAACTGGACAACAACCTTTTCCCCCCTTCTTTTTATTGTTGTTGTAAATGTTTATTCTGCTGAATAAGTCTTTTGTCAGTACCGGGGCACTGGTCTTCCAGCCATTTTTCAATTCAGGGTTCAATTGGGCCTTCCTCATTCCATTGCTCCATGCTCTATACTAGTGTCGTCCTGCTCTAGGCGCAATATTTTTATCACTAGTGTCGTGGCCAGGGAGGGTGGGGGGGGGGGGGAGGAATCGAAATATTGTGTTTAGAGCAGGATTCAAACCCACACTTCTTGCTATTCCGCGGCTAGCGTCCTAACCGTTAGACTATCTAGGCTGCTTGATGCAATCACCATATCCACGCCTACCTGTCTCTGCATCTCTTTGCTTGAGAGGTCAGTGCAGACTACTACACTAGCATAGTACCAATGCCGACTCACTTAGTGACAAGTAAAATCTTTTTAAATCATTGGTTTGACAGCTAGGTTTCGAACCTGATGTTCGAGTCCCACGACCTTCTACATGGGAAACTGGCGCTCAACTTATGTTCTGCTCTGGACTATTTCGACATTTCTCACATCTTTAATATATAGGCTGAATATGTCACTTCCGAGATACCGAAATTGCTGTCCATCAGCCAATAGTCAGGCGCCTGGCAATGATGGCGATGAGGGTGAACCTCTGCTATAACTACATACAGGAAGTGGTATTTTATTTATTGTAGAATAGTAGTTAGTACAATGTCACTACTTACCCAATTCGAAAACAAATATGGGGCAATAACCCTACCATGTTTAGTCATCAAATGCGATTTTTATGGGTTCAAATTGATTCTAAAGAATAGGGCCAACAATGAAAGGATATGGTTGGGAAGAACACCCACCCACCTCCGGTTGTGCAAACTCGTCGGGTCGCAGCTTTAGTCGTTCTTCAACAACCAGCAGTGTAATTCGGAACAGACGTATTCTCACAGCCAGATCAAAGATAACCAGGCTAGTAGCTTTGTATTACAGCCTCGCCACCTGGCGGAAACCAAGTGAGAAACCACCACCTCAGGCTCACGCAAGACAGGCCATGGTGGCGCCACCTTTTGAGAAACTGCGCACATGGTGTAATTGCTAATGTCGCCACCTGGTGGTCTTTTCTTAAACCAATCCAGAATTTGGTGGTATTCGACTGGGCCTTTCTATACGCATATCAAAATATTTCTTTACAAATTCCTATTGGACTGGGACCGGAAGTGGGTTTTTATATGTATGAATCGAATGTTTTCTTGTGGCTCCATCCATAAGTTCACAGGATGTATTTCAAGATGGCTGATATGAGATAAATATATGTTTATCGTTATAATCTACCTTACTTTAGTTTCAAGTAACTGATTTTAAATGGCTAACTTTTGAGATATTTGAAGTGCAACCATGCAAAATAAATTTTGGCAAGCACGCAAAAACTTTGACACCATATATACTTTTGCAGTAACAGGTTCTATTCAATTCCCTCAGTATTCCCTTCTATGTGGTGACAAATGTTTAATAAGTGCACCGGTATCATAAGTTAGATATGTAGAATCAAATCTAGATAATTGTTCTGCTTTTGAAAAATTTATGTCTTCATCGAACTATACAGCTATAAATACCAACAAGCCCTCACCGTGCTTGTTCTCGAGCGTCTCGATGAGCATGTTCAGCTCCTCCTCCCGTGTGTCGGCGCGCTTCGTGATGGAGTGCAGGTCGTCTCTTCGCGACTTCTCCAGGCTCTCCTTGGCCAGCTTCGCCAGGTGGGTCTACAGGTGGACAGCAAGTAAAGGGGGTTTTACCAACGGGCACAAATAAACACCAAGCATGTATTAGGATATTACACAGAAAGGTCCCAGCTGGTCCCAGGTAACAACCTACTACAGATGCACAATCCATTATCTGAAATCCTTGGTGCTATTTTTGTTTCGGAATTCAACATTTCTTTGGATTTCAGAATAAAGGTAGTATACAGTGGAAATATAACGTGTACATGTTACCCTTTTATTTATACTCGTATAATGCGTTATACATCACATACTGCAGTGAAAATGTATGAATACTCACTCTAAGTGGGATAAATAAAGACTAAAAATACTCTTGCAGTTTATTTATAGAGTAATATGCTAATACATGAAAAAGTGGGATAATTATAAACCATAAATATTCTGGTTTATTTTGTTTGCAACAAAACCATTTGATCTATACAGCTTCAAATGAACTGCAATCAAACACATCAATATTTATCCAAAGAAACATGAATATTCACTCTAGGTGGGATAAATAAAGATTATAAATAGCATTACAGATTGTTGAAATGATGTACGAAAAAAACTTCGGTTTTCAGAGTTTTTCAGATTTCAGAATTTTAGATAAGGGATAGTGTACAATAATAATACAATTTTCGTTAAAAATTTATTTCCAGATGAAATGGGCCAATTGAGCTAATTAACCGCCACACGTGAGAAAAATCCGTTTGTTTGTTGTTTTACGTCCTAGCATCATCTAAGGTCATATCAGGATTGATACTGACTTGTGACAGTGCACACTCATGGCAACTTTATAGTGCTGCCTGAAATGGAGAGCAGACTGCTGGCACCATGACCCGATATCCCGCACAGTCATACTAATCGGGTACTGTGCTAACCAGTCCTTATCCTATCCTATTAATGTCAAGCACCAGGCTAGGTAGTAAACAAGTATCAATTTTGTAAGTCATTGGCGTGACTCGGCTGGGATTCAAAGTCCCAACCTTCCACATGGGAACCCAGTACTCTGCCTATTCAGCCACCGTATCCGGTGATAGGTTGTCTCCTATGAACCAAAGCGCATTTAGTTGGATTACTTCATGGGGGAGCCCATTGTTCTGGGAAATAGGTATAAGCGACTGGTGGTGAGCTACCTCTCTGGAGAGGGCTTGGATCTCGGTGGTGAGGTGAATGCACTGCTCCTTGGTGGCGAGCAGCTCGTTTTCAGCCTCCACTAGGCGGCGCCGCAGATCCTTCAGCTCGGTACTACACCGGTGCTCCTCCTAAGGACACACGAGCAGGTAAGGATTAACAAGCTGGATTGATTGATTGGTGGTTTCTTTACACCATCTCGGCAGCATAGGCCATATTCACGACGAGAATTGCTTATTATTCAACCATCACTTTTACATTGACTGTAAAAGCATACAAGCAATTATGTGTCAATAGACAGTTATGAATTAAAAAAGTTCACAATTATATAATTTGAGGCACAGGTAAATAACATTTTAGATAAACACTAAAGGTTTTTTGGTTATTAATTGATCAAATTGGTTTAATAGACTATATGAGGTGGTACAGACCAGCGGTCCTCAAAAAGGCTCAAATGTTTTCTTGTTTTACTAGGCACCATGCATGCACACGAGCAGGGAGGGTTAACAAACTGGTTTATGGTAAACCTACCTAATTAACACGTGGTGCTCACACATACCTGCCATTATAACCGGCTGTGGTGTCCACACATTTGACCCATCCTTTTAACATGGCCACCATACCTGCTATTTTAACATGTTGTGCTGCTCACACTTGACACCGGCCATTTTAATATGTTGCAGTGCTCACACATTAGACCCACCCTTTGAACACACTGATATGCTCACCATAACTGCACTTTTAACATGTTGCAGTGCTCACACACTATAACTGCTATTTTAATATGTTGCTGTGCTCACATATTAAACTTATCTTTTCAAAATACTGATGTGCTTACACATTAGATCAACCTTTTTAACACATTGCGGTGCTCACACAATAAGACCACCTTTGTAACATACTAATGTGCTCACACATTACACCTGCAGTTTTAACATGTTGCGGTGCCCACAGATTAAACCTCACCCTTTAACAATACTAATGTGCTCACACAGTCTACCCGCAGTTTTAACATGTTGTCCCTTTTAGCAAATCGACCCGCTCAAGTCAGCCCTCTCTCGAACCCATTAACAAGTAGTGAGCCTCACGTGGAGCTTATCCCTCTGGAGTTGATCCAACTCGACCTTTGACCTCTTGAGCTCGTTGAGGGCGGCGTTGCGTTCCACATTGGCGTGTGTCATAGACATCTTCATGCTGTCCGTAGCCTGCGAGAAGTGATCAGGTTAAACATTTTTTTTTTTTAAAGTTGTTGCTGATTTATTTGTGGTCTTTGAGTTTCTCTTAATACCTAAGGTAATGCAATGCCATCAGCACTTGAAAAATTGATCTTACTAGCCATGAATGCCGATCACAGCGGTCGCTGAAGACGAGTACTACAATACATTGCTTGTGTTGCTAAATATATTCATGAATGACCATTCATACAATGCACAGACAATCGAAACCGTAGAAACAAAACACAGCAAAAACAGGTGAAAACTAAGAATGGTACTAATCACAAGTGTGTCATATTACAAGCGGGAACCGGACCATAGTAACTGTGTCTTAACCCATATTAAAAGAATTATTACGTGTGGTAGCCATGCCTGAGTACCTTGTTGTAGTCCATGTCGAAGGAACACAGCTCCCCTCGGGCAGCCTCCACCTCGGCCATCAGCGACACCTTCTCACGCGTCGTCTTGTCCAGCTGCATCTCAGCCGCCACGAGGCGCTCGGTCATCTCCTTGAGCTGCTCACCAGGGTCAACATGTCAAGACAAGGGTCAGCACAGCACAGCTTTTTGTTTGTTTGTTCATTCGTTGATTAAGCAGGGGAAATTTAATTTCAATCACAGCCAATTGGTCTTCCCCATTCAACTGCTCCTTACCATATCCTAGTAATGCCGAACGCCAGCCTATGTAGCGACAAGTATCAATTTGTAAGTCGTTGGCAAATTTTTAAGTCATTGGCTCATTAAGTCATTGACTGAACTAGTGTTCGAAAATGACGGTTTTAATTCCATGATCTACTGAAAATGGGAAGCGGGCACTCAACTTTAAAGGCTCACTCAAGATTACATAACACAGATTCCAATGGGGACCTTTCATGAGCCATTTCTCTTGCTATACACTTGGTGGCAGCACCCATTCCCAGTCCAAGTTGGCCATCATGGCTGGATAGAAGGGTGTAGGTGTGTGTGTGTGTGGTGGGGATGGTGGTATGTGTGTGGTGGGGGTGTAGGTGTGTGGTGGGGGTGTAGGTGTGTGGTGGGGGTGTAGGGGTGGTGAGCGTTTAGGTGTGTGGTGGGGGTTTAGGGATGTGGTGGGGGCTATTTACCACACCCCCTATTTACCACACACACCCACCACACACACCAAAATCCTCATCACACCTTTACACCTACACCACACAAACACACGCCCCCGACCACACACCCACCATACACCCCAACCACACCCACACCACCATACACACTCAACACACACTCCGACACCCCAACCACACACCCCTAAATAACCTCATCCCCCACCTTAAACACCAAAATCCTCACCACACCCCTACACCTCCACCACCCCCCCCCCCTCAACCCCCACCACACAAACATACACCCCTACCATACACCCACAATACACACATCAACCTAACTACACCCCCTCAACCCCCTCTTATTTACACACACTTGATAGTAGAAGGAAATGCTACTATCCAACCGCAGCATTACTGAGACCGGCATGGTGCACCATCTGACGAGAGACTGCAAACTGAAAGGTCCCCATTGCCACCAAGCAGGGATTGATGTGATCTCGGAAAAAGAAAGAAAGAAAGAAGGAAAGAACAAAAGAAAGCGGAAGTCGGCACCGATTAAATTAGATAAAACAGCACTTCCTGTATCACGGGGTATGTGTGTGTATTCACCCTCCCCCCACCTTCCACTGAGACGCAGGTCACATCTTCAGTCCATCCTGAGGGACCAGTGGAACTCGGAATACCTGTATCCACGTTCAATGTACATATAAAGTCAAGTCAACTTGAAACAAAGAACACCATTAACCGCAAAAACTACACTTTTGTGTAAATTCTTGCTGATGTCGGCAACAGCTGGAAGAGCAGTGCCCTAGCACTGAAAAAAGACCAATTCAGAGAAATAAAAATGCTACCCCCAAACAAAATGCATATGAAGTATTACAAAAGCAATGGATGTTCACACAATATTTTTTAAATATTAATGCATGACCTATTTTTCCAGGGGGATTCATGTTACCAGAAACATGTGCTTTTACTTTAACCTATTCCATACCTTATTGTTTAGTTGCTTTTCTTTGACCTATTCATGGTCCATACACATGTGAAGATATGGAATTCAAGGCTATTTCAAGGCTGTTTCTGATAGGAATTCAAGACTATTTACATTTTGATTTCAGAGAAAAACACCAATTGCGATTTCAGACTAGTTTAGATCAGTGAGGACAGATCAATGGAATTCAAGGCTTTTCAAGACTAATTACCCAAAATAGGGTAAATTCAAAGCTTTTCAAGACCTTGAAATGGAGCAAATGAAGACTTTCCAGGGCTGTACGGACCGGACCATGTCTATTTCACACCTTACTATTAAGTTGCTTTTCTTTGGCCTAATGCATACCTTATTGTTGAGTTGCTTTTCTTTGGCCTATGGCATACCTTATTGTTGAGCTGCTTTTCTTTGGCCTATTACGTACCTTATTGTTGAGTTGCTTTTCATTGGCCTTTTGCATACCTTATTGTTGAGTTGCTTTTCTTTGGCCTATTGCATACATTATTGTTGAGCTGCTTTTCTTTGGCCTATTACAAACCTTATTGTTAAGTTGCTTTTCTTTGGCCTATTGCACACCTTATTGTTGAGTTGCTTTTCTTTGGCCTATTGCATACCTTATTGTTGGGTTACTTTTCTTTGGCCTATTGCATACCTTATTGTTGAGCTGCTTTTCTTTGACCTATCCCTTACCGTACTGTTGAGTTGCCTTTCTTTGGCCTATTGCATACCTTATTGTTGAGTTCGTTGCGCTCAACCTTGGTCTCCAGGCGCACTGCCTCGCGCTCAGCCACCATCTTTAGCTGCATCTCCTCCACATGCTCCTCCATGCGCTTCCTCATATTGAGCAGCTCGTCCTTGAGCTGCTCCCGCTGCACCAGGGCCTGTACAGGAATGCACATCGAGCACGGCGTTAAAAGCTGCATGGTCCGATGAAAGCACCATTTTTTCAATCCGCAAACACTCACCTGGATTTGACCCTCCATATCCAACTTAGTTAGGTATGAAAATGGGAAATATTGCGCCTGGAATTGGATTCGAACCCACAATTCTTGCCATTCTGGGGCTAGCGTGCTAACTATTACACTACCTAGGCTCCCTGCTGCAATCACCCTATCCACGCCTACCTGTTATACTCCGTAAGATGCAGCACTGTACCAGTGGCGCCATCTCGGCCCACCTCTCGTCCCCCGGATGTTGACCAGTGTCAGTGGCACTGGAGGATTTTTTCAATTTTTTTTTTCAATTCTTCTATATATAATATACATATTTGTACAAAATATATACATCGATGTATATAATGGCAATTGTCAATATACATAAAAATATATTTGTTATTCTTTTCCCCACATATTCATATATACATACGTACATACGCCTAATGTCTGTAGATGCTGCTAGGACGTAAAACAACAAACAAACAAAACAAGACACACACACAGGGGTAGGGAATCTTACATCTTTGTGGTGCGCACCACCTGACGATATGAAATACTGAAACCACAGTGACTAACTGCTTCAGCTGCACCAGTGGCTCCTGTCACGAAGAAGGCTATAAATAGTGCACAGGCAAACCACAATAACTGCCTGTTGCTCGACCATGCGTGACACACCGCGCCCCACGCAAACAAAAACAAGACTCACGGACAATCGGAAAATGGAGAAAAATGTCTGAACCGCGCTGGTGCTAAGCCATGGTATAGAACAATAGATACAAAATTGCTATAGTCCCCCCCCCCCCCCCCCACTGGGTGGCGGCACACCTGAATAAGATCTACATGGCAAGAGTCCTCTCCATTTTATTTCGCCCATAGCTCAATTGTAGTATTTGGTGTGTTTTTCTTAGCAACGAAAAATAAGAAAGGAAATAATAAATAATCATGACAGTATAACCTCATTCAGTAATGAGAAATGCAATGAAAATTCAATAAAAGAAGAAAAAGAAATAAAAGATTGTTCGCCCTGACCTAGCATCAACAACAAAAAGATGTCTGACTCTGGTCTAGCAACAACAAGATTTCTGACCAAAGAGCTTTTAAAAAAGACTCGTTGGATGTGACCTAACAAACAACAAAAAGCTTAGTTACTGACCTAACAACAAAAATCTTACTGGCACTGACTTAACAACAAATCTGCTGACATTGACATGATGACAAAAGGCTATCATTTCTTAATAAATAAATATATAAATAAATACACTAACAAAAAAAGCCCACCCCAAAACAGCTTAGTGTCGCTGATCTAACAACAACAGATATCTTGCTGTCACGACCTTAGCAACAACAAGACATCTTGCTGTCACTACCTTAGCAACAGTAACATTTTGCCGTCATGACCTTAACAATAACAGGCATTTTGTTGTCATTGTCTTAACAGGCATCTTGCTGACACTGCCTTAACAACAACAGACATCTTTTTGACACTGCCTTAACAGCAACAGGCATCTTGCTGACACTGCCTTAACAACAACAGACATCTTTTTGACACTGCCGTAACAGCAACAGGCATCTTGCTGACACTGCCTTAACAGCAACAGACATCTTTTTGACACTGCCTTAACAGCAACAGGCATCTTTCTGACACTGCCTTAACAACAACAGACATCTTTTTGACACTGCCTTAACAGCAACAGGCATCTTGCTGACACTGCCTTAACAACAACAGACATCTTTTGACACTGCCTTAACAGCAACAGGCATCTTGCTGACACTGCCTTAACAACAACAGACATCTTTTTGACACTGCCTTAACAGCAACAGGCATCTTGCTGACACTGCCTTAACAACAACAGACATCTTTTTGACACTGCCTTAACAGCAACAGGCATCTTGCTGACACTGCCTTAACAACAACAGACATCTTTTTGACACTGCCTTAACAGCAACAGGCATCTTGCTGACACTGCCTTAACAGCAACAGACATCTTTTTGACACTGCCTTAACAGCAACAGGCATCTTGCTGACACTGCCTTAACAGCAACATACATCTTTTTGACACTGCCTTAACAGCAACAGGCATCTTGCTGACACTGCCTTAACAACAGACATCTTTTTGACACTGCCTTAACAGCAACAGGCATCTTTCTGACACTGCCTTAACAACAACAGACATCTTTTTGACACTGCCTTAACAGCAACAGGCATCTTGCTGACACTGCCTTAACAACAACATACATCTTTCTGACACTGGGGACACTGCCTTAACAACAACAGGCGTCTTGCTGACACTGCCCTGACAGCTTGCCTTGACTGACCTGCGTCTGCTCCAGCTGGGCCTGCTCCACCATTTGCACCGACTTGTTGACCTGCATGTACGAGTCCTCCTCCCGCTGTCGCATTTCCTGCAGGGTCGTCTTCATGGAGGTCAGCTGGTTCATGAGGTCATCCCGCTCCCTACACACGTGATCGTAGATGCGGGTCACACAGCGCCAAATTGGATGGTTAGCTCTAAACTTACAATAAAAGCTTTCTAGCGGCATTGCGCACAGCCTGAATGGCTTAGTCAAACCGTATTTATAGTATACAGGTCCAAAGTATCTTATCCGAAATCCTTGAGGCCAGTTGCATTTCGGAATTCAGAATTTTGTTATTCCAGAATAAGAGTATTTATCAAACATTAATACTGTAGTTAAAACATATGAATATTTACATTATGTGAGATAAATAAATGTAACTTAAACATATACAGTTTCAAATAAACCATAATCAAACACATTAATATTTCTCCAGAAAAATGTATGAATATTCAGACTAGGTGGGATAAATAAAACCCATAAATAATATTGCAGTTTATGTATATACTGTTCAGAGGGGGAAAAACCTTTGTTTTTCGGAACTTTTCATATTTAAGAATTTCAGATAATGGATCATGGACCTGTATATTCAAGGCACTTGATATGGACTAGACTAGGATCGTCAGTGCTGTACTCTGAGAAATGCTCTCACCCCTCAGTAGAGAGGGTGGAAGTGTTCCATGAGAAAGAAAGGGGGAAATTGATAGCAAAGTACTCGATAGCAGGCACAATAATGATAGCAGAATACTCTCTCCAAGCAGAGTCTGTATTGATTGGTCATAGACATGGTGCAAAGATCACGCTTGGAGACTACTATGAAATTGGACTTCTGGTAATATTTTGACGATTCCCTAACAGTGCTAAGCCTATGAAAGACTTTCCATATTTTTGTTCGGAAATTGACTCCTTGAATAGAGGCCACTGACCGACCAATGATAGCCGTTAAACCACCAATTGCCATAATATATTCTTGACATTTTGTGCTTGGAGACCATATACCAAATCATCCACATATACATATATATCATTGAATGTGGGAATCTATCCAAATCCATTAAAAAAATTGCAGAAATCGTGGCGATCTGGCATGCCTGCTAGTACCATTTAGGTGGCACAGACAATACATATATTTTCGATGAAATATAAATGGTCACCTTGTGATGCGTTCCATACTGGACTTTTGGGTAGCCAGCGTTGATACTGTGACAGCCTCGTTTTCGGAACATCGGATGCACAGCCCGAAAGCAAGCCCTGGTGAGCCGGCACTGCCTAGACCCACTGCGCCCAGTGACTCAGACATACGCACTTTGGCTCGCATTACCTCCAGCTCACCCTCAGCCTGGGTAGCCTCTTCCCTGAAACAACACAATAGGGTAATGTAGCGCATAAACAACTTGAAACAGCACATCTCATCCAGCCACTGAAGTGTAGCAACATTGAGCAGGAATGTCGGCTAGGTCTGCAGTCGCAAATTAGGTGGAAAATCGATTTTAAATGGTAATAAACGGAATGTCTTGATTTGGGAGAGGTCTTGTTTGTATATTGTCTCTGTCAATAAGAACAAAATGAGAACCACAAGAGAATGATCAGAAAGAGTGAGAAGCTGTTGCAAGCTAACCACAGTCTTTTAATTCAGTGTGCTTATCCAATGGGTAAAGCGCCTGCTTCATGTGTGGCAGGTCATCGGTTCGATAAATGACCATATCAAACAAAAGTTGTGTGCTTAGTATTACTAAGATAGGACACGGGCTGCTTATCTCGGTGTCAAGGTACTGTGATTGAGTGGGATATTATGCCTTTTGCATGACTTTGCCGAGGATTGAACCTATGACCTTCCATCGTATGGGAAGCAGACATCCTATCCACTAGGTTGATGGTGGTATTATGAACACATAGATTCATGATCAAGGAAGTGTCTGCCACAGCGCTAGTACCTTGGTTGGAAGAAGAATACAGGCACACTGACTTACCGGGCATGTGTGAGCTGAGCTTCGAGTCGCTTTGCCTTAGCTGTGTGCAATGTTGTGATCCGCTCCTGGAGATCAAACAGCAAAGGGATATTCACATCAGAAATCAAACAGAAAATGGATAATCACATCAGAAGGTTAGACAGAAAAGGGATAATCACATCAGAATGTCAGATTACAAAGGAATAATCACATCAGAAGGTCAAACAGAAAATGGATAATCACATCAGAAGGTCAGATGGAAAAGGAATAATCATATCAGAAGATCAAACAGAAAAAGGGATAACCACATTAGGTCATATAGAAAAGGGATAAACACAAATTGGATACTCATATCAGAAGGTCAAACAGAAAAATGGGCCAATCATATGTGGTCAAGCAGAAAATGGATAACCATATCAGAAGGTCAGACAGAAAATGGATAATCACATCAGGTCAAAAAGAAAAGGGATAACCACATCAGATGGTCAAACAGAAAAGGGATTATCATATCAGGTCAAACAGAAAATTTTGTGTTACTGCAAAACCTCTATGGCAAGCGTCAGCTCATATGGATTCTTGGTTTGGGTTTTGTCCTAGCAACATTTAAGGTCATATCAGGACAGTGCACAATCATGGTGACTGTATCGTGCTGCCCCACTGGGAGACCAGACCACTGATATCATGACCCAATCTCCCGCATGGTCTCATTATCTTGATACTGAACAAACCAGTCCATGCCCAATCTAAGTAATGTAGGCTAGGTAGTGACAAGTCGCAACCATACTATAAAAATGTTATATCTGACAAATGGTGATTTCGATATAATGAGGACTGAAGCTGTGTAACTGCATGATAGAAAAGCAGATAGAACAATACTATTTTTAATATATCTCAGTGAAAAATACCAGTTGAGAAACAGTTGTGTAACTGCATGATAGCCTTTTGTAGATAGAACATTTTATATCCATAACACCAATTGGTCACTTTGTCAGATAGAACCTTTTTATAGTAAGGTCACAAATTATCAATTTTGTAGGTCGTTGGTTTGACTCGATAGGGGCAATTTTGACAAGAAAAATAGTGCATTTTCTACTCACCAGGTGGCACTAAGACCGACCCAGTAATCCTTTGTAAGCATGAAGCTCCAAATGTAGTTAGTTGGTTGTTGGAATTTTACGTCCTGGTAAGATCTAAGGTCATATCAGAGCGGGTACCGACTTGTGACAGTGTGCATTCACGGCGACTTTAAAGTGCTGCCCCACTGGGAAATCAGGCCACCGGCACCATGACCTGATATCACACCCAGTCATATTATCCCGACACTGAGCTAACCAGTCCTTGCCCTATTAACCAAGCACCAAACAAGGAAGCAACAAGTATCAATTTTGTAAGTCATTGGTTTGACTCGACTGGGAATCGAATCCAGTATGTAGGATCAAATATAGATAAGTGTTTTGGTTTAGAAAATTGAACGATTTCATCGGACTCTGCAGCTTTAAATGAAAACTTAGTACTAGCTTCCAGAATTGACCCACAACCCGACTTTAAGCCCGTGTGCATGCTCTGCAGAAAATGTCTATGAAGAGTAGTAGATACATATAGTGCTACTCTAGTTACCTTTCAATTATATATCGCACTACAAATCTTAGGAATGAAAGTCGCCTCTGACATAAAAAAAAGAAGGAAGGACAAAATCTGACTTCCCGTCAATTTCCTCGCAATTCAGTGGCAGTGCTAAGCTATTGAAGGAAGCCACCTGAGTTTAAATTTAAACTTTTTATTATTTTTTTATTTTTTGGTTAACAATCAAAATTGCGGAAATTAATAATAAAAAGCCCGTGGAGATCCGTCATCTCCGAAACCTATGGTTTGTGCTGTGGTACGACGTACTCACCAGTTCCCTCTGCCACTTTCCGTAGTCCTGAACCGTCATGGAGCGATCAGGGGTCGCGCCGCCGGTAGGCCCTGATTGGCTAGGAGGGACCATGTGACTTTGTAGCTGCAAAAACAAGTAAACACCAACATTGTAAGAGGTGCGGTAATTACTCCCGCAGCACCTACTCGTGGGAAGGGCTTTTAAAAAAGCTTATAGAAAAAAGTGTTCAAAGGCTGGAATATGGACATAGCCACATGAATACTTCGTGTATTATGTACGTGTAGCAGGGTCTAGTGCTATAGTGTGTTTCACCCTAACTCTAGCATGGCCAGGGAGTCTCACTAGTGGCGCTTTGTGCACTAACAATGGTAACTCGGAAGTTATGTATTGTAATAATAATATAATAGCAATAATAATAATAATAATCATAGTGCAACTTTAATAGGGCGCCCAGAAGTTGACTCGAGGATGCGTGTGTCGTAACACTGGTATCTCAGCAGTGACTTAGCATGGAACCCCTTCCTTTCATAGGAAGGGGTTCCATGTTTCCATAATTGATTGTCTGCTTTTACATGTAAAAGCGATGGTTTGAAAAAAAAAAAATTCTCGCCGTGAATATGGCCTATGCTGCCGACACGGCGTAAAGCAACCACCAATCAATCAATTCATAGGTCCACCACATTCCACCTAAGTTTACCTTTTTGTTGTTGTTGTTTTGTGTGTGTTTTAAAAATATAGTTTTTGTTGGTGTTTTTTCTTGTTGTTGTTGTTGGTTGTTTTCTTTGGGGCGGGGGCGGGGCGGGGCGGGGTGTCTGACTCACGGCTGTGCGCCGTAACACTGGCGTCTCAGAACTGACTTATCATGGAACCCCTTTCATTTTGCAGGTCCATCACATTCCCCGCCCACTCAACCCATTTTGGGGGGGGGGGGGGGTTGACTCAGGGCTATGTGTGCAGTAACGGTGGTATCTCAGAACTGACTTATCATGGAACCTCCTTCTCTTCTTGCAGGTTCACCACATTCCCCGTTCGCTCACCCCTGGCACGCTGACATCACTCTGCACGATCTCCTCGACGACGCTCCTCTTGAGTTCTTCGTGCAGAAGCTTGTTCTCATCCACCACGCCCTTCACCTTGGCCTTCAACTCCTGGAGCTCACTCTGTGAAATAAATCAAAATGATTATCAACCAAAAATTTAAAAAAACCATAGCATCCATGAGGATTGCCTCATGGAATCAAAATGGTGGCCCATCATCGGAGCAACACCAAATAAATTAAAGCTGCATATTCCGATGAAGCATCAGTTTTTCAAAACCAAAACATTGACATTTAGGGAGATCTCCCGCCAAATCGGGAAACTTAACACCTGCGAGACACATACCTTACAGTAGCGGTTCTCAGCCTCCATCTGCTGCATGAGGACTGACTGGTTCTGGAGGAGCCTCACCGTCTCCTCCGGGCTTGGCAGCTCTCCCCGGAGCGGCAGGGGCAGTGACCGACCCATCACACTGGTGTCGTGGTCGGTTAAGCCATAGCTTCCCGCCTGGAACCAGCAAGCAGCATAAGACATCAGCTAACTCACAAAGTCACATTGCCAACAAGATGGCCACAACCAGATCATACACACACAAATAGCAGCCCCCCCCCCCCCAGATATTTCAAGCAAACAAGTTTAAGGCCCTTTTAAAGGGCCATTTTAAGTAAGAAAAAAGTCAATTGTCAAGACCATGTCCCCTCGCAATTAAATTTGTTAAAACTTTTACCCGTTTGATATACTTAACATTTGTGCTAAACTAATTAATCAAACACATTCAACGTGAACTGTTGATTGAAGATGACTGCTAACTGAAGATGACTGAAATATAATGAAGGACATGTATACATATATATATATGTATATGTATGTATGTACCTATGTATGTAAATATGTATGTATGTATGTATGTATGTATGTATGTATGTATGTATGTATGTATGTATGTATGTATGTATGTATGTATGTATGTATGTATGTATGTTGTTTTTTGTGGTTTTTTTTTTAAATTGAGGCTGTATTTATACTGTCCATAGCATGTAAGCCCAGGTACCTAGGCTTGTTTTCAATGCTGGCCAGCTGTAGTGTTGGTGTTGTCTTACCAAGCAGTAGCTGCTGATAAGTTATTTGATTGTCTGCATTTCAGTAGCAGATAGATAGTCTGTTGGTATGTTTCGTAGTCTATGTTAGTTTTTTTGGGGGCCCTCTTGGCATTGTATTTTTGTTCTATTCTTATTACTATGTTAGTTGTTTTCTTAAGGTTCTATGTTAGTGTTTTGGGGTTTTATGTATGTATGTATGTATGTATGTATGTATGTATGTATGTATGTATGTATGTATGTATGTATGTGTGTATGTATGTATGTATGTATGTGTGTGTATGTATGTATGTATGTATGTATGTATGTATGTATGTATGTATGTTTGTATGTATGTGTATATAAAATGATGTTCTGGAGGGCTAAAGATAAAAACGCCCATCTATAACCACACGCCATCTGGGTTCTGCGTGTCTAATGACTGGCGCGCAGCAATTACGTCATCAGAGCGGTATTAATTCGCGCTATGTGACCTTCTCCCCTCAGGCGTGAATCCACGCCTGGTGTTCACGCCTGGTGGACCTGCTGGTGGAGGTGACAAGGTTAGCTGATCACCACCATGCACACCCATGTGTACCTCAAGTCAAATCCCACTTCCCCTCTATCACCCAACTTATATATATGTTATATATATATATATATATATATATATAACATATATTAATATTATATAAATTATATATATATATTATATACATAATGTATATAATATATATATATATATATATATATATATATATATATAACATATACATATATAATAGTGTTGGTAATAAGAGATTGTCCGCTTGTCTGAGCCAAGTGAAAATGTAGACGGACAAGAAATCACACCAGACTTGTCCGGTGGACAAGTGACAATTCTTCCTTATTTCTATCCCTGTATATATAAAGATTCTTCCCCCGCCCTCAAGAAAAATGCACTTCAATAGCCAGGAAACCATAGAAACAAGCTTCCCTTCCCTGGTATCAATTGGCAACTGTAAATATCATAAAAAATATAAAAAAGCTAAGTGTTGACACGTCATGCTGTTTTTTTTTTCGTAGCCTTATTTATTAGTACTGCTTTTTTCGTATTAGTTGTTAGAGATCCGTATTTTGTGCACACCAGTGGGCGTCTGCTCATAATGTTTCCTCCCCATGCACGGACCCTCCCCCTCTGTGCGTGTTGGTGGGACGATGTGTTTGATTTTAGCCCCCCCCCACCCCCACCCATACACCAAGCTTTCTCCTCTCAGATTCATCTCTAGTACATGAAATGGTATGAATACAGCATGGTGTACTGCTTCAGTTCTACTCAATGCACCCCTCCCCCCACCCACCGCCCTTATACCCCCCCCCCCCCCCCCCACAGGAACAGTGTGGGAGGTAGGAGGGATAGAGGGGAGGGGAGAGGAGGGAGGAGGAGGGTGGTCGGTAGGAGTGATTGGCTGTGAGGCGTGTGAGGCAGGGGACATGTGACATTCAATAGGCATCAGGTGTATGGTCAGAGGTTGGTGGTATGAGTGAGGTGGGATTAGAGGTGGTGTGGTGTATGGGTGGGGGTGGGGGTGTAAGGCAGAGCTGGTGGAAGTATGTGTATGTAGGGTAACGTAAGTGATGCATGTTATTGCGTAAATGTGTGATATGGTTCAATGTGTGTGAATGTGTGCGCAGGGTAATGTGAGTTAGGCAGCCTGGTGTGTGGATGTATGTGTATATGTACATATGTGTGGCCGCATGTGTGCAAAGTAACATGAATGAGGCAGACTGGTGTGTGGATGTACTGGTGAGGAGGTGGAGTGAGGCAGACTGGTGTGTGGATGTACTGGTGAGGAGGTGGAGTGAGGCAGACTGGTGTGTGGATGTACTGGTGAGGAGGTGGAGTGAGGCAGACTGGTGTGTGGATGTACTGGTGAGGAGGTGAAGTGAGGCAGACCGGTGTGTGGATTTACTGGTGAGGAGGTGGAGTGAGGCAGACTGGTGTGTGAATGTATTGATGAGGAGGTGAAGTGAGGGAGACCGGTGTGTGGATGTACTGGTGAGGAGGTGAAGTGAGGCAGACCGGTGTGTGGATCTAGTGGTGAGGAGGTGAAGTGAGGCAGACTGGTGTGTGGATGTACTGGTGAGGAGGTGAAGTGAGGCAGACCGGTGTGTGGATGTACTGGTGAGGAGGTGATGTGGGGCAGACCGGTGTGTGGATGTACTGGTGAGGAGGTGGAGTGAGGCAGACCGGTGTGTGAATGTACTGGTGAGGAGGTGAAGTGAGGCAGACCGGTGTGTGGATGTACTGGTGAGGAGGTGAAGTGAGGCAGACCGGTGTGTGGATGTACTGGTGAGGAGGTGGAGTGAGGCAGACCGGTGTGTGAATGTACTGGTGAGGAGGTGAAGTGAGGCAGACCGGTGTGTGGATGTACTGGTGAGGAGGTGAAATGAGGCGAGAGGCGCAGTAAAGCGTGTGATACGAGTTCATAGACGGCGAGCCGAGACTTACAGCGGGAGGACTCTGCTTCAGGGAACGGGTGGAGGGAGTGGGTGTATGTGTGTGTGTGTGTCTATATATGTGTCTATATATGTGTGTGAGGAAGGGGTAAGGGGCTTGTGTGGGACTTACAGGGCTCGTCACGCTCTACATGGCAGATACTCACTTGGCCTGCAGCATCTGATCCCAGCGCTCCCCCCAGCCCACCCACCCACCCCCACCCAGCCCGTGCACTATCCACCCACCACCCGGCCTGCCTCTATCACACGGGCCCCACCGCCTGTATGTGTATAGTCGCGGGCCGCCACACCGTGTGTAGTCGCGGGCCAACAAGTACTTGACACGGCCAGAAGACACCTCCAAGTGAGCACCCCGCCGTCACCACAACTCCAGGCTCCTCCAGGCGGTGCGGTGAGACTACAGACTACAGTGTCTCCGGGGGGAGTTGTCACGGGTATCCATGCCGCTCTGGCCATGAGTGTCACACTGACGCTGCCCGGAGTAACGACCTACCTTTAATCCTCCATACACCCCTCTTCTCCAGCTCTTTCCTCCTGCGACACAGGTGCCACACCTCATCTGAATGTCGATCCACCCAGCCCAGACGACACCTGTAATCTACACACACACACCCTCCTCCCCCCCCCCCCCCACAACCCCCTCCACCCAGCACGGACAGCAAGGTGCACATGACTACTCCCATCTAGCGGAGGGCGTGGCGGGCATCGCCGGACCCCACCTACCGGGAGTATCGGGTACCACCCACACGGGCGCGGTGTATTGGTGTTGCTGCTACTAACTCACTGGTCGCCTTATCAAAAAACCTCCACACCGGAAGACAACTTGTTACCCAGGTTACCCAGACGCAGGGAGACAAGGCACGGACATGCTGACCATCCTTTCTACCCCAGTCTGAGAAGAACAGCCGTTCAAGGTCATGCCCATATACATGACCTGGATGTAAGAATACCACGCGGAAACCCCATTCTGGATAGATATTATATATAAAAATAAATACATACACACTAAGTAATTACTTCCATTGGGACGGCAATTCAGTAATTGACTGTTGTGATACCCGCCTATCTAGGTTGTCAAACCACATTAGGACTATAGGAGTGTCCTGTTCCTGCAGTAAAAAAGCAGGCAGGGGATCAAAATCACCGCCTCCTCATTGGATCCCATAGCGAGCCTCGTTCCCGATTAATGGCGCGCTGAATGTGGATTACGTTGATGAAGCACGACGGCCGGCTGGGTGAGCCGCGCAATGCATGACGGGACGTGATTAGCTTCATTGAAAGCCTGCCTCGACATACACGTAAGTACGCCAGTCACCCACACAGACCGACCAGACGGGATGACCGAATGAGTTGAGAGTCTGTCCCCCTTCTTGGTAGATCGTGGGATTCGAACCCATGTGTTCGAACCCTGTTCGAGTCAAACCAATGACTTAAAAATTGATTCTTGTTACCTCCTCGCCAGGCACTTGGTATTATTAGGATAGGGCAAGTACTGGTTGGCTCAGTGTCAGGATAATGTGACTGAGTGGGATATCAGGTCATGATGCTCGCAGCACTATAAAATCGCTATGAGTGCGCACTGTCACAAGTCAGTACCCGTCCTGATATGACCTTAGATGTTGCCAGGACGTAAAGCTCCAACAACAAACCAACCAACCCACACAGACGACGTCTCAGTGATGTCTGCCCACCTGACAGTCAATCAGCCCAACACACTAGTTGCATAACCCGATGGTTTTGAGTTTCTGCCATATTTGCTAGAAACCCCGTTATATTTTTATAACGCCATCGTTTGGGTCCATACAACGTCATCGCTAAAACGTCGCATTAAATCGGTGTTCAGTTTACTCAATGACCTTCGATGTTAAAGTTGCATAGTCTGATGGTCTTGAATTTCTCTATTTTTTTCTGAGATATTAGCTCGATCACTAGTTTCTACTTTACATTAGTTCAACATAATTATTATTTTTTATGGTAAACTTTTGAGATTTTTGAGTGCAAACATGGAAAATTAGTTTTGGCAAGCTTGCCGTCATCATAGACTTCTGCAGTAATAGGCTCTGTTAAACTGACTCAGTATTGCCTTCTACGCAGAAACAAATGCTTAATAAGTGCATCAGTATCTAAGTTAGATATGTAAAATCAAATCTAGATAATTGATTTGGTTTTGAAAATTTGATATTTCATCGGACTATGCAGCTTTAAAGAATTCTGGGTCCAACGAATCATCTCGTTATATCTGAAATCGCGTTAAATCGGAGCGTGTTATAACGGGGTGTCACTGTATCATGTTGATTATTATAAGTCTACTTTACCTTAGCTTGAAGTAACTTTTATTTTAAAGGGTTAACTTTGGATATATTTGAAGTGAAAACATGCTAATTTCATTTTGGTCTGGCCACCGAAAAGCTTTATATACCCGGTTTTGAACTTAGCTAGCTTGCCGTCATCATAGACTTCTGCAGTAATAGGCTCTGTTAAACTGACTCAGTATTGCCTTCTACGCAGAAACAAATGGCCGGAGCACCAAACTGGAATAGATACTTAATGAGTGCACCAGCATCTAAGTTAGATATGTAGGATCAAATCTAGGTCAGTGTTTTGGGTAGAAAAACTTTATGCTTTCATTGGATTACGCACCTTTTTGATAGCTTTATAGTGTTGCCCCAATGAGATACAGTGACTAGAGTGAGTGATACGCTATCCCTCCCAGCATAGTCCGATGAAGTATCACATTTTCAAAAGCAAAACAATTATCTAGATCTGATTCTACATATCTAACTTAGATACTGGTGCATTTATTAAATATTTGTTTCTGCCTAAAATGGAACACTGAGTCAATTTAAAGTTGCATGGTCCGATGAAATACAATTTTGTCAAAATTAAAACAACTATTTACATTTTATCCTATATATCCAACTTAGTTACTGGTGTATTAGCTAATGATTTGGGACAGCATATACAGAATAACCAGTGAATTTATAACCTCACCCCTTTGAACAGTCAGTTTGAAACACTCATTATGCAGGAAGGCCATTAACCAATTAGGCCAATCTCGTGACCTCATTAGGCACCCCCAACTAAGTAGGACTACTGTGCAGGCTCATAGAGGGGAAGGGGAAATGAGGTGGATGTTACTTACTGTAGAGGTCTATGGTGTCAGAGTTTTGGCATGCTTGCCAAAACTAATTTTACTCGTTTGCACTTAAAATATCTCAAAAGTTTACCATTTAAAATAAAAGTTACTTCACACTAAAGTAAAGTCAGTAATAATGATCAATCTAAAATATTTATCTCAGAAAAATGGCAGAAATCCAAAACCATCGGACTATGCAACTTTAAAGCTGCATAGTCCGATGAAAGTATAACATTTTGAAAACCAAAATACTTAACTAGATTTTATTCTACATATCCAGCTTAGATACTAGACTAAACTAGTGCACATATTAAGCATTTGTTGCTGGGTAGTTAGTTTCTTGAACCATTCGATGTAATTGCCACATATCACATGCCAGTGTCGTCTGGCGTTAAATATCACCCACGCTGTTTCGCATTAGTGAAATGACAATCATGTTTTATTGTTAACAATAAAAGCAAACCGGCTGAGCCTGAAGCCGCTACTGAGCGCCTCCTGCTTGTTTCGTGACGTGTAATAAGGTGGCGCTGGGTCGGGTTGGAGTCACTCAGCTTTCACCAGCGCCAGGTTTGGTTTCCTAGCTACCTGTCTGTAACCCCCGTGTCCCATATTCATTACAGTCGTCGCGGTATTTGACTGCATAGACAACCGGTGTGAGTGTACATGTGTCGGTGTATACCATGTCGGTGTACACCAGCACATGTCGATGTACACCAACGTGTATCAGTGTACACCAACCCATGTCGGTGTACACCAGTACATGTTGGTGTACACCAGCACATATCAGTGTACACCAGTACATGTCGGTTTACACCAGTACATATCGGTGTACACCATCACATGTTGATGTACATCAGCACATGTCAGTGTACTCCAGCACATCTCGGTGTACACCATCACATGTTGGCATAAACCAGCACATGTTACATTTATACAACCGGTGTGAGTGTACACCAACACATGTCAGCGTACACAGCACATGTCAGCACACACCAGCACATGTCAGTGTACACCAACTGATGATTTTTCTTGAAGATTTATACTGCCTATCATGGATAAGTCTGAATAGACTTGTTTTCACCATTAGACAGTTTGTCGATAGAAAGCCAGAGCCTACACTTTTACCGACCCAAAGGATTTTTAACCCCCAACACCACATAGACATGGTATGAGAGCAACTGGCCTTTGAAGACGCTGTAAGTTATACACAGCGGTGGAAATCCAAATTGGCAGAGGTGGGGGGGCACAGGGAATCGAACCACTGACCATGTCAGTGTACACCAGCACATGCCAGCGTACACCGGCGCATGTAAGTATGCACCAGCACATGTTGGTGAACACCAGCACATGTCGGTGTACCCAAGCACATGTCAGTGTACACAAGCACATGTCAGTGTACACCAACACATGTTGGTGTAGACCAGCACATGTCAGTGTACACCAGCATATGTAAGTGTGCACTAGCACATGTCGGTGTACACAAGCACATGTCAGTGTACACCAGTATATGTTGGTGTACACCAGCACATGACTGTGTGCTGCCTCACTGAGACGCAACATACACATATGCATGCAGACACACATACGCACGCAGACACACACACGCAGACACACACACGCACACACACACACACACACACACACACACACACACACACACACACACACACACACACACCCCACCACCACCATTTCTGGCCCTTATCGATGCCATCTAATACCGGATCCATGAACAACCTTAGTCCGCGAACCAGACAGGCTCAATTGTGACCGTATTCTTTATATCAGCCAGTTCTACCACCACCGAGGTCACTATTCAGACAGGTGTAGGTGGGACAGGTAGCCCTATCAGGCACAGTTATGTCAGTCAAGACCAAGTTAGACTTATGGAGGTTGACCCCGTGACCGCCATGTGAATAAGCTGCTGGATATTACAGGGTGTGTGTGTGCGTGACCTGACATGCCTGTGTACACTATATATCTTCAGATATATAGATTGTCCCACTTTAAAAACACACACACGCACACACACATACACACAGAGTAAAACCTCTCTAATGGACCACCTCCATAGATAGACCACTTCCCTATATCAATCGCTTTATTTGGGTCCCAAACGATTGCCTATACAATACCATTATAACGATAACAAAAACTCCCTAAACCGACCACCTCCCGAAATGGACCATTTAAAGTCGGTCCCATGGTCGGTCGATCTCAAGGTTTTATTCTGTGTGTGTGTGTGTGTGTGTGTGTGTGTGAGTGTGTGTGTTGTGTGTGTGTTTGTGTGTGTGTGTGTGAGTGTGAGTGTGTGTGTGTGTGTGTGTGTGTGTGCGCTGCTTCCTTTAACCTTCAGCATGCATACACAAACTGATATTTTTAAGCTTTAAAAAATCACAAAAAATACATCAAATCAACGTCTCATACAAGACAAATTCCTAAGGACAGGAACAAACTCAGCCTAGGTTTCTGTATATTAAAGGCACTTCTGGTGTTGAAACTGGCATAGCCTGTCGCCTAATTCAAATGCATGCTTCCATAAATCCCTTCAGTAAACGCACAAAAGGAATCCCGAGACAACGGGGAGGTGGGTGGCTGGAGCGGTGGACGTTTATATTCTGGTTACCATTTACCCAGTCGCCACAGATGGCCGCGAGGGGACGCCAGCGTTCCAACTGCTTTGTAGGAGAGCCTTGGCCACACAATATTCCACAAACAAATCCATTTAACAGGCATTCACAGACATTCAAATGAACCGGAGGGTTGGGCGCTCATTCGTATCGTTTAACACCAGTGTTGGGTGTGGAAATGCTGGTGTGGGACGGGAGGGGGGGGGGATTGTGTATGTTTGTATTTATGGTGCGGAAGGTGCATGCAGTCAGCGAGTGGGGTTTAATGTCCTAGCCACAATGTGAGGTAGTATCAAGACGGGGTACCGACTTGTGGTGATCATGTGTATCCCAAATGTCTTTATAGTGCTGCCTTACTGAGACAACAATCTAGCCAGGATTATGACGTAATAAGATGACATGACACTAAGTCACATTATCCTATATCATATAGGGGGGAAACAAGGAGAGAGAAAAATAAGAAAGATCTGTTATTTGAAGGCGGAGGTGACGGTCGAACCCACTGCACGTGACGACGACGACGACGACGACGACGACGACGACGACGAGGAGGAGGAGGAGGAGGAGGAGGAGGAGGAGGAGGAGGAGGAGGAGGAGGAGGAGGGAGGAGGAGGAGTAGGAGAGGAGGAGAGGAGGAGAGGAGGAGGAGGAGGAGGAGGAGGAGGAGGAGGAGGAGGAGGAGGAGGAGGAGGAGGAGGAGGAGGAGGAGGAGGAGGAGGAGGAGGAGGAGGAGGAGGAGGAGGAGGAGGAGGAGGAGGAGGAGGAGGAGGAGGAGGAGGAGGAGGAGGAGGAGGAGGAGGAGGAGGAGGAGGAGGAGGAGGAGGAGGAGGAGGAGGAGGAGGAGGAGGAGGAGGAGGAGGAGGAGGAGGAGGAGGAGGAGGAGGAGGAGGAGGAGGAGGAGGAGGAGGAGGAGGAGGAGGAGGAGGAATAATCATCTTTGGTTTTGAGACTATGTTGGGGATCGAACCCACGACCCCCCATACAGGAAGATGACCTAACCAGAAGAAGAAGAATCTTTAGTTTTGAGACTAAGCAGCGCATCGAACCCACGACTTTCCATGTGGGAAGAAGCCGTTCTAACTATTAGGACACCAAGTCCGTTTTGGAAAGGCAGACCCGGGCAGAGCTGATGTGCGTGGGCATGAAGTTGGGTCGGCGTGGAGTGGAATGGAGGGGAGTGGGGTGGGGTGGGGTGAGGTGGGGTCAGCTGAGGTGAAGCTATTGGGATAGGAGTCAAGTTAATTTTTAATATACATATATATATATTTATTTTAATAACAAAAAAGAAGGTTTTCTGCATCATTGCGACATGCTAGGCGGCGTGGTCATACACACAGGCGTGTCGACATGCATAATGAATCCTAAGTCAGACAGAAGCGAAGCAATTCTCCAGAAGGAAGACCTCCATCGACACAGTTCACCTGGCTGTCTCCCCTCCGGATAACGTAACAAAGTATGCTGGCCCCCTGGTGGCGAACTGGATCACTATCCAAGATCACGCGAGGCTCCCTATTATCGTACTGTCCCACGCCTAATAATTAACTAGGAAAATAATCGACACCCCTCACTTCACCCCACCCCCACATACGCCAAACCTCTCGCAACATGTAACAAAACGACCCCGCCATTCGACTAAATAAACAAAGGAGAAACAAAAAGAAGATTAATAACAGTCTTCTTCTAAATATATATATAGAAAAAAACATACTAAAAAAGAAAAAGGGCCACCACAATGTAATCGGTTGCATGAATCATTTAAACATTCATTTTGACAGGTAGTAACTATCTTTACAATACGGGCGAATTTTTCTTTGATATGTTTCCAAATTGTAAAATCACTAGTAATTTCTGACTGATTTTTTAAACGCTACAATTAAGTTATTTGGATAATTGTGCGATTGTCATACATAGTAAACAAAATTGGATGCGAGATTTAAAACATTTAAGATGTATATGACTCCGTCATCGCCTTAATCTAAGAGTTATTTACGTGTTTATGTATGGGGGTAGGGGGACACGTACAAAGCCCGAGAACTCAGGTTTTTTGTTTGTTTAAAAAAAAAAATCCAAATGGTGTTGAAAACACATTATGTATGAAGATATTCATTCAGATGCCCAATCAGCTGCCGAGTCTGATCAAACTGATAATGCATCGGCCCTGTCCAATATCAACCTCTCGTATTTTGCTATGGCTTGTTATACATTAATACATATAAATTTCAGCTTCTACAGATCAGAATGGCTAATGTTTAAAAGCTATTTGTTGGGACTTTAAAATCCTAGCGACATCTAAGGTCATATTACGACATGTACCGACTTGTGACAGGGTGCTCTCATTGCAATTTTATAGTGTTGCCTCACTGAAAGACAGGGCTACCAGTATCATAACTTGATATTCCACTCAGTCACATTATTCTGATACTGACCAAACCAGTCCTTGTCATATATTAATATCGAGCAACAGGCTCGGTAGCGACAAGTATAAATCTTCTCAGTCATTGGTTTGAGTCGGCCGGAATTGAACCCATAACTTCCCACAAGGGAAGCGGTCCAGTGCTCTTACTCATTTGTCCATCGCGCCTGATTTAAAAGCTAATCATTCAGTAAATATGTTATTGGCCTAAAATGAGCTTGATACCCTCGGGTCTCAAGAATGTGCTATTGACCTAAGCTTCATTGAGGTCAATAGCAATCCGAAAAACCCTCAGGCATCAAACTCATATTGAACAATAACTGCTTATTACTTGAGTGAAATGTTAAAGGGTCAGGAGTTAAATTAGTAAAGCTACTGTTAGACTAAGGAAATCTGAATGCATTTTTTTCATCTTGTTGCATGCATATATGAGGGAATCGTGTCTATCTTTCTTTAATAACCTGAAATGTGCCTTAATGCGGGCCCTGCATAAAGTACGTCATGGTGAGGGGGCCAGGCCAGTGTTGGCTGATTATACTATGCATGATAGGGGGTGGTGGTAGTGATGCTGATAATGATGCCGATGATGATGATGGTGACGATGATGACGATCATGGTGGTAGTAGAAGCGAGTATTTGGTAAGAGTTTGTGGTGAGCAATTACTATTTTTATATATATTTGAGAACGCTATAATTACTTCCTTATACAGGGATTGATGAAATTAGTGGAAAACACGAAAAGTGTTGCGTACACCTAAAAACACACATTAAACCACTGTGTCCGCATCTAGTTTAGTTTGTGCAGTACCCGCCAGGTGGCGCCACCGTACTCCAACCACTGCTGACTGGCTAGGTTCAGTATTGACGGTAGTGTTCTCGTAATGCGACAGGAGGTGCCATCAGTGATGTCAGTGCTTAGCCTTATGAGAAAGTCGCCGCCGAATATTGACCAATCACAGCACACCAAACTCTTCATATTTTGCCTGTTCCATTAAAGTTTTTCCAGTAGAAATCTCTACTGGAAATTAGTGGAATTATGGAAAATTGTCTATCTCCTTTTTTTCTTCTTCTTTTTTTAAAAAAACGTCCCAAATTATCTAAGATGTATAGAAAAATTGAATTTGAAAAAGATGAAGGGAAAAAAATCGGTAGTAATGGATATGCATAGAAATTGGAAAATTCAAAAAATCTAAGTCATCCCAAATTGTCTAAATGATTATTACAAAATTGTTAAATGAAAAAAGGAGAAATTTGGAAATTATTGGAATTCCATTAATTAGTGGAAGACTGGCATCCTTGCTTATATAAATATCCATATAGCCCATACGTAACTGCCAACTGGTAACTGCTACTACACTCCTGAGTAGACTGTATTGCCCCACCAAAAACTCCCTTGAAACTATTCTACTAAGAATATAACAAGCACTTCAAAGTAAAGGTTTTGCAATAACTCCCTTACAAATTCTTTGGCATGTGAATACCGCAAGTACACAGGAATTAGTAAATTGATGGAACCATGAACTTCTTATAGTTAGACAGGGAGTGTGTCTGGTATTAAACCACTTATAACCCTTACTTCTATAGGGCAAATAAGAACAGGTGGAAAGGAAGATGTGTGGGGGGGGGGGGGGGGGGGGGGGAGTCTGGTCTAAAAGTGCAAAAGCAATAAAAATAGATATATGGACAAACAGGAAATAATTAATCATTAAGTTATAAACTAGCGGTTTATAACAAAAACCGGTCAGATTCTATTTAATTCCATTTAAAGACTCCCAATAATAATAATTTGGATTTGGGTTGGTGGGTGGGTAAATGAGAAAATTTGGAAATGTAAATATTTCACATCTTTTCTTTATTGTGTAATTAATATATTTGATACACACTGATATAATTAGCAATAATAATATATATTTGTTAACCTGACTCAATATAACTCATAATACGAAGCATGAAATAACGGTGCGTGGTGTTGTAGTTGGGGTAAGGTGGGGATGAGGATGCGAATAAGGGTGAGGGTACGATGAGGGTGAGGGTGAGGGTGAGGGTAGGGTATGATCGGGTAGGGTAGGGTATGGTAGGAGGGTCGGGAACAACAAAAACTGCCTGCAAATTGGCCAAGTTTAAAGTTGTATAGTCCGGTGGTTTTGAGTTTCGGTCATTTAACAAAATAAATATATTACGTTGATCATTATAATCTACTTTACTTTAGTTTGACGTAACTTTTATTTTAAATGGTTAACTTTAGAGATATTTGAAGTGCAACCATGCAGAATTAATTTTGGCAAGCATGCCAAAATTCTGACACCATACAGTTCTGCCATAAGAAGCTCTATTAAATTGCCTCATCATTGCCTTCTCTGGGGTGTCAAATGTTTAATAAGTGCACCAGTATCTAAGTTAGATATGTAGAATAAAATCTAGATAATTGCTTTGGTTTTGAAAATTTGATGTCTTCATCGGACTATGCAGCTTTAACACAAGTTTAACAAGGCGTGGTGACGTACTCTATGCGCGACCCCTAACTGGCGGGACTGATTGGGGTGGTCTGTGGTGCTGGCTGCATTGAGAGTCACGTGACAGTGACGGGGCCTTACGCGCTGGTGCTGCCGCTGCTGGTGCTGGTGCTGGTGGTGCTGCTGCTGCTGCTGCTGGTCCTGGTGCTGGGAGAACTGGACGCTCTTCCGGTACATGCTGCTGTCACACCTCTTCAGCATGTCGGAGAGCACGTCGACGTCGGATCGGCAGACGCCGGGACTCCCGAGGCGCTCAGCGCTGTCGAAGGAGCGTGACCGCCTCCTGCACCGGTTCACTGACAAGGGGTCGCGCTCCAGGTTCCGCCTTACGTCGTGGTAGGTGTCCCGCGCCCGGCCTGCAGAAGATGTGTAAAGATATAAGAACAGAGGGTGGATGGGTGGGTAAATCTGTGCTAGTTTATATGGGTAATCTTATACCCCATTCACACTATTGCTTTTGACTGCTTGCAACAACTTTGCGACCGCAAAAAAAGGGTTTGTTGCAAAGTTTGGTTGGTTGTTGGTGTTTTACATCATGGTAACTTCTAAGGTCATAGCAGGACGGTGGTTGCAAAGAGATTGCAAAGTGGTCCTTAGTGGACTGACCTTGCGACCATTTTGGTCACAAGGAGGTTGCAGCTGCTGCACAAAAACCTCATTGAGACCAAAATGGTCGCCCCAAGATCAGCGACCATTTTTTTAATAGGTTGCTTTGGTCGTAAGGAGGTAGCTGGTGACTGTGGGTTCCTTTGTCCAAAGTGGTTGCAAGCCGTAGTGACTGGGGCTTTACATTGGAAAAAGCAGTTTTAATTCAACCAGAGGTTAAAGCTGTATATAGTCGGATGAAAGCGTCACATTTTCTAAGAAAACCAAAACACTTACATACATTCGATCCTACATATTCAATTCAGGTACTGGTACACTTATTAAACATTTGTTGCTGCATAGAAGAGACTAGTAAGTCAATTTAATAAAACCTGTTTCTGATTAAACCTATGGTGTCAGAGTTTTGACATGCATGACAACATTAATTTCATCTGTTTGCACTTAAAATATTTCAAATATCTGCAAAGTTAGCTATGTAAAATAAACTTTACTCCACCCTATTAAAATAAAGTAGGTTATAATGATTAACCTAATATATTTATCTTAAAAGAAATGACAGAAACTTAAAACCATCGGACTATGCGACTTTAAGCAATGTTGAGCATCGTCAGTACTTAGATGGGTGACCACCTGGGAATACGATTAGGTGCCGCAGAGGATGAGGAGGATGACAAGGATGAGAAAGGGGGGGTGGAGGACGAAAGGGAGAAGGAGGAGGAGGGGAGGAGAAGGAGGAGGTGGGGGAGGATCAAGTGGAAAATGAGGATGAAGATGATGAGTGGGCGGAGGAAGGGGAAGGTGAGGATGAGGAGGTAGAGGAAAAGAGGAAGAGGTGGAGGAACTAGAGGAGGTGGATGATGAGGTGGATTATGAGGTGGAGCGGGAGGAGAAGGTAGATGAAGAGAGGAGGAGGAGGTGGTGGTGGAAGGGTCTTAGAGTGTATAGAACTCCACAGGAGGGGGAGGGGAGGTGGAGGCCTATGAGGGGGGCGGGGAACACTTCATCTCTACTTCACATGTCTCAGCGGGCTGCCGTTCACATCCATCTATCAGCGCACATTCAGACAGATGAGTGCCCGGGCGGTGCTTACACCGCTAAACGCCCGGATGGAGGGAGGCCGAACAGGAGCGCATTGACGGCCATTCAGCAGGAGGCGGCCGGCCTGCTAACCCATGTTACATAAAGGCCACACACACCTACCTCTCAGCTGGAAAGCCAGTCTAGGTCACATATTGTGTGGGCGCCTTACAAACATCTGAACAGCGCGCAACTACCGGAAACCACCAGTCGGGCACACACTAAAACAGACTCCTAAATCAGGTGTTGATGTGCAGAGGGGAGAGATGGACTGGAATTTATCAAATTTAAAGTTGCATAGTCCGATGAAAACATCAAATTTTCAAAATCAAAACAATGATCTACATTAGATTCTACATATCCAACCTAGATACTGGTGCACTTATTAAGCATTTGTTGCTGCATAGAAGGGTGTAATGCGCCAATGTAATAGAACCGGTTACTACTGAAGCCTATCGTGCCAGAGTTTTGGCGTGCTTGCCAAAATTACTTTGGCATGTTTTTGCATCAAATATCTCCAAAGTTTGCCATTTAAAATCAAAGTTATTTCAAACTAAAGTAAAGTAGACTATAATGATTAATCTAATGTATTTATCTCAGAAAATGGCAAAAGATGAACTCCCTCACCCTCCCCCGGCCAAAACATTGCGATGGGGAGTCGGTTGCACCTTCATAATCAATCATCTACTTGCGCAAAGCAATCAATGATTGATTAATAATCGGTTTGGACAAATACACACTTTTGTCCATATCTGTAGACAACATGCACACAAATTGCTGCAAATGTTGACTGGTAATTAATTCAACTCATATTTAAGTTCGATCAAATGTGTGTGCGTACATATAGACCATACATCACACATTTATTTATATATTTCTTTTCAGTCTGAAATGCCAATAGCACAACCTTAGATGTAATTTATAAATCCTTAAAATGTAATCTGATGTATCAACTAAAACGAACAGTTGCTTTTTGTAAACAAGTGGTCGAATTGACTGGTAAAACAACCGACTTTCGACTCTAGTCGATGATCGTCACACCACTACCCAAACCCCAACAGAAACTACCCCAAAATATGACACGTCAACAAATTAATAAATAAAAATATAAATAGAATCCCCCCCTCATTAGCCAAAATCTTTCTTGAATTCAACCTCCCCTCGATTTTTCGCCTCGGATTTACACTTTTGGTTTTTGAAATATAAAAATGCAGCTATAGACAAATTGGTTCAAAACAAGTGCGGCATATCTATAGTTGGGACTTATCCCTGAATAAAGTGTCAACCAGACTCAAACGTTAAGTAAAAAAAACTCACAAACAACTAGATGCAACTCATAAACGAGGTGTGGCTTGTTATGGAGAAATTATGTAACGGTAATATACAATGAACTGATAAATGCATATCTAAGATATACTTGAATACCAGAAACAAATATTGAGATGTATAATTTGTTAAATGATTATTATTTAGGCTGGAGTAGGTCGAGTGTATCTGTACATTCCTTACTCCGTCAGCTGTATTCTTGTATTCACTGCACTACTACTGTTTGTGGTTTTGGAGGGGGGAAAAGCGGAAATTGGTGAGTGGCCATTTCTAATGATGGTTAGATTGGTAATAATACAGTCACAAAACTGACAGCAGAACACTGTCCAAGCAGAGTTTGTAATACTTGGCTATAGGCATAGTGCAAAAACTGCTTGGGGAGTGGTATTAAACCTGACTTCCGGGAATTTTCCATAATTCAGTGCTAAGCCTATGGGAGAATATCCACGTTTTCGCGGAAATCCAGTCCTGGCTTTTCTTTGTTTGTTTCGGTTTTACATCCTAGGAACATATAAGGTCATATTAGGACAGTCCAACACTTGTATAGGGGATTATTAAAAAGAATTGCTCTATAATTATTTGGTTATGGTTGTGTGTGTGAATGATTTCTTTTAGGGAGGGGGGGGGGGGGAGAGTTCTCTCGAAGGTGAAAGGAGGGTGTTTACTAGAAAACAAAACGGAGCATGCTCTATAATAAGCCTGAGCTTATAGAGTAAGATTTACGGTACATACACATATAACACTGAAGGGGTAACATCTAGAGAATGCCCCCCCCCCCCCACACACACACACATAGGTGAAGATCACATGAATAGACCCTCAAGTGATGGTAATTGGACACCCAGATTAAACAGCGCTGCGAGTTAACTGTCGTCGCAGATCTCGCAGCGGCGTGTGAACTTGCTGGTGCACCTCAATCCCTGCTGATTAGTGCGTCTGTGGTGTGACAGTTTCTTAGAACGCGGAGTAAGCCACGCTGCATGATCTACCCACCCTCTTAGGCCCCAACAGACAAACACAATGTTCCCTCATGGCAATACTGTCACAACAGGCTAGGTCTGTCATGTAATCAAACCTTTTTTTCCTTCACCAATTGCCCATGCCGGCTTAAGTGCATTAATCGCGATGCATTTATGGTAATACCATCTAAAAATAAGAGACGTAAATATTCACTGATAATATGAGATAGAATCATAGTGTAAAGTCTAATGCTCAAATCTGTGGCTGTGTAGGCAGGCTATGGTGAAAACAATACAGACAAGAGAAAGGAAGAGTATAAAGTGTAAAGAAGAAGAGAGAGTCCAGCCCTCTGGTTTATTGCTTATATAGTTACATGGGTTCATTGTAGAGTATCACCCCCCCCCCTTTCCCCCCCCCCCCCATTCTTAGCCTCGGATAGTCGTGGTCTAGGGCCCGCCCACCCAACCCTACCACAACTATTACGTTTGCTTGTGCCAAGACGAAAACATTGAAGTATCCATTTTTATCAGCATTTTTATCCTGAATAAGAAGGTAAAGATTGCTGGACCTGGATGTGCTTCCTTCTCCCTAGCCCACGACTATCCGAGGCTTGTACTTCGGGAAAACAACAGTTATCCATCATCTGTACCCAGGTAAGATTCGTATAACTATACTATATATACACACACACATGTTAGTACTTAGCGCCCCCCCTGGGTTGGTCGGTATAACTATATCTATAGGCAGTGGATATTTTTGCCGTGAACCGGTTTAAATTTCTATGGCTATTTGGCTGTGAATTCCGGTATGCATGCAGTTGTGTAATTCTTGGACTTAGGCATTTTTGTCAAAGCGATCTGCCGGCAAGCTAATTTGTTCACTATTTTACTGTGAAAATCAGGCGAGGTGGTCATCTCACCGACAAAAAAAAGTCATCTCACCCGCGGTTTTAATCAAATAAAAATCCTAATGTTGGCCTAGCCCTAGGTAACAAAGGTATTACTTATGATACTAGAATGGAATTATAATTATTACCTCGATCATGTTAAATTAATATGAATAAGCAATGCTTAGGACCGACCCTAGCTAAATTCTCGGAGAATTATTTATTTATTTATCAACACAAGTATATTATTAACCAATCGCTGACGTCCACCCTGTTTGCTGCATAGCGAAGCTCGACGAGCTATTTCCATTTGCATGATTTTGGTTATTAGCTGATTCAACACAAGTATACAAATGGCGTCCCCCATATAGGGCTGTTTCCATTTGCTGAATTTTGGTGATTTCATTTTCCACCTCTATGAGTATTGTTTATGTATATACACGTGTTAGTCATTAGCATCCCCGCTGGGTGGGTCGGTATTATAAGTATTATGTATATATTATTTCAACTACTTATGCTGGCAGATACATATTGGACTTCACGGTCAAATAGCCGTAGAAATGTAAAACCGGTTCACGGCAAAATATCCACTACGATATCTATAAGGACGATTAACACTTGTCTATTGATGTATGATATATTTATAACCAATGTAGTATTTACCATACTGAGCTAGTACTACGACTAATATGAGAACTTCACATTTTGCAAGGGAGGAATACCGATGTCTATTCTGTTTAACTGGCAAACTGCTTTTGTACCCAGGTTAGACTTAGATAAACTATTCACTCCAGTAGGGGTGAACGACGACCATGTTTTAATATTGTTTAAATCCAAGCTAAAACTGTTTTGATAAAGGTCTAATGTAAACAACCTGTAATTGTGAAGGCAATGGTGTCAGGCAGCATTGTTTATCCATATTGGTGTAGAGTTGCTGAACTGAAAAGAATACGACCATGTACCAGTAACCAGCAATGTTGGCTATTTGGATTCTCTCCATTTAACTTGTACGGTATCAATCTACACAATTGAATCAATTCTGCACCCCAAAAATAACTGGCTATGAAAGTCGGGTTTCATATATATTGGTATACGCTGATAGTGCTGCGCCTTTTGAAGCATGTATTAGTAGTGTACGCTGATAGTGCGGGGGAGTCTGCACCACATATTAGTTTACGCTGATGGTGCTGCGGGATTGAAAAATCCCGGAAATCCGCGGAATCGCGGAGATCTTTCATCACTGATACATAAACAATACCCGTACTCATATAGAGGTGGGAAATGAATTCACCAGAATCCAGCAACTAGAAACAGCTGTTTCTGCGGAACTGTGCTGGTTTACAACAAACTGTACTTACAGGACAGGGGTGAAAACCAACCCATTAGAAAAACTGGCGAAGAATTTCTACATGGTAGGGGTAATGATTTGAGCAGATAAATTCTTAATTTAAGAAGCAAAATACATTCTCCACATACATATTTATATTTACCCGCTACTTCTGATTTGAAAAATATAATAAAACATGTAGATTAAGGAATCAAAAAAATAAAACCGACAGCATTTTATCGCCACCATCTTGTCTTTTTGCATTCTCGCTCATTTCACCAACTCTGTGCCGATATATGTAGCCATTTGATCCTGGAACTACAGTTTCTAGTTCATGTTGAGGCTGTTCCATATTAAAACTATTTTCGCCCATATTTAGACTACGCTATGGTTCACCCCTGTACTGTAAGTACGGGGTGAATCTTTTATCTAGGTGGATGGCAGCGATTGGTTAATAACATATAATCATGTTTAATCGTATAATAAATAGGTAATTCTCCGAGCGGTGGTCGGTCCTAAGGCTAAGCATTCTGCATTGCTTATTCATAATATAATATATATGAAATAGTCAATTACTCAATAGAACCACCCTGCCCATGGCATGGGCCCGGCCCATGCCCATGAAATTGACAACCGAGCCGGGGGTGTCAAAATATTGTGCCATTAGTAGCATTACCATCAATCACAAAGTAAGAATTACGAGTGCCGAACCACTTGACGACTTGCACTAGTAACGGGTTCTGTAGTGTTTTATTAGAATCTTACTCGCCTACCACTACTATCAACAAACAATGAAACATGTTTTGACAGATCTAACTCGGCCGCTGCCCGCGTTGGTTTGTTCAATTCGCTCACTCGGCGTATCCAGTGGCACACTAAAGCTACTGTGTGTTTATAGGGTGGACGCCAGAATGTTTAAACGAACGCAGTTCATACGGCTCAAGTAAGAATTGCTAACCATTTGACATTTCTTACCTCGCACAGCTTCTATGTAGTTCCCATACGAATCATCATCGGTATCCGCATCATAGTTGGGACTACCATCTGATCTATGGTCCCTTAACGGACTAAAATATGTTGGTGATTTCATCACTGTCCTCGGAAAGTAGTTAGTTTGTTTTGAAACCAGACATTGCAGCCGCCAAACGGAAGTTTACAAATTCTGTTCAATTGCGCATGCGTCATGTAGAACAGGCCAATTAGAATGAGTATATCATCCCGTTTCGGGTGAGGCCTTAAACTTGTTGCCGACCAACGTCTGTCTGCTACCCCAAGACACACTGGGTATCTTCGAACAGCGTTTTACGAGATGTAAAGTAATGGGCAACATTTGATTGGAAGTGTGTTTATGTCTTAATTAAAGCCACCATGACACAATGTCAACACAATCGGATTATCTACCACAGAGCACTGAGACATTTCCAATAGATGGGGAAGTAAGTTCACGATTTTATTAACTTTCTTTAAATCTAGATTTAGCTTTAAAGTTTGTGAATCAATATTTCATTCCTGTCAAGTGTCAGTGACGTCACGGCACACGCTATTATTATACTCTTGTCAACACTCATGGTTAAAGGCACCCGTTGATAAATATATTCCGTAAATATAACTTTACTAAATTTAAAAAAACTGTTACTAAATTTATTTTGGAGTAACAAAGTTTCTTATTATGTAAAGGTATAATATTGCCTCAGGCATAATTTGTCCGATGGCTATATTCAATATTGTACTGGGAAGTTGTATAATACTGGAAGAGGAATCTTATACCAACATAATGCTGTATCCCCGGTATAAGATGCACCTCCCCCTATATATCTCATTCTAAATAAATCGAGGTTGGTTTGGTGTATTTGGTTTTAGGTTCTAGAAAGATCTAGCTTCTAAGCCAAGATTATATCGGGGCAGGTACAGTGTTACGGAGTGTGCACTCATGGTGAATTTATATATATATATATATATATATATATAGTATATATATGTATATATATATAATATGTATATAGTATATATATATATATATCCTTTATATATATATATGATATATTATATAATGTATATATATATATATATATATATATATATATTTATATATATATATATATAGAGTATTGTCCTACTGTGATACCTTGCTACCAGCACTATGAGTAGGCATATGACCCAATATTTTACATTCTACCAACTTTTAGTGCCAAGCAAGGTAGTAACAAGTTTCAATTTGGTAAGTCTTTGGTTTGACTTACGTAGGGACTGATCCCATCAGCTGCATGAAACCAGCCCATTTCAATTAAGGTCAAATATTTAAAATAAGTTGGTGATCATCCCTTTGATCACACAAATCAAGGTCGAACAGGCATCTTTTGTGGCATTTTTTTCAGTTTTAAATGGGCCCGGTATAGCTCGTGGCAACGGGAATCATACTCTGACAAATGCTCTCCAAGCACAACCTTGCTTAGTTTTTATGTTTATAGAACCAAATACGTGTGGGTCAGTGAGAGTGCTGAGGTCAGGGGGGCGGGGGGGGGGGGGGTAGACTGTAGCTGGCAGCTGGTGTTTTGAAAATGGCTGGGTGAGTGGAGAGAAGGGAGAGTAAAACCGAGGTATTTTCAATTATTTTTGGAGTAGTTCATACAGGAAATATATTTGCTTTAATGTAAAATATATATGCTAGTACAATTACATTGCATAATTCAATCAGAAACACATATAGAAGGAAACCGTTCCTTTATTGTTGAATGTAAAAAGGACTGAACCAAAGGGGGTTTGAACCCACAATACCAACAAGTCCAGATCACAAGTACAGAGGCACATATATGATGTCATATATACAATGTGTATACATGTATATAAATATATAATGTATGTATCACAAGTGCATCGTACGATGCCCACGGAGTACATACATATATATATATATATATATATATACATATATATATATATATATATATGCACTGTTATATATGCCGTATATATAAAGGTATATATATATGTATATATACACACCCACCATGTATATATGACGTTGTATATATACAATTAGCCTGAACTGAGCAAGCAACTATATGTGGTCTCTAGCAACATCATATCATGACAGGTATTGACTTCTGGCAGTGCAAAATTCATAGCAACATTGTAGTTCTGCCCCAGTGAAAAACTGGACCACCAGCACCATGACCTGAAATCAAACTCATTGATATTATCCTTATACTGAGTGTAATAAATGCCTATCTCGGAAGCACTATATCAAGTGATGGACGCATTGATGCTGAGATACAGAGGAGGATGGCCAAGGCTAGCGCATCTTTCGGCCGACTACGCCAGAGACTCTGGAACAACCACCATGTGTCCATTCGGGTCAAAGGTAAGATCTACCGTGCAATCGTGCTATCCACCCTACTATACGGAGCCGAGGCCTGGACAGTGTACAGACAGCAGGTGAAAAAGCTGCATGCATTCATGATGCGACATCTGCGTTCAATCATGAGGCTAAACTGGAAGGACAAAGTGACGAATAAGGAAATACTCGAACGGATGGGGCTGCCCTCTATGGAAGATCTTCTGATCAAAAAGAATCTCCGGTGGACTGGACACCTCATGAGGATATCATCAGACAGGCTACCAAAGCAGATCCTCTATTCTCAACTGTCTTCTGGCTACAGAAAGAGAGGGCGCCCCCATCTCCGGTTCAAAGATACCATCAAGAGAAACCTGAAGCTGAGAGACATTAAGACCGACTCATGGACGCAACTCTCACAGCAGAGAGCTAAATGGAGAGCGGCAGTCAAGTAATGAAAGCAGTCTTTGTCGCATCGCGACCGACAGCATGATGATGATGATGATGATGATGATGAATATATGCATAAAAGACATCCAGGTACATGTGGAGAACAAAGGATATGTAAATGAGATGATGTCATAGACAAAGGATGCCGGTGGTTCAGGACCCTGGACGGTGAATAAAGCATTCAGTATCCAGAAGTCAAAGTGTTCAGACGTTGTACTTTCACATGGTGTCAGATAAGGACAATGCCCCCCGCTAACACACTGCCGGGTCCCAGGCAGCCAGGACAGCTCATCCTCTGCAACAACGCATGATCAAACTGGAAAACATGGATCAGAGCATATGATATATATGCAGGTGTCGTAACGAAGACAGAACGAGTACAATGCTGTATCTTTCTTCATGTCGCCAGCGAAGAAGCGCAAAAGGTCTTTGCCAATATATCCATCGCACTCGCTGAGCGAGATAAGATCGGACCGCTCACCGACGCGTTTCAAGCATACTGTACCAGTAAACGCAACTTAATAATAACACACTACTGCTTTAATTCTCATAACCAAGCTACTGAGAACATGTCCACGTATATTACTGCGTTAAGAGACAGAGTAAAAGATTGTGAGTATGGACCAATGGAGGAATCGCTTTTGCGCGATCGACTGGTGGCTGGCATAAAAAAACACCAATTTGAGAAACAAAATGCTACAGACAGCCGACCTGACGTTGGAAAAGTGTATAAACATCTGCAAGCTCAGTGAGTTCAGTTCTGATCAGTTGCAGGAATAAAAATCAGACGTTGAAGTCAAGGAAATCGATTTTCTAAATAGTTATGCGACTGCACGTACCGGTGCACCGGTGGTTCATCCATCTCGGCCGCCATCTTGTAAGTCGCAAT
Organism: Branchipolynoe longqiensis; assembly: GCA_030323885.1. Classification (NCBI taxonomy): domain Eukaryota; kingdom Metazoa; phylum Annelida; class Polychaeta; order Phyllodocida; family Polynoidae; genus Branchipolynoe; species Branchipolynoe longqiensis. The sequence goes on from CM059186.1 coordinate 150,578,580, forward strand.
CTTGGAAAGCTGGCGGCACCGGTGCAGGCGAGTTCAAGATCCACTGTCAAAACTGTGGCTATGAACACCATTGGGGAGTCTGCCCAGCCAAAGGCAAGATGTGCATTGCCTGCAAGAAGGTCGGGCACTTCGGGAACATCTGCCGGAGAAGACTGGGCAGAGTCAGCAAATTGAACGTGGAAGAGCCTGACCCTCACAATGCTGAGAAAGACCCGGATCCGGCGGAAGTCAATGTATTGATGACGGATCTGTTTGTCGGTGCTGTCGACCGCAGCACAGAAAGTGATGATGAACTCTGGTATGCGACCGTCCGAGTGAAGGGTCATCCAGTCAAGTTCAAGCTCGACACGGGATCGGAGGCGAATGTGCTGCCGAGGAACATCTTCGACAGAGTTGCACCTGGACAGCTGACGAACACCCGCTGTTCGCTTTTGACTTTTTCGGGGCATCGGATCACCCCGGATGGTGAGGCAGTAATTGGGATCGATGGCAGAGACTTCATGTTCCAAGTGGTGCAGAACTGCCAACCCATTTTGAGTAAGCAGGCTTGTGTTGTGTTGAACTTATTGGCGCGCATCGACGAGGTGCACTCTAGCATGCCGACGAACATTTCCACCCCAAGCGACAACCACAGTTCGCGAGCTGAAGATCTGGTAAGCAAATACAAAGACGCCCACCCATCCCTACAAACGACGGACACACCAAGGCGATGGGGTTGAGGGCCTGAGTCGATTTCGGCATGACCTACCAACCTCTGACATTTCGGCATGACCTACCAACTTCTGACATTAACTCATTATAGACCAAGATGATCTGATTGCCACCAACCTGTGAATGGAGAGCTGCTCGTCTGGCTGCCAGAGTGGAAGTGATTTCTGGTGGGTCTCGGAGGCCGAGGGAGGGTGGCCGTGACGTCAGAGGTCTCGCGGGGAGTCTCGGGAGCACAGGAAGTCTGGTAGGGGTCAGTGGTGGGGATTCGAACCCAAGTGGCACCACCGGGGAGACTCCTTGTTCGCGCGCAAATTACCCATGTTGGCGAACCAACACGAACCATTCCCAACTGCAAGTGCATTCGCACTGTGCTGCCATCCTTCACAATATATTCCAGAGGAGACCAAATGCACACCCATGTACAGCATTAATAACCCTTTTCGACGGAATATGTGCAGTGAGCCGCTGCACAGAACATATTAGTTCTTGTTTCTGTCACCAGATGACCAGTTGGTGGTGGAAATCTTCTCTGAGACCTTGTCCGCAAAGCGTGCTGTAGGGTGAGTTGCTATCCACAACAATAGTTCTTCGTTTGCAATACGTTAGAGTGTGGGGTAGCAGTGGAAATTAATATATTGTGCCAACAAGATGGTCAGATCGCAGTTGCTTATTCATGACTGTTTGAGCAGTGAAGAGGGGTTAAAGGGGTCCGGTATATAGGCCACTGAGATTCGAACTGTACTCTTACAAATGCTCTCCAAGCACACATTTGCCTAGTTTTTCAGTTTATGTACTCCAATATGCGAAGGGAGAGTGCTGAAGTAATAAATAGCCAGATTATTCCTGCTGTGTTGTAAATGGCTGGGCGAGAAGGGAGAGTTACAAGTCTTTATACAGATATAGGGGGATGGTCGATTTGTGGTGGTCGCTTAGGGAGGTTTTACTGTATATATGTTTCTAATCGAATATTTGTAATTCTCTTCAATATTTAAGGATCTTTGGGCCTGAAAATGTTTTAATACTATTCCCTAGATTAGCGGTATAAATGTGTCTAAGTATTATTGTCTGGTCTTGATAGATCAGTTTATTAGATTGTTTTACTTCAGACTATCATTAGTTATGAATAGGTCTACACCATTAAGCCTTAGATACCCTCCAACCTAGACTAGGTCATACATAACAAGAGGGTAGTTAGATTAAACATATGACAGCTAAAAATACTCATATAAGATCATCATACTTATAAATATAAAATAAGATCACACTTATAAATATTAAATAAGATCATCATACTTATAAAGCGGACAAGGTGGCCAAATCGGTAAGAGCGCAGGCTTCCCTTGTGGAAGGTGAGGAGTTTGAATTCCAAGCGAGTCAAGGCAATAACTTACTAAATTGATACATCTTGCTACCAAGCCTGGCGCTTGGCATTACTAGGCTGGGCAAGGATCGGTTAGCTCAGTGTCAAGATAATGTAACTGTGTCGGAAATGTGGTCATTGTTTGTTTTTGGGGAGTTTTCAGTTGCATTGGTGCTCTGAAGGCTGCAAATCTGCAGCACTGAATGGGCACCGCTGAAAGCGGTCCCATGTGGTCGGGAGTTGGCTTCCCATGGGTAGTGGTCAGCAGGGGCGTAGCTAGACCTTTAACGATGTGTACTCCTAATTTCGGCAGGGGTTTTAGGGGGCCGCTTTAGCTTAAGCTGGTGGATTTTACACATTTTAGACTTGAATTTTCGACACTCCGGACTACTACATGCCTCCCTTCAAAATGTTGTTTTAGGGCTACCTGGAGCCTACATACGATTAGGGGATCGTCCAAACATTTATTGAAGACACTTGGATTGACTCTCTCTCTCTCTCTTTATTATTTTTTAATTTCATTTTTTGTTGACAAAACGATGTGGATGTTTTGGCGTACGCGCGTACGCCTAGCTACGCCCCATGTCAGAGAAATTGGGGGGGGGGGGAGGGGGGGGGAGGCAGCCTAAGAGCCCAACCACTGAGAGGGCCGGGGGAGGCTGGGTGGTTGGTGTAGTTTTACACCCCAGTAAGACCTTAGGCCATACCAGGATGTGCACCGACTTGTGACTGTGCGCACTCATGGGGACTTTATAGTGCTGCCCCACTGGGAAATCAGGCCGCCGGTACCATGACCTGATGTCCCACACAGTCACATTATCCTAACACTGTGCGCCCAGTCCCTGTCCTGACCTCATAACGCCAAGCGCCGAGCAGCAACAGGTACCTATTTTATAAGTCATTGGTTTGACTCTACCAGGATCCAAACTTCAGTCCCTCCAGATTCACTGGTATGCACAGTAAGTCCGGTCAAGGCCAGAGGAAGAAGTGAAGTGAGGATGGAATTAGTTAGGCAGTGGGTGGGGTTACCTGTTAGTTGTTAGTGAAAATTAGATGGTGGCATCAATCTAGTCTCGCACTGGGACAGCACTATAAAGTTGCCATGAGTGTGTACTGTCACAAGTCGGTACCCATCTTTATATGACCTTAGATGTTGCTAGGATGGTAGACAAACAACGAAACAAAGAAACAAACATACTTGTAAACATTAAGCCTATATTTATGTTTACATGCTTCTAATTGTGTATGCTGTAACATTATTTTGACAAACAACCACCTCCTGCCCCCCCCCCCCCCCCCCACCCCCCACCCACCATGCACAACTTATGCTTGAAAAAGAAAATCAGAACATGTGCTATAGCTGTGAACTAGTGTTCTACTGAATCCCATTTAACACTGTTGGGCCTGTGTCACGTGGTCGCTACATTGTCATGAGGAACCTCAGTTGTGATTTATTATTGCACTGCCCCTGAATATTACACGCTAAAATATAAACCATTCCAAATCATTTTAATGATATCAAAAGCACACACACATCACAACACACTACTTATCGTCAATCGGACATATTAAAAACACATTAGCAGGAATCACCATAATTTAGTCATGTTAAACTTCAAGCCGCATAGTCCGATGAAAGCATTACATTTTTGAAACCAAAGAACTTATTTATATTTGATTCGGCATATCTTACTTACACACCTTTGCACTTAGTAAACATTTGTTGCTGCATAGAAGGAGATTTTAATAGAACCCTTAGCTACTGATGCCTATGGTGTTAGAGTTTTGACTTGCATGCCAACATTAATTTAGCATATTTTCACCTTAAATAGCATGAAAAGTTAGCCACATAACATTATAATTACCTCAAACTAAAGTAAAGTAGATTATAACGATCAACCTAATATATTTATTTTAAAGAAAAAGACAGAAACTCTCAAAACCATCGCACTATGCAGCTTAAAGCAATTGGCTTAAAAGAAAGAAAAAAAGAAAAACTCTCAAAACTGGGATGACCGAATGAGTTGAGCACCCGTCTCCCGTTTTGGCAGATCGTGGGATTTTTTCGAACCCTGGTGGAGTCAAACCAATGACTTAAAAATTGATACCTGTTGCTTCCTAGCCAGGCGCTCGACATTATTAGGATAGGGCAGGGACTGGTTGGCTCAGTGTCCGGATAATGTGACCTGAGTGGGATATCAGGTCATGGTTCTGGCGGCCTGGGCTCCCAGTGGGGCAGCATTATAAAGTCACCAATAGTGTGCACTGTCACAAGTCGGTATATGTCCTGATATGACCTTAAATGTTGCCAGGATGTAAAACTCCAACGACACGGTTATAGGTATTCTAAAGGCCTTCCTTGCCCTGACCCTTGTACATACATATATATATAAATGTTCTCAAATGCACTACACAGCCCTGCACGCTGATCCCCTTCCCGCCCTTACCCCACCCCTACTACACCTTCTTTCAAAACCTATTACCTAAAATTTTCCTTTAAATTGACATAAAACCTGTCTGATGTAAGTCCCCACTGCAATCTCAGACCGCGATCCCATCATTAGGCCACACAGAACGGAACACTCGTGATGGGATAAAAAAAAAAAAAAAAAAATGGCCAGGTTTTCCGCATTTGGTATTGGTGATTGGATCCACTGATTTGCATATTTGCAATATAGTATATATATATGTGTATTGTAGATATGTTATATCTTTTTGAAAAGAGAAGAGAGAAAACAAAGGAAGAAAGAAGTGTTTAAAGACAATTCTAGAGTCATCTTGTACATATATTGATGAATGCTCACCAAGTGCATAATACATATGTTGAACTGGAATTGCATGCAGTTACTATTACGACAAATAGTCAATTTATATTATGCTTCTATTATCGAACAGGTTTTTCATGTGGTTATTATTGCAACTGATATTGTCATTTATGTACCAACAAATTGTAATTAACGGCTGGAAGACCAGTGCTCTGGCGCTGACAAAAGACATTATTCGCTGAATAAAATACATTTAGTAAAAAAAATAAAAAACAACCAAAGCCATCGCTCTATGCAGCTTTAAGCAATTGTCTATGTCGATGATAAGTGGCAGTGTTGGTGAGTTGAGAAATGTTGTGCAGGTCTGGTAATGATGATCGTCTGCCAAGGGTGGTGTGACCTGTTGGCTGCTGGCATTGACCAGACAAACACTGTAGGTGCAGGATGGGGTGGGGGGTTGTCATCACTCACATGGGTCTACGTCACCAGGCAGCAGCGAATGCACCGTAAAACCTGTCAGACAAACCATAGGTTTCCGATTTTCATATATATATAAATCTATAGATCTACAGTACAATTGACAAGGGAGACAAATAAGGTAGTGGCTTGAGTAATTTAATCTCTGGCAAGGGATTATATGTCCTTGCCCGTAAAAAAAAAGAAAAAATCCTCCAGTGCAACTGACACTGGTCAACATCCGGAGGAGGTGAGATGGGCAAGATGGTGCCACTGGTACAGTGTTGTATCTTACGGTGGATAACAATAATAATAATAAGTAATATTACCCTGCAAATCTTTATACTCGCATAATACGTTATACATCACACACACACACACACACACACATATATATATATATATATATATATATATATATATATATATACATACATACATATATATACACAGTGCGCACTCATGGTGAGTTTATAGTGCTGCCCCACTGGGAGAGAAGGCTGCCAGCACTATGATCCAATATCCCTGACTTTATGGTTTATATATATACATATATATATGAAGATATATATAATATATATACACATATATTAATATGTATACATATATAAATTTGTGTATACACATACACATATATGTGCTATTTAATCCATTATGGGAATATAAATAAAGCTGATCTTTATTTCTCCGAAACTCCTGTTCCGGCGAATCACATTCCTGGCGCTGCCTGGAGTCTGTCTGTATTACCATTTATTTTTCTTTCTTCATATGAACTTAGACTTATGGCGATTTTTCTTCGCTTTACGGTAGTCATGTATGTGGCATCACCCCCTCCCTCCCCACGCTCCCCCACACAGGTGGCACGGCCTGTATGTAGCAGGTTGCCTTTTGTAAACTCCCATTTATTCACGACTCAACTTGCAGGCTAGTTGTACCTGATATGCACACCTCAGGAAGCCATTGGTAAAATGGCGCCGCTTGTTCGTCACGTGGGACATTTACGGGGGTATCTCTGAGCCTTTTGGTGAAGTTACAGAGATAATACCTTATATGATTACTCAAATGGTTACGATGGCATATAAGGATATGTGGGTGATTCAGCCGGGTTGATATGAGAGGGAGTCCTCACTTAGGTAACTAAGCCCTCTGTGTAGTTGTGAAAACAGTACCCATTGGATGATGCCTACTAATTGGGATTTATTACTCAGATGGTTACGATGGCGTCTAAGGATGTGTGTGTGTGGTTCAGTCACCCCTCATTTAGGTAACTGAGCATTCTGTGTAGTTACGGAAACAGCACCTCATTGGACCAGGCCGACTAGACTAATTGGGATTTATTACACAGATGGATTACGATGGCATCTAAGGACATGTGTGTGTTGTTCAATTACGTTGATATGAACATTCTGCGTAGTTGCAGAAACATTACCTCATATAGCACTATTACAAATAATTGGGTTGCATCCCTCAAGCGGTTGTGATGGCATCTAAGGACTTGCACACGTTGTTCAGTCAGATTTATATGTACTATATCCCTCAGTTAAATAACTCTGACCTTTCTGGGTAGCAGAGACAGTACCTCATAGGAAAAGGTCGACAAATTGGGATTTAATTCTCAACCGGTTGGCATCTAAGGACGTGTGTGTTGTTCAGTAAGGTTTATAAATATATGAGAGTCCTTCACTGAGGTAACTGATCATTCTATGTAGTTATGGAGCAATACCTCATAGGACTAAACAGACTAATTTATTATTCAGATGGTTGCCATCTAAAAAGATGCATGTGTGGTTCAGTAAGGTTGATATGAGTGTGCGCTTCACCCCTCATTTAGGTAACTCTGAACACCTCACAGGACAAGGTTGCCTAATTGGGATTTATTACTCAGAGTATTACAATGGCATCTGAGGACATGCAAGGTTGATATTGGTGTGCACTGCACCCCTCATTTAGGTCACTGATCATTCTGCATAGTTGTGGGGAGTGTACCTCACACGACAAAGTCAACTATTTGGGATTTATTACTTGGACTGTTACAATGGCGTCTAAGGACATGCGCATGTGGTTCAGTAACATTGACACTTCAGCCCTCATTTAGGTAACTCTGAATATTCTGCATAGTTGTGGAGAGTGTACCTCACAGGACAAAGTCTACTAATTGGGAGTTATTACTCAGACTGTTACAATGGCGTCTAAGGACATGCGCGTGTGGTTCAGTAACATTGATATGAGTGTACACTTCAGACCTCATTTAGGTAACTGAACATTCTGCATAGTTGTGAAGAGTCTACCTCACAGGACAAAGTCAACTATTTGGGAGTTATTACTCAGACTGTTACGATGGCGTCTAATGACATGTGCGTGTTGTTCAGTAACGTTGATATGAGTGTGCACTTCAGCCCTCACTCAGAGACACCCCAGTTGCCTGCCACGCCCCACACATCATTCACCAACAGGGACACTCCGGTCATCTCCTTCACACTGGAAATGCTACATGTACGTATTGCAAACGAAAGATATCATTTTAAATACATGTACAGTGTGCAGAGGTCTCCCCAGTATTCAGGAAAGGGATGGCGGGAATCGGTAGAGCCGGTAAGAAAAGGATGGCGGGAATCGGTAAAGGGGATGGCGGGAATCGGTATAGCTGGTTCCACTTATATAGGCAGTATGTGTAAGCTGTGTAACTTACGCTGCAAAAGGATGGGGGGAGGGGGGGGGGGTACTGAAATAAATCAACTTACGTCAACTTAACATCAACGTATGTCAACTTACGACAACGTACTTACCCTGCAACAGCTCGCCATCCCTTATGCTGCTATGTAGAAGATCCTGATGTAGGCATGTGTAATCAATTTAATTCACTTTCAACGGAGTGAAATCATACTAATTTGATACTTGTCGCCACCTAGTTTAGCGCTTGCCAATACTAGGATATGACAAGGACTGGTTAGCTCAGTGTTAGAATAATATGACTGAGTGGGATATCAGGTTATTTTGCCAGTGGCTTGGTCTCCCTCTCAATTGGGCCGCGTTATAAAGTTGGCACAAGTGCGCACTGGCACAAGCTGGTATCCATCCTGATATGACCTTAGAATTTGCTAGTAGATAAAACCCAAACAAACAAACACATTTCGCTGTTTGTTTTCAGTTTCTGCCATCTAATTATTTTAGGTTGATTATTATAATCTACATTACCTTAATTTGATACTTATTTTAAAGGGTTAAATTTGGAGATATTTCAAGTAAAATCATGCAAAATTAATTTAGGTCTGTACGTCGAAATTCTGTACACCACAGGCTTCATTAGTGACAGGTTCGATTAAATTAACTTAATGTTCATTCAAACTAAAATAAGGTAGATTATAATGACCAACCTCATATATTTATCTAAAAAATATGTCAGAAACTTAAAACTTTGGGACTATGTCACTTTCAGAAAGAGAAACAGGAAAGTGAAGTTAAATGAAGTTAACAAGTGTCATGGGCTTTAGTCAATTGCGTTAAGGGCGCATTCCAGTTTGTGACCTGATTGTTCGACTAATGGGATTTTTAGTGGGGTTTTCCCCCCTTACCATTGGGCATGAGATCACCTATGTATTTTGGTCGGTTAAAATCGGATGTGGGGACCAAATCGGTAAGAGCGCAGGCTTCCAGTTCCCAAAGTAAAACTTGTTTTATTTAACGATGCCTCTAGAGCGCATTGATTTTTATCGTCGGCTATTGGATGTCAAACATATGGTCATTCTGACATATTTCCTTGGAGGAAACCTGCTGCTGCTGCCACATAGGCTACTGTTTCCGATAAGCAGCACAGGGTCTTTATATGCACTTTCCCACAGACAGGACAGCACATACCACAACCTTTGATGAACTAGTTGTGGACCACTAGTTGGAATGGAAAATAGCCCAAACTGCAAATGGGTCCACTGATCAGATGACCGACACCTTCACAGGTGGACACTCTACCACCTTAGCTACGTCCTGCTCCCCACTTTCAATTCCCGTGCACAAAGTCGTGACTTCGAATCCCAGCCGAGTCAACCAATGACTTAAAAAATTGATACTTGTTGCTACCTAGCCTAGCGCTTGGCATTACTAGGATAGGGAAAGGACTGGTTAGCTCAGTATCGGGATAATGTGACTTGAGTGGGAAATTTGGTCATGGAGCTGGTGGCCTGGTCTCCCAATGGGGCAGCACTATAAAGTTGCCAGGCGCGTACGCTGTCACAAGTAGATATCCGTCATGATATGACCTTAGATGTTGCTAGGACGTAAAACCCCAACAGACAAATAACAAACATGGTATGTTAAAAATCAAATTGAAAAAAAGGGTTTGCTCCTTTAAATGCGCATGGGAAGACTTGTTTTTTAAATATTTTTTTACTGGACATTTCTCTGAATATCTAGGGGAACACCAGTTTTTTTCTTTTGTTCTGTACTGGGTGCATTTATCTAAATGTATGGTATTTATGCATATGGAAACACCAATATATTTTGGTGTTCCAATGTTCTAGATGTGTTTTCTCTAAATGTATGTGTCTTTCCCTTAACACACATTCGAATACTTGGTTTTTCTTTTTGTATTTCTTTTTATTGTCTTTCTGTAAACTTTATACACTATTTGTTGGTTATTGATTGATGAACCGCCGCCATCTAGGGAGCACATGCACGTATGGCGACACCTGGTGGATATGGTGTATTGACCTCCGTGTTAAAGCTGCGTAAACATATATATATATATGATATATGTGAATATATCATATATATATATAGAGCTCTGCTGTACATAACGATGACAGCTTTGTGGCACAGCTTTCCTATGGGCCATATTGGGGTGTTATATATATATATGTATATATGTATGTATATATATATACATATATATATATATATATGTATATATATATATATATATATATATATATATATATATATATAATAAAGAGTTCAGGCGCAAAACCATGTAAACGCCAATCCAAAAAATGGAGATAAACATTAGAATCAAACATTCAAAAAGTTATTTTTTTTTTATATTCCTACTCTTTTGGTCATTGCTCCATAACCATGTGATCACATGAAAAGTGGAATTAGTGAGCTTTAACATTATTTTCATGTAAAAATCTTTGATTTACACTTCATTTTTAAATTGGCATTTACGTGGTTTTGCGCCTGAACTCCTATATATATATATAATATATTCTATATTTAATATATGGCGACGATGGCACCAACTCATCATTTGTTGTGAACTCGTCAATGACTGATGAGTCCAGTTTGTGCTGGGAATGTGCACTGGCTGTGGCCACCACATTTCATGGGAAGGAAACAATTTCATTCCTGTGCCTTGTATCAATTAGTACTTGGACTAGTACGATTTTACATACAATATGTGTTGTACCCGAATTTGGACCTATTGAATGGCCCTCATAGCCCCACAGCCCTTTCGATATTTCATGCAGATCACATGTCGCGTATGAAAACCGTGCTGATGAAATGCACATTGTACAGTGCTATATTGTTATGTAAAAAATACATTTATCTCCCTTACCTGTTCTGGCTGAGCCTCGTTCTGGATTTCCATGTGCTGTATTCAGTGCACCTGGTAGCACAGTTTCTGATGCACTCACACTTCGTCTCATCTCACTGCTTGTTCTGGCTTTGCTAAGTCTGCGCTGAACCCAGTCAGCGCTATCTGCCAACGAAGCAGAGTAGTTGCCAAAGCTCGGTAGGATGGAACTAGTCCCGAGGTATTGTCTTTGAGACTGTCGATGCGCATCTGTACTCGAGGTCTGTGAAAGTATCAAGGGAGAGCGCCTGGTTAGCTTTGTACTCCAGTTTCCTGAGCTGCTTCGCTGAATGTACGCTCCTCTACCTGTCAAGGCTGGATGGTGTGTTGGACTTAAGCTGCAGTCTGAACTCATAAAGGATCTACGTAAAAGGGAACCAGTAATTGAACTGCTCAAGGAGTGCTTGTCCAATGAGCACACTGATGCGGTGCTCAGGGGGTGTGTGTTCACTGGTGAGGTGCTTATGGACAGGCCCAGTGAGGTGTGCCTGTTCGAAGTGACAGTGCGCCTGGTACATAGGCCAGCTCCTCGCTGGGGCGACCTACTTAGATCACCGGAGTCTGGGAGGTACTTGGCCAGAAGGCGGTCGATCTCTTCTCGGTCCTCAGCCCTGCGAGCTGCTCGACTGGCTTCCAAGTTCACCCTGCAAGTTCCGAGTAGATCAAATTCCACTCTGTCTTGATGATTCTTGGCCCGGCTTGCTTCTTCCACTCCTTGCCGGACCTCATGAAGCTGCGATGACGCAGACCTCTCGAATCCTGGAAGCCTGACATTCGGTTTCCCTATCTGGATGTCCTGGAACATTTCTGTTCGGTGTGTCGTTCCAAGGCTGGATGTGTCTCCTGGACCACTCAAACTCGATCGCCGTTGCCAGTATGAGCTGTTCGACGAACCACCTGAGTTTGCTACATGCTGTCTTAATGCACTCACATGGACCTCACGTATTGGGGTGTTGCTTCTGCTTCGACTCGGAAGGTAGCTTCCTGCAATGAGCTGTTCGGTCCTCGGTGATTCTGAAGATGGCTCAGTTCGATGTGCACCATCTCCCAAATCTCTGCATTTACTGTCATGGGACTCAGTCCTGTCTGTGCGTCTACTCTCACCTGACCTGGAAAGCAGACCTCCCTGGACCTCGTCCCGGTCAGTTGGAGGACCTCTCTCTGGCGCGTGATCTGGATCGTGTCTGAGAAGTCCAACTTCATGAAGCGGATGCGCTTCTGGACTTCGAACACCACTCACCTGGTTCCTTGCAGTCCTGCAGTGCGAACAGGTGATCTCTATACAGCAACAGGTGTCGGGTCGCTCAATCTCGGCCATTGTGTCAGCTCGTGGTCACTCAGCTTAGAAATCCAATAGTTTGAGATTACGTCACTATCACGAATACATATTGGTGTTATCCAAACGTGCCACAGTGCTTATCCGCTCCATGAGGTTATTCAGCACAGATTGGCCTGTAGTGGAACTATATCCCAGTCTGCTGTGAGTCATAGACCCTGCAGTCGGATGTCAGTATTCATATGACGGGTGGTGGACTTCACTAAATTCTCATGAGGCGATTGTCCGTCACATTGATCAAGCCCATGGCTGGATGGTGTGTAGCCATGCCTGACCCTGTCAGACCATTCCGCGCACACAATGTAATGGGTCCACTCTCCCACTATCCTTACACGCCAAACAACTTTCAACAATATCCCAACTTGCTAATCTCCATGCAAACCTCTTCAGATTTACAATTCAGGAGCCTATTTTAAGATAAAATAGGCACATATTATGAATATTTTTGCTGTTGTTTATCCGATTTGTGCCACAGTGTTTATCCAGGCCATTAGGTTTTTACAGCACAGCCTGGCAGCCAGCGTGTGGTAGAACAATGTCAGTCCATGCTGTGAGTTAACAGGTCCTTAAGTCACATATCAGATTGTGTATGATGTGTGCAGTGCTTTCAACATGTCCCCAACATCCACCAACACAACCAGCATCATCTACATGCTCACCTGCAACCTGTACCTTTTCCACAACATAGACTATACTCCATAGTGTTGCGCGTGCGCCGCGGTGCATCTGCAACATCTACTTTTACAATTCTAACTCCTTATTTCGCAATTCTTTTTGAAAGCACCGGTGTGGTTCATTGAATTCTTGTTGAGGGCGAGCACTGGGCATTGATTGGAGCCCACCCACACGTGGCTGGGGTGGTGTGTGACGTGTCTGATCCCGAGCCGCTTCACGCTCTGTCCACTGTCCTACTGTTCTACTATTACTACTGTTGTCCTCTCCGCGCCACGTACAGTACCGCACACCTACAGGCAACGCACGCACACACACACACACACACACACACACACACACACACACACACACACACACACACACACACACACACACACACAGGAGGTGATGGCGGTTTATGCATGCATTTACAAATAACCCGGTTGAGGTGGCGACCAGCTGCTACCCGCCCGGAGGATGTTCAGGTCTGCATGCTGTGTATGTGCATGGAGGGAGTGGTCCAGGAAGAGGAGGAGGAGGGGTGGTAGTGGTGTACTACATTCAATGCTAATACACCCAGTATGTATGCGGGACATCCCAGCATGCCTCTGGCTGTTATCTGATGATATCTGTGCTGCTACCTGGCGATGGACAGGTGCAGTGTTGACCTCTTGACCCTCAGTTTAGTTGTTATTCTCACTCTCACCGTCACTCACTCTTACTCTCACTCTCACCCACTCTCACTCTCACTGTCTCATTCATGGGCTCTTGTTCCCTCTCATTTATTCGCTCTCATTAGGTTCTCATATACTTTCATTACACTCTTATTTATTCTCATTCGTTTGCTCTCACATTCGCTGTCCTTTATTCTCATTCTCTCTCTGTTACACTCTGTTGTTCACTCTCTTGTTATGCTCTCACTTATGCTCTCATTAATTCTTTATTGTTTATTCTTTTGTTTTGCTCTCTTATTTGCTCTCATTTGCTCTGCATTATTTACTCTCATTTACTCTCCCGTATTCTCTCTCATTTGCTCTCCTTTATCAACTCGCATTCACTCTGTTATTCACTCTCATTCGCTCCCTCGTATCCACTCTCATTCACTCTCCCTTATTCACTCTCATTTGCTCTCCCTCATTAACTCTTTATTTATTCGCACTCTTTCATTCGTCCATTTGCTCTCTCTATTCGTTCTATCACATTCGCTCTCTCCTGTTTGACCTCCCTTGTTTACTCTCTTTCACTGTCTTTATCTCTTTCTCTCTTTTTATTGCTTCCTGCTCTCTCATTCATTCTCTCCTGTTCACTGCCTGCCTTGTTTGCTCTCTCTTGTTTACTCTCTTTCGCTGTCTCTTGGTCTATTTTTCTTGCTTCCCTGCCCTGCCCTTCATGCGAGATGATGACCTCACTCTGATCGGATTATGATCCGAGCATGACTTCCTGACATTTTAGTGTGAGTTTTCTCTAACCTAACAATGACCTCACGTAGATCTATTCAACACCTCACATTGACTTCACCTTGCTCTAAGGCTGACCTCTTTTTTTAGCTAGTTTAGCTAGTTTAGCTTTGACCTTGATAAACCTCATCAAAACTTTTGACTGGCCCCTGAACTGACCTTACAATGACCGTGACTACGACCTCATTCTGATCTAGTAATTAATTACCTCTACTCTGCTCAAAATATGACCTTTCCGTGACCTGATCATGACCTTACTGACATGTGACACGTATTGACCTGGATCAGCGCCATGCTGGTCACGTGCTTACCTGTCACGTGACAATCTAGCACCACTGCGTCCCCAATCCGACCCCCGAATTCAGACGCACACTGAACTCAGGTTTGACTGTACTCTAGTCACAATCTGACCTTTACCAGTCTGGTCGCACTGTTGACCTTTGCCTGACCGTCCCTTGTTTAGAGCCAGTGACAAGTGACCTGGCCGTTTAAAGGTACTCTAACACGATGCAGACAATTTGACATATTTACAAGTATTCTAATCGAATATGACTCTTTGTAATTTGTTTGTTTCAAACTAGCTATTCCTTTGGAGTTATTTATGTCCTAATGTACGCGATGAACATTGAGGGGGGGGGGGCAGTTATAGCCAATAGGATCAGTCAACCCGAATTACCCTCCTCAGTGAAATATTATGACAAAGTGACCTGGACTAGGGCGCACCTGGACAGAATGGCATGGTTCTTCTATAGAATGGCACTGAAAAATATTGTGGCTCATTGGTAATTTATACTTTATAGGTTGGAGTTATTTCATTAAAGCAATCATGAATATTCATCTGAGGAATGCATATTTAAAGTAGTTGACCTTATCTTTAATGAAGGTGATTGTTTCGTCTCACGGTGGACTGTCACTAAACAAAATAGTCACTTTCCTAATTTGAGAACATATTTTAAATAATATATTTCTCCTTTTGTATTGTATTTTATATACATCTGCCAAAACAAAATGCAAATTGTTCCATCAGTGTTTCTGTGTGTATTGTTGTGTTTTGTTGTTATTTGAAAACCAATATCTCGGTGTCCATTCATGTGAATTTCAGTTATAGTGCAATACTTCTAAATCTGAATCAGTTAGAAAATTATGTGTAGCATACAGTAACATATTCAGATTATTGCGCAATTAACCAAAGAATTGTAGTGCTAGTATTATGTTTGTCTCACAGGATATAGCCTCATGAAGAAGGCTGATCAGGAACAACATGTTTATATTTGTATCATGTGCACTAAATTGGACCGTGCATTATTGCAATGAATCATGAATAGTGACATATTATACCCGTCACCATTGTGTTATCACTGGAGAAAAAACATATGCTTATAATTGCAAGACATTAGCTACTAGCTTTTGATATAGATGTAATATTCCTGAATAAAAGTTATTGAATTGAATAAAACTATGAACCAAAACAAAACTATGCATATAAAATGATAACCAATGTGTGTTCAAGTACACATCTCCATTGATCTAAAAGTGTCTTGTGCAATTATTCATTAATTCATTCACCGAGGTGGAATAATTCACATAATCTAAAAAAATTCTCAGTGACCGTCGCTACATATCTCAGACACAGCATACATTCGTGTGTAGATGCCCTCGGGGTATGTTAATGAGGGAGCGCGTAATAACAGGTCATGCTGTGCGCATGTGCACTGCGACACACCTCATGTCCAAGGGTCACATGGACTACTTCACGTATTAGACAATTTCCACCGCCAACTCATTATTCATTCAAATAATGTAAATGTTATTTTCCGTTCGTCAAAACAGGACAGCGTGGCTGAATGGAAAAGAGCGCTGGCTAGCTTCCTATGAGAGAGGTTGTGGTTTTGAACCCCGATCGAGTCAAACCAATAACTACCAGAATTGATACTTGTCACTAGCTAGCCTGATGCTTGGTATTAATATGATTGGGCAAGCACTAGTTCGTTCGTTAAGCAGTGTTTATGGACGCTAGATAATACATGTGGACGCTAAGCAGTGTTTGTGGACATTAGGTAGTGCTTGTGGACGCTACGTAGTGGTTGTGGACGCTAGTCAATGCTTATGGACGCTAGGTAGTGCTTGTGGACGCTAGGCAGTGCTTGTGGACGCTAGACAGTACTTGTGGACGCTAGGTCGTAGGTAGTACTTGTGTACACTAGGTAGTGCTTGTGGACGCTAGACAGTGCTTGTGGACGCTCGGTAGTGCTTGTGGCTGCCAGGTTGTACATGTGGACGCTGGATAGTACTTTAGGATGTTAAGCATTGATTGTGGACGCTCGGTAGTGCTTGTGGACGCTGAGCTTTTGGCTCTCTATGCACTACTTGTTAACACCAGTCAGCATTGTGAACACTTGTAAGTATTTGTGGATGCTGAACAGTATTTCGAGATGCTAGACAGTACTTGTGGACGCTGGACATTGCTTGTTCACACTGTGTACTGCTTGTGTGGATGGTGGTCGGTATTTATGAACGCCGTGTACTACTTGCGGACGCTAGATAGTGCCTGTGGACACTAGTACGTACTTGTGGACGCTGGGTAGTAACTATGGACGCTGTGTAGTACTTGTGAAGGCTGGCTGATATTGGTACTTATGAGCGTCCTATGAGACTTGTGGATATTTGTAGACAGTTAGAGTCAGGTACAGTAGACTTAAATGTGAAAATTGTCGATCTAGATTGAGAACAAATGGAGGCACAAAGTGTTCAGTGCCCGTCAAACTTCATATAGGCCAGATGTAACTTGTTCACCTCCTAATTTCTTGGGAGACAGTTCCGGTGTGTGGGTTTTGCCGATTAATTGGGGCTGTCTGTGTGGCATAGCGAGGCAATGGAACTTAGAAGTCAGTACAAACCCACCTGACATGCTACTGACCCCCTCAGACAGGTTTAGGACCATCAAGGGTAGAGGAGACATTGGGCAACCTTCTTGTGTGACGTCACCCAATAGGATCCGTGGACTATGCGCACCTGAGCATATATAAAGAACATGCATGCATGTTAAATATGGCATTGCGGAGAATTATAATATATGACTAATATCACACATGGGGAAGTACCAGTTTGCATCCGATCACCGAAGTTCAGCAAAGGCGAGTGTCGTCAGTATTTGGATGGGTGAGCACCTGGGAATAGGAGGTGCTGAAGACAGACATCCTGAAACAGGCTTTTTTCTATCGACCAACTGTCTAATGGTGAAAACAAGTCTATTCACACTTATCTATGATAGGCAGTATAAATCTTCAAGAAAACAAATCAGTAATGAATAAGTATGTAAACTTCACACACATTCCGCACTCAGTCAGATGTATGCAGCTGGTATGTAGTGGGTCTGTCACCCCCTCCCCTATTTCTGCCGAGTATACTGTATAGTCACCAGGTCCTGTCCACCTGATGATTAGCACTGAAGGTGATAGGGGCAGTATCCAGCGTCCCTTATCCATGTATTGCATAACGTCGCGCCAGCTTATCAGTCATTACTCATCAGCAGGTTAATCCGGTACACTGTCCAAGCCTCAGTGCAGTGTGCAGAGAGCTAGCTAGGATCGCCAGGGTGCGAGAAGCAGTGGCTAATGGAACTCGCCGTGGTGGTTTTTAATGTGGTTGTGTATGACGCGTGGTTTGGTGTGTGGCCGGCGTGACAGGGAGGGGCGCCGTCACAGACCGCGGCTTCCCCAGTCACCCCATACACCAGGGGATGGGGGGGGGGGGGGTAGAGGTGGTAGTGTGTGCATGGGGAGGGGGTGGGGTGGGGTAGTAGCAGGTGGTAGTGTGTGTGTGTGGGGGGGTAGTAGAGGTGGGGTGGTGGTCGGTGGTTCCTCGTCCTGGCACCGCTCCCGTGCCCTTATGATCCGCTAATTGGCGCTGTGATCACATGCCACCTGGCGGAACAGGCGCTACCAAGAACCCTCCGCCCCCACTCCACACACACACACACACACATACACATATATACATATACAACACTTACACACGCTACCGCACATACACATACACATTCCCACGCTATACCCCTGACCCCTCCCGCCTTATGTACGTGAGTGAATGATTGGCATTTTATGACCTAGAAACACTGAAGGTCACATCAGGACGGGTATCTGCGTGTGACAGCGCACACTCACGGCTGCTTTATAGTGCAGTCCCACTGGGATACACCGTCCAGCCACTTTTGTTTAATTTCTTTGTTTAATTGACTTGTCTGAGGATCGAACCCAAGACTTCCCATATAGGAAGCGGACACTGTACAGCTATGCTATGTAATCCGATTACAAAGGAATATTTCATTAGAAAGTTAACCTCGGCAGAATTCGCGTGATTTACAAGTTGATGTCAATTATGCTCTTTCATATAATACCCCTGTCACACTACAACATAATGAGCGAAAGTGAGCCTAACGTGGTGATATTTCGTCATTACGTTGATGTACGTTGGATTACGTTATGATGACGTCATAATGATGTTAGACTGACGTCGATCTACGTCACATTACGTCGTGTTACGTCGAGTTACATCGAAGTTTTGGACATGTTCAAAAGTTTCGACGTAGCTCGAACTTAAGGGTTTACGTTCGCCGTACGTTCTGTTCACGTTCAGCGAACGTCAATGACGTTAAACGGACGTTAGGCAAACGTTCCTCACTACGTTCCACTCGTTGACCCACATTAAAGCTGGTGGAAACGTCCATGCGGCGTAATGGGAAAGTCAGGAGAACGTCAGGAGAACGTCAGGAGAACGTCAGGAGAATGTGCATTCAACATACGTTCAAAGTCTCATGACGTAGCTAACGTCATGTAACGTTCTTCTGGCGATGGAATAACGTTCATAACGTTCCATGATCGTCATTACGTTGACCTCTCTCGTTGAATGACGGTATCACTATGCTTTACCGACATTACTCTCTCGTCCACTATGCTGCATCCACGTTCAACTTGTGTCCGAATTTGCATACTACGCCGAGAAGTTCAACGTTCTTCACGTTCTCCCTACGTCGACGTCGTTACGTCGTAGTGTGACAGGGCCATTACATACAGTCAATTCCTGAGACTAAGTTAGGGGTCACCAAGGTTTTCAACAATTTCACGGTAGTACAAAGTGTAGGGGTTGGGTGCTAGTGATGTAGAACATTGATACAACATAAACCACTGTGATAAAATGTTGATGTGTGCTGCGTGAGGGGGAATGGTGGTGTGGGTGATTTAATAAAAGGTTGGTACCCGTTACATGTTGAGTATAGTGCATCTCTACAAATGGATTATCTTAGTAAATAGATGTCGGATTCTTATTGTAAATAAATGTAGAAATTAACTAAATGTGTTGACAACAATTTCATAGTATAACACTTTAAACTGTTTTGAAGTTGTGTGAATAATATCATGTGTGTAATATCACTTTTATAAGCTTACCCCTCTGAGATAACGACTGGTTCATAACTAACGTAATTAGAATCAGGCTAATCCATCATATGCATGAAAAACCATTCTGTTCACAATTTTCTTTTTATTATTCTAAGCCTTTAACAAAAAGTGGAAATAACTATCAATTCTGGCTGGAAGACCAGTGCCTCTCCACTAAAAGAAACATGTTCAGAAGAATTTTTTTTAAATTGATAGAAGTTAGTTTCAATGTGTAGGTATGCAGATTAATTCAGTGCAAAACATCATCAAACATTATACAGTTGCCACTATAATGTCGTTGTAGCTGTTGGCAGTTGTCATAGCCATATTTTTCTCACAACATACATGATATAAACAATGCATATAATCATTATAGTTAATTAAACTTCCCTTTTATTTTCTTCTCGACAAAGAAAATATGCCGACCTAAAACCGCGGACAAATAAACCTATTAATTGTTTTTACACCTAATGTGTGAGGAAAAAGCCTGCAAGGTTGTAATACGGCTATTCCGAGTTCCGCTGGTCCCTCAGGAAGGAGTGAAGCTACGACCCAGCGTGCCGGGACACAGCTACAGCTTAAATGGCAGCAGGTTGGGGGAGTTGGTGAATACACATGCAATAGGTGGTATTTTATCTCATTTAATATATTTGCTAGTAGAGTTTCATTGTAATCTCCATTAGATCAAAATATTCAGCTAGAACCCTACCAAGTTTGGTCATCGGAAGGTTTGTACATAGTCATATGTGCAAACTGTGTTTAAGGTATAGATAGAGTCTATAGTAAAGATAGACAAATTATAAGATAGAGTCTATAGTAAAGATAGACAAATTCCTGACCTAAAAACTTACCAAAAATATCTGTGCAAAATATGGCTAGGAAACCCCCAATAAGCTGCACCGCAAAGGGGCATGTGATATGTCACGGCCCACCAGTGGGACACCCAATGGAAGGTAACCATGCCAAAAGTAGCCAGATAACACACCACACAGCTACGTACAAGCCTATGATATGTAAATAGGAGTAGGCTAGTCTAGTAATAAGAGTAGAAAAAATAAATACATATATACCAAGAAAATTTAAAAAAAACTAACATAGGCTATTAACCATACCAACCAATTATCTATCTGCTACTGAAATGCAGGCAATCAAATACCTTATCAGCAGCCACTGTGTGGTAAGATAACACCAACACTACAACTGGCCAGCATTGAAAACAAGCCTGGGTACCCGGGCTTATATGCTATGGACAGTATAAATACAGCCTCAATTAAAAAAATATGAAATATAAAATAAAAATAAATATTACTGGGAGTGACATCAACCCCGACCTTCAGCATGTAAGTTGAAGCTACTATCTGGTGTGATGGGTAGTGGCTTCAGTCCTTCCTGAGGGACCAGCGGAACTCGCAATACCCATATTATCAAATAAAAATAGAAGCCTGGGCCGAAGACCCGGATAATAAAAAATAAAAAAAGTAATTAAAAACAAGGAAGAACTTAATTAATGACAGATGATTAGAGAGATTACACAATAACAACGGTTGTAACAATTGATTGGCTCTGGGGATGGTGGCAAATGCTTCCTATTCGGGGTTCTTCCATTATCGCCCAACATGCTTGTGATGAAGGCGACTTTGACATATATACAGTAAAACCTCTATAAATCGACCGACCATGGGACCGAGTTTAAGTGGTCTATTTAGGGAGGTGGTCGGATTAGAGAATTAGAATATCATTACAATGGTATTGTTGGGACCCAAATAAAGTGATCGATATAGGTGAGTGGTCGAACCTGGCGGGGAGGGGGGGGGGGTAGGTATAGAGATGTTTTACTGTATAGTGGTTTGAACTAATATTGATCCATAAAGATGATATTAACTTCACTGTATTTATTTTCCATGGTTCAATTTCAGGAAGTTGTTCCTTGTCAGCGATTAAGCCGTAATGACATTAGGGGCCGTTCACATATTATGTAACGCTATTTCTGTCAAAATTAGACACCCCCCCGCCCCCTTTGTTGGTTGGTTTTTGGAGTTTGACGTCCTGGCAACATCTAAGGTCATATCAGGACAGGTACCGACTTGTGACAGTGCACACTCATGGTGACTTTATAGTACTGCCTCACTGGGAAATCAGGCTGCCGGCACCATGACCCAATATTCCACTCAGTCACCTTATCCCAACACTGAGCTAACCAGTCATTGCCCTTTCCTATTAATGCCGAGCACCAGGCTAGGAAGCGACAAGTATCAATTTGATAAGTCATTGGTCTGACTCGATCGGAACCGAACTCCCGATCTCCCCAGCTCTACCGATTCGGTCTCCACGCCCGGTGCTGGGGTCTGAGTCGGGGTGGGGGTGGGGGTGGGGGTTGGGTTAGCGGGAACCACCCGAGGCACCCCCTGGCCGTGGATCCCAGGGGTAATCACACTTTGTTATCGGCCCGGCGCTGTCCGCCGCAAGGCTTCATGGGAAGGTAGTTGTCACGTGAACCATCTGTCTAAATCACATTTACAAGGGAAGCGCTTTAGGCACAGACCCCCCCCCCCACCCCGCCTTATAAAGCTACCCAGTTATTGATTCAAGTTGCATAGTCCAATGGTTTTGAGTTTCTGTCATTTTCTGAGATAAATATATTAGGTTGATCGTTATAATCTATCTTACTTTAGTTTCAAGTAACTTTTGGATTAAATGGATAACTTTGGAGATATTTGAAGTTCAAACATGTAAAAGTAATTTTGGCAAGCACGCCAAAAGTCTTGACACCATAGGCTTAACCAGTAACAGATTATATTAATTAACTCACCATTCCCCCCTCGAAATGGCAACAGATGCTTAATAAGTGCATCAGTATCTAAGTTAGATATGTAGGATCAAATCGAGATACATGTTTTGGTTTTGAAAATTTGATGCCTTTATCGGACTATGCAGCTTTAAAAACACTGATATTAATAGGACAGAGTGGTGGAGGCGCTGGTTGGGATCGCTTAGTGGGTGCTTTCATGATAACACCCGCTTGTTTTTGGTGTTAAGTAGTTGTTTAATTAATCATACGTTGTTAGGGAAAAGCCAAGTGTTAGATTGAATGTATATACATACTATTTGGGGGGGGGGGGGATAGTTTAATTCTCAGCGCCAGGGCACTGATGGGGGGGGGGGGCATCAGCCACCTCTGCCCTAGGGTGTGAGTAGTATGTATAGAGGAGTATTCACAACAGGTTGTTGAATTCCTGCGAATTTCTGAGTGGAAATGGTGAATAGCATTTTATATCAAGCTTATCCAGGTTGATGGTGACCTTAAAGTTGCATAGTCCGATTGTTTTGAGTCTCCGTCATTTTCTGAGTTAAATATATTGAATTGATTGTTATAGCCTCCCTTACTTTAGTTTGAAGTAACTTTTATTTTAAATGTCTAATTTTGAGATATTTGAAGTGCAACTATCCACAAATAATTGTTGGCAAGCACGCCAAAACTCTGACACCATAGGCTGCTGCCGTAACAGGTTCTATTAAATTGGCTCTGTATGCCCTTCTATATGGCAAAAAGTGCTTAATATGTGCACCAGTATCTAAGTTGGATATGTAGAATCAAATCTGGATAATTGTTTTGGTTTTGGAAATTTGATGTTTTCATTGGACTATGCAGCTTTAACCTTGCTGGAATAAGTGAGGTTTGTGTAGTTGTTAACGGCGGTGGGAGAAATTGCAGTTTGACATGCAGGTTACTCATGACTTTTGATCTTTAATGGACACCATGGTGGGTTGGTTCTTGGAGTTTTATGTCTGGACTGGCAAAATCTAAGGTCATATCAGGACGGATACTGACTTGAGACAGTGCACACTCATGGTGACTTTATAGTGCTGCCCCACTGGGAGACTAGGCTGCCAGTACCATGACCTGATATCCCACTCAGTCACATTATCCTGACACTAAGCCAACCAGTCCTTGCCCTGTCCTAACAATGCTGAGTGCCTGGCTAGGAAGCGACAAGTATACTTTTCTAAGTCATTAGTTTGATTCGACCAGGGTTCGAACCTGTGGGTTCTAATCCCACGATCTACCAAAGCGGGAGGGACAGCCACATGGTTTCTGTTGTGCAGCTAGTCAATGGCCCCAGGGCCGACAGCGTGAACCAACTAGCTAGTGTATCAAAGGGGATTTTTGTTGTTGTCGTGGTAAATATTCTATTCAGCGGAGCATTTCGCTCAGCAACGCTGAAGCACTGGTCTTCAGACCATAAGTGATGAAGGTTATTGATTGGCATAAATCCTTTTGATGTTGGTAATAGTTGACAGCAATCGGGTGGTGTATGATAGTGGTTGGACCTGTAGGAAATATTACATTGAATGCCGGGTGATTTGTATGTTTTATTTATATGCTTTATTTGTATGCTTTATTTATATGCTTTATTTATATGCTTTATTCATATGCTTTATTTATATGCTTTATTTATATGCTTTATCTACATACTTTATCTACATGCTTTATCTACATGCTTTATTTATATGCTTTATCTATATGCTATATTTATATGCTTTCTTTATATGCTTTATTTATATGCTTTATTTATATGCTTTATATGCTTTAGATTATTTGTTTATCCCACATATTACCTACCAGGCGCTGTGACCGAATCGGTAAAGCGCGGGCCTCGTGTGTGGGAGATTTGGAGTTTGGTTCCCGGTCGGGTCAAACCAATGACATATAAAATTGATACTTGCCACTTCCTAGCCTGGCGCTTAGCATTAATAGGATAGGATAAGGACTGGGTAGTTCAGTGTCAGGATAATGTGACTGAGTGGGATATCATGTCTTGGTGCAGGCAGCCTGATTTCCCAGTGGGACAGCACCAGTTGCCATGAGTGCACACTGTCACAAGTATCCATCCGTCTGATATGACCTTAGATGTTCCTAGGACATAAAGCTCCAACAACCAACCATCTTGTCTCACATACTATAGACTGGTGGTAATGTAGTGGAGGTAATCTGAATGACAGGTGGGTTAGCGGAGGTGCATGGTTAGTGCATGGTGTTATCTGTGGCGGAGTGGTTAGAGTGTCTGACTTTTTTCTAGGTCATACTCCTAATCTGAAGGTCGGTGGTTCGATTCCCTGTGCCCTCCACCTCTGCCAATTTGGATTTCCGCTGCTGTGTATAACTTACAGCATCATCAAAGGCCAGTTGCTCTCATACCATGTCTATGTGGTGTGGGAGGTTAAAAATCCCTTGGGTCGGTAAAAGTGTAGGCTCGGGCTTTCTATCGACAAACTGTATAATGGTGAAAACAAGTCTATTCAGACTTATCCATGATAGGCAGTATAAATCTTCAAGAAATGATTTAATTTTGTTACTTGAGCAGCTGGAGGTGGGGGGTAATGGAATCAGTTGTCGGTGGAGTATTAGTGGTTAACTAGGTTAAGCCCCAGTCACACATAGCCGGACGAGCCCCGGATTTTGAGCCGGACCACCCACGGACCAACGGCCCGGACTGTCCCGGACCGCCATGGATAAAATCACTGTTTTCGTTGATTTTTGCCTCGCAGTCACACTTTCCCGGATGAGCCCCAGACAAGCCCCGGACCGCCCCCGGACTGGGCCGGACCAGCCCTGGATGAGGCCAGACCACCCCCGGACTGCCCCGGACCAGCCCCGGACTATCCCGGATCACCTCCGGACTATCCTGGATCACCCCCGGTCTTACGGGGGCAGTCCAGGAGTGGTCTGTGGCTAGGCCGGGGGTACTCCTGGATAGTCCGGGGATGGTCCGGGTCAAACCGTGGCTCAAAATGACCCCGCACCACCCCCGGACAGGCCCGGTCCACCCCCGAAATACCCGGACCACCCCCGGATCAGGCTGGTTCAGGCCGGATTGAGCCCGGATTGCAAAATCCCCCGGATCGCCCCAGATGTTTAAAAAAAAATTAAAACATCTGGGGCTGACCCCGGACGGCGCCGGACAAGCCACGGATCAGGCCGGATCAGGGGGTGTCGCCACGGACGAGCCACGGATCACCCCGGATCGCCCTGGACCACCCCGGATGGCAGTCCGGGGCTCGTCCGGCCCCTGATCCGGGTATGTGTGACTGGGGCTTTAGCAGTGGCCGGATTGCTAGAAGACGGTTCGGTAGGGGAGGTATAAGGAGTAAAGAGAGAGGGTCCCGATCATATTTTATACATTTGAAAAAAGATACAAGGTCATTTACGAGACAAGTAAAATGCAAATTTAAACTTCCATTAAAAGGATAATTGATCCCATCACAGGTTTTAACTCCTTAATATTTATCCGCTGATCCATTAAGAAGGATTGAAGCTGCGACCCAACATTCTGGGTCACAGCTTCAGCTTACACGGTGGAAGGTGGGAGAAGTGAACAAAATATGTACAATATTTTTCAGGACAATTCCACTACAATCTACATTAGAAACAAAAGTATGGCAAAAACACTACAAAGTTTGGTCATTATGATGTATGTGGTTATAGGTATAAAGTGCATTTAAACCATAGGGTCTCCGATGAAGGATAGGGCTGGGAGAGGAACCAATCGGAACTTCCACTGTGTATCCTGAAGCTGTGACCCGGGATGCTGAGTCGCAGCTTCAGTCCTTCCCGAGGAACCAGCGGAACTAAAAAGACATGTATTTGGTTAAGCCAAGCTAGTATTGTGGAATTCTACCTTTTTTTTAACATTTAAGTGGTGGAAATTCCAATGCCAAAGTAAGGCATTTTAGATGAATTGAGTCGTGAGACTCCATTCAGAACTATTAAAAAAAACCACCCACAATTTTAACTGAACATAGAAGGCGCATGTTGTTATGTATGTAGGGGGCCTTTTAGTTGGTAAAAGGAGACGGGCGCCAATGTTACAGCCGGGCCCCCTACGTAATTGCCGAATTTACACTCTGACTGCCTGGCATTGTCCCTGCTTTCTCAACTTACATGGAGCATTGTTCTGAAGACAACTTGCCTTTCACTGTCATGATGTACGCACTCCTTGTATGGTTTTATTTTACTTTAACAATGTTTTGTTTTTATGTTTAAGCTTATCCACAAAACAAGCACATATTATCGGACCATTTACTGTCGAAGTCATATATATAATGTGACATGGCGAGTGAAAAATGATTAACACTCTCTTCTACTTATTTAGCCTTTTTGTCCATTCACCCACTCACTCACGCACTCACTCACTCACTCACTCACTATATAACTCACTGCATCACTCGTGGCATCAATCAATGCATTGTTCACGGCATTACTCACAGCATCACTCACTATCTCACACACTCACTCACCCTCTTACTCACTTACTCACTCCCTCAGTCACTCACTCATTCACTGTATCTAGAAGGTGTAGTGGAAGCCATATTGGATATAAGATATTGTTAGGACGTAAAACCCCACTCAATAAGCTCGTTATTTCGCTCTACTCGGTCCGTCAGCCATTGACTGACTGACACTCTCTCACTCACTGACTCACTCACTCATTCACTCACTCACTCATTCAACCAACCACCTAACATTATCAAGAAAACTTTACGTACTCCTAAGCGTCTTCCTCAAATCTGACTATTTATAGATTATACGTTTTTAAGCGAGCTCCCCCCTGGGAGTTATTTTGAGACCAATCTGGCCTGGGACAGCTAGGGTTAAAGGTACATAATCCGATGTATTTTGAGTTTCTGCCATCTCATTCAGATGAATATAATAGCTTGGTTGCTATAATCTATTTTTGTTTTAATGGGTCATACACAATTATCAAAATTTTCACAAGCATACAAATCACTTTTCATGATCCCCCCTCCCCCCCTTCAACCTAAAAAGTGCACAATAAAAATGTTGGTATTGTTGCAGCCTGCGCTGACGTCTATGGGTTCGAAATGCTGCTTAATTCGACTAACAATCTTTTTAGAAAGTATATGGTGGGTCTTATGTATGGTTTGTACGCTTGTGAAATGTTAATAATTGCAACGGACCCCTAAGTAACTTCTGCTTTTAAAGGTTAACTTGAGAGATATTTGAAATGAACACATGCCTCTAATCCTGGCCACAGACTTTGTCTATCCATTTTCGACCATAGCACCATAGCACAGGAGCATGCAACGGTATCTAAGTTGGATATGTAGGATCAAATATAGATAAGTGTTTTTTAAATTCTTTTTATTATAAATTGATGCTTTCATCGGATTATGCAGCTTTAACCTGTGAATATTTGCGCCAGTCTAACATAATTGAACTCTCTTGAGTAAAACTATTCAGTAGCATCACATAGACAACATTAAGCCAAGTTCCGATTTCTAGCACCTAAACAATCTGTTAGGCCATATCTATTATTCATGTAACTAATTACGCGCATGTTAAAATCACGTGACCGGACCTTTAAGGAGTGACCCAGAATTTTTAGTTATTTATATCCAAGACCCACTTTTGGCAACAGTCCATTTGGGACCTCGAACCGCTGTAGTCGGTTAGCGCTCAATACATCGGCAAATGTGAAGTTGATTTGGATTCATTGATCCGTAAGAAAATAGGTTTTACTCGATAGAAATTATCGAACTGACAGCTGTAGTTGGTTCCATTGGGCCTGGTGTGTGCAGTAAGGTGGGATGTAGGCTGAGCCGAGGGACCCCGGTGCTTGCAGACTGCCATACTATATACTGCATGTACACCGGGAAGGCGGCAGTAGCCAGCCGGCAAAGTGGCACATTCGCAAGCACAGTCATGGAGAAGTCCGTCTACAAGTGAGCATTGTTTACATTGTAGAAGGAAGTTGTGGAGCTATGTCTTTCACGGATGGCACTGAGAGGAGGCGGAGTCTACGACCGCGGGCAGGACAGCGGGAAGGCTACATGGTAACTGCCATTCACATGTAGTTTGCAGGTCATGTGGTAGCTGTCATTCATATATAGTCAATAGGCCACATGGTAACTGCCATTCACATGTAGTCTGAAGGTCATGTGGTAACTGTCATTTATATATGGTCAATAGGTCACATGGTAACTGTCATTCACATGTAGTTTGCAGGTCATGTGGTAACTGTCATTTATATGTAGTCAATAGGTAACTGTCATTCACATGGTAACTGTCATTCACATGTAGTCTGCAGGTCCTGTGGTAACTGTTCTTAATATATCAATAGGCCACATGGTAGTTGTCATTCATCTAGTAAATAGGTCACAGGCATGGTAACTGTCATTCATATGTAGTCAATAGGCCACATGGTAACTTTCATTCGTCTGTAGTCTGCTGGTCATGTGGTAGCTGTCATTCATATGTGGTCAATAGGCCACATGGTAACTATCCTTCATATATAGTCTACTGGTCATGTGGTAGGTGTCATTTATATGTAGTCAATATACCACATGGTAACTCATTCATTTAGAAAACCGACCACACATTCATCTACAGTCAACGATTCCACAACTAAATTCTGCTAAAGCAGGAACAAACATCTCCCAACTGGACATGGTGGCCGAATCGGTAAGAGCGCTGGCTTCGAATGCGGAAGGTCAGGGGTTGAAATCCCAGCCGAGTCAAACCAATGACTTACAAAATGTATCCTTGTCGCTACCTAGTGTGGCGCTCAACATTACTAGGATATGGCAAGGACTAGTGAGCTCAGTACCAGGATAAGGTGACTGAGCAGGATTTCGTCATGGTATTGGTGGTTCAGTCTCCCAGTGGGGCAGCATTATAAAGCCACAGTAAGTGTGCACTGTCACAAGTTGCTAGTCGTCTTGATATGGCCTTATATGTTGCTGAGACATAAAGCCCCAACGATGAAACAAACTTCTCCAAGGTGAATAGTTGATAAATCTGTGTCCACTGAATGCATTACACGAGTCATGTAGCAGAATTCACCGTGGAAACTGTTTTCCATCGGGATGCCATTTAGCATTTCAACACAGGATACCTGACCCTATAAGAACCACTTCAATGTTCAGTAGACCTTATTAAGCAGAAAAGATCTAGTTTCACCATTGACACTTAAGCAGTACTTTATAGGGCGATCCACAGAGTGGGGATGGAGAGGTGGGGGGGGGGGGGGGGGGGACTAGGCTAAGAGTAGTAAGGCTCATGCGTGGTAATCCTCCGCGCAATCACAGAATTTCGTGAAAAGCAACAAAGATAGACAAATATTTCTGCTTGTTATGTTCTCTAGGTATGAATACGTGTGGTGTCAGTGCATCAGACTAAGGGATAAGAAGAGTAAGTGTGTGGTAACTTAAAAATGCCTCTAAAATCATGTATGTTTAAATAGCTTCAGGGGGTCCAAGTCCCAGACCCCCGCAAGGAGTTCTGTCTGACCCTTGACCCCCACCACCGGACCTGAGCCACCCCGATGGACCTCTGACAACATTATTTTCCTTGAAAACCATTATTTTTTTGTCACTACCATGCCCCAAAACTACATGCGGATGCCATTTGGTATTTCTACATGGGACACAGGATCATACAGGAATCACTCATATTGCGTGGATTTTGTGAAACAGAAAAAGAACATCATGCAGCTAGATATGTAAGGAGTATCGTTGACATTGACTATACACCACTACTAGTACGGCTACTTGTTTATATATAATTTATTTTATGTTGCTGCCAAAGCGATCGGCTATTTGTTAGATGAACGGCGCCAGTTGCATGGCCTGGTTGCATATGTTGCAGGAAAGCCTTCTCTGGTTGTGAGAAGTTGGGAGGCTTCAGGGTGTGACAAACCAGGACCGTGTTCTGAATCTGTTGGCTAGTCTGTTGTACCCCCTACGTGTGTTTGGCTTATTAAGCTTTGGTACCATTGGATTTGTTTTTGTTTGTTTGTTAGTTTACGTACTAGCAACATCTAAGGTCATATCAGGACAGGTACCAACTTGTGACAGTGGACACTGTCAGTCACATTATCCTTATACTGTGCTAACCAGTCCATGCCCTATCCTATTAAAGCTGAATGCCAGGCTAGATAGCGACAAGTATCAATTTTTATAAGTCATTGGTTTGACTCGGCTGGGATTAGAACTCCAGACCGTCTGCACGGGAAGCCTGCGCTCTATCAATTCGGCCACCAAGTCCAATCAAGGTAGCATCGGATGTACCGCATTACTTTATACTTAACAAATTAAAGGTATTTGATATGGACGAGGGTGACCACTTCTCTTTTCTGGTAGCTCTTTGAATAACTTCCTATTTATGTATGCAAACATGTGTTGGGAGTGGGTGTTGAAGTGGTGTGTCTGTTGTAAATAGGTCACTTAGTCTCCAGGGCCCATATGTATGAGCCAATTTTTAACCGGACCAGGGTTAAAGGAGGGTGCCGGGTTAGCTAACCGCAGAGTTCCAAATGTGTCACGGGGGATGTATGTGACCAAAACGCGCCCGAGTTAGCTAACGTTTCAGTTATTTATAGATTTGGGAAATCCCTCTGCATTTGTAGCCATATATTAGGCTCAAATATATTAAATGCTATCATATTTAACAGAATTACATACGCAATAAGTGAAATTTTATCAATTTAACCCTAAATTCGAACCCTCCTTAAGGCTACCGCCGCATTGGCGGCGATATTAATAGTTATATTTTCGAATCGACGAACGTAAAGTAAACAAAACGCCGCCGCCGCCAGTATGGAAAGTGACTTCCATGACTGGCGGCGGCGGCGATTTGTTTACTTTACCTTCGTCGATTCGAAAATATAACTATTAATATCGCCGCCAATGCGGCGGTAGCCTTAAGGAGGGTTCGAATTTAGGGTTAAATTGATAAAATTTCACTTATTGCATATGTAATTCTGTTAAATATGATCGCATTGAATAGATTTGGCCATAATCGGTGCCTAACCCCACCTTTAACCCTCCTTTCGCATGGGGTTAGTGCAGGCGACTTTAAACTCGCCGAGTTAGTTTAACTCGGACACATACATACGCAGTTTTCGTCGCTAACCCGGGAAATCCGCACGACGCCGGGTTACGATTGCTAACCCGGTCTCATACATATAGGCCCAGGTAGACAGTATGTGGACACTGGTAATTAGTGCGTACTGTGTGGTGCATGACACTAACCACAGTGTACAAGAGCCACGTCACTGACTGTCAATCTGTGTGGTGCATGACACTAACCACAGTGTACAAGAGCCATGGCACTGACTGTCAATCTGTGTGGTGCATGAAACTAACCACAGTGTACAAGAGCCAGGACACTGACTGTCAGTCTGTATCGTGCATGACATTAACTACAGTGTACAGGAGCCAAGTCACTGACTCAGTATGTATGGTGCATGACACTAACTACAGTGTACAGGAGCCAAGTCACTGACTGTCAGTATGTATGGTGCATGACACTAACTACAGTGTACAGGAGCCAAGTCACTGACTGTCAGTATGTATGGTGCATGACACTAACTACAGTGTACAGGAGCCAAGTCACTGACTGTCAGTATGTATAGTGCATGACACTAACTACAGTGTACAAGTGGTTACATGGTGCATCACATTAAACATAGTGTACATGAGCTGTAACAGTTAGTCAGTCTGACTGTCAGTCTGTATGGTGCATGACACTAACCGCAGTGTAAATGAGCTGTTTCGCAGAATGCCAGTGGCGGGTCAATCTACATAATGTTGGTTACGACCCTGTGTACAAGTAGTTTATCACACAGCAGCTCACGGCCAGTCTTCATTGTGTCGAGCCGCCTTCAGACAGTGGGGGATGTTCCGTGGTGGTGGCCGACATGTCACCCTATAAGGTTAACCGGTCACACAATAGCAGCACATGCTCGGCTAGAAAAGCAGAAGCCGGTGTCGGGGGGCGGGACGTAGCTCAGGTGGTAGAGTCTCCACCTCTGAAGGTGTGGGTCATCCAATCGATCCTGCTCAGTGGACCCATTTGCAGTTGGGCTATTTTCCGTTCCAACTAGTGGTCCCCAACTGGTTCATCAAATGCGATGTCCTGTCTGTGGGGAAGTGCATATAAAAGACCGCTTGCTGCTTATTGGAAAGAGTACCCTGTGTGGCGGGAGCAGGTTTCCTCTAAAGAAATATGTCAGAATGACCATATGTTTGACATCCAATAGCCAATGATAAAAATCAATGTGCTCTAGAGCCGTCATTAAATAGAATAAGCTTTAAAAGCTGGTGTCATTGCATGTGGTTGAGTCATTCACCCACAGGACGGATCCAGGGGAAATGTCAGGAAGACCTGGATACACCCCGCCGCCCCTTTCCTCACACTTTCCCTGTCTCTCCGCTTTGAAGTTTAAACAATAGACAAGGACAATTTCATTGCAATCTGCATTAGAAACAAATGTATAGCAACACATACCAAGTCTGCTCAGCAGAAGGCATGTTGTTATAGGTAAAATATATGTTCCACTAGCGAAGGTTATGGCAAGGAGTGGCTCTGACCCCAACTTCCGGTGTGTGAGCGTAGCTGTAGCTTTGATCCTGTGTGCTGCGTCTGGGTTTCAGTCCTTCCTGAGGGACCAGCAGAACTCAGAATACCTGTATTAGGGAATTACTTTGATTTCTATCTTGCATGAATTGATATTGATGACCTAATCACATTTGTGAGTAAAGAGCTAGTCTATTTCACTTCCCACGGGAATACCCACCAGGAAAGCACAAACCAGAATAGTAGCTAGATATTAAAAGTTTTCGAAAAACTTTCATTATAACCCTATCGCCTACTCTCTTCAGATGTTGATGTATCTTTTACACATTTTCTACTAATGCACTTAAATCATTTTCTCATTATGAAAACAAAGTTGCTGGAATAAAAGTTGTGGCAATAATATTAATGGCCTATATGCCAAGCTAGGCTCTTTTGATGCCCTCATATCTGTCGTGGGGGTGATGAAAATGCTAAATATTGCACCTAGAGTGGGACTCAAACCCACATCTCTTTGCATTCCGGGCCAGTGTGCTAACCATTAAACCACCTAGGCTCCCTGATATCACCATGCTACCCACACCTACCTGTCTATGCGGCTCCTTGCCTGAGAGGTCAGTGCAGACCACTACACTCGTCCCCCTGGAATTGTAAGTCTTTTAATGCTTACAATTACATACATGCAGGCAATGCACTTACATATACATACACAGGGTAGGTTCAACAACTCTATAGCGTGTAGCTTGTACAGGATCATGGTCACGGCAACCACTGTCGTGGGGGTGATGAAAATGGGAAATATTGCGCCTAGAGCAGGACTCGAATCCACATCTCTTTGCATTCCGGGCCAGTGTGATAACCATTACACCACCTAGGCTCCATGATATCACCATGCTACCCACGCCTACCTGTCTATGCGGCTCCTTTCCTGAGAGGTCAGTGCAGACCACTACATATCTTATAGGTGACCGTATAAGTGATATATGTACATATATATATAGAGAGAGAGAACGAGAGAGAGAGAGAGATAGAGAGAAAGGGGAGAGAGAAAAACGGTGATAGAGAGACAGAGAGAGAGAGGGTGACAGAAAGAGAGACACAGACCGAGAAAGGCAGATCTGACATAACTGTCTATTCTCAATGAAGAAGGCACACCGAACCAGCATTGAGCTGGGGAACACTACTAGTACTACACTGGCGGTTTGCTGTCGTCGTCTGGGTGGGTGGCGCCAACCAAAGGTGAACGGTGCGTCAGAAGATTGTATAATACTATATGTCCCTTACTGTGGAGACACAATATAAGGGCGACAGGGGAAGTGGCGGGCGACAGAACGGGATAGCCAAATCGGGTGTGCAACTGGATATTCTATATTAAATTATTGCTATAATATGCTGTGATAAGTAGAGATAAGACAACGTATAACTCGAGACTATTAGTCTGAATGGTCCCAAGAAGACCCACCGTTTACAGTTTTGATAAAGTAATTTTTGTTAACACAGACCTGGCTAAGGGAGATGGCGGCCCGCTGGACACTGGAGCCAGAATCAGTTGGTGCATACTTTATAGTAGTAGGCTAGGCCAAATTTCAGCCTACGTTGACCCCCTGCGCCCCAGCACGGCGGACACACTAAGCAATGGAAAGTAGGAACAGAATACTGGAGTATTCTATATTTCATAATTTTTTTATTAAAGATTTGATCATATATATTTCGAAACATTTGTTATTTATATTCGTATATGTTCATATACAGCACACACACATATATATATATATATTAATATGTATGTATGTGTATGTGATGTATAACGCATTATGCGAGTATAAAGGCGTGGAAGGGAATTAACCCCTCTTAATTATTATTATGTGCTAATTATTGTTATTATTACAATACATACTGTACTGCCTCCTCCATCTCGCGACTGGTGGCGCCACCCCCGGCTGCGCCCGGTACCCGCCTACCCTGAATACATCACTCGCGTCTGGACTGATGATTTTAAGGATGCCGCCCATGTCGCTAATGATACGGCCATCCGCAAGAAGGCGGAGGCACATGGCTTCTTAGCTTTCTCTGAGGCATTCCAGGGGGCGAGCGTGATCCACTATTGGGCCCAACAGATGAAATATAAATGAGGGGCCACTGGTGGGAGTAAACGCACGGGTAGGACGGGCGGTAGTAAGAGGGCTTGTTTCCACTGGAACCGTGACGCAGGCTGCCCGAAATCTGAGGAAAACTGCGGTTATAGCCATAGCTGTGGAAAATGCGGGAACAGATCTCACAAGCAGTCTAAATGCACCCGGGACTGACGATTTAGCTCCTCTACCTCGGACGGTGATGGGAAAAACATCATGATAGACAGTGCCGTTAGTGTACATGTGAACAGTGTTGGGGGCAGTATTACTGACTTCGATCCTGAAAAACCTGTACTTGTGACTGACCGAATTATTTCTGCCAACTTCCACCATGATAAGAATGTCTGCATTAAAACCGATGATCCCGATCTTGTTGCTCGTATTGCTGAATGCCATGTTGAAAAACCTGTACTCGTAATTGACCAGCACAACTCTGCAGAGGGCCACCATCACAATAATGTTTCCATTACAACCGATGATCAGGTCCATGTTACTCGTATAAAACACACTTCATTAGATGGCACTTTTCCTACTCATGACCTGTCCATACATGCTCGTCCTGACCATGGTGAGCATGCCCGGGGGGAGGGAAAATTCAAAACAAGCGTAAGAATGATAAAACCTGTTACAAATTGTGAAATATTGCTTTCCGACGGAACTACCGCCGCTTGTCTTTCTTGTAATTGTAACTCCGTCTCTTACAGCGCCGGTGGCAATACTTGCACCAGTCTGAGCAATGCACTAGCCACACCCTGCATAGTTTAATTATTGGGGAAAATGATCCTGATAATACCAAAAGGCACACTGGTGGCCGAGGCCGCCTCCACAGAGACAACCCAGAGGGTGTGGGGGACGCTATCTATGACAAAACCAACGAGACCACTAGTCTCACTAATACACAAAACCACTGCCACGAGGCCGATGGTGGCGACTACCGCACCTATGTCTCGGGTGAGAACGATAATGTTCCGGGTAGTAACACAGAATTTACGACTAGACAAGGACGCTCCCATGTTAACAGCCCAGAGGCAATGGGGGACGCCGAAACAGCTATTAATACCACACATCTGAACACGGGTGGCAGCGTTCATGACACTCACGATAATGATAATTTCCACAGCAACTGTTCGGAGGGCGGGGGGGACATTTTTCTTAATAGAATCACTGCCACCCCAAAACAGAATAGTGGTGAAATTCGGGTAGTGAGAAAAAATGATGCAGGTCGTGCTGTCGTAAATCACGGTAGGGATGGCAGCTGCCATGACGCTTGCCCGGGGGATGCTAGTGCGACCACCCCCCGGCCCCCCCGACACAGCGAATCACCGCAACTACAGTCCGGCGGATACCGACCCCTCAGATGTCATAACTGCCAGCTGTCATAACACCCCCCCTTATGCTGCCACCCCCGATGCCTCCGGGAGCGGCGCCGACCCCCGCCAACTGGGCTGTGACCTAATTAAAGGCTGGGTAGACCCTCCGGGTGCCACTGCGGAAGATTGCCTGGCCGTTGAATATATCGGCAAAAAAGACTGTGTCCTTATAGTATCCATAAGGGAAAACCTTGATCAACCCCCCTTCACCTTTAATATCTCTGAAAATTGTGTAAGGGGTTGCTGTATTTGTGCCCACCGGGTTGC
Source organism: Branchipolynoe longqiensis (assembly GCA_030323885.1). NCBI lineage: Eukaryota > Metazoa > Annelida > Polychaeta > Phyllodocida > Polynoidae > Branchipolynoe > Branchipolynoe longqiensis. Next base: position 150,615,464 of record CM059186.1, read on the forward strand.
TGGCTGCACCGCGCAGCTCCGCCCCTGCCGGATTTTTTGTGAACTTTTTCTTAGAGGTGACACTGACCCTGATTGGCAATACATACTCCGGGGGGTCGTGTTCGGTTTCTCAGTAATCAATCCCGATTGCGGCGCCACCTATGTTCCCAGGTTCAGGGCCGTCCGCGACCCGACTGACAGGAAAATTGTTACCGACAAACTTGTCAGCGAAATTAAACAGGGTTGTGTCTCCGTAGTTGATGTCCCTCCCACTTGTGTCCACAACATATTCTGTGTGCCAAAAGACGACGGTGGAGGCCACACGATTGTCGATTGTAGCCGCCCGATCGGCTGTTCTGTTAACAGCTTCACAAACAATGTATGCAGTAAGTTCTCTTCCAGGAGCGTCGACGATGTCGTCGAGGTGATGGAGCAGGGGGATTTCATGTCCACTGTCGATATTAAAGACGCTTATTGTGCAGTGTGTATTCACCCCCGTGATCGGGACAGACAGGGCCTCCATTGGGGTTTTGACAATGGTAATCTTGGATACTGTACTTACATGAAGGACAACAGACTGTGCATGGGGCTTTCCTCCAGCCCCTACGTTTTCAGCAAACTCTCAGACTTTATTGTCCGCTGTGCTACCCGCGAAGGCGTCACTAGAGTCGTTAATTATCTCGATGACTACTGTATCATAAGCCCAAGCCTTGATGAGGGCTGCAGAGACCAGGCCATAGTGGTAGCAATACTGAGGAGGGTCGGTTTCTTTGTCAGCTTTAAGAAGCTATGCTCCCCTAACACTACAACTAGATTCCTCGGTATTGACATAGACTCCATCGCCCTTGAGGTGAGACTCCCCAATGACAAACTAGACAAACTCATGGCGACTCTCAACCAAGTAAAAGGCCGGAAAAAAGTCCCACATAGGGAACTCGAGAGACTGGGGGGGATCCTCGCCCACTGCAGCAAGGTGGTAACGGGGGGAAGGACCTTCTGTAGACGAATATATGATGCCATAGGCAGTGTCAGGGAGCCATACCATAGGGTCAGGCTATCAGGCGACTTCCACGAGGACATTGACTGGTGGTGCGGATTTGCCTCTTGTTTTAATGGGAAGGCCAGGATCCTTGGGCGTTTCGCCACCCACATATCCACTTACAGTGACGCCTCTGATTTCGGCTACGGGGCCCTTCATGGTTATGACTGGGTGGCGGGAGCTTTCAACCCGGCCGATGATCACCTCCTGGGAGAGGCCCTGGGACACCACCACACCCCCCAGGATAAAAACTGCTCATCGGCTCACATTAATATTCGTGAGATGTGGGCCGCCTATGCTGCGGCCGCCAGATGGGGCGACACCTGGAGGGATTGTGCAGTGGTAATGGTGACCGACAGCACGACTGTCAGAGCAGCTCTGAACTCGGGCCGCTCTAGGAGCCCTGAAATTATGCACTATCTGAGGAGGCTCTTCTGGTTGGCCTCCGAGAACAATTTTGAGTTCTCATCCATATTTATAGGTAGCAACGACAATGTGATATGCGATGCCCTGAGCAGGCTCGATAATGACGCGAGCGGAAACCGCATCTCTGGCGCTGACCCTGCCCGCAGCCTCTGCTGCCACAAAATCCTCACTAATTTTGCTTTCCACGGTTCCAGGAGTGGAGACCCTGAAGAAGGAGCAGCTCATCTTCCTGAGCCACTCATATGCCCCAAACTCCGCCTCGACACGGGGTGTGCAGGTGAGGAAGTACCTGGAGTTTGTGGAGGACTTCTCGGAAACCCACTCCCCTCTGCCATGCCCACCAGCGCAGGTGGCCCTTTATGCCACCTGGCTTGCCCGGACCTTGAAGTACTCCTCGGTCCTCAACTACTTAAGCGGTTTGAATAACTTCCTGAGGCAGAGAGGCGCGGAGCCCATTGCATACACAAGCTACTTGGTAGCCTCGACCCTGCGGGGGATTAGGCGGGAGAGGGCCGCGCCCCCCAGACAGGCGGCTCCCTTATTGCCAGCAACCCTTCTCCGCATCTTCTCCTTCCTCTCCTCCTCCCCAGACCACACGGCCTGGAGGGCTGCCCTCCTCTGCAGCTTCCGGGCCCTGCCCCGGAAGTGCCATGTGACCCTCTCCGATTCCTCCCTCCTCCGGGGGGACTTCAGATTTTTCCCATGGCGTATGATCCTTTCCATTCGCCGCTCCAAGACCATCCAATTCAAAGGGCGAGTGTTGGAGATCCCTGTTGCACGCTGCGAAAATACTGCTCTATGCGCAGTTCACTGGTGCGAGCGCCACTTCGAGCAGCTCCCCGCGGCCCTCGGGGACTCTGCCTTTAGGATCCCTACCCTGGGGGGAGGTTCCCACCCCATGACTTACAAGATTTACCAATACACCCTCAGAATCTTTGCTGCTAGGGTGGGACTCGACCCCTCCTCCATCTCCTTGCACTCACTCCGTCGGGGTGGATGCACATTTCTCTCCTTGTGTGGTGCAACCATAGAAGAGCTCCGCACCAGGGGGGACTGGTGCACTGACACGGTATTTACCTACTTAAAAACCCCTTTGTCCATGCGGGTCATGAATGACATGCCCATGGCCACCTCCCTGGCCAGCACAGCTATACCTGCAGAATATTAGTGGTCTGGAGGATCCCCGGATCTTTGGCTGATATTCCTAGCCAGAGAATATATAACTCATACCACTACTTTCTCTTGTTCTTGTTCCTTTGTACTGTAGCCGGCCTTTATGTGATGTATAACGCATTATGCGAGTATAAAGGCGTGGAAGGGAATTAACCCCTCTTAATTATTATTATGTGCTAATTATTGTTATTATTACAATACATACTGTACTGCCTCCTCCATCTCGTGACTGGTGGCGCCACCCCCGGCTGCGCCCGGTACCCGCCTACCCTGAATACATCACTCGCGTCGGGAAATTTTGTCCTTTTATTGTTAGGCTGATATTCCTAGCCAGAGAATATATAACTCATACCACTACTTTCTCTTGTTCTTGTTCCTTGTACTGTAGCCGGCCTTTATATATGTATATATATCTATGTGCATGTATATGCATACATGTATGTATATATACATACATGTATGTATATACACATACAATTACAATTACCTACACACCTATAATTAATGGACGCGGTGGCTGAATCGCTATAGCGCTGGCCTCCCGTGTGAGAAATCAGGAGTTCGATTCCGGGTCGAGTCAAACCAATGACTTACAAAATTGATACTTGTCACTTCCTAGCTTGGTGGTCAGCATTAATAGAATGGAGCAAGGACTGGTTAGCTCAGTGTCAGGATAATGTGACTGAGTGGGATATCGGGCCATAGTGCTGGCAGCCTGGTTTCCCAGTGGGACAGCACCATAAAGTTGTAATGAGTGTGCACTGTAACAAGTTGGTATCCATCCTGATATGACGTTAGATGTTGCCAAGACGTAAACTTCCAACAACCAACCAACCACACCGACAGTGCATACATGCCTGTTATATAATGGAGGTGTCAATGGGGATGGGGGAGGCGGGAGCGGGTGGGGGTGGGCGGAGGGGGGTGTACAGGCCAACTGCCTTGTATTTATAAGGTCGGGTAGACACTAGTGTCAGCCCATATGCAGGGAACATGAGGCGTGTAGGCACACCACCCCACAACACAGACCGGACATGTGGAAAACTATGCCTAAAGCGCGCACACAGACACACAGACACACAAACACACAGACACACAAGCACACATGAGTCAGTTAGCAGGAAAGGGGCTGACGCGAGGCTGTGGCATGCTGTGTGTCTTTCCAGCTTGTTAGGTAATTTATTCGTTGGATGATATTCAGCCGGGCAAGACAGGCACACCGTTGTCTTCTTACGTGGATAACTTTGTCTTCAAATACACACATACACACACACACACACACGCACACACACGCACACACACACACCTGGATCAGTTGAGCGGTACCCGGATTGCCCAAACTAGGAGTACCCGGGATCACCGAGTGTTCAGAAATCCATACATCTGGATCATCTGTTGAGCATTCGGACACTTAGACCGAGATTAGCTGGTCTTCGGAGACCCAGCCAATGATCAGCTGATCGGTAGTCGGATTACCTGGCCTTCAGACACCCAGGGCCCGGATTGTCTGCCCTCAAACACCCAGCGCCTGGATTGTCTGCCTTCAGAGACCCAGTGCCCGGATTTTCTGGCCTTCAGACACCCAGTGCCCGGATTGTCGGCCCTCAACACACCCCGATGTCGCCCAGACATAGTATCTGCCCTCACAGACACCAAGTACCCCGGATTATGTCCTGACCCATCCGATGCTATACACCTATCTACCGCCGGATTGTCTGCCCTCAGACACCCAGTACCCGGATTATCTGGCCTTCAGACACCCAGTACCCGGATTGTCTGCCCTCAAACACCAAGTACCCGGATTGTCTGACCTTCAGACACCCAGTACCCGGATTGTCTGACCTTCAGACATCCAGTACCCGGACTGTCTGACCTTCAGACACCCAGTACCCGGATTGTCTGACCTTCAGACACACAGTGCCCGGATTGTCTGGCCCTGAGACACCCAGTACCCAGATTGTCTGGCCCTCAGAGACATAATTACGGATTCTCTGGCCCTCAGACACCCAGTACCCGGATTGACTACCCTCAGATACCAAATACCCAGATTGTCTACCCTCAGACACCCAATACCAAGATTATCTGGCCCTCAGACCCCTAATATCCGGATTGTTTGTCCCTCAGACACCCAGTTCCCAGATTATCTTGCCCTCAGACACCTAATACCCGGATTGTTTGGCCCTCAGAGACCTAATTATCGACTGTCCGGCCCTCAGACACACATTACCCAGATTGTCTGACCGTCAGACACCCAGTGCCCAGATTATCTCGCCCTCGGATACCAAATACCCGGATTGTCTGGCCCTCAGACACTCATTACCCAGATTGTCTGGCCCTCAGAGATCTAATTACGGATTGTCTGCCTTCAGACATCCAGTGCCCTGATTGTCTAGTCCTCAGACACCCAGGCCACCTCATGTTCAGAGACCACCCCGTCGTTCCGCCTGTGTCCATGTACATCTCAATGGCGAAGCCATTCTTTAAATCCCTCTTCAAGAAGCGCTCCAGCAAGAATGCTTCCCTCTCCTGTGTGGCGGAAAGGAAGGAGCGCAGCACTCCCAGCAAGGGCGAGGCGTGTGCACCTCGCACTAGCTACTTCCGGTACCAGGTGCGAGGGCCTTGGCCTCTTCTATAGAACGGGGGGGGGGGGGGTACAGGTGGGGGGTGGGGTGGGGGGGGGCATTGTGTGTGTATGCATGAAGGAACCTCCAGAGGCTGTTCACATGCATTCAGGAGCTGTGTGTGTCTTGTGATGTGTCTTGTGTGTGTCTTGTGTGTGGGTGTCTTGTGTGTGTGTCTTTATTGCACCCATGATGCCGACCGAGGTTTCATGAGGGTTTTTTTGTGGTTTTTATTTGGGGGGGGTGGAGTTTATGTCCTAGCAACATCTATGGTCATATCAGGACGGGTAACCTCACTAGATGAATTATAATATTTCTTAAATATTAATGTTGGTCCCCATTATATCGATGCACAATACCTGAAGTTGAGACTGTATGGCCGAGTTAATAAAGCTTTGCTAGATTCTGGCTTCTCATGATTTACAGGATAATATAGCATGCGCAAACAGGGCCCGTACGTTAGCTTTATAAGTTACTTGCCCGTGGGGCAAGTAGAACCAACCATCTTGCCATCTCTACTTGTCCCATATTTCAAAAGTAATTTATTCTGATTCTGAAGCCCCCGAAGTGGCAGGCAGACCTTGCGATCTGCACTGAGGGCGAAGCCTTCCAGTGGATCCTTGGAAGACATTTTGTTATGCACATTGGAGGTATTGCTGAATTGGTTTTTTCCCCTGAAGCAAAACTTAAAAGGAAGGGTCAAGGGTACCCCCCCCCCCCGCCCCCCTAAAGTATCACTGAACTTGTCCGGCGGGCTGACTTCCTTTTGAATTAACTTGTTCCCATTTTGCTATCTACTTGTCCCGTAAAATGGGTACATCGGTACCATCGAGCCCTGCCATGAATGGTGTCACAGGAAGCACGGCTTGAGGCTGGTAAATAATGCACACTGTGAATAGCACCATGTGTGTACATTGGGATGTGAGCAGTGCTTTGCTATCTCTGATTCATGCAGTACATTTCTTACTTTGACAATACTTTCTCTGTGCGCGTTTTGCCGTAGTCGCACAAAAATAACTATCCTCGTCAAACAAAGATTGTGTCATTTGCACACACACCCGCCTCCAACCCTTCCTAGGCTTGCTTTTGTGGGGATTTCTATTTTTTTAATGGATGGGGGTGTTGGCTTTTCGTTTAGCAAATTTGTTATATTCCTAAATAACGGGCAGGAAGTTCACCCACAGGGGGATGCCAAGCATGGCCTGCCCTATTTCAAATACTAGACTTGTTTTGTACCATTATAGGAAGATACGTCTTTGATTGAATTCTTTACAGCGTGAGTTTTCCTTTTCAAGTTTTTAAATTATTGAGGCTGTATTTATACTGTCCATAGCATATAAGCCCGGGTACCCAGGCTTGTTTTCAATGCTGGCCAGTTGTAGTGTTGGTGTTATCTTACCACACAGCTGCTGATTCTTTTTATTTTTTTTTTTTATTGAGGCTGTATTTATACTGTCCATAGCATATAAGCCCGGGTACCCAGGCTTGTTTTCAATGCTGGCCAGTTGTAGTGTTGGTGTTATCTTACCACACAGTGGCTGCTGATAAGGTATTTGATTGCCTGCATTTCAGTAGCAGATAGATAATTGGTTGGTATGGTTAATAGCCTATGTTAGTTTTTTTTAAATTTTCTTGGTATATATGTATTTATTTTTTCTACTCTTATTACTAGACTAGCCTACTCCTATTTACATATCATAGGCTTGTACGTAGCTGTGTGGTGTGTTATCTGGCTACTTTTGGCATGGTTACCTTCCATTGGGCGTCCCGCTGGTGGGCCGTGACATATCACACGCCCCTTTGCAGTGCAGCTTATTGGGGGTTTCCTAGCCATAATTTGCACAGATATTTTTTGTAAGTTTTTAGGTCAGGAATTTGTCGTTCCTTTGCCGTTTGGGCATTCCACAGCTTGGCAGCCATTTCCAGCGTGCTTCTCTCATGAGCTTTTATTTGACTTCTTGTCTGCTTTAGTAGTGGCGCATTATTTGCTCTAGTAGCCCTTTGTGGTTTTGTTAGGAGTTTATTGTTTTGACTATAGCTATATGCTAATGTTTTCAAGTGAATTATTCTCCTATTTTCTAGTAATTTCACTTTGGTTCTTTTGTGTATGTCATAGGTGGGGTGCAGCTTGTCTACTCTTAGACAGATTTTTAGGGCTCTGTTCTGCAGTATTTGCAGTTTTTTTAGTAGTTCTTTTCTCGCACCCATGTAGTTTACATCTCCATAGTCAAAATAGGGGAGCACCATGCCCTTGAAGATTTGTATTGACATTTCTTGTGTCATGTAGTCTCTTAGCTTTGCAAATAGCCACAGTTTGTGGTTTACTTTCTGGATAATTTTATTTATACATAGGTTGTAGTTTAGTTGGCTGTCCAACTCAAGGCCTATGTATTTGTAATGGTCTACATTTTCTAATGTTTGGTTTCCTAACTTACAGTGTAGTTTTCTTTCTGGCATTTGTTTATGCGAGAAGAATAATAGTATAAGACTAGCAGGGCGTTCAGAGTAATCTGATATGTCTATTCATTTATAGAAGTGTATATCTTGTGTGCCTGTGTGAGGGGGGGGGGGTTATGGCTAAGAATAATGACTGAGACCTTGCCACGAGATATGTCGATACACAAATCATAACCCTGGTCATGTCAACGCAAAGGCCTTCTGATTGTTTATATTTGCATAATTCGTATACGCCATGTATATATATATATAATGTATGCATACATACATGCATACATACATATATACATACATACATGTTTATACAAACATACATACATGCATACATACATACATACATACATACATACATGCATACATACATACATACATACATACATGCATACATACATACATACATACATACATGGCATAAATACATTTATATAGATATTTAGTCATTTATTTATGATGTTTATCTAATGACGATATAGTTAAAATACCTCTAGTGCAACGACCCAGAACCTCTGAGGGAGTGGTAGATTTGTTGACTAACTGAAATGAAAACCCCACCAAAGGGTGGAGTAACAGAGTTTTTGCTTATTTATAGTAGTGTGAGAGTATGAGTAAGTGATTGTGGTTTTATTTCCTAGACTCATCTGACATAATATCACCACCTACATTGGCGTGTGACATGTGCGCACTCTTTTTGGCTTTAGAGTGCTGCCCAGCTGAAATACAGTGCCATTGGCCTCATATGATATCCAAATCAGTCGCGTTATCATGATACTCAGCCAAACAGTAATGGGCATAACCAGGTGAGGGAGCGAGAGTGAATCATTGTTGTCAATGTCAGACTTTAGTTTGACTCAGTCAAGGATCGAAAAAACGACCTTCCTTAAATAGCTTGGACGCAACATCACTAGCCCATCCTATGCGGTTTATTTATACCCCAGTCACACTACTGCTTGCCACCACTTTGCATCCAAAAAAGAAGGTTGGTTTCAAAATGGTCGCAAAATGGTCGCAAGTGGTCGCAAAGTTGTCACAAAATGGTCTTCAGTTGTCGCCGACCTCCTTGCGACCATTTTGGTCACAAGGAGGATGTAGCTACTGCACTAAAAACAAAGTAGTCACTGAGAGGACAATGCAGACTATTTCACAAGTCTATCACCTCAAGAAGATGTTCAATTATACCCCCCCCCCCCCCCCCCCCCCACATGAGACTAACTATTGATATGCTAGTCTACCATAGATAACCCCACCCTTCATGCTTTCTTTCTTGTTTTTGGTCTATTTTTTCTTCTTTTATTTCCTTCTTTACCTGTTCATTTATATTAATAATTTGCAATATATTAATACTCTGTAGTTGTCCATTTATATTGTTATAACTTTATTTAGTGTCTTGCGATCACATTTGTCATTAGGGCTGGAAGACAGCATGTTATTGAGAGGAATCAAACCACTGGGGGGGGGTGGATACCGGACCCATTACTAAGGGGTGTCTGACCAGACGGGATGGCTGAATGAGTTGAGCGTTCGTCTCCCGTTTTGGTAGATCGTGGGATTCGAACCTATGGTCGAGTCAAACCTAATGACTTCAAAATTTATACTGGTCACTTCCTAGCCAGGTGCTAGGCATTATTAGGATAGGGCAAGGACTGGTTGGCTCAGTGTCAGGATAATGTGACTGAGTGGGATATTAAGTTATAGTGCTGATGGCCTGGTTTCTCAGTGGGGAAGCACTATTAAGTCCCCATGAGTCCGCACTGTCACAAGTTGGTACGCATCCTGATATGACCATAGATGCTGACAGGATGTAAAACTCCAACAACGAACCAACCAGCCAACCAAGGGGTGTCTGAGAACTAGACTATTGTATGAAATGGTGTCAGTCAGTCAGTCAGCGTAGATGTGTGACTCCTTACAGCCCAACTGTACGCTCACCATGCTAAAACGTGAATAACCACGACCAGGACAACTGTGCATATATCCGCAAGTATCTTTGTCTAATGTGACTATTTATATCTTCTATGATGTGATGCTACCTATTTATTCCATAGGAGTTATGTATGGCCTAATCTAGGCCTGGCGCATTGGGGGGAAAGGATGTGACTATTTGAAGCACTCAGACTTAAGTTAATGATCCCATCTGTGAAGCAGTGTAATAGAATGGCGTGAACCAAGGAACAGTCACATATATTCTGGTAGGTCGTGGGATTCGAACTCCCGGATTCAAAGCCTGGATGAGTCAAACCAATGACTTAAAAATGGATACTTGTCGCTACCTAGCCTGGTGCTCGGCAATACTAGGATAGGGCAAGGAATAATGGAATGAGGAAGACCAATTATTCACAATTGAAATTTACCCTGCTTAATCAACTAATGTACAACAAAAAAAGGTCCCTCTATGGAACATTAATGAAGTAAAGCAGTAAATTTGATAAATGTAGGATTATGAGCAGACACTCCACAACAGTAGATACGTATGATTAAGTCGCCGATATAAACATCATGAACCCTCCGTTGAATACATGTGAGATTAAAATCTGGTTCTATACCATATAGTCCTTCCCTGCATGACGTCAGAGAACAGGGATCTCTGAGCTCCAGTGCAGTAGGCAGAGACCACCCTTTCCAGAAGCCAAATAGTAATACACTGAACATGCTGAACTTGAAGATATCAGAATATATCACTGATGAATATTACTCCTGTGTGTGAGACGCTAGGGGGGGGGGCACCCGGATACATTAGCAGGGATGAAAGATCTCCGCGATTGCGCGAATTTCCGGGATTTTTCAATCCCGCAGCATCATCAGCGCAGATCTAAACTAATACGTGGTGCAGATATACTACTACCATACATGCTTCAAACAGTGCAGCACTGTCAGCGTATACCAATATATATGAAACCTGACTTTAATGATTTGCAATATATTAATACTCTGTAGTTGTCCATTTATATTGTTATAACTCTATTTAGTGTCTTGCGATCGCATTTGTCATTAGGGCTGGAATACAGCATGCTATTGAGAGGAATAAAACCACTGGGGGAGGGGGTGGATACCGGACCCATTACTAAGGGGTGTCTGACCAGACGGGATGGCCGAATGAGTTGAGCGTTCGTCTCCCGTTTTGGTAGATCGTGGGATTCGAACCAATGGTCGAGTCAAACCTAATGACTTCAAAATGTATACTGGTCACTTCCTAGCCAGGCGCTCGGCATTATTAGGATAGGGCAAGGACTGGTTGGCTCAGTGTCAGGATAATGTGACTGAGTGGGATATTAAGTTATAGTGCTGATGGCCTGGTTTCTCAGTGGGGAGGCACTATTAAGTCCCCATGAGTTCGCACTGTCACAAGTTGGTACGCATCCTGATATGACCATAGATGCTGGCAGGACGTAAAACTCCAACAACGAACCAACCAACCAACCAAGGGGTGTCTGAGAACTAGACTATTGTATGAAATGGTGTCAGTCAGTCAGTCAGCGAGGATATGTGACTCCTTACAGCCCAACTATACACTCACCATGCTAACAGGTGAATAACCACGACCAGGACAACTGTGTATATATCCGCAAGTATCTTTGTCTAATGTGACTATTTATATCTTCTATGATGTGATGCTACCTATTTATTCCATAGGAGTTATGTATGGCCTAATCTAGGCCTGGCGCATTGGGGGGAAAGGCTGTGACTATTTGAAGCACTCAGACTTAAGTTAATGACCCCATCTGTGAAGCAGTGTAATAGAATGGCGTGAACCAAGGAACAGTCACATATATTCTGGTAGGTCGTGGGATTCGAACTCCCGGATTCAAAGCCTGGATGAGTCAAACCAATGACTTAAAAATGGATACTTGTCGCTACCTAGCCTGGTGCTCGGCAATACTAGGATAGGGCAAGGAATAATGGAATGAGGAAGACCAATTATTCGCAATTGAAATTTACCCTGCTTAATCAACTAATGTACAACAAAAAAAGGTCCCTCTATGGAACATTAATGAAGTAAAGCAGTAAATTTGATAAATGTAGGATTATGAGCAGACACTCCACAACAGTAGATACGTATGATTAAGTCGCCGATATAAACATCATGAACCCTCCGTTGAATACATGTGAGATTAAAATCTGGTTCTATACCATATAGTCCTTCCCTGCATGACGTCAGAGAACAGGGATCTCTGAGCTCCAGTGCAGTAGGCAGAGACCACCCTTTCCAGAAGCCAAATAGTAATACACTGAACATGCTGAACTTGAAGATATCAGAATATATCACTGATGAATATTACTCCTGTGTGTGAGACGCTAGGGGGGGGGGGCACCCGGATACATCAGCAGGGATGAAAGATCTCCGCGATTGCGCGAATTTCCGGGATTTTTCAATCCCGCAGCATCATCAGCGCAGATCTAAACTAATACGTGGTGCAGATATACTACTACCATACATGCTTCAAACGGTGCAGCACTATCAGCGTATACCAATATATATGAAACCTGACTTCCGGAAATTTTCCACGATTGCCTGACAGTGCTAAGCCTGTGGTAGAATATCCGCAATTCCGCTTTTTTTTCCCAGAGATCACTTTCATCCCTGCATTACCCCGACAGATGGGGGGAGGGGCACTCCACCACAGCACCCCTGGAAGAATAATAATAAAGTATATGTTCCCCTACACTTTATACTTGAATAATGTGTTATACATCAAACACACCACACATATTATTATATATATATATATATATATATAATATATATTTATATATATATATTATATATATAATTCTTCGGGCGCGGATGACACAGTGTAGCGGGCCGGTGGCGTCGGAATCGGTCACGTGGAGGGGGGGGGGGGGATATATCAAGTAAGCACCCAATTAATAATAAAGGAGTAAATAAACACGTAATTCGCCTTACGTGCCTTTATACTCGCATAATGTTTATGCATCACATAGGATATGAGGGGTAAAGTGGTTAAGTGTGCGCGGGTCTTGATTGTTGAAGTCATGTTACTGGACCTTTAAACGCTGGCTTGTTCTTTGCAGGAGAAGATGCACGCCTTGCCGTCCGAGTGGCGCCTGGTCGAGGCGGAGGGGCGCGCCCTCCCCCTCCCACGCACCATGCTCTTCCTCGGCAGGGACGATTGCGACATCAACATACCCGTGAGTATGGCCATGCCCCCCCCCCCCTCCTCACTCACCCACACCATGTTCCTTCCGCACTTGTGCTTCAGATTAGGTAGCGACAAGTATTCAAATGTCAATTATTGTTTTGAAGGTCTTAAGGTTTTGAGTTTCTGTCAATATTTTAGATTAATATATTAGGTTGGTTGTTATTATCTATCTTACTTTAGTTTAAAATAACTTTGCTTTAAGTTTAAAACGACTAACTAATGAGATTTATGAAGAATAAACATGACAAATTAATTTGGGCATGCTTCTCATAGCTCTGATCCCATAGGCTTCAGCAGCAACGGGTTCTATTACATTGTCTTAGTATGTACCCTTCTATGTAGCATCAAATGCTTAATTACGCGCACCAGTATCTAAGTAGGTCATGCAGGTTCAAGGACCCCGGTTATGCATCGATTTAACCTGCAGCTGGTGGATTGTTGCTAAGGTAGTTTCTGTGCAAACCATAAAAACTACATAGTCTGATAAAAACATCAAATTTTCGAAAAGCAAAACAATTATATTTTATCCTACATATCCAACTTAGATACTGGTGTACTCATTAAGAATTTCTTGCTGCATAGAAGAAATACTAAGTCAATTTAATATAACCTGTCCCTGCTGAACCCCATGGTGTCTAGCATTTCAACTTTAACACCAACGTTAATTTAGCATGTTTTTACATCAAATATCTTCAAAGTTAACCATTTTAAATAAAGGTTACTTCAAACTAAAGTAAAAGAGATTTCAATGACCAACCTGATATATATTTATAGTAGTCTGCACTGACCTCTCAGGCAAGTAACCTCATAGACAGGTAGGCATGGGTAGTATGGTGATATCAGAGAGCCTAGGTGGTGTAATGGTTAGCACACTGGCCCGGAATGCAAAGAGATGTGGGTTTGAGTCCCGCTCTAGGCGCAATACTTCCCATTTTCATCACCCCCCCACAACACTGGTTGCCGTGACCATGATCCTATACATGCTATGCACTGTATGGTTGTTGAATCTGCCCTGTGTATGTATGTGTAAGTGCATTGCCTGTATGTATGTAATTGTAAGCATTAAACGACTTACAATTCCAGGGGGAAGAGTGTAGTAGTCTGCACTGACCTCTCAGGCAAGTAACCACATAGACAGGTAGGCGTGGGTAGTATGTTGATATCAGAGAGCCTAGGTGGTGTAATAGTTAGCACACTGGCCCGGAATGCAAAGAGATGTGGGTTCGAGTCCCGCTCTAGGCGCAATACTTCCCATTTTCATCACCCCCTACGACATATTTAATAAAGATGGCCGGGACTCAAAATCATTGGATTATGCAGCTATAGTAGTCCACAATGAATCTCCACTACCACACGGTGGCGGTGGTGACTTCACTGAGCCCTGTTTACTAGGAAGTAGCAACAGGTGGCAGCACGCTAGCAAGAACAGTCCCAATGGTGGACTGTTCCACCCATTGCTAGTGCCCCCCTACCTGCCTAGGGAGGTTAGGTGCCACCTGGCTGGGCAGTGACAGGTCATTCCTATTCTGACTTTGGTGGAATAAACTATGGAATACCCTGTGGTTTGAAGTTATCTCAGTGTTACTCCTTTCATTCCTCAAGTAGAGTAGGCCACGGTCCACCACACAATCAAATAAAAGTAACCTCGCTCAAACTCCACTGATGCATTTATCTAACTTAGGGCTCGATGGTGGCTAAGGCAGATTCTGTGCTTACCATTAATTCTTATCCGATCCGACTTCTGTAAGTTGTGTGTGGAGGTGGTGGGGGTGAAAAAGTAATCAGTTTTTCTCTTTTTCTTTTTAATATAAAAAATAAAATAACGAAGGTGGTGAAAAGGTAATCAATTTTTCTATTTAAAAAATAAAATAAAAAGAGCAAAAGAGCAAAAGAGCAAATTATTGAACAAAGTGAAATAGAAGGAAAAAAACACACCAAACACTGGCTCACATGACCTGCAACGTAAGCTGTATGGCAACAACGTGGGAACCACTTCTGTGTTCTGGGTCAGTGAGAGAAAAATACCCATTGATCAACAGGATCTAGCCGATACCCGGCCCAGACTGCGAATTTCATCTGGTGCTGAGTGTTGTGGGAAAATCTTAGGCTTGAATGTAATCATATAATGTTATTTACTCAGACAGAGACTCCACACACCGGAAGTGTGCCCATTGAAATGGGAGCATGCGTTTGTTTGACTGAGCATAATTACGAAGGCAGAGGCGGAATCGGTCTTTATCGAGCATAAAAACATTTTGTATCATTCACTTGTCATTTCAGGTCAATCATTCACAGGTTATTTCAGGTCAATTGGTCACTTTCAGATCACTCCCCGCCCCCCCCCCCCCTCCCCGAGTCATTTCGTGCAGTGTCCTTTTTCTGATGGGCCAGGCTCGAACCCTCAAGCCTAAGCTTATTACGCTTGAAGAAAGTGTGGAGGCAGTCCATGTTGATCGGGAGCAGTAGTAGAAGTGCGGAGTGGAGAGGGGTTTGATTTCGAATCTTGGGCGCGTGATCGTGTTTTGGCGGGAAGTCTGCAGCCGGGTCTCTAAGGCTAGTTCGTTTTTTGGGGTTTTTTTTTCCACAAGGTGGCTCCACCATAGCGTACCCACGCCTCCGCCCGAAATTACCCATGTTACGAATAACATGCACAATCTCTTTGGTCAGAAATGAAATGGGATACACAGGTTTTTTTTATGAAAGGGTTGGCTAGTCTCCCAAGTAACATGTATATACAGTGATACTGATGGAAATAAGCAACATTGTTCACCTGTCGCTGGGACAAGTCTGGCGTGATTTTTACTTGTCCGTCTGAATGTTCACTTATCCGCAGTATTTACCTTTATTATGGAATGGTTCCATACAAGTTATACATTTCCTATGTTGGTACTTCAGTGAAAGAAAAGTGTTCATTTATAAGAAAATTGTGTACTTTCCAATAATTTCTTTTCACTTGTCCAGACGGAAAAGCTCAAGCCATATTCTGGTTGTCCATGTCTACTCTTACTTGGCTCGGACAAGCGGACAACTTTATTTCGAACGCTGGTATATGTCTACTAAACGAATTATTTATTGTAGCGCAGGATACGGTGACTCAGTGGGTGCTTTTTGAACGGGATGTCGTGCTAGGATCATTGAATAGTTTCACTAGAATTACCAACTGTTTTTTTTTAAAAGAGTTAAATTTGGCGATATACAGATATACTTATATGTATATACATATATGTAGGGATCAAATCTCTATTTATAATCAGCCTCACGAAAAGGGGCCAATCGGTGGTCAAGTCGGCATCACAATTCTTAAAAGTGTAGTGCATTTCTTTGCTTCATATTAAATTATCCTAGAAACAAATAAGGTTATTGTATTTTCTCGACCTTTATATTCAGTATAAATTTAAGGACTTTTCACCATCTCTGTCAATGGTAAACTATAATTATACCGATCGACGCCGACATCCAATGATCGACGCCGACAACTTTAACAGATGTCAGCGTCGCAATTCTTAAAGTCTCGTGCATTTCTTTGTTTTATATTAAATTGTCCTAGAAACAAATAAGGTTGTTGTATTTTCTAGACCTTTATAGTCAGTATAAATTTAAGGACTTTCCACCATCTCTGTCAATGGTAAACTATGATTATACTGATCGACACCGACATCCATGCTCGACGCCGACAACTTCCACCGATTGGCCTCTTTTCGTGATCCTGACCCATATACATACATATATATATACATATATGGATACATATATGGATATATGTATATACACACATATCTCTTACTAAATTAAATGCTATATAAGATGAGAAAGTACTAATCAATTTCCAAATTCATAATGTTGTAATTTTAATGAGACACCATTAGAGAAACACCCTTGAACCATGACATAAGTTAATTTGGAACACACGCAGCTCTGGTGAACGTAAAGTCAGGTGAAATGAAAGCCATATATGAATAGGTCACTTGAAAGTATCAGTCCGTAAAGTTCAGTCACCATTCTTCATCTGTCCCAGCTTGACTTTTACGACGCGCCCACTCTACAACCAGATATGTATCAGTAGGCCTGAGGCTGGGATCATACTAACTGAACTTTACGAACTGGTCATTTGTTAACCGATAATTTCAAATGACCTATTCGTACCTGACTTCCATTTCACATGACTATGTTCACCAATATGGAACATGTTCCAAGCAAGACTGTGTTATGGCTCGAGGGAGTTTTCTTTCGTTCAGATTAACATATTAGGAATTTGGAAATTTATTAAGACTTGCTGATAAATCTTATTATAAAGTTATTGTCGTGGGATGTCGGAGAGGTGAGTGCAGTTCTCGACACTGTTTTACCTTTTATACCACTATTACCTAGCGATGTAACTAGCTGTGTAACTTGTATCGCGATGCGAGCTCAAACTAAATAGTAAATATCTACTACAGATATGCATTGTATGTTACCGAAATGGTTAAACGTGGAAAATATTAATGCATACTCCTAAATTACCACAGAATTTATACTTCTTGAAGTTCTAGATTCCAATGATGTGAATCCAATGATACGAATGAAATGCTTACATGCACAGAAAGGCGTGCGTGTCTTGGTTGATTGCGTCAGGGAGCCTGGATAGGCTAATGGTTAGGACATAACCTCAAAATGGCAGAAGTGTGTGTATGAATCCCAATCTCAGTGCAATTTTCCCTTGGTTTATAAATCCATGCCCCTCCACAAAAACAACCTTAAAGTTGCATGGTCCGATGAAATATTTATTTTTCAAAACCAAAACATGTATCTTAATTTGATTATATATATCCATAGATATTGGTGCATTACCAAGTGATTTGGGACAGCATATATAGAATAATCAGTGAATTTACTACCTCATCCTACTTTGAGACACCCATCACACAAGGAAACCATTATTCAATTAGGTCAATCTCGTGGCCTCAGTAGTCTTGACCCTCATTCCAAGTACCTAGTCAGGTTCCAGGATGTCCAGTGGTAGTATTGCTGGCACCATAGCCTGGGTTAATATAAAGTTGCATGGAATTTTGTATTAAATAATTGTTACAGATCTGAATAAGAGTGATGTAATAATTATGTATATTATCCGGGAACAATACATTTGATAATCATTAGGTCATCCCACGTCACATCACATGCCAAGAAACAAATGATGGCGCAATGGTGCCATCAGTAGAAAAAGAAAGGTACCCAGGCTATATTTTATTTAGGTCATTCCACATCACGTGGTCATTGCAAGATGTCAATACTGGTCATAGCGAAAGGACTTTTGGAAAGCTTGTCGAAAGTATTTTGGGTTCTTTCAGCTCAAATTGCTTCAAAACTAGTCATTTTTCCTCAAAATGACTCCGGACTAATGATTAATAGCTCATAACGATCAATTTGATATATTTATCTAAAAATTAAGACAAACATTCAAGCGCCATCGGACCATCCAACTTTAAGAGTTTATTAAAAACAAAATGCCCATCTGACATTTTGGATTTATTGTTTGGCTATCACCAGCCAGTTATAAAACCAGAGAATATCTAGGAAACACAAACACTGCCAGGGTTCATCTTCACCTTTATTTGAGTGGGATGTTTTGACTGTTTTGTTGTGCAATGTGTCATCATATTTCAAAGGCCCGCCCCAATCTATATAAGAGCCTTCTAGCCCCTCCACTACTTTCAAACCCAACTGGTCTCTGTCAATTCTCCCAATGTATATGGAAAATTACCCTCGAAATAGCTGGTTATTCATCCTCATGGATAAGAATGCTCCGTAGCTTTATGAACTGGCAGTACATGCAAATTACCATGTGCTTGGAAATAGTATTTTCTCAATGGCTATTAATCATTGCTGTTCACAATTTCAATTCAAATAGGCAACACTGCTAGAGCTAATGATTGACAGGTTAGTCACCATGGCAACTGTCCACTAGGGTGTTTACAAACAGCCACCACATGGTCAGAAACCACATGGTGCAACCCAGTAAGTGTTCTGATTGGTGAGCACAGGAGAGGATTATAAACACCAACGCTGGAGACATCACCATGAGACCTCCTGAAGTAAGATACCTCAAGCAATTAAGGGTAGGGGAGGGCCAGGGTCTCAGTTCGCAACCGACTGGTTTGTTCTGTCGTTGAGAGTCTGGCCTTTAAGAAGAGAATCATGTATTGTGGGCTTGACTTTAATGACATTTATATTGAGATGCACCTAAACCCTCCATCCGGTTCACCTGCTGATGCTATTATCGAAAAAAATTCAAATAAAGACAAAAACAAACAAAAACTCTTTAATGATGTCAGTGTCATTGGCAAACACCGACAGGATGAGAAAAAAAACACACAAAAACCTTGCATATGGTTGTCGAATACTGAATTTTAATTCTTTTAAGCTCACAAATAAAAATGTTGACATCTTTTTAAAGACCAAACTTGCATTGACAGGTCAAACCAGTCGGTTTCCAATTACGACCCTGGCCCTCAGCCACCCTTATTTGGGGCAGGCGTTCTATTTCAGGAGGTCATATTTGCTGGCTCCAGTGTTGATGTTTATGGTGTGGTACTGCGCCCACCTATCAAACCATTTACTGAATGAGGCTCTGCGGTTTTTGGTCATATGGTGGTTATTTCTAAACACTGACGACACAGTTACTATTGTGACTGACCTGACCTGTCAATCACAAAGTGTTGTGATTCGACGTTTTTATTCAACCTGTATAAAACCATGACAACCATGCATGTGGTTGCATTTTTAACTCTAGGCTACTAGGTGACGTGCACATGAGTTTATGTATTGGAATGGAATATCAAGTGAACAACAAATTAACAGTTATGAATAAGCAGTGTAGGTTGGTTTTTGGGGTTTTAAGTCCTGGAAACATCTAAGGTCATGTCAGGACGGGTACCGACTTGTGACAGTGAGCACTCATGGCGACTTCATAGTGCTTCCTCACTCGGAGACCAGGTCGCCAGCACCATGACCTGATATCCCATTCAGTCACAGTATCATGACACTGAGCCAACCAGTCCTTGCCCTATCCTAATAATGCAGAGCACCTTGCTAGGAAGCGACAAGTATCAATTTGTAAGTCATTGCTTTGACTCGATCAGGGTTCGAACCCATGGATTCGAATCCCATGTTCCACCAAAACATGTTTGCTTTTTGTTGTTTTTCGTCCTAGCAACATCTAGGGTCGTATAAGGACGGGTACCGACTTGGGACAGTGCACATTTATGCAGACTTTATAGTGCTGCCCCACTGGGAGACCAGGCCGCTAGCAACATGACCTGATATCCCACTCATTCAAATTATCCTGACAATGAGCCAACCAGTCCTTGGCCTATCCTAATAATGCCGAGCGCCTGGCTAGGAAGCGACAAGTATCAACTATTAAGTCATTGGTTTGACTCGACCACCGTTCGAACCCATGAACCCATCGGTTCGCATCCCCCGATCTCCCAAAACAGGAGACTGATGCTCAACTCATTCGGCTTTCCCGTCTGGCAGTGTAGTGATCAGGTATTGAAGGCCCACGGGAAAATAATATAATTGTTCATTTAAGCCTGAAGCTGGGCCGCCTGGGCAATCAGTCACGGTATAGTAGGTTAAATTATTTGTTGGGTGAAAATGTTGAGAGCAATGAAGGAGGGTTGGGTGGGTGGGTGAGAGGAGGTGTGGGTGGGTAAAGAAGGAGGTGTGGCTCGGTTAGCTGTCCGGAGGAGAGTGCCCTCTGATTCTGAGTGTGTTCAGGAGGGAGGAGGGCCCAGTGAAGGAAGAACTGAAATTGGCTAGTTGGGTGAGGGACGGGCCAATGAGGCAGGAGCCAGGTGTGAGTGGCATGTCCCCCCCCCCCCGCCCACCCCACACCCATGCGGCCCTTGGACGGGGAGGGTTGATGGGGTGTGGGGGGGGGGGGAGTGATTTGCTGTTCTGTGCGCTCCAGCAAGTCCCAAGAACTATGTAGCAAACCGTGAGAACCAATGGCTGGCATTGTGTGTTTAATCTTTGAGGGGAAAAGGAATGTTCAAATCATCATTTAAGCTACACGTCCATGACATAACAGTAGAATGGCACTGTAAATAATTAATACATATAATATATTATGTGTATTATAATGTATTATAATAATATAAAGAACGAAGCTGAATCCAAGGTTAATTATTATTATTATTTTATTATTCCTTTCGATATCTAGTATTAAGAGTCGCGCACCTACCTTGTTATGCGCGCGAGTATGGGGCGCAACCTGTGTTGCACGGATATATCACTAAAACGGACTCACTTCGACTACTTTTTTCCTTTTTTAGGTGGGGCATATTTTGTTTCGCCAGAGATAAAAAATAAATGAACTCAGCCCAACCCTGTCTCTCGTCTATCCTTATGTTGCCATAGTGGCTTTTATATATATATATATATATATATTCAAACCCGGGTAGAGTCAAACTAATGACTTTAAAATTTATACTTGTCGCTTCCTAGCCTGGCGCTCTGCATTATTAGGATAGGACAAAGACTGCTTGGCTCAGTGTCAGGATAATGTGACTGAGTGGGATATCAGGTCATGGTGCTGGTGGCCTGGTCTTCCAGTGGAGCAGCACTATAAATTTGTCATGAGTGCGCACTGTCACAAGTCGGTACCCGTCCTGATATGATCTTAGATGTTGTTAGGACGTAAAACAACTACAAACAAACAAACAATCTATGCTACCTTATTCCATCCACTTAAACACCGAACTTACATCTAGCTTCTAGGCTTTGTTTCCAGTAGCGGTGCCGGCACCAAAGGGCTTCATTTATCATGCCAGATAACATTTAGCGACTATTTGTCCCGCCACAGGGCTCTCAGTGATTCAAGAGGTCTATGTCAAATATGCGTGAAACCAGCTATTTTTTGTATGCACAGTGACAAAGAGCCGACTCTCAGTAACACATAAAACAAATAAATAAACTTATTTATTTACTTTAAACAAAATCTAATTATTTCATTTCATTTGAATCATTCCTGAAAGTTGTATTGTCCGATCAAAGCATCAGATTTTCTAAACCAAAATCCTTATCTAGATTTGTATCCTGCACATCCAACATACATACCGGTGATTCGGTGTGTTTTTCCTGCATAGAAGGGAATATGATGCCAATTTAAAAGAACATATTACTGCTGAATCCTATCGAGGCATACTTTTAATGTACACCCCCAAAATTAATTTATGTTTGCACTTCAAATATCTCCAAAGTTAGCCAGTTAAAATAAAAGTTATTTCAAACTAAACTAAGGTAGATAATAATGAGCAACCTAATATCGTTGGCGTTTTTTTAATTACAGAAACTAAAAACTATCGGATTATGCAACTTTAAAGCTGCATAGTCTAATGAAAGTTATTTCAAACTAAACTAGGGTAGATTATAACGAGGAACCTAATATATATATATTTTACCTCGGTATGCCGCCTCTGGCTAGCCGTAGGCTAGGGAGAAGGAAGCACATCCGGGTCCAGCAATTAGCATAAGTGACTCACAACGGGAGGACGTTTGTGAGTTGCTCCAACAGGATTTATCTAGTACTACTGCTTTTGTTCAAAAGTAAGTACCTTTTATTAGCCTACTTTGTTTATGATGCTTTATAGCATCACCGTATGAAAGTTCAGAACTTTCTCACGTCCAATTTGGACTTTGTACGTGTTTTTTAACTTACGGATAGAACTTTGGGTGCTGCTGGCACTAACGAAACCGATACTGCAGTTCTATCGACACCTGTTTTTCAGACAGGGAGAAATGGCAACCCGAGTTGCTCATTTCCTAAGAAAAGTCTCCCGGATCCTAATAGAGGATGATGTTGGGGATGCTTCTGGCTGTTTTTTATAAACACCCCAGACCGGTTTAAGGCGAACCTCCGAGTTTCGTAATATTTTCTCCAACTTGTTGGCGCTGTAGCCATGGGTGGGAGAAGTGTACGGAACAGAGAGAGTGGGCGATCTCACGATCGATACCCCCCATTTGGTTGGTTTCGTTACCACACACCTACGGCAAAATTTAGCTTCACGCCTGTACTGACACGTTGGAATACACGTTCTCTGTACCTTGTTCCTCAACCCAGTTTACTGGCTTACACTTGTGTAGTTGAGATGATTCCGGTTTAGTAACGCTTTATTTCGTTACAGGAACCGATGGCCACTCGCCGGAATAAAACGCCCGCTGCAGCGGTCGGCGTCCCTCCTACGGATTACGATTCGTCACCACCGGCTACGGCTCCGCCGTCCCCACAGCCCGGGCCACATGCCTCTGATCAGGACAGTGATCAGCCCCCTCAACCTGTAGGTTGGGAGGCTAAGATGGCGGCTATGGTGGAGGAGAAAATGCGCCAATTCCAGGCTCATACCTTTGTAGACCCTTCCCAAATCCCTGATGAGGATTGGGAAGACTTCTCGGAAGACGATGAAGACACGGTTTCGGCACCTGAGGTTCCGAAACCGAAAGCGCGCGGCAAGAAACGTCGCCCGGTTAGCAGCTCGGGAGACGAGTTCACCAAGAAGGCTAACACTAAGCGCTCCAAAAAGTCCAAGAAAAAGAAAAAGAAAAAGAAAGACTCGTACTCGGACTCGTCAGACGACTCTTCTTCCACGGAGTCGGATTCTGATACGGAACGCGCAGGCGTTTACGCCAAAATAGGGGCTAAAGTAGGCAAGAAAATTGTCAAAAAGAAAGCTAACAAGGTGCGTACCACTACTATGATGCGCAAAACGGTGAATGGCCATTTCACCACCTTTAAGCCAGTGGAAGTCATCAACAAATTGACTGAACAGATCTCTGGAGTCAAGGGTATCCCCGCTACAGTGTCTAAGGAGATGGATGCGGGCATCCATTTGTCTGACGAGCGTCGCCTGTACGAAACTGCCCTCTGCGTTATCCATAAGGCAGTTTTGGGGGCCTTGACGTCCATTATCCCTGTCGCTAACAGAATGCAAACCGAGAACAAGTTCTCGTCTTTGGCTCGGGTTATGGACCGGGGCATTGCCCTACTCGCAGCAGCGAGTAACTACATGACTCATTGCAGATTTGAAAATGTTTTCAAATCGGTCACCACCGATGCGGGCAAAGAAGTCGCACGCTCAAAGAAAGTGACAGATCATGACGGCAAAGAATACACTGTGTATTCAGGACCTACCCCCATCAAAAGCAAACCACTGGATAAATCCAAGATGTTTGGGGGTCAGCTGGCTTACCTTTACAAGCAGGTGGAGGTAGACTACAAGAGTGCTAAGAACACCGAAGCAAAGGGCCGTAAATTCCAAAACCCAGCCGGGTTCAGACGGGCTAGGACGGATTTTCGCTTCCGCAGAGGAGGAAGGCCGTTCAGGGACGGACCGTCCTTCCCGTTCAGCCAGCGGGGAAGAGGTCGAGGCGACAGACAAGCCTCAAACTGGAACGACAACCGCGGCTACAAGAGAGACTTCGTTCCCAAACCACCGTTCCCCAAACCAGGGAACAAGTAGAGAACGCCACACAAACTTTCCAACCTCCTGACCCTGAAATGGTCACGGAGGAAACACAAACTGAAGTAAGCTTTTCTCAAGCAGGCAATATTGTTAATTATTTACATCAATGGCAACAGTTAACCACTAACCCAGAGGTTATTAGTATTGTTGAAGGCATTCACATTCCTTTCACACAATTGCCTGTCCAGAAAAGAGCTCCTTTTCCTTATCAATTTAATTCGCTAGAAAAGTTTCAGCTCGATCAACAAGTTTTACTTTTTGAAGCTAAAGGCATTGTCAACAGAGTTGAACATACTGAATGTGAATTTATTTCAAATATCTTCTCCACTCCTAAACCAGATGGCACCATTCGATTGATTTTAGATTTAACCCAATTAAATGAAATCATTGAATACAAACATTTCAAAATGTTTTCCTTAGAAACAGCTCGTGATTTAATTACCCCAGATTGTTGGCTAGCGAGTGTGGATTTGAGAGATGCGTACTATACGGTTCCTATTCACCACATAGATCGAAAATTTTTAAGGTTCCTCTGGAATGGCCAGCTTTTTGAATTTACCTGCCTACCAAATGGTTTGGCCTGTGCACCACGCCTTTTTACTAAGCTGTTGAAACCAATTTTTTCACACATGGCAAAACTGGGTCATTGTATGTTTCCATACATTGATGATTCTTTCATTATGGGCCAATCTTTCACACAATGTGATCTCGCCGTTCAAGATTTGTGTAAATTTTTGCAAATTTAGGTTTCTTCATACATGACAAGAAATCCGTCTTTTCTCCTACAAAGGAGCTTAAGTGTCTAGGTTTCATTTTAAACACCACGGCTATGACCGTTTCGCTTACACGCCAAAAGAAAGATAAGCTTTACCACACAGCGATTCAGCTGTTAGACATTTCTAGGCCAAAGATTAGACAGGTCGCAGTCCTTATCGGTATCATGGTTTCATATATCCCGGCTATTCTATACGGAGCGGCACACATTAAATCACTTGAAATTGATAAGAATCTAGCTCTGGCCCGAGCAAAGGGAAACTTTGAAAAGACCATGTTTATTTCTGCAAACGGCCTTGCCGACATTCATTGGTGGCTAAAGCACTTTGATCAATCTCCCAACCCCATTAGAATGGGGGAGCCCGATACTACTGTTACCACGGACGCTTCTCTCCGAGGGTGGGGGGCACATCGAAATGATGTAGCAACGGGCGGCAGATGGCTAGAATCGGAACTACCCGATCATATTAACGTTTTAGAATTAAGGGCCATTTATTTAGGTTTAACCAGCCTTGTTAAAGTCCCCAAAAATAATGTACGTATCCTCACGGATAACACCACAGCAATGGCTTATGTCAGGAATATGGGAGGTACAAAATCAATCAAGTGTAATGAAATCGCACTACTCATTTGGAACTGGGCTCAAACCTTTGACCTTTGGTTAACTGTGACACACATTCCAGGCACGCAGAATTGTCTTGCTGACAGAATGAGTCGCCAGTTCCATGATCACTTAGAGTGGTCACTAAATCCATCCATATTCAAACATATCTGTCACACTTGGGGCTCGCCTCATATCGATTTATTTGCTTCGCGTAATAACTTTAAACTCGAGAAATATGTTTTGTGGCACCCCGAACCAAATGCTTGGCACATCGATGCCTTCTCACTAAAGTGGCAACATCATTTCTTTTACATTTTCCCCCCCTTTACTATCATTAGCAAAGTCGCCAGAAAGATACAAATGGAGGGAACACACGCCATCCTCATCGTCCCAGAATGGCACACTCAACCGTGGCTACCGAGATTACTAGCCACAGCCAAAAGCAGCCTACGCTTCCCAAGATTCCGAGGAAACCTGAAGCATCAGGGACCACTACAACGCCACGGAAACGTGTCGACAACTCCGTTGGTGGCATTCCTTTTCTAAATAAGTACTGGGAACAATTCGGTTTGGACAAAATTACACAACAGCGTTTGGTTGATGATGCGTGGAGGAAAGGAACGGTTAAAATGTATACTACCTATTTAAAGAAATGGGGTATTTATTGCTTGCTTAAGAAGGTGAAGCCAATGAATCCCACAGTATCCCAGGTAGGACGCTTCCTACGTTTCTTAGAGGATGAAGGTCTAGGATATGGCGCGATCAATGCTGCCAGATGTGCTCT
Source organism: Branchipolynoe longqiensis (assembly GCA_030323885.1). Classification (NCBI taxonomy): domain Eukaryota; kingdom Metazoa; phylum Annelida; class Polychaeta; order Phyllodocida; family Polynoidae; genus Branchipolynoe; species Branchipolynoe longqiensis. The sequence goes on from CM059186.1 coordinate 150,641,975, forward strand.
GTCAATAATCCTACCTCGGGTTAATGGACAAACAATAGGTAAACACCATGTTATTTGTTGGATCGTACGATCAATTTATCAGAGGAATCCACCTAAACCCAAATATAATAGGTTTTGGGATGTTTCTCTTGTGTTCAACCTCTTCAAGAAATGGCCAGAAAATAAATTTCTGGACGTTAAGCTATTAGGTTTCAAAGTAGCAGTGTTGCTTCTCCTCGTCACAGGACACAGGGGCCAAACTATAGTCGCCCTGTCACTCAATGGTCTGGAAATTGATAACAGGGAAGCAACATTTGATTTAACGACTTTATTAAAATCAAATCGTTTAGGTGACCCCCTTTCCACAATCGGTGTCACGAGTTTCACACAGGATCGTAAATTATGTGTAGTCTCCGCGATACGGAATTATATATCCAAGACAAGGTTAATAAGAAACTCAAGACAACTTTTGGTGAGCTTTATTAAGCCACACAAGGCCATTTCCAGGGATACCCTCGCCAGATGGACCATGAATGTGTTAAAACTATCTGGAGTCAATACAGACAGATATTCATCGCACTCTACACGGGGTGCAATGGTTTCCAAAGCAAGATTACTAGGCATCTCCGTTAAACGGATCCTAGCTCACGCCGGATGGAAGACCGCTAGATCGTTTGCTAGACATTATCACAAGCGACTAGAGAAGCCTCAGCCGATAGCACAGAGGCTACTCGCCAACTAAAAAGAAAGAGGTAAGAAAAACCACAACTTTTTTCTCTTTATCGGTCATACAAATCGTTTTTCCATTTACATAAATAAGACTTGATCACAACATAATAATAACAAACAGGAATATCAGGATAAAAATGCTATTACGTAAAGGTCTCCCTAGCCTACGGCTAGCCAGAGGCGGCATACCGAGGTAAAATAGATTAGTTAAACGAATCTTACCTGGGTATAGATGATGGATAACTATTGTTTTACCGAGGTAGGAGCCTCGGTTAGACGTGGGCGAGGGCCCACCCACCACGCCCTGCCACGTCTATTCAATCACTCATACTAGGATTGGGTCAGATGACCTTAGGTTTGTTTTTTAGAATCATTTTATCCTGAATTAGTAGGTAAAGATTGCTGGACCCGGATGTGCTTCCTTCTCCCTCGCCCACGTCTAACCGAGGCTTAAAACAATAGTTATCCATCATCTATACCCAGGTAGAGTGATTCGTCTAACTAATCTATATATATATATATATATATATATATATATATATATATATATATATATATATAATTAAAATTTATATTTAATGACAAACTAAAACTATCGGACTATATCTTTAAAGCTGCATAGTCCAATGAAAGCATAATATTTTCGAAACCCAACGACTTACCAAGATTTGATCCTACATATTCAAATTAGATAATGGTGCACTGATCAAACATATTGGTACATATAAGGAATATTATGGTCATTTAATAGAACCTGTCCCTGCTGAAACCGATGATATCCAACATTTCGACGTTTATTATTCCATGAATGTTTGTGTTTCAAATATCCCCAAAAGTAGGCCTTTACATAGAAAATTACTTCAAACTGAAGGAAAGTGGATTGCGCAACCTAATTTATTTATCTATAAAATATGGCGTAAACTTAACACTACCAGACTCTATGCAACTCTTGTCACACAATACAAACATAAACAACATGGGGATTTTAATTAAATATGTATTTCATTTTCCATAAATTAAGAATTAAAATAATGCATTGCAATGTGCTATATATATATAACAGGTGGGAACACAACTAGAATTGTTTTAAGTATATCAACTCAGATAGCTCTCCCCCCCCTACTCCCCACACCCCACACGCACATACACATACACTTCACCCATGATAACAACACAGTTTATACAGCACCCTGTCACCTTAGCTTATAAGTTATAATACTGAGCTTACTCCTGATAGCTAACCCACTAACACGCGAAACCTCCATATTAATTTACTGATATAACCTACCGAGATACCTATCTCCAATGTAATGTCTGTGGCTGGAAGACCAGAGACTCGGCACTGAAAAAGAAAATGTATGTTTTGATGAATAAATAGTTTTACCAACAACAACAACAAAACAAAAATGACCCTGATAAATATGCAAACTTGAACCCACGATTTAATTTTCTACAAGTGACTCCCGAAAACCTGATCCATAAGTCAACGACTACCACCCTAGATAGAATTTGTCATTGAGAGCCTTATATATGCTAGTTATATATAAATTATTCAATAAATAGATATAGCAGCCTCAGTATTACTAGCCCCTTCAATATTAATTGAAATCTATTTGAGCAAAAGTAAATGTCTTTTTTTTAAGCTGAGATAATTTTCATGTTTTATTTTTTTTTAAGCTGAGATAATTTTCATGTTTTAGATTTTTTAAGGGGGTGAGGAAGAGTATCCCATGTACTAGTGCTCACAATAAAGTACATGTTTTATGTATACAGTATGGCGTTGTTATAACGCGATCGTTGAGGTCCATAAAATGTCATTGCGGGAAAAAAACCCGGAGTCGCACTAATTTGGGTTTCAAGAAAATCAACAACATTAAAAACAATTTTTTTTTTAACGAGTCCAATGACTCATCGCGATGTCCGAATTCGTGTTAAATCGGTGTGCGCAAAATCGGGTTTTCACTATATTTATTGGCCTGCAGTTCTATCCTATGTACATGTGTGGTGTGGGGAGAGGAGGGGGAGATGTATTTGAAGTTGTGAACTCTTAACCCTTTAAATGCAAACAGTCCCTAAGTATACAGTGATTTACCTGTGTTTGGCCTCCGAACCGTGCCATCGCCCAAGGGGCCCCGAACACATGTCACCTGTTGTGGAGATAGCAGCAGGCGCTTAGTCAGTTACTGGGCTACCCGCAAACTATTTTGAAGAGAACAAAATAATAATAATAACATAGCAGGGGAAATGTCAGGTGCACAACGATTAGTGAGGGTATGGGATGGTGGAGGTGAGCTGAATCAATTGATTGATTACACTGGAAAGGTTTGTTTGATTAGCGGGGTTTTGCTCTCATTTAACACAAATTTAACCACTTCAAAATTGCATCAGGTTTGTAGTTTTTTATGTTTTTTTTTTTTAACATCCTGACACCTAAGCCTACTTTTGCAGTTAATTACATGACCCATCTCTGTGACCAAATAGAAAATATCACTACCATAAAATTGATTAAAAACCACACACACAAAAATACAACCAAAAAACCACCCCCCGGATGCCCCAAATTCTGACAAAATATGCCTGATAAACAAGTGTACATGTGTTTTATGTTTGGCTTAGGGTACCGCACACAACTTCTAGTGCGCAGTTGCAAGCCTCACTGCTAGGTGGCAGCACCGGCCGAGTCTGGAAGTAATCTATATATACCGCTACGAGGAAATGATGACTTTACTAATGCCCAATTTTAACTGGGCCGAATACACAAGTCATGGTCAGAGTATTGTTGTGTTAGGTGAACTGGTCACACCTGCGCATGCGGAGCAGGCAATTTAGTTACTAATATTAGTAATAACTACCCAATCGGAGCTTGGTTCTAAGAGCTGCCCAACTGGGAGACAAGGGTCGTGTTCAAGGTATGCCTCGGAGGCGCCTCGGAGAAATTCTGGACGTCGCGCTAGTCTGAATGACTTGAGCTGTCTGGTGCCTCGAAAATGGTGGCCTCCATAGGGGCCGGCCGCCATTTACAATTGAAAAGAATAGCTCTGATTGGCTGAAACCACTGAATCTGGCGGCCATTTTCGAGGCACTTTTTGCCTCCTACCTGAAAAGGTAGATGCCTCAGAGTCGACTCTGAGGTGCACCCTGAACGCATATAGGCCTAAAAGATGTCGCGAAGCCGACTCAGAGTCGACTCAGAGTCGACTCGGAGGCGTACCCTGAACGCGGCCCTGGCTACTACGAGCACCATGACCCGATATCCCACTCAGTCATATTATCCTGGTACTGAGAAAACCAGCACTTGCCCCATCCCTGTAATGCCGAGCGCCAGGCTGGGTGGTGACAAGTGACATTTTGATAAGTCATTGGTTTGACTCGGTCGGGATTCGAACCCATTACTTCCTGCATGGAAAGTCAACCAGCGCTCTTGCCTATTCAACCACCCCGTCTGGTGACAATCGGAGCCAATGCACATATTAAGCATATGTTAAGCAGTTATTACCTGATATGTGACTTTGGATGAGTATCGACTGAGGCATAGGCACGATCAAGATAAATAGACAATTTCTACCAACAACCCGCAATGTGATCTCAGTGGAAGAACCCATGTTGTGAGTTGATTGATTTATTGATCGGTGTTGGTTTTGGTTTTTTACTTTGTGTCATAAACAAAGACGAAATTCACGGTCGTCTCGTTGTTGGAAGAAGCTGAATTGCATAGTGTTGTGTGGAAAAGTGCTCATAGAGTATTTCCTTCACCAGCCTGCCCTCTGACGGCAGTGGCAAAAACTAATGTAGTGAGTAGCAGCCAACTGTATAATGCTGTGTGGATAAGGCCTCACGGGACCTTTCCACCACCAACCTGCCCTCTGGTGGCAGTGGCAAGAACTATTATGATTGGTGCCAGCTGAATCAGTGAATGTGCTTCATGCTCTATGGAACAGTCTGATAGAGGATTTCCATCACAGGTGGCAGTGCAAAGACTAATGTTAGTAGAAGTCCACTGTGCATGCTCCTCGGAAAAGGTCTGCTCCATATACCCATATTAGAGCCATATTAGGATGATAAAACATTGATAAAAATTACTTTAATTTTCAAACTTGAATAATATTCAGTAAAACCTCTCTAACCGACCACCTCCACAGATCGACTGCTCCCCGATATCGATCGCTTTATTTGGGTCCCAACAATACCATTGTAACCATATTCTAACTACCTAAACCGACCACCTCCCTAAATGGACCGCTTACTTAGAGTCGGTGCCAAGGTCGGTCGATTTAGAGAGGTTTTACTGTATTTTAACAGATAGACAGAATACCGAAAAGTGATATTGTAATGACCAACACTGAACAGGTCCCTGGGCATTGTAATATAATACCATATGTAATATATAATATTTGCTGGATGTCCCTAGGTACTCGTCTGTTGGTTGACTCTGTTGACAAATCCGTCGTGTTCTCACCCACGATGAGTCTCTAGATGTATTATTATCCATGACGCATATATAGACACACACAAGCCCAGAGATAGACAGACATCGTTGAATATTCACCAACTTGTTTGTCATTGGAGGTAGAACTTCCAATACGTCACGGATCGATTGGTGTGCCACGTAACTTGTGGTGCCGCCTCACGGCCTGATGCTGGGGCTGCCCCACTCCCCCTCCCCCTTCCCTCCCCCCTCCGCTTGTAGCCACCATCACCACTCACCCACCCAACTCACCGCTACCGACGACCAATCAATATGAACACGCGTGCTCTATTGTAACGCTACGACGCCCGTGTTGTGAGTGCATTTACCGCCTAACTTCGGAACGCGCTACACATGTACATTTAATTTCAAACACCCGCGTAGTGAGTGCATTCATTTACCACCTAACGTTGGAATGCTCTACACATGTACATTTCATTTCTAACGCCTGTATAGTGAGTGCATTTACCGCCTAACTTCGGAACGCGCTACACATGTACATTTCATTTCAAACACCAGTGTAGTGAGTATATTCATTTACCGCCTAACGTTGGAACGCGCTACACGTGCACATTTAATTTCTAACGCCCGTGTAGTGAGTGCATTTACCGCCTCACTTCGGAACGCGCTACACATGTACATTTCATTTCAAACACCTCTGTAGTGAGTGCAATTACTGCCTAATGTTGGAACGTGCTACACATGTGCATTTCATTTCAAACACCCGTGTAGTGAGTGCATTCATTTACCGCCTAACGTTGGAACGCGCTACACATGCACATTTAATTTCTAACGCCTGTGCAGTGAGTGCATTTACCGCCTGACGTTGGAACATGCTACACATGTACATTTCATTTCAAACACCCATGTAGTGAGTACATTCATTTACCACCTAACATTGGAACACGCTACATGTGCACATTTAATTTCTAACACCCGTGTAGTGAGTGCATTTACCACCTAATGTTGGAACGCGCTACACATGTACATTTCATTTCAAACACCCGGGTAGTGAGTGCATTTATCGCCTAACGTTGGAACGCGGTACACGTGTACATTTCGTTTCTACACAGCCAGTATAACACAGTTAGTTATACAGCCACCGGCCAATGTGACCCAACTGCAAGAATAGAGCCGGCTCAGAAAGGTGTGACTCGGTGAGCAGGGTCAATTAGACAGGTGTGTTTACACACAGCTGGTCCCTGGCACCAGGTTCCTGGAAGCTGGTTCCCTGGCAGCTGGTTCCTGGAAGCTGGATCTTCGGCAGCTGGTTCCTGGTAGCTGGTTCCCTGGAAGCTGCTCAGTCCGACATCGGGCAACGTTGTGCGGGGACGCACAGACAGACAATGGGCATCATGCTTCAGGTGAGTAGTGAACGGTGTTGGATAGGCCTGCAAAGAGCGGGATGGTCGGTTCTGCCTGCACCTGTATAAAAGGTCTCCTACATTGCACGTGGTGTATCTAATCAAGTGGAGAAAGGCACCATGTACTTTTAGTTCCAACTCGTTGGGTTCTGGTAATATTCTGGAATAAAAGTAATTAAAATAGAGTCAGTAATGTTTTGTTTGTTGTTGTTTTATGTCCTAGCAACATCTGAGGCCATATCAGGACGGCTACCGACATGTGACAGTGCACACTCATGGCAACTTTAGTGCTGCCCCACTGGGAATCAAGGCCACCAGCACCATGACATGATATCCGACTCAGTCACATTATCCTGACACTGAGCCAACCAGTCCTCGCCCTATCCTAATAATACCGAGCGCCAGGCTAGGAAGCGACAAGTATAAATTTTTAAGTCATTAGTTTGACTCGACCCAGGTTAGAATATATATATAAAAAATATATTATATGTATTCATTATTTACAGTGCCATACTACTGTTATGTCATGGACGTGTAGCTTAAATGATGATTTGAAAATTCCTTTTCCCCTCAAAGATTAAACACGCACACACATATATCTTTTGAAGAGATCCATTTTCAGTTCCAAAGAACTGACCTGCCAACCATTGATTCTCACAGGCAAACCCCGCATGAGCAGCTCACGTTTTGAGCGCAACACCAACTATATATATATAATCTGTTGTTTTATATTCCATATATATATATATAATATTTTCATTTGCACCATCTAAATTCTACTAAATGCTAAATCCGTGAAAACACCATTTTAACACACAACAAATTCAAATAAAATTGTATTGATTACAGTTATACCAAATATTTTAGTTAAGTATACAAATACAGTTAAGCAAACAAGTTTGGGTACATTCATGGTGTCGATGTGCCAGTTTTCACGTTTGGCATTACTGGGATGGGGCAAGGAGCAGTGGAATAAGAAAGACCAATTGTTTGCATTTGAAATTTCCTTGGCTTAATTAACAAATGTAACACCAACAAAAGAAACAATTAATCTGCTAGCCTTGGTTCTGATAACTATTAAATACTTAAAAGAGAAAAAGTGGGAGGGGAGAGAAAGAGAGAAAGTGGGGGAGAGAGAGAAAGGGAGGGAGAGGGGGTAACATGAGGACGGCACCATGGTGTTGCTTAGCGACGGATGCTGCTTTCGTCAGGCTGTCCTAGGCTAGGCTGAAGTCACCCCTGGATGTGTAGCAAAACATTTTGAGTAGAACAGCAGCAACAACAAAATAACCTAAAATTTCAGAGCCCCTTGCTATTTTAGCCCGTTCACTCAGTGAAGTAAGCGGTGTCAGTTACGAGGGGTGTGTGTGTGGGGGGGGGGGGGGTCTGAGCATGTCTCCATTATGAACTCTTGCTTCACTCCCTTCTCCCTCCTTCCTCCACCTCTCACCCCCGTCTCCTCCCCAACACTCCTCTCTCCTGCTTTCTCCACAATTCTGGTCTCGGCATGTCCACACATTGAACGCTTCTCTCCTCTCCCTTCTCCCTCCGTCCTCCATCCTCCATCTCCCACTCCCCATCCTCCCCATCCTCCCCAAAATTACCCTCTCTTGTTTCACTCACTCATTTCTCTCCCTTACCTTTCTCCCTTCTCCCATCTCCTCTCTCTCACTCTCTCTCTCTCATGTCTTCGTTCTCCACCCCTCTGTCCGTGGTGCTCTCTCCTCCTCCCTTGCATATCCCAGCCTCGCACTCCCTCATCCTCTCTCCTGCCCAGCCGCTCACCCCCCTCTCCGGGGCCTCCTCGCGCTCATTTCCGCTTCTCCTCTCCTGCCCAGCCTCTCAACCCCCCCCCCCCCCCTCTCCGAGGTAGGAAGGTGCAGGTTTAAGGAGTTTCTTTTTATACCGGACACCGTGGCCAAGTCGGTAAGACTAAGAGTGTTGCCTAATTTCCCATGTGGGAGTTCATGGGTTCAAACCCCAACCGAGTAAAAACCAGTTACTTACAACAGTGCTACCTAGCCTGACATTCAGCATTACTAACATATGGAAAAGACTGGTTTGCTCAGTATCAGGATAATGTAACTGATTGGGAGATCGGGTCATGGTGTTATTGGGCTGGTCTCCCAGTGGTCGTACACTGCCATAACTCGGTACCTGTCCTGATATGAGCTTATGTATTTGTAGGATATTACATTATATATTGCTAGGACTTTACACTCGAACAAACAACCATATCCTCTTTATAGATTTCTTTACGTCCCCTCCCCAACCACTCACCCTTACCATGACATCTCGTTGTGAATCCAAATAAGGATCTAAATTGGATCCTTTGTGTCTAAATATGGCATCCCAACAAAAGAACAAGTAGTAGCAATGCACCTATTTAGGCAGGTCACCTCATGAGTAAGGGGATTGTGTGTGGGATTGTGGAAGGAGAGTCATCAGTTTGGCTAGCTGCCATATCTTTGAATATATATATAGATTGGCAACTGAAGTGGATGTCATGGTGGGAAATTTGTGACTTTTTTGTTTGTTGGTTGGAGCACCCGGTTGCTAAGAGACTGTCCATAGTTATAGGTCTTCCAGTGAGTGTGCACTATCACAAGTCATTATCCGACCTTAGATGTTGCTAGGACGTGAAGCCATAAACAAACATGTCAGTGTAAATATGAGAACCTGAAATGGGGGGTGGGGGGGGGGGGAGGTTTGGTTGCTTGATGCAGTCCCCCCGTGCTCTAGGTCGCTCTAGCTGCACCGCTCCAGACCTCCACCCACACGACAGGTAGAGCTAGTTTATTCCATCCACAATAATATTCGCATAAGTATTTATACACCATATAATAATGATGATAATATTTTAAAATGTTATTATTAATTATTATAAATGATCTATTTCGCCTTGTTATTATTCTATTTCGCCCTGTTATAATGTTGTATACTGCCTCAACCCAAACCTTTTCGTGTATATTTATAGCCCCCACGCCCTCTCCTCTAGTCATGTCGACTATGTATATAAGATATAAATTACCACAAGCATATTGAAGACAGTTGTGGATGCGTCAGCGATCACTGGCAGTCATCTGTCTGCGTATCAGAAATGTGAAGAGAACTGATAAGTGATAGCACGCCGCCCGTTATCAGCTCACGTGTGGGGTTGGGGTTGAGTCGGTAGCGCCGAGAGATCCCCCCCCCCCCAGGTGTCGGCACGCGGCCGGGTGTAAGGGCGGAGCGGGGGTCGGGCGGGGGGTAGATTGTCTGAAAGTGAGGCTGAGGTCTGCGCATGCGTGCATGCCTGACGCGCAACCTGAGGAGTCATTTCGTGCACGCCCATCCTCTTACCCCTCTGCGCACGGAGCCTGCTCACCTACTGTTTTACTCACGTCATACTCGCTTCTTGCTCTAATCACGTCCTGCTCACGTCTTGCTCTGCTCACGTCTTGCTCTGTTCATGTAATGCTCGCATCTTGTTCTGCTCACGTCCTGCTCACGTCGTGCTCTACATACTTTTTGCTCACATCTTGCTCTGTTCACGTAATGCTCGCATCTTGTTCTGCTCATGTACTGCTCACGTCCTGCTCTACACACTTGTTGCTCACGTCTTGCTCGGTTCACGCCTTGCTCGCATCTTGTTCTCCTTACGTCGTTCTCATGTCTTGATCTGCTCGCGTTATGCTCAAGCCCTACTCACGTCATGCTCACATACTGACGTCCTGCCGACGTCCTGCTCACGCCTTGCCCTGGTCATGCCATGCTCTGCTCACGTCCTGCATGCCTTCTGATCACGTCCTTCCTTGCTCACGTCCTGCTCATGTCCTGCTCACGTCTTCCTGTTTACGTCCCCTTGTTCACGTCCTACTCACCTCAGCTCACCTCCTGCTCACTTCCTACTCACTTCCTACTCGCCGCCTTCCCATACCCTCCTCACCTCCTGCTCACGGCTTCATGTTCATGTCCTACTCACGTCCTGCTCACCTGCTCATATCCTCATGTCCATGCCATACTCACGTCCTGATCACCTGCTCATATCCTCATGCCCATGCCATACTCACATCCTTTTTTTTTTCTTGAAGATTTATACTGCCTATTATGGATAAGCCTGAATAGACTTGTTTTCACCATTAGACAGTTTGTCGATAGAAAGCCCGAGCCTACACTTTTACCGACCCAAGGGATTTTTAACCTCCCACACCACATAGACATGGTATGAAAGCAACTGGCGTTTGATGACGCTGTAAGTTATCCACAGCGGTGGAAATCCAAATTGGCAGAGGTTGGGGCACAGAGAATCGAACCACCGACCTTCAGATTAGGAGTCTGACCTAGAATAAGTCAGACACTCTAACCACTCCGCCACAGAAAACACCGCTCAAATCCTCATGTCCATGCCATACTCACGTCCTGCTCACCTGCTCACGGCCCCATGTTCATGTCATACTCACGTCCTGCTCACCTCCTACTCACGTCCTGCTCACTTACCTGCGGTCATAGCCCCCCCCCCCCCTGCCGGGCGCTAACCATCTGTGCCCCGGCAGACTTTCTTCTCTGCCCCCCCCCCCACTCTCCTTTCACCTTGCCACACCCCGCTCCTCCTCCCTTATACCTTCTTCAATCTGCTCTCCTCCACCAAACACCCCCGTTCACTCCAACATTCCGAGGTCACCCCTAGCCTTGACACCGCTACAACTCCCACCCTCTTCTCTCAAATGTGCACACCCACAAGAACTTCGAAGTCATTCCTTGTTTACACTTTACCTATCCCACCCTCTCCCAAACTACACCCCCCCCCCCCCCCACCATCCAATGTCTTCCGACCATCCACAGATGCGTAAGAACTTCGAGGTCACTCCTAGTCCTATGCCTAGTACACACCTCCCGTTTACGATTCGCGCACTAAAACTCGCAACTCGACCCGACCCGCTTAAAACTGAAAACGGGCCGATTCATTTTTCGAATCGCGAATCGCAATCGTAATCGGCCCGCTTTAGCCCTAAAAACTGAGTTTTATACGCGAATCGCAATTGCTAGGTGTGCGCGGGGTGCGCACACCTAGCGATTTTTGTGCGCGAAACGGGCAGTTTTCGATCGTATACGGGAAGTGTGTGTGCACAAACGGTAGGTGTGTACCAGGCACTAGTTTACACTTTACACCCCTCACCCTCTCCCAAACGCTCCCCCCCCCCCACATCCAACATCACTCCTTGTTTACACTTTACACCCCCACCGTCTCTAAAAAAATACTCACCCCATCTCCAACTTCTCCCGAACATACACACAAGCTCAAGACTTCCGAGGTCACTCCTAGTTTGCACTTTACACATTCCCACCCGACCATCTCTGTCTCTATCTATCCATTTATCCATCTGTCTGTCTCTCTGTCTCCCCCTCTCTCTCTCTCTCTCTCTCTCTTGCTCTTGCTCTCTCGCTCCAACCTCCTACTTTTTCTCTTTTAAGTATCTCAACACGAGTGAAGACCAGGTTTTTTGTTTGTGCTGTTTAAAAAGAAATGTAATTCATTGATTAAGCAATTATAGTCATGAATAATTGATCTTACCTCATTCCACTGAACCTTGTCATCCTAGTAATACAAAACGCGAGGCTAACTCTCAAGTTTCCCTCAAACTTTGACGCTGTACACCACCCGCACTTTGGACGCTGGACGCCACCCCCGATCCCACACACACACATGCTTCTAACCCCACACCACGCACACAAACATAAACACATCGATACAATTCCAAAGCTGTTTCCCAACCTTTCACTTTGCCCCCACCAGACGGGATGGCCGAATGAGTTAGAGCGTCCGTCTCCCATGCTGGTAGATCGTGGGGTCGTGGGTTCGAGTCAAACCAATGACTTTAAAATTGATACTTGTCGCTTCCTAGCCAGGCGCTCAGCATTATTAGGATAGGGCAAGGACTGGTGTGCTCAGTGTCAGGATAATGTGACTGAGTGGGATAACAGGTCATGGTGCCGGCGGCCTGGTTTCCCAGTGGGACAGCACTATAAAGTCACCATGAGTGCGCACTGTCACAAGTCGGTACCCATCCTGATATGACCTTAGATGTTGCTAGGACGTAAAACAACAACAAACAAACTTTGCCCCCCGCCAACACCCCTCCCGCTCCCTCACCCACATGCCCACCCTCCACCACACCCGCTACCTCTATCTTCTGGATTTCCCCATTGCCAGCAGCCCTCTCCACCTCCACCCCACACCCACCGCCCCCTACTCCACCGCGAACACACTCACCGCACCCACTCAAGCACCACCAAGGCTACTCTATAACCTTTACACTTTACCCTTCCTCCTCCCACCCTCCACCCCAAGCCAACCCGCCACACTCCAATGTTTAAGTTACTTGTTGGAGGTTTACGTCCTGGCAACATGTAGGGTCATATCAGGACGGGTACCGACTTGTGACAGTGCACACTCATGACAACTGTTTAGTGCTGCCACACTGGGAGACCAGACCACCAGTCACATTATCTTAACACTGAGCCAACCAGTCCTTGCCCTATCCTAATAATGCTGAGTGCCTGAATTGGAAGCGACAAGTATAACATTTTAAATCATTGGGTTGACTCGACCAGAATTTGAACCTGTGGGTTCGAACCCCACAATCTACCAAAATGAGAGATGGACGCTCAACTCTTTCAGTCATCCCGTCTGGTCCCAATGTTTAAGACTTCCACATTCCACCCCCAACCCCACCCACCAAACCCCACTCAGATCCCTGACTGACTCAGTCCTTACCTCTGCCCCCACCACACACCACCCCCATCCCGACCTCTACCCCACCCTAACCTGAACATGCACACAACATACTCACACTTACACTGAAGCACTCTACCCCCCCCCCCCCCACCAACCCTTGCCCTTTACTACCCTCATCCCCACCCCCATCCCCAACACCACCCCCCACCACGAGGTGCTCGGGCGGTGAACTGCTCACGACCTGACTCAGTGCACGCCCAGCCCGGAAACAGACCGCACCTGCCCTACTTACCTGTCACTACGCCTGCGCGGTGAGAGTTCGGACGCAGACGACTTTCATACCTTTTCGTCTCACCGCGCTTATACATAATATATATATATATATAGGAGGAAACAAAAGGCGCGCACAAGTAACGGGCAGTCCCGGGGGCGGGGCAGCGGTCGGCAATCAGCGGGCGGCGGGCGGTGTGTGGAGGGCGGCGGGCGGCGGGCGGCGGACGGCGGGCGGCGGACGGCGGGCGGCGGACGGCGGGCGGCGGCCGGCAGGCGGCAGGCGGTGGGCGGTGTAACAGACTTGTGGGCGGGCGGCGGCGGGCGGCGGGCAGTGGGCGATAGATGGTGTAACACTAACAGACTTGGCGGCGGGCGACGGGCGGCGGGCGGCGGGCGGCGGGCGGCGGGCGGCGGGCGGCGGGCGGTGGGCGATAGACGGTGTATAACAGACTTTCTGGCGGATGGCGGGCGGCGGCCAGCGGGCTGTGAGTGCCGGGTCTAGCGGCGGGCGGGCCCGGTAATTACAGGTTGGGGGAGGGTGGGTGGGAGGCGGGCCGAGAGGAGGGTGCTGCGGGGGTGGGGTGCGCCTCTGGTGCCTGACTGTGTTACTGTGAGACCAGGTGACTGAAGTGACGACGTGCGTGCAGGTGTGGTGGGTGTGTTTGTGTTTGTCAACCATGGAGGACGCGCGGGTCGTTGGCATAGAGTACGACGACGGGACGCTGGCTATTATCTTCATCCCGGTAAGAAGAACCCCTACATCACCCCCTACTACACCCCCACCCCCACCCCCACACCCACTCATATTCACACTAACAACAAGTAACACTCTTAAGTCTAACTGTAAACCATTTTGGGGGGAGGGGGGTTCATATTTTATTCATCAGAACCCATATTTTGTTAGCGCCGAGGCACTGGTCTTCCAGTCGTTGAAGCGATCACATTTGGTTTGTGTATGGTGACAGGGAAGTGGAATGTGCTGCATTGTGTGCAGCAACACCCCGTTCTGAACATTAAAAATGGGGGAGCAGCCGATGCTCTCCACTCACCGTCCCGTCAGTTAGCTGGCCAGGCCGACAGCTGGCCATGTTTACCCGGGTACCCGTGTACTACAGCCGCTATGCACGGCGTGCAGCCGGCCCGACACCATGTGACTGCGGGGAGCCTGTGTCTGGTGTGTTTGCCTCTCCTTTATAGAGGTTTAAGCGCACCTTCATTGAGTTCTTGATTTGGATAACGCACCGATAGTCAGGGGCAAACGTAGAAAGTCAGGAGGGGTTATTTCCAAAAATGGAAAGTGGAAAATTAATTCAATTTTCTATTCAAAAGTTGATTTACTATTGATGGTAATTTGACGATGTTGTAGAGATGCATATCAAAGCGTATATATATGACTGTCTCAAAAGGTACTAAATGCCCTGTCACACTACGACCTATGGCATTAGTGTATGCCGGCGTATGCGCTTTTCGACCAACACGTCGGCATAAGCCGTCATAGGTTACGCATAGGTTGGGCATACGTCATATACGCTTTTCATAGGTCGTCATAGTTATCCATCATCTATACCCAGGTAAGATTTGTATAACTATACTATATATATATATATCCGCCGGTGCGACTGACACTCGTCTACATCCGGTGGAGACGAGGAGGGAAGGTGGAGCCACCGGTACAGTGTTGGTCTTACGGAGTATAACAAATAATAATAATTAACCTTTATGTATCTTTATGCTCGCATAATTCGTTATACATCACATATATACATATATCAGGTTAGTGGGTGACTGCTTGTTAAGGAAAGGAAAGCAGGGCCATCTTCCCCAACACAAACTCCGCCCTCCTAGTCCTACACAGAAATACCATATCTATCGACACGTCTCCACCTAGATAAAAGATTCACCCGATACTTGTAGTACATGGGTGAAGACCAGCCTTATATAAAAACGGTCGAAAAATCGGGCTAATGAATTGAGTCTTTATGAGAGCCTAATTTCACAATCTAAGAAGCAACATTTATTCTTTGTATATGTCTTCATGTTTACCCGCTACTTTTGAGTTGGAAAATATAATAAAACATATACTTTAATGCAATTTAAAAGTGAAATCGACGGCGTTCGCTGGCCACCATCTTGTCTTTTTGCATTCTCTCCCATTTCACCAACTCTGTGCTGATATAAGTAACCATTTGACACTGGTGTCAGGCATTCTACTTGTTGTTCCATACTAGTGCTATTTTTGCCCGTATTTAAACTACGTTGTCGTTCACCCCTGTACTGGAAGTACGGGGTGAATCTTTTATCTAGTCTCCACAATGCAGCGAGTGAGTCCCTCCCTCCCCGGGAAGCCATCCCTCCCACAACCACACACACTTACTCCCAAACATCAACCCCCCCCCACCCACTCACACTCACGTACCCGCACAACTCCCCCTCTCACGCACACACACTCACCTCCAACGCACACACACTCACCTCCAACACCCACACATCGACCCTCACTCACACCAATACCCTTCACACACCCCACAACACCCTTCCCACACCCACACGTTCAATTCCCACCCACACATAATGACATATCCACATACACTCCCTCCCACCCTCCCACACTCATCCTGTGCCCAGCGCACACCCGCACCCACCCCACACGCGCACCTTTAGGGCCCAGTCTCTCACAGCCCAAGGGGAGGTGCAGGCTGTGCCTTCCTGTTTGTACTTCTCTCTGACGGCAATAAAGTGAAGTACCGTAAAACCTCTACTATACCAGCCTGCCTCCACTACAACTCACAAAATGCACATCGAGTTTGTGGATTTCAGCTTATGTATGTATGTATGTATGTATGTATGTATGTATGTATGTATGTATGTATGTATGTATGTATGTATGTATGTATGTATGTATGTATGTATGTATGTATGTATGTATGTATGTATGTATGTATGTATGTATGTATGTATGATGTATGTATGTATGTATTATGTATGTATGTTGTGTGTATGTGTGTGTGTGTGTATGTATGTATGTATGTATGTATGTAAGCATGTATGTATATTTTTTTTGGGGGGGGGGATGGTTTATTTACCCTATCCATAACAAGTAAGTCGCATCACGGCTTGTTTTCATCGCTGAAAAGCAATAGTCTAAATTTGGTAACAGCCTTGTCATCTTAGATGTTAGTTGTTATGTTAGTTTTTGTGGGTTTTTTGTTGTTGTGGGGGTTCCCTTTTTTTGGTGCCACTTTTGCAACATTTTGGTATAAACCTACCCCATACACTAGCGTTGGTAGGGATACTCAGTTTACACTGCGACTTTGTAGTATGTATGTAGGGAAGAATGAGTGACTTGGGGAGCGGGAGGGTGCATGGAAGAGAGGGTGAGTTTGGGAGGGAGGGTGGGTGGGGAGGGTGTCGGGAAGGATGGGTGAGTTGTTGATGAGAGGGGTGTAAGGGAGGGACAGTTTGGGAGGGAAAGTCGGGGGAGGGGGGGGGGGAGAGGCTGGTCTAGGGAAGGAAGGTAGGTTGGGAAGAGCGAGAGTGTAGGGAAGGAAGACTGCCTTGTTGGTCTGTGTGTGTGGGGGGGGGGGGGGGGGGGGGGGCTCCATCAATGACTAGGAAGCCTCATGCTACTCGGTTCTCGTGTAAAAAAGTGTGCTGGGTGGCAGCGTTTAGTTTGTCGGCCGGCACTTTGCTGGTGAGGGCGTTCTGGCATTTCCTCCAGTGAGAGACCATCTCGTGGGTGTGAGTGTGTGTGAGTGTGTGTGTTGTGTGAGTGTGTGCTGTGTTGAGTGTGAGTGTGTGTGTGTTATGTGTGAGTGTGTGTTGTGTGCGAGTGTGTGTATGTGTGTATGTGAGAGAGTATGTGTTGTGTGTGAGTGTGTGTGTGAGTGTGTGTATGTATGTGAGTGTGTGGTGTGTGTGTGAGTGTGTGAGAGAAAGTATGTGTTGTGTGTGAGTGAGTGTATGTGAGTGTGTGTATGTATGTGAGTGTGTATGGTGTGTGTGTATGTGTGTGAGTGTGTGAGAGAGAGTATGTGTTGTGTGTAAGTGAGTGTGTGTGAGTGTGTGTGAGTAATTGCTCCCGAGTTTGTGGCGGGCGCCAATGCCGCCCGGTGGTGGGCGTTTTGACAGATCTTGTGAAGTTTACTCGGCAAACACTGCCAGGTCGCGCCGGGGCGGCCAACAGGGCGGAATGTCAACGGGGCAAGAAGGCTTTCTCAGGAGAACCGCATGGCATATATATATATGTATATATATATATATATATATAAAATATATATATATCTATTATATAGAATACCATATATATATATATATATGAAGAGTTCAGGCGCAAAACCACTTAATGTAGGTTAAATAAAAGATCTTTGCATGAAAATAATTTTAATTTTCAATAATTCCACTTTTCATATGATCACATGGTTATGGACATTTGAACAAAAAAGGAGGAATATAAAAAATATACTTTTTGATGGCTTGATTCCAATGTTTTTCTCCATTTTTGGTTTGGCGTTTACATGGTTTTGCACCTGAACTCTTCATATATTTAGAGATATATATATATATATGTAAATATATATAAATATATATATTCTGTCTCAAAAGGTGATAACTAATATGGGACAACACTTTGTCCATTGTATCGATTAACACACTCTGTTTATGACATGAATATGCATTTACTCAGGATAACGGGAGTTTTTTAAATGCAGCGTTTCATACTCTCAATAGAATATATATTGATTTGAAGTAAATATCTTTGTCTTATGTTTTCAGTGTAACTGTTTCTGTACTGTTGTGTGTCGATCAAACCCTTGTAATAATATTCAGCTAATGTCTGACCTAATTAGAACTTAGAATTGGGGGCTTTCAAAAAGTGGCTAAATCGGCTCATCGATAATCACATACTGTGCTAAATATTCCACAAAAGCACAGGATATTACGGATATGCCTGACCGTAAGCCGCTTATTTAGTTTGGACAGGAATTCTGACGCTGTCAACTTCCTGAATTAGCTGCACAATAGCGTTTTGTGTGCCGGTGTAGCGGTATTAAACCGCCCCCTTTGATTATTGTCACCCGGCAATCATGTACCGGAAGGAACCTGTGTGTGTTGGGGGTGGGGGGTGGGGGGTGATGGAGGGAAGGGGGGGGAAGATATACTGAAATAAAGCTGCCCCAGGGAGCAAAAATATGTCACTCACTGTCATCAGGGATGAAAGATCTCCGCGATTCCGCGGATTTCCGGGATTTTTCAATCCCGCAGCACTATCAGCGTACACAACTAATACATGCTTCAAATGGTGCAGCACTATCAGCGTATACCAACATATATGTAACCCGACTTCCGGGAATTTTCCGCGATTCCCTGACAATGCTAAACCTATGGGAGAATATCAGCATTTCCGCTTTTTTTCCCGGAGACCACTTTCATCCCTGTGTCATTGTCCAGAATAAAACAGCCCATTCACATGTTTACCAGACGCAAATGCTCTCCAGCACAACTTTGCCTTCCCCCCTCCATGTAATCCCCCCCCTCCGTGTCCTAATCAGTGTGGGCCTCGTTTGCGGAGGGTCGGGAGTTCGATTCCCGGTCGAGTCAAACCAATGACTTAAAAATGTATACTTGTCCCTTCCTAGCCAGGTTCTCGGCATTATTAGGATAGGGCAAGGACTGGTTGGCTCAGTGATAATGTAACTGAGTGGGATATCAGGTCATGGTGCTGGTGACCTGGTCTCCCAGTGGGACAGTACTATAAAGTCGTCATGAGTGCACACTGTCACAAGTCAGTAGCCGTCCTGATATGACCTTAGATATTGCCATGATGTAAAATTCCAACAACCAACCAACTGTTTACTAGACGCAAATGCTCTCCAGCACAACTTTGCCTGTTCCCCCACTCCATGTAATCAAATATGTGCATGGAGAGTGTTTGGGTTGTAAAGTGAGATATTACCCCGAGGTGTAAAATCGCCATAACAAATTCCAAACAAAATATGCATGACAAATTCCAACAAAACAACCCATCTCAGGGCAATGGGGTGGGCTTGTGTGTCATGCATTGCACACCAGGAATTGATAGAGAGGAATGTTATACCAGACAGGCAGCATGATGTTTGCTGTAGCTTATTATGCGGATATTATTTAGGAATGGAGTGTTATAATTAGTGTCTTTGCTCGGTTGTAAGCAAGTATTTACTTGGTGTACCTGTCTATAATTCTCCTCACTCACTGATTTTGGGTACGGGTGGTACAGCCGAGCAACCTGCACGTCTGCTTGGTCTGCAGCTAACAGGGTCCGTACACATGTGAAAATATTAATTCAAGGCTGTTTTTTATATGAATTGAAGACTGTTTTCATTTGGATTTCAGGGGGGGGAACTATGACGAAAGGCGATTTCGGACTAATTTAGATTAGTGGGGACAGTTTAGTGGAATTCAAGGCATTTCAATACTAATTACCCAAAATAGGTTAAATTCAAGGCTTTTCAAGGCCTTGAAATGGGGCAAATGAAGTTCAAGACTTTTTCAAGACTTTCCAGGCCCCATACGGACCCTGAGCTAAGCAGGTCAATATGGGTCGGAGGTGCCCGTGTGTGGCTGCACATTGTTATCAACCTCCCCGTGATTTCCATCCACACGAGGAGTTTTATCCCGGTACAATATTGCCAGAGGAATAATATTATTTCTTTACACCGGCTGTAGCCTGATTGCTCTCATTACACTGGCACCTCTTCCTCTGGAGTTGTGCTGAGTGCAGAAGAGGGTTGGAGAGTAGCAAAAGGGCTGCCAGAGTGTTGGTGTCAAGGCTACTTACCGATCTATCACCACTTGCGGCCATCATGGGTGTGGGTAAATAAATAAGAAATGATGAAAACATCAATCTGTCGATTTTCATTCTGAATGCACCCCTAATTAAAGCTGCATAGTCAAAAGAAAGTGTCAAATTTTCAAAACCAAAACACTTATCTAGATTTGACCCTACACAGCCAAATTCGATACTGGTGTATTTATCAAACTTCTGTTGTTGCAAAGAAGGGTGTACAAAGTCAGTTGATTAAAACCTGTTACAGCCGAAGCTTATCGTGACAGAATTTTGGCATGGACACCAAATTACTTTGGCATTGTTTTATTTCAAATATCTCTAAAGTTAACCATTTATAGTAAAATTTACTTTAAACTTAAACGTCGATTATAATAATAAACGTAATATATTTATCTTGAAAAATGGCAGAAACTGAAAACCATCGGAGTATGGAACTTTAATACACTGAAACACAGTTTTTTTGTGTTATTGGCTTTTGTGTGTGTAAATGGATTAGTAGTGAGTACTGACCACCCCAATCACAGGTAGGTGTGTGTAGGCTGATTGCTTACATAGTCTAACGGTTATGATGTTAGTATAGAAATAGCAGACGTATCGGATCGAATCAGTCCATTTGCAAATCACCCCCCACGACAATAATAATAAGTAAAAAAAAAAAAAAAAATTAATAATAAACGCCGAAATACAATGACGACGAGTCAAACCATTGACTTACAATATTGATACTTACCATTACTTACTTAACCTGGTGCTCGGCATTAATAGGATCGGGCAAGGACTGCTTTGGTCAGGATCAGGATACTGTGAGTGGGTGGTCTTGATATTGGTGGTATTTGTCTCCCAGTGGGGCAGCACTATAAAATCGGCATGAGCGCGCAAGTCGGCACCCGTCCTGATATGGCCATAGCTGTTTCTCTGATGTCAAGCCTGAACAAACACAAAGAAAAATGTTCGACTGTGTGTGTGTTGGTGTGTGGATGTGTGTTGGCGTACATGTGTCTAGCGCGGCGTGTGGGTGTGGGTGTGGGTGTAGGTGTGGGTGGTGTAGGTGTGCGTGCGCCTATGTGTGACCAGCACTGTATTCTGCGTTTAACATTGGAATGCCTATAGACATGTTGAATTTAGGTGGCCGCGTGTAGTAGGCCCCGCAGCAGCTTGTACGGTCGCAGTGGGGCGGAGGTGGGTGGGAGGGGGGCGGGTCCTGGTGGGGGGTTGGCTTTTAGAATGTTGACACTATTTCACGCTGAACAGGGACTGAGGACAGGCATGAGTTCAAATGGCCAATACCTGTAGCCTAGTGTAGTGACGTGCACGGACCTCCCCAGGAGAAATGCCACATACACGGGTAAGTGTGGGTAGGTTTTGTTTGTTGTTGTTTTACATCCTAGCAACATCTAAGGTCATATCAGGACGGGTACCGCCTTGTGACAGTGTGCATTCATTGAGACTTTTATAGTGCTGCCCCACGGGAAGACCATCTTGCCAGCACGATGACTGATATCCCACTCAGTCACATTATCCTGACACTGAGCCAACCAGTCCTTGCCCTATCCTAATAATGCTGAGCGCCAGGCTAGGAAGCGACGAGTATCAATTTTTAAGTCATCGGTTTGACTCGACCAGGGTTCGAACTCACGATCTACAAACACGGGAAATGTACGCTCTAACTCATTTGGCCATCCCGTCTGGTGTGTAGGTAGATTGATTGCACCTGGAAGCCTAGATAGAATAATGGTTAGTATGCTAGTCTCAGAATGGCAAGAAATATGGGTTCGAATCCTGCTATGACTACAATGTTTCCCATTTGCAACCCCCACGACATTGCTGCTGTGGCCAGGATACCGTACAACCTAGATAGTGTATAGTGTTGAACTATCCATGTGGATGTACTGTAAGTGCGGTATCTGGATATTTATAATTTTAAGTGAAACTTACAATTCTGGAGGAATGATTGTGGTATTACTAATAAGGTGCATTAACGACGGCATGTGAAATGCCTTATGTACAGATAGGTATATAGGCTAATGGTTAGGATGCTAGTCAAGGAATGGCAGAAATGTAGGTTTTAGTCCCGCTGTGGGCACCATGTTTCCCATTTACAAAAATATTCCTCACGACAACACTATAATCGAAAGACAATGATTTTACCTACCCTAGGCACATGTAATATGGGCGGAGTGATTTCAAATGGGGAAGAGCAGAAGCCCATCTAAAACCAACCGCGAAGACTATTATAATACCCTCAAGTATTTGAAATTGTGTCTTTCGATTTATTTGTTATTGCACCTTTAGAGCTATTTTGCTATTTGTTACTGAACTATATTCTGGCGACTTCATATGGTACTAGTGCCATTCAGCTGAGCAGAAATCACCTCCTGTATCGAGGTAGCATGTGTGTAAAAATGCACACAGTAGTTCTTTTGCTTTAAAGAAAAGACTTTTTTTTTTTTTTAAATTGGGGTAGGCGGGCTCTATTTGTTGATCATGGACCATACTCATGTAAATAAACGAAAGCAGACACTTGTGTGGCAACTGACAAATTTATAATTTAAAAAGATGATTTAATTTTTTTTTAAATGTCTGCACCACGTCACTTATTTCTTTATATAGCCTAAAAAAGCTAAATTTAAATTTAAGGAAGTGCTGACGTGGATGTGACTGGAAGGGGTGGCCGAATCGGTAAGAGCGCTGGCTGGCTTCTTGTGTAGGAAGTAGTGGGCTCGAACCCCGACCGAGTCAAATCACTGACTTACACAATTGGTACTTGTGTTATAGCTACGTAGCCTGGCGCTCGGCATTAATAGGGTAGTACAAAGGCTGGATTGCTCAGTTTCAGGATAATATAACCGAGTGGGATATCAGATGATGGTCTCCCAGTGGGGCAGCACTATGAGTGGGCACTGTTACAAGTTGGTACCCATCCAGATATGAGTTTAGATGTTGCTAGGACGTAAAGCTCCAGTAAGCAAACCAACTTGGATGTGATCAAGGTGTCAACTATAAAATATTAAAGACTGAATTCTAATTAGATACCATTTCTGTACTCATTGCCAGTGTTTTAGTTATTTTCAGTATGCAACAATTTTCTAACCCTCCCCCTTAACCCCCCCCCCCCCTCCCCACATCACCTGTATATGCTTAGCGATTAGTGTGTATGCATATTGTATTGTGTCATTAGCCGTGTTTACACAGGAGAGTTAAATCGCTTCATATAAATCGCCTTGCCTAGTTCGCCTCACATTCGCCGTGTAAACGCGCCGCTGAAGCGTATTAGGGCTGATTCGATTCATATGATGCACTTTTTGTAGATCGCCTCGCGAGGTGGTTTATATGAAGCGATTCCGCTGGTTCCCGGGCGGGGATAGTGCTTGCCGGCTACATGCGCAGCTGTAACTATCGCTGGTGCCCGGCAGTGTTAGGGACCGATTAGGCCGAAATCTATTGAATGCGATCATATTTAACAGAATTACATACTCAAATAATGAAATTTAATTAAATTAACCCTAAATTACAAGCGATATTAACATAGCAGCTACATCGGCGTGGACTCGCCGAGTGTAAAGTAAACAAATAGCAGTGCTCGCCGGCTACAGGCAGAACTAAGGCTGCTGGTTCCTGGCGCCGAAACACTTTCAAACTCGCTTCGCGTAAACGCGCCGCTACTTCGCTTCATATGAATCGCTTTGTCTAATTCGCTTCACAATTGCCCGTGTAAACACGGCTAAAGTGGGTTCGGAAGTGAAAGGTGGAGAAGCCTCGTTTTCGATCACGTGTGAATACCATCTGTGTTGACGTGCATGTACACTTGCGAACAGGCACACACCAACACTCGCGAACACACACTACTGTTAAAAATAGAGACCAACGCATGTCTGCACATTAACATGCCGACACGTTGACACACCAACATGCATACACCCACACAGAGACTTCAAAGTCAAATATACCACACTCACATACCCTACACACTTACAAGTTACATACACCACACATACATAGAGCACACTTCAACACACCCAAAACATTCACATTTAGCATACCATACACTCACATACACCACACACTCACATACCCACACACCAGACACTCACACACCCACACATTCACATACACCACACACTCAGATACTGCACACACTCACATACACCACACACTCACATACCCACATATTCACATCCCCACACATTCACATACACCACACACTCACATACTACACACACTCACATACACCACACACTCACATACTGCACACACTCACATACCCACACATTCACATACACCACACACTCACATACTGCCCACACTCACATACACCACACACTCACATACTGCACACACTCACATACACCACACACTCACATCCCACACCCTACCACACCTCACATTCCACACTCACAACCACACACTCCACCACTCACACCACACACTCACATACACCACACACTCACATACCAACACATTCACATACACCACACACTCACATACCCACATATTCACATACGCCACACACTCACATACTGCACATATTCACATACCCCACACACTCACATACTGCACATATTCACATACACCACACACTCACATACCCACACATTCACATACACCACACACTCACATACTGCCCACACTCACATACACCACACACTCACATACTGCACACGCACATACACCACACACTCACATACACCACACTCACATCCCACATTCACATAACCACACACTCACATACCCACATATTCACATACCCACACACCACATACTGCCACCCACACCTCCCACACATCACATACACCAAACTCACATACTGCACACACTCACATACACCACACACTCACATACACCACACACTCACATACCAACACATTCACATACACCACACACTCACATACCCACATATTCACATACGCCACACACTCACATACTGCACATATTCACATACCCCACACACTCACATACTGCACATATTCACATACACCACACACTCACATACCCACACATTCACATACACCACACACTCACATACTGCACACACTCACATACACCACACACTCACATACTGCACACACTCACATACACCACACACTCACATACACCACACACTCACATACGAACACATTCACATACACCACACACTCACATACCCACATATTCACATATGCCACACACTCACATACTGCACATATTCACATACCCCACACACTCACATACTGTACATATTCACATACACCACACACTCACATACCCACACATTCACATACACCACACACTCACATACTGCCCACACTCACATACACCACACACTCACATACTGCACACACTCACATACACCACACACTCACATACACCACACACTCACATACGAACACATTCACATACCCCACACACTCACATACCCACACATTCACATACAGCATACATATATGCACCACACGTCAACATAGCCCACCCACTCACATGCACCACACACCGGCATGCACACACCGGCAAACACAAACACGCACCAACACCAATACAAAACCCCCCACCCGTGTGTGGGTTTAGCAGGTTTTCGCCCGGCGCGTGTTGTTTTGGCCCCATGCTGCGGCGACTCGGCTGTCTGAACTGCTGTCAATGTAGCTGCATAGCTCTCAATGTGGCTGATCTACTGTCAATGCGACTGCTTTGCTGTCAGTGTTGCTTCCTGGGTGTCAGTACCATCAGCCTCCTGTCAGTGCAACGGCTCTGCTGTCAGCGTGACTGCTGTGCTGTCAGTGCGGCTGCCCTGCTGTACTGTCAGTGCCGCTGCCCTACTGTCAGTGTGACTGCTCTGCTATCAGTGCGGTTGCTGTACTGTCAGTGCGGCTGCCTTACTGTCAGTGTGACTGCTCTGCTGTCAGTGCGGCTGCTCTGTTGTACTGTCAGTGCCGCTGCCCTACTGTCAGTGTGATTGCCCTGCTGTCTGTGCGGCTGTTGTACTGTCAGTGCATCTGTTGTGCTGTCAATGCGGCTGCTCTGCTGTCTGTCAGTGCTGGAGTGCTTAACTGACTGGTTGGTGTTTACGGATGTCCGCCATGTGCGCTAGGGGAGGACGTGCGTGTCCTGATTACATCATGCACGTCTACAAGAACATCCACCCCCCCACCCATCCACTCCGCTGCACCGTTCTAGTTCTACATGGACTAAAGCTGAGATTCCTTACACGCGGTATGCGATCTGCGAATGCGAATGCGAATGCGGCAAAAAATCGAAACGCCTTGAAGTCAATGGGCTGCAACCCTTACATACGGTATGCGAATGCGAATGCGAATGCGAATGCGAATGCGACAACTCGATCGGTCCCTGTAGCGATCGGTCCGGCATGCGGCATGCGACACGGGGGTGCGAATAGATTAGCATCAGTCGCATTTGTCCATTGATATAAGGCTGGAGGAGGCGACTGATAATTACGGACAGCCGGGACAGGGTGGTGTGAATAGAAAAGCATCAGTCGCATTTGTCCATTGATATAAGGCTGGAGGAGGGGACTGATAATTACGGACAGCCGGTGCAAACATGTAGGTTTATGCGGCGGACCTGTTAGGAAGCAGTCTTCATATTTGGGACGGTCCTAAAATCCCTCTAAGCAAGCTAAACTGAGCCATGTTTGGACCGTCCCATTCTGTGTGTGTGTGTCTCTGTGTGTGTATCTGTGTCTCTGTGTGTGTGTCTCTGTGTCTGTGTGTGTCTGTGTGTGTCTCTGTGTTGTGTCTCTGTGTGTGTCTATGTGTGTGTATCTGTGTGTATGTGTGTCTGTGTGTGTCTCTGTGTGTGTCTGTGTGTGTGTGTGTCTCTGTGTTGTGTGTCTGTGTCTTTGTGTCTCTGTTGCTGTGTGTGTGTCTGTGTGTGTATCTCTTTGTCTCTGTGTGTGTTTCTGTGTGTGTGTGTCTCCGTGTCTGTGTGTGTCTGTGTGTGTGGTGGTGTGTCTGTGTGTGTGTCTGTGTGTATGTCTGTGTGTGTGTCTCTGTGTGTCTCTGTGTTGTGTCTCTGTGTGTGTCTCTGTGTGTGTATCTGTGTGTGTATCTGTGTCTGTGTGTGTCTGTGTGTGTATATGTGTCTGTGTGTGTCTCTTTGTCAGAGACACAGACACACAGACACACACGGACAGCCGGAACAGAAAGCAACAGAATACCAATGAATGTACACATGGGTGCACACTTTTATATGCTGCTTACCGCATGCCGCACGCCGCATGCCGTGTGTAAGGAATCTTCCCATTCGCATACCGCATGCCGCATGCGCATGCCGCATGCCGCATACCGTGTGTAAGGAATCCTAGCTTTAGTTCATCATCCGTCAAAAAAACGCCAGCCACATCAGCCTTTTCCTCCCGAACGACCGGCAACCACCACTCAGATTCATTACAGTTATAGTTTGTCGCTGGGTATTGGAGCTGAATGTAAGCTTGTTCCATCTTGTTTATTTTTATCTTTTAGTTTGCTTGTTTGCTCATTCTCTAATGCCATATCTATACAGTATTACCTGTCTTCAAAGGACTAGACTGGATAGGAATAGGATGGTTGAATTTGTAAGAGCGCTGACTGGTCTCCCATGCAGCAGGTTATGGCTGTCAACTCCGACCAATTACTTAGACAATTTTAACTTGTCACTACCTAGCCTGGCTCTCGTCATTAATAGGATATGGCAATTACCAGTTTGCTGAGTACATGTATATATATGTGAATAATGTGACTGAGTGGGATATCGGGTCATGGTTTCGGCAGCCTGATCTCTCAGTGGGGCAGCAATATAAACTCACCATGAATGCGCACTATCACAAGTTGGTTCACATCCTGATATGACCTTTGATGATGCTAGGACGTATAACCCCGACAAACAAGCAAAGGCCAACTCTGCAGGCTGGATGGGGGTGGGGTCAAACATTATCATCACAGTGTTAGGATTGTGAAAAGCATCGCTATTTATGTAAGGTCGCTTTAATGAGGTAACTTTGTTTGTTTGTTGTTGCTTTACATCCTAGCAACATCTAAGGTCATATCAGGATGGGTAGGCCTACCGACTTGTGACAGTGCGCACTCATGGCAACTATATACTGCTTCCCCATTGGGAGACCAGGCCACCGACACCATGACCCCATTACCTATTAATGCCGAGCACCAGGCTACATAGTGACACGTATCAATTTTATAAGTCATTGGTTTGACTCGGCTGTGATTCGAACTCCCGACCTTTCGCACGCGAAGCCTGCGCTCCACCGACTTGGCCACCGCGTCCGGTCCAATGAGGTAGCAGTTCTCGAGCTGAGTGGCGCGAGTGTCTGCTGCGCTCGCCGTACTCTGACACTTCGAGGCTATGTACAGTGGACACTAGCTGACATTGTGGTTCCTGTTGTTCTTGCAGTCGCGTAGTGTCGACAAGCGACACGCCGTTCTCACATACGACGGATACGAGGAGAAGTTTCGTGTCAAGGACCTCAGCAGCATCAACGGGGTGAGTCAACCACGTGACCTGTAGGGGAGGGGGAGGGGGTGAAGGAGATGGTGCGGCACGAAGTCCAGGTACTTACAAGGCTTGTCGCAGATAAGGTCACACACTCGGTATGAGTGTTTTGGTAGTCAGTCTGTCGGACACACATGCTCAATGTCTACATTTAACATTATATCAGACTTTAAATGATGTCACACCAGCAACTATCTACATACACTGCCACCACGCTTATACACTGCCACCCACCACCTTATGTCACCACAAACACTATCCGCCTTTGACCAACCATCCACATCAACACCAGAGCATCACCCACAAACACCACACCCACCCGCACCACCCTCAACCATATCCACCCACCAACACTACCACAACCACCACCTACCACCACCATCACCACATCTACCACCACAAACACAATCCACAAACACCATACCCACCCGCACCACCCACAACCATATCCACCCACCAACACTACCACAACCACCACCTACCACCACCATCACCACATCTACCACCACAAACACAATCCACAAACACCATACCCACCAGCACCACCCACAACCCACAACCCACAACCCACCACCCACCATCATCACCCACCATCCACAAGCCATTACCCACCAGCACCACCCACTACCCACCACTCACAACCCACCACCCACCATCATCACACACCATCCACAAGCCATTACCCACCAGCACCACCCACAACCCACAACCGACAACCCACCACTCACAACCCACCACCCTCCATCATCACCCACCATCCACAAGCCATTACCCACCAGCACCACCCACAACCGACAACCCACCACCCACCACTCACAACCCACCATCCACCATCATCACCCACCATCCACAAGCCATTATCCACCAGCACCACCCACCACCCACAACCCACCACTCACAACCCACCACCCACCATCATCACCCACCACCCATCATCCACAAGCCATTACCCACCAGCACCACCCACAACCGACAACCCACCACCCACCATCATCACCCACCATCCACAAGCCATTACCCACCAGCACTACCCACAACCGACAACCCACCACCCACCATCATCACCCGCTATCCACAAGCCATTACCCACCAGCACCACCCACAACCGACAACCCACCACCCATCAAAACCATCCACCCACTCCCCACCATCACCACCCACTACCCACCATCACCACCACACACCATCGACAAACCATCACCCACCTCCCACAACCCACCACCCACCACCCACCACCCACCACCCACCACCACCACCCAACCCTCCCACCACCCACCACCAACCCCACCCACCAGCACAACCACCACCACCCACCACCCACCCATCACCCATCACCCACCACCCACCACCCACCACCCACCACCCACCACCCACCACCCACCACCCACCACCCAGTATCTGTGCCAGCCGGCTACACAATACGTGAACATTTAGGTCGTGGAGAACTAATTCTCTTTCCTACTGTAACAGAGGCAGGGCGGACGTTTTGTGACCACCTATGGTTTTATAAAGACGGGCTTTGTGAACCCCACCCACCCCCACCCCACCCCCACAACCACCCCCACAACCACCCCCACAACCACCACATCCCACCACGACCAGGCGCGGAGCCCGCCGTTGTTGTTGGCCGAAACTTAAAGCTGCATAATCCGATGAAAGTATATCAATTTAAAAAACAGAACACTTATCTAGATTTTGTCCGACACATCCAACTTTGACGCTGGTGCACTCATTAAGCGTGTGTTTGTTTGTTTGTTTGTTTGTTTGTTTGTTTAACGCCCCCCACCCGCAGAACAAAAAGTAAACATCGGCTATTGGGTTTCATACTCATTAAACATCTGCTGCTGACTAGAAAGGACTACTAAGTAAATTTGTTTAAACCTGTTACTGTTGCAGTCTATGATGTGTCAGAGTTTGGACATGCACACCAACATTAATTTGGCATGTGTTCATTTTAAAATACTATATAAACCATGGAGTTCTTTTTGTGTAAATACCTATATACCTGTAACACTTAGGGTTGGAAGGCCAGTACTACGGCACTGACAAAAGATATATATGAATAACAATTTATTTACAAAAATATCTATATATATATATTATATACATATGTATATCTAAAGTTATCCATTTATTAAAAAAAAGTCACTTATGGGGTAGATTTTCATTAAATTAACCTAATAATAAAAAAGCCAGACTCAAAACCATCGGACTATGCAACTTTAAATACGAAATTGTTGTTATTCTGTCGGGGCCTGCCGCTTGGGGTGGGGGGCCCTGTGATTTATGAGCCGGGTATTACAATTATTTGTTGGCAGTGTGACAGTATATGGTTCATTGTGTGATATATCAAGGAGGTAGATGGGTATATTCACGTGTGTGTGTTGATGTTTGTGTAAGGGGTGGTTGTGCGTGTATAGGACAGGGTGCTATTGACACAGAACTCAAACATGTTTAATTAGTACCGTTCTGCTCGGCTGAATGGCACTAGTGCCATATGAAATCACTGGAATATAGTTCTATGGGTAATAAATAGCAAGGTGCGTTTGTAGATGTGGAATAAACAGTGAAGAACATGACTATACATGCTGTAGGCATCATAGTAGTCCTTATGGGTGGGAGCAGTGCTTTTAAATGGTATCAGCCTTCGGCTTCAACGCATTTGGATTCAGACAGGCCTACACATATGGAAAAATATCTTTCGATTATTCTACATAATTATGCGTACTCATATTTAAAATTGTCGCCTTCAATTATATTATTATTAAGCATGCTTTTGATTAAATTATATACCCTTACACAACCAGACGGGATGGTCGATGAGCGTCTGGCTCCCGTATTGGTAGATCGTGGGTTCGAACCCTGGTCGAGTCAAACTAATGATTTACAAATTGATACTTGTCACTTCCTAGCCTCGCCCTCGGCATTATTAGGATAAGACAAGGACTGGTTGGCTCAGTGTCAGGATAATGTGACTGAGTGGGATATCAGGTCATGGTGCAGGCAGCCTGGTCTTCCAGTGGGGCAGCACTATAAAGTCGCCATGAGTGCGCACTGTCACAAGTCGGTACCCGTCCTGATATGACCTTAGATGTTTCTAGGATGTAAAACAACAAACAAACAAATATACCCTTACATATATATGCATAATTGTGTTCTTCGGTTATATTATGCAAGCTTATGAGTATGCAAAATGGTGTCTTTTGATTAGATTCTGCATGCCTACACATAGGTAAATTTTTCTTTTGATTATAGTATGTATCCCTGCACATATGTAAAATCGCATGTTTAGCTTATATCATGCATGCGTACGCAAATGTAAAATTGTATCTCTTGATTATATTATGTATCCCAAGTGTATGTAAAACTATCTTTCGATTATATTATGTATCCCTACACATATGTAAAATTGCGTCTTTCAACTATATTGTGCATCCCTGAGCGTCTTTTGATTTTATTTGTCCCAATGCATATGTAAAATCGTGTCTTTCCATTATATGACGCAACCCCATGTGTATGTAAAATTGCACCTTTCAATTATATCATGCGTCCTTACGCATATATGTAAAATCGTGTCAGTCAATTATATCACGCATCCCTACACATATGTAAAATTGTGTCTTTCAATTATATCACACATTCCTATGCATGTGTAAAATTGCATCCTTCAATTATATCACGCATCCCTATGTGTATGTAAAATCGTGTCTTTCAATTATATCACGTGTCCTTATGCATGTGTAAAATTGTGTCCTTCAATTATATTACACATCCCTATGTGTATGTAAAATTGTGACTTTCAATTATATCACGAATCCCTATGTGTATGTAAAATCATGTCTTTCAATTATATCCTGTGTCCTTATGCATGTGTAAAATTGTGTCCTTCAATTATATTACACATCCCATGTGTATGTAAAATGTGACTTCAATTATATCCGTTTTGTTTTGTTTTTTTGTGTTTTGGTGTTTGTGTTTTGTGACTTTCAATTATATCACGAATCCCTATGTGTATGTAAAATCATGTCTTTCAATTATATCCTGTGTCCTTATGCATGTGTAAAATTGTGTCCTTCAATTATATTACACATCCCTATGTGTATGTAAAATCGTGACTTTCAATTATATCACGCATCCCTAGGCATATAATTAAATTGCATCCTTCAATTTATCACGCATCCCTACATGTATGAAAAATCACATCTTTTAATTATATCATGCATCTTTTAATTATATCATATGGAAAAATCGTCCGTCAATTATATCATGCATCCCTATGCATACATAAAATGATGTCCTTTGGTTACACTATTCATTGCACTGGGCGCCCCATCTGTTGCAGACGTACGTCAATGACGAGCGTCTCGCTGAGCAGGAGTACGTCACACTGGAGGACATGGACACCATCAGGTTCGGCTACGATATCCTTTTTGTTGGAACTGACCTGCTGTAAACAGGCACCAAGCACCACCTGGTACTTACCGGACGCAGTGGCCAATTCGGTAGAGCGCAGGCTTTCCCCGTGGAAAGCCGGGAGTTTGAATCCCAGCCGAGTCAGACCAATGACTTATCAAATTGATAGTTGTTACTACCCAGCCTGGCGCTCAACATCAATAGGATAGGACAAGAACTGGTTAGCACAGTATCAGGGATAATGTGACTGTGTGTGGGATATCGGGTTATAGTGCCAGTGGCCTGATCCCGCAGTGGGGCAGCACTATAAAGTCGCCATGAGTGCGTATTGTCACAAGTCGGTACCCGTCCTGATATGACCTTAGATGTTGTAGGAGGTAAAACAACAACAACAATCACGAGGTACTGAGGGGTGAAAATGCGAGTTGTTATTTTTTAGGCACCTCCTGTGCAGTTAGTTTTAAAGGGGAGTCGACTTTGATGCATACTATGATGAAGCGTTGTGTTTGATTTGTTGCGGGGAGGAACTTCTTTCCTGCCACCGGATTCTCGCCCTCTGGCCGTCACCACGGCATCGATCGGGGCGCCACCTATCGCCTCCTACCGGTACCCGCCACACCGCAACTCCCTACACCAGCACTCCCACATTGAAGCTGCACAGTCCGATGAAAGCATTACATTTTCAAAATCAAAACTGACCCATATTTGATCCTAGATATCCAACTTAGATACTGGTGCACTTATTCTGCATACGTCGCTTCATAGAAAGGGACACTTTTAATATCCAATACAAATGTACATAACTAGCTATCTGTGTAGGAAATGCACACCATTGATAAATATGGCGACTTATATATATAAATTTATATATAGAGGAGAGACGAGAGAAGAAGAGAGAGAGAGAGAATTCAGAGAGAAGGAAGAGGGAGGAAATGCACACACATGATAATATGGCGACTATATATATATATATATATAGAGAGAGAGAGAGAGAGCGAGAGAGAGGGGAAGAGGGAGGAAATGCACACCATTGATAAATATGGCGACTATATATATATATTTAATTATGTAATATATATATATATATATATAGAGAGAGAGAGAGAGAGGGGAAGAGGGAGGAAATGCACACCATTGATAAATATGGCGACTATATATATATATATATATATATAGAGAGAGAGAGAGAGAGAGAGAGAGAGAGAGAGAGGGGAAGAGGGAGGAAATGCACACCATTGATAAATATGGCGGCTTTATGCAATGCAATGCAATTATACGTAACTAGCTATATATATAGGAAATGCACACCATTTACAAATATGGTAACTTTCTTCGATACAAATATACGTAGCTAGTTATATATATAGGAAATGCACACCATTCATAAATATGGTGACTTTATTCGATACAAATATACATAACTAACTGTCTGTGTAGGAAATGCATATCATTTATAAACATGGTGACTTTATTCAATAGAAATATACGTAATTAGCTATCTGTTAGCAAACTGCTAGGGGTTTTCGATACGGTCGATGCGTGGAAATAAGTGTTATTGCAGCTATAGTATCAAGGGACACGGTTGGCTGTGTTATCTCCCTGTGGTAGATGGGACTGCTGCTGACTGAATTATTGGGTTACTCTGCAGATTACCACTGAGCAGACACGGAGCTAAGAAGAGACACTCATCTATGAACCTCCATTGTGGGCATGAAGCAAAGAACAGACACTCCTCCACTCAGAAGTGACACTACGGGTGTATTCGATTAACCAACTGGGGTTACCCGAGTCACTTTTTGGCGCATGCGCGCATCCTGCAGACTCGGGTTGAATAAACGAACACGCTTCTCCACGCTTGGGGTGGAAAAAATGGTGGCTTAATCCAAAACTTGTGTTGTAATAACCGATATAACTACAGCAAAATAGGATTTAAAGTATTTTATGATAGTATAGTTTAGTTATATTTCCATTTCCTTAATCTGGGTTTTTAACAACAACAAAAAAGGATAAAAACAACATGTAGGACTTGTACTGGTAGCTGTTATCCTACAGGTACCAGCACAAATGTGACGTCATCATTCCTAGACACCCCCCAGCCAAGACGTGGGTTACTGGGGTCGGGTCTTTTTGCACACAGCACGTGTATTTGTCGACTCCACTCGTGGTGTCCGATTTGAAATTCTAGCAACTCGGGTGACCCGAGTCGCCCGGGTCATGTTAATCGAATACGGCCCACCTTCTACAAACTGCCTCTCAGGCCGTAATCGATTAACATGACCCGGGCGACTCAGGTCATCCGAGTCGTCAGAATTTCAAATAGAACACCACGAGTGGAGTCGACAAATACACGTGCCGTCTTGGCTGGGGTTTGCGAGGAGCGATGACGTCACATTTGTGCTGGTACCTGTAGGATAACCGCTACCAGTACAACTCCTACATGTTGTTTTAATGATTTTTTTTTAATAACCCAGATTGTCAGCTTCTACAATCATAAAATACTTTAAATCCTATTTTGCTGTACATATATCGGTTATTGGAAAAAAACTATTAAGCTTTAGATTAAGCCACATTTTTTCCACCCCGAGCATGGAGAAGCGTATTCGATTATTCGACCCGAGTGTAGGATGTGCGCATGCGCCAAAAAGTGGCTCGGGTGACCCGAGTTGATTAATCGATTACACCCTCAGTGGGCGTGCAGCTAAGAACAAGCACTTCTACAATTGGAAGTAATACCACCCTCTGTAAATTGTCACTGAGCCAGCATGGAATTAAGAAGGGACATCACTGCACGAGAAAATGACACTGCCCTGTGCGAACTGCTACTGAACAAACATGCAGTTAAGAAAATGCATTTCTCCACTAAAAAGTTACACGGCCCTCTTCTAGCTGCCACTCGGCAGGCATGTAGCAAAGAACAGGCACTCCCCCACTCAGAGAAATTACACCGCTAATTAGCTAAACAAACTACATATATAGCCAGGGCCATGAGATGATACTAAGTTCACGTAAAACTAACATTACTTTTATTATACATATATTATTTTTGCGGTACCACATCATTATCCCACGGGCATAACTACAATGACCCTAAAAGGAAATGTATCTCCGAAAAAGACCTCATTTTCCTTTAGTGAATAACGTAAGGATTACAATTTCTGTTAGTTTTCATTTTGGCTAGTTGAGTTGACTTGACCGACTCAAAGTACTATAAACACAGAAATGTTGGGTCCGACGCCACCCAACGTGTTTTGTCACGTGAGACCCTGAAACCTGCAGTAAATCCGATTACAGTCGGGGGTCGTAGACTTGAGGGTCTTGTAGGGGTCAGCTAGCGGTCAGATAGAGGTCACGGAGAGTTGTTGAACGGAGGCCGGTGGGGGCTGGGGGTAAAGGGGGTGGGAGGGGTGCTGATGTTTATATCATATTGTAAACACAATGCATAAACAGAGAAACACGCTCACAGTTATGATTTAGCCTTTCAGGTTCATCTGTGATTGGTTAGTGTGTGTCTGATGGTGACACCAGACGGGATGGTCGAACGAGTTGAGCGTCCGTCTCCTGATTTGGTAGATCGTGAGATTTGAACCCATGGGTTTTAACCCTGGTTGAGTCAAACCAATGACGTAGAAATTTATACTTGTCGCTTCCTGGCCAGATGCTCAGCATTATTAGGATAGGGCTCAGTGTCAGGATAATGTGACTGAGTGGGATATCAGGTCATGGTGTTGGCAGCCTGGTCTCCCAGTGGGGCAGAACTATAAGGTCACCATGAGTGTGCACTGTCACATGTCGGTGCCTGTCCTGATATGACCTTAGATATTGTCATGACGTAAAACGCCAACAACCAGCCAACATTTACATCTATTTTGTTCCATCACCTTTGGGGCGTCACATGTACATGCCTTGTGTTCCATCAGGCAGGTGCGACCTTTAGGGTTCTACATGTATCACCTTTGCGTTGCTTCAGGTACCGCCCACTTTTTCATACCAGTGTACCACCTTAACTTGCGCACATCCAGTCGTGTACCGAATGGAGCGCATTGAGGAGCTCCCGTACCTCGAGCAGCAGGAAGAGATGTCCAAGGCCACTCCCAGCCCTGCCAAGGTCAGCGTATCATCTCCAAGGTCACCTCCGCCGCTTGTCGCGCCACCTGCTGAGCTGCCCACGTGGGCTGTGAGGGATCCTTCCCCGGGGCCCTGGAACTCAGCCGAGCTGGGGTTAGCCGAGTGTCAGGTATGTTCAGCAGAAATGCCCTTTTTTCACTTAACATCTGAAGAAAGAGAAGCTACACAGATTTGATTTTTTTCCCTTTAAAGTTACAGAGTCCGATGGTTTTGAGTTTCTGTAATTTTCTGAGATAAATATATTGGGTTATAATCAACTTATTTTTTGTTTGAAACAAATTTGATTTCAAACAGGTAACTTTTGAGATATTTGAAGTACAATCATGCAAAATTAGTTTTGGCATACATACCAAAACTCTGACACCATAGCCTTCTACAGTAATAGGTTCCATTAAATTGCCCCAGTATTCCGTTTTATGTGGTAACACATGTTTAATAAATGTGTCAGTAGCTAAGTTAGATTTGTAGAATCTAATCTATAAAATTGTTTTGGTTTTGAAAGTTTCATGTTTTCACCGGACTATGCAGCTTTAAGGCCCACTGGGCATAGAAGAGTTAGGTTTAGCCCTAAGATTTCTGTACGTATGGGAATGTCAATATTGTCTATCATCTATAATTACCCTCTTTTTAAGGGTGATACAATGGTTATTCCCTAAGCGTGTTCGAGTTGCACCTTGAGGTTCTTTTAATCTAACCAACTTCACCGGCTACAATAGCATTACAATGAATTGAATAGGAAATATGATGCATTGTGGCAAGGTTATCCAAAATATCCTCTAGCGATGAACAGGTGATTATTATTATTATGATTATTATTATTTTATCACTGTAATGATTGTTTTATTTGCATATCACAAAAAGTCACACTGGCCCTTTTAATTGATTCGCAATTTTGTAATTTATAAGGTATAGCTATAGAACTACACTAACTATACGCATGACTCCCACTGACTGGCCTATGAGGAAAGTGTCCAGTCGTGGAGTGGAAAATATGGGGAATTCTCCCATTGATCTTCTTTCCGGGAAGCCATAAACAAAGATGTAAAAGTTGTTAGACAGGGGAGTTACCAGAGACATGAAAATGGTGGGTGGGGTCGAGGGTGACTGGGTTACGGGTGGGGAGTAGGGGATCTAACGTAGATACAACACAACAGTAGAAGGTTATAATGACAATACATCCCACATGCTGTGTCATACATCTCATCACCACCATTATCATCATCATCATCATCATCATCAATCCCTTAACCGCGAGCGTTATTACGGAACCACAGATGACTTTGCAACCAGTTTTCTCCAGTTGTCTGTTTACCACTACCCTCTGAGTTTAGATGAACTCCAGGCCTGTCCATTCCCTGATGTTGTCTTCCAACCTCGTCCTTTGTCCACCTTGTTCTCTTCACCCTTTCACCCTGTTTTGCAACATGGTTTTGGCCAGACCTGATGAACGGGAAATATGGCCATACCATCATCCAGCTGACAATTCATTGAATATCATCAACACTCATGCATAAAAGACATATCGCTTATGAAATTATAATTCCACCTGAAAAGCAGGGGAGGTTCTAGATGTGGCTTTGCAGATTGACTCAGAAACCATATCCAACTAGAGCACAATGACTTGTATTTGATTTACCATCCGCCACTTTTTCTCAGTGTTTCTTCATGACTCCCCAGTTCCAGCTGATCAAGGAGAGGAGTGTATGTGTGTGTGGGGGGGGGGGGGGGAAGAGAATGTGGGGGTGAATGGGCTTTATTTGCTTCATTCTCTCATGATTTGAAAAATGTTTCCCTTAACAGAACATTCGTATCCTAGAAGTGTCAACTATATTCAGTATAGAACTGATAATGTAGGCCTGATGATGATAATGTACATTTATATAGAGCGGCTTTACTAGCAGGAGCCACTCTAAGGCGCTGTGCAGAGACTAACTGATACTAAAACCAAGTCTAGCTGATATACAACCACAGCATATGATTTAACCACTAGTGTACTTAACTGCGCACTGAGTCTTGATGCAAATACCTTGCACTATGTTCAGTACCTATGTTGTACACTATACAGCACGGACTGCTCCCCCACTTTCAATGTTCAGAATGGGGTGTGCCACACACGATGGAGCACATTCCACTTCCCCATCACCATGTATAAATCAAATGTGATCGTTCCAACGGCTGGAAGACCAGTGCCTCAGCGCTGACAAAATATGTATTCAGACGAATAAAATATTACCAAAATAATTAATAAATGAAGCTGCAGGTCATGAGCTACCCAAAGGGATTATCTACTTAACAAAATTTTCATATATATTTCTTTTGTGAATGTGATTTATTCTTTTCTCAAACTTCAAAGTCAAGATGTTTGTCTTCCACTTGTGACCAAGTACGATTATTGACGCAAGTATATGACAGTAAGAGCAACATCTTATGACAGCAGGTGAGCTCAGTGAAACAGGATGATACAATAAATCACTAGAAAGTAGAGACAATCCATATATTAAAAACAAATAAAGTCAGCCCCCCTCTCCCCTAAGAAAAGCCCATCAAAAAGGCCTCTTGCAACACCAAAAACAACAAAAGCAACTTTTTTGTCCATCCCCCTTTCTTTTGTTGATAGTGCATAGTGAGTTCACCTTACGTGCATTGTATGATAGCATGTGATAACAGCAATCAGTGGCATATGCTTTCTGTAATATATATGTACAGGAGTTGGCAATGGTAAATATGTAAAGTTCTCTTCATCATGCTCGTCAACCTTTAAATAAAGCTATTGAGGCTTAGCCCCAACTTTAC
The DNA here is from genome assembly GCA_030323885.1 of Branchipolynoe longqiensis. Classification (NCBI taxonomy): domain Eukaryota; kingdom Metazoa; phylum Annelida; class Polychaeta; order Phyllodocida; family Polynoidae; genus Branchipolynoe; species Branchipolynoe longqiensis. Next base: position 150,682,132 of record CM059186.1, read on the forward strand.
CGGAAATACACACATAGCTTCTACCTATAGACTGCACTCTCAGGCCTCCATTACACATACCACACACGCGCACGCGCACACTCACGCGCACCTCACATACCCGTCATACCTGGCGTGGAAGCACTGATCGACACGCCACCTGGTGGTGGAAGCCCACACCACGTGCAGTCAGTATCAGTCAACTCCCTGCACGCCGCGGGTATAACGCACCGGCGGAACACCCCACGAAGGCTACTGAGTGATCAGGTTTGGTTTATTGGGGTTTTATCTCCTAGCAAAGATCTAACGTCATATTATCAGGACGGGGAACAACTTGTAACAACGCGCACTTATGGCGATGGTTGTTCAGTGCTGCCCCACTGGAAAACCACATCCACCAGCACAATGACCTGATATCCCTCTCAGTCACATTATCTCGATGCTGGTCCAACCGCTACTTATGCTAGTCTAGTAATACCAGTGCACTAGATAAGTATCAATTATTTGTAAGTCTTTGGTTTGACCCGGTTGGGGATTGATCCCACGATCCCCTCACCTGGGGAAAAAGAACCCACCTGAAGTGGTTCCAAGTAGTTCCGGCAAAACCCCAGCGGTTCGTCTATATTGCGCTATTTTCAACAGCATGCTGTGAAATATGCAACCCCCATCCCAAACTGGTCCCCCACCTGGTCCCCTACCACTAACACAGACACATGCGTGCGCAGTTCTACAAAGTTGAAATTCTCCCTTAAAGCCGCATAGACTGCTTAAAGCCGCATAGTCTGATGAAAGTATGGCGTATTGTAAATAATACTAAAGTAAATTGGATCCTTGATATCCAACTTAGATACTGGTGCACTCTTTAAACATTTATTGTTCCGTCAATTTAATTATATTCAGCAATTCGACCTGCATGGCAAAATTAATTTTGAGCATTTTAAGCATTTATTCACTTCAAATATCTTCAAAGTTAACCATTTAAAGTTAAAGTTACTTTAAACTAAATTTAAGTAGATTATTTCGATCAAGCTAATATAGTTATCTATATAAAAGAAAAAGGGCTAATACTCGAAACTACCGGACTATGCAACTTTACTAAAATAATAGAGTAATTAAAAACAGAATACATGTAGAAGCTCCATGAAAATATATCTAAATGGATAGTATATCTTGGTATTGTAAAGTCACCAGGTAAGTAGACCATTTGCATGTGTATTTGAAGCTGCATAGTCCAATGAGATATCAAATTTTCAAAACCAAACCAATTATCTAGATTTGATTTTACATATCTAACTTAGATACTGATGCACTTATTAAGCATTTGTTTCTGCGTAGAAGGCAATACTGAGTCAATTTAACAGAACCTGTTACTGCAGAAGTCTATTTTGTCAGAGTTTTAGCAAGCTTACCAAAACTAATTTTCCATGTTTGCACTCAAAATATCTCAAAAGTTTACCATTTAAAATGGAAGTAACTTTGAACTAATGTAAAGTAGATACTAGTGATCTATATAATATATTGATCTCAGAAAAAATACAGAAATTCAAAACCATCGGACTATGCAACTTTAATGTCCACTTATCTGTTCTCACTGGACAGGATGGCCGAATCACTAAGAGTACTGGCTAACTTCCCTTGTCGGAGGTCATGAGTTCGAATCCTAACCGCGTCAAACCAGTGACTTTCAAAATTAATACTTATCATTGCCTAAACTGGGACTTGGCATTACTAGCTATCTAGGGAAATGACTGTTTTGCTCAGTATCGGCACTGTATCGCCAAAACGTCCACAGAGCGGGAGCTAGACAGTTCAAAATGGGTACAAATGAACAACTCTAACGTGTTTTTGAACACATTTGAGATAAAACCAAATTGTTCTAATTTAGTTTTGAATAAATCAAAACAGCTTTAAAAATGGTTTAATGTCTTGTGTGAATACACATAATTTTAGATTGTTCAATTAACAATCAGAACTGAAAAATAAAAGTTGTCAGCTGCTCTGAACATCAGGGTCCGGAAATGGGCAGGTCTGCGCCGCGGAGTCTCCTCCAGGTGCGGGTAATCAGTCACGTGACCACGCTCCGATAGGTGGGGTAGGTAGGGTTTCTGGCGCCCACCCTAGTTAGATGCTGCAGCAGCGACCAACCGGTACCACCAGCCACCTGCCGGCCAATGGAGCCGTCACGTGACAGGCAGGTGAGGGGCGGGGGAGGGGAGGGGAGGATGGTAGGGAGGACTTGGGGTGGTTGGGGGTGGGGCTGGGCAGGGATGGGCGGTTTCCTCCAGTCTCTGATATGATTAATAGCGGTCAATGTCAGAGCGAGGCTAGAAAGTGAGGCTGGAGAGTAGGGTTGGAGAGTGAGGCTGGAGAGTGAGGCTGTATAGCAGAGTTGGAGAGTGAGGCTGTAGAGTAGGGTTGGAGAGTGAGGCCGGAGAGTTGGGATTGGAGAGTGAGGTTGGAGAGTGGGATTGGAGAGTGAGGGTGGAGAGTTGGGTTGGAGAGTTAAGCTTGAGAGTGGGGTTGGAGAGTTAAGCTGGAGAGTGGGGTTGGAGAGTTAGGCTGGAGAGTGGGGTTGGAGAGTGAGGCCAGGGAGTAGCATTGGCGAGTGAGGCTGGAGAGTTGGGTTGGAGAGTGAGGCTGGAGAGTGGGATTGGAGAGCAATGCTGGATAGCGGGGCTGGAGAGTGGGCTTGGGGAGTGAGGCTGGAGAATGGGGTTGGAGAGTCTGGCTGCAGGGTAGGGTTGGAGTGTGATTCTGGAGAGTTTGGTTGGAGAGTGATGCTGGAGAGTTGGGTTGGAGAGTGAGGCTGGAGAGTATGGTTGAAGAGTAAGGTTGGAGAGTGGGACTGGAGAGTAAGGTTGGAGAGCGAGGCTGCGACACATTACACAGACAAACCTATAGATATACCCAAACAGACACATTACATAAACGCCTATTGATATATATACAGGCTCAAGTAGACAGGCAGAGAGACAGACACACGTGTGTATATTCTGACAAACAGGCAGTCAAGCACATATAGACGTACAGCCACAGACGGACAGAGTCAGTCGAACACAGACATACAAACACAGACAAACAACATAGCTAGACGCACAGCCATACATAACAGTTACGCCTAGATGTACACGCACCCATAGACCCACACCACAACACACAAGCAGGCAGACATACATTCAAACTCACAGAAGCACACATACACACATACTCACACTTACACGCAGACGAACATACACAGCCAGCTACACACATGCCTACACAGATACACGCGGATAGATCGAGCCATAGATATACAAACACACATGCACACCAATCGAATCACACACATACATACACACATACACACCAATCGAACCATACACATACAAACACACATGCACACCAATACACACACAGCAGATGACATACACACATACACACTACCCCACACTGCACCCTGCCATATTTCAGGGCGCCCTTTTGCTGGACTACCTCCCGCTGGAGTTGCCGTGCTATTGCCTATTGGCTATGTTGGCTGCCGTCTCCATAGCAGATAACCACTGATAGTATACCGGATCGATAGCCTGTCGTGAATGGACCACACCCACATCATATAGAACTAGTACTAGCGCTGGCTGGATTCTCGTCTTGGAGTTTGTAGGTTTGAACCCCGACTGAGTGAAACCAATTGACTTACAAAATGGATATTTTGTCGCCACCTTGCCTGGCGCCCGGCATTACTAAGATAGGGCAAGGACTGGTTTGCTCAGTATCAGGATAATGTGATTAAGTAGGATATCGGGTCCTGGTGCTGGTGGCCCGGTCTTTCAGTGGGGCAGCACTATAAAATCAACATGAGTGGATACTGCCACAGGTCAGTGCCCATGCTGATATGACCTTTTCTTTTCGGAAATATTGTTATTCTTCAGAATAACACATTGATCAGTGCCGAGGTACTGATCTTCCGGCAATGATTAGGTGTTGCTAGGACATAAAACCCAAACAAAGAAACTAGGAGTGCATTGTGGAAAAGGTACGCCGGTCTGTTTCAATCCCCACTAAGTGTTGTTGGTATCGTTTCGGGCGCCAGTGAGTGGATAGCGGGACGCTGGAGAACTAACGCCCGCCACGCCCTGTGTGCACACACCTGGAACATAAGGATATCTATGCAGCTACTGGCACAGTCTGCAACCCTATGCAGGCAGCTGTGCCGGTCCGATGCTGAGGAACAGGTAGAGAAATTCAGGTAAATTACTAAAAAAAAAAGCTGGAAATAAAACACCAGTTCTCATCTGGTCATCGAAGTAAAAGTTGCACATTTCTTAGACCAACATAAATACCTAGATATGATCTTGATGTGATCTTACATGTACAACTTACATGTACAACTTAGATACCGATGCACATATTAAGCATTTCCTGCTGCAATGAAAGGAATGCTAAACCAATCTAATAGAAACAACCCTTTACTGCTTAAGGCTATGGTGTCCAGCATTTTGAAATGCATGCCAAAATTAATTTGGCATGTTTTCACTTCAAATATCTCTACTAAAGTTAGCCACTTATAATGAAAGGTATATCAAATTACCGACAGGTAGCATATACTGATCAACCTAATAATAATATACTTATCTAAGAAAAAATTATACATGAACTCAAAGACTATGCAACTTTAAGTACTTAGATGGGTGACCACCAGAGAATACCAGATGCAGTAGACATTCTCGCGCACCTGCCAACTCAGTATTGGGTAAGAAATAGTCGATTGTCACAACTGCGCAACAAACAAATAAACTGACTAGGTGTCCATATATCATTATTACTATCTTGGAGAGGCACAGCATCCAAATCGATCGGCTTAACTTGCGAAGTGTATTTGAATAAGTTATGATTTGAAATTCTCTATTGGCTGTCGCTACTGGCATAAGTGCTAGTCTAATGGTGAGTCCAATGAATATTGCAACGGGGACCTGTGTTGGTCTAGATCCATATCTAAGCCTCAATATCTATTCAATACCTGTCTGCTCCTGAAGAGTATGCGTTGGTGCATATTATTTACTTACCAACTACTAATTTGGTAGGTTCTGGTATAAACCTGTATAGCCGTGTTTACACGGGCAATTGTGAAGCGAATTAGGCAAATCGATTTATATGAAGCGATGTAGTGGCGTATTTACACGGACCAAGTTTGAAAGTGTGTCGGCACCGGGAACCAGCAGCCTTAGTGGTGAGCCTGTAGCCGGCGAGTACTGCTATTTGTTTAGTTTACATTCGTCGATTCACAATATGAATAACGACGCCAATGTAGCGGTTACGTTAATATCGCTTGGAATTTAGGGTTAATTTAATTAAATTTCATTATTTGAGTACGTAATTCTGTTAAATATGATCGCATTCAATAGATTTCGGCCTAATCGGTCCCTAACACTTCCGGGCACCAGCGATAGTTACAGCTGAGCCTGTAGCCGGCAAGCACCGCTATTTTACACTATTGCCGCCCGGGAACCGGCTGTATCGCTTCATATAAACCACCTCGCGAGGTGGTGTACATAAAGTGAATCATATGAAGCGAATCAGCCCTAATCCGCCTCAGAGTCGCGTTTACACGGCGAATGTGAGGCGAACTAGGCAAGGCGATTTATATGAAGCGACTTAACTCGCCCGTGTAAACACGGCTTAAGAGAGCACTTTGCAAACTCAAGTAGTTACTCCCCACCCCATCACTACTCAAAGTACTGATGAATCTAAACGCTGCGCACCCCTTTTTTCATTACTTTAAACAATATTATATACATATATGTTTCTTTAGATCAAGTCACTTCGCTGGGTTCAAAGGTTTGGTAGGCAGAGCGATGTTGGTTTAACACACTGTGGAGCAGGCACGGGGACGGTCCTATTTGACCATAGGGTGGGTTTGAGGGGCGATGGTACATCGCCATAACGGGAAGATCCATGCTTCATAATACACCTCTCCGTACCCCTCCCCCTTTCCCTCCCCTCACACCCCTCTCCTCCATCTTGATCCTCCTCCCTCCCAGCACGCACCCCCTCCCTCTACTCCCTCCTCTCCTTCTCGTCCTCACTCCCCCTTTCTCTCCCGTCCACTCCCCCTTCTCTTCTTGTCCCCCCCCCCCCCCCTTTCTCCCCTCCTGGCAGCCCGTTTCCCGGTCCCTCTCCGCACCTTCGCTCTCCGCTCCCCTGGTTATGCTGAATGTGTGCGTATGTGTGTGTGTATGTGTTGGCGGTATCACTCTCATCCCGCAGACCAGATTTTGTTTAACGGCTATGTTCAGTTTGTGTGTGTGCGTGTGTGTATGCGTGTGTGTGTTGGGGGGGGGTCTCTCATTCCGCAGATTTTTTGATTTTTTAATTGAGCGATTATGCTTAGTTTGTGTTTGTGTGTGCATGCGTGCGTGTGTGTGTGCTGGGGGGAGAATGACTCATCCATGTAAAGCAGAACTTTTTTTTAATGCTTATGCTCAATGTGTGTATGTTTGTATGTATGTGTGTGCGTGTGTATGTGCGTGTGTATGTGTGTATGTGCGTGTGCATGTGTGTGCAGCTGGGGATGGCGTGTCAGTGCCCCGTTCCGCTTCCTCCCAATCACCCCACCAGTGTTGTTAGTGGCGGGAGAAGTGATTGGTGATTAGCTGCAGGGCCTAATCACACCATAGTGCAGGCCAGCGTCCCAGGGTCCCCAGCCACACTGTCCCCTGACTGAGTCAGACAGGTGATCATAGTTAACCCACTGAGGATTGGACCCTGTGTGGCAGCCATTTAACAAAATTACTTACTTCCGTTGATTAAGCGGGGGAAATTTCAATCAGGGACAGGTGGTTTCCCTCATTCCACTGCTCCTTGTCCTATCCTTATCCTAGTAATGCTGAATGACAGGCTAGGAAGTGACAAGTATCACTTTTACATCATTGGTTTGAGTCGCTCAGCCGGGGTAATGGCCCTGTCACACTGTGTGTATTGCATCAGCAGATGCTGACATATGTGATTTTGCGCCAACATGTTGGTGTATGCTGGTGTATGTTGGTGTATGCTGGTGTACGCTGGTGTATGCTAAGACAAGTTATGGGTACGTTTGACATAAGTAGTATTCGTTAACAGCCCAGTGGTGTATGCCGTGACAAGTTATGGGTACATTTGGCATAAGTAGTATTTTTTAGCATGTTCAAAATTCCCGCCGTATGACAGTGTGTGTCACATACGTCAGCATATGCTTATGCGGTGTGACAGGGCCTGTAGAGCTCCTGAATTGCCACACGGGAAGTGGGCGCTCAAATCGTCAACTCATTCCACCATCCTGTTTGATCGCAAACGGCGGGGTGGGACGCGTAGGTACCTTTATAATTCAGGCAACCTTGGTTTGGATACAGCCCTGTCCGTTGAAGTTCGGTATGACTGTATTTGCATGGCAGCATTGTATGTGTGGCGTGTATGTAGGGGGTGGTGGGGAGAGGGTAAGAGTGGTCTCTTGTTTGTGGGGATAAGGAATAGAAAGCTACGGTGTGATTATATCATAATTTGAATACTAGGAATTAATATTTATTTCCTAATTTGATTACTAGGAATTAATACAAATGCCATAGACTATTAGAAGCATCGGCCTATGCAATTTTGAAATTCCGCATTCCAATGGTTTTGAGTTTCTGCCATATTATTTTATATCAATTATATTAGGCTGATCGTTATGGTCTACTTTAATTTAGTTTGAGGTCATTTTTATTTTCAGGGGTTAACCTAGGAAATATTTAAAGCTTTATGAGTGCACCAATATCTAAGTTGGATATATAGACCCCTTTCAATGTTTACAAACATCGTGTATGTACGCGCAGCTTGGCTGCAGAACGAAGGCACACTGCCATTGAGTTTGCTAATACGCGCAGTGCAGAACATTAGTTTTATTCAAAATTAATACAAATCCAGAACCAGAACCTTATCAATTTAATATAATCTGTTTGTTCAGCATGTTATCTGTTTGTGTGCCAAGCGGTTTGATTCTAGGTCGTGTGGTTTTAGAGATATCACTTTTTCTGTATGAAGATTGCTCACAGCCATTGACAATGCATTGAGTTTGCCGATATGCGCAGTGCAAAACGTTAGGTTTATTCAAAATTAAAAGAAATCCAGAACCCAAAACTTATAAATTAAAAATAATCTGTTTATTAAGCATGTTATCTGTTTGTGTGCGAATCGGTTGGTTTCTAGGTGGTGTGGTTTTAGAGATGTTTCACTTTTTCTGTAAGAAGATTGTTCACAGCCATTGACAATGCATTGAGTTTGCTGATACGCGCAGTGCAAAATGTCAATTTGATTCAAAATGAATAGAAATGCAGCACCTGGACCTTATAAATTTAATATAATCTGGTTTTTAAACATGTTATCTGTTTGTTTGCCAAGCGGTTTGTGTCTAGGTGGTGTGGTTTTAGAGATATTTAACTTTTTATGTATGAAGATTGCTCATAGCCATTGAATTTGCAGTGTGACAGTGTGTCGTCCTGCACCCAAGCAGCGTGTGCACTGACCTAAATACCCATACTGACGTCATATGAAATAGGTCTATAGGATTAAAATCTAGGTCAATGTTTCATTTTAAATAAATTGATGTATTCATAGAACGGTGCAGCTACAAGTATCTCGATTTGATTCTACATATCTAACTTAGATACTGGTGCACTTGTTAAGCATTTGTCACAACATAGAAGGGAATACTGAGACAATTGATTAGAACCTATTACTGCAGAAACCTATGGTGTCAGAGTTTTGGCAGGCTTGCCAAAACTAATTTGGCATGTTTACACTTCAAATATCTCAAAAGTGAACTATTTAAAATAAAAGTTACTTCAAACTAAAGTAAGGTAGATTATAACGATCACCCTAATATGTTTATCTCAGAAAATGACAGAAACTCAAAACCCATTGGATTGTGCAAATCTGCTAAGAGAAATGACTGCGAATTGTTGAGAAGACGCCGCCATGAGGTGTTTGACCACCGTCGGTCTGGTTTATGCTGCGCTTAACTGCCCATTATATTAGGTCTCTGCCTCCCCTGCCACCCTGCCCCTACCGGCCGCCCCATGAACTCGCCCAGCCACATATAGCGGCCAGTTGGTGCAGAATGCTACTTACACAAGTTGCACTACAGTCGACCCTTCACAATAACGCAGCCCTGTGATATTTATACACACACATACACTCACACCCAACCCCCACCACACACACGCACACACGCACACATGCACACTCCACACCCCACACACCAACTTCGGCATTCTGTATTGTTCTGTTGCTCCTGTGAGAATGAATTGTTTCTTATCATATTGAAGTCAGGTACCTTTATTCTGTAACATTAGGCTGGGGAGGAACTAACAAATAGGATTGACATAGTTCTTTTTGTTTAATTTGCATAGTCCTAAATCTCCATAGTCCATTGGGACCAGACGGGATGGCCGAATGAGTTAGAGCATCCGTCTCCCGTGCTGGTAGATCGTGGGGTCGTGGGTTCGAGTCCCGCTTGAGTCAAACCAATGACTTTAAAATTGATACTTGTCGCTTCCTAGCCAGGCACTCGGCATTGTTAGGATAGGGCAAGGACTGGTGTGCTCAGTGTCAGGATAATGTGACTGAGTGGGATACCAGGTCATGGTGCCGGCGGCCTGGTTTTCCAGTGGGACAGCACTATAAAGTCACCATGAGTGCGCACTGTCACAAGTCGGTACCCGTCCTGATATGACCTTAGATGTTGCTAGGATGTAAAACAACAACAAACAAACAAACAAACCATAGTCCATTGGTCAGCTTGGAGGGTATATAGCCGGTGGCAGAGGTTCCAGAAGCCAGTTGGTCACCTCTGTCACCCCTGTCACTGACCAATGCACCACAATTGAAGGCCCTGTCACACTACGTTTGGCGCGACGTCTTCATATAACCTTAAATGTTGCTAGGGCGTAAAACAAAAACGCCCCATTTTGCCGCAACGTGTGGACACGACCCGCCCGCACGCACGCCGTCTGCCTAGCGTTCCCATAACGTTATTCCGGCGCGTCCAACGGAACTCGACGTCAGCCTAACGTCCTTACCCATATATTTGAACGCGCTGCCGGCCGTTGTTTTTTTTTTGACATGCTTAAAACCTTGGGCGACCAATAGCGCGCCGGCGTTCTGCGCCGACCATCAACGTCAAGGATAGTGTACCGACGTGTACCGACGCGCGCTTAACGCGCCACCAGCGTGTCTCGATATTTCACTAATTATCGCCCAAAATCAAGACATGTTGACGGGTCGCCGGCGAGAAGTGTCATAGTGTGACAGGGCCTTGACACAGACTCAGGTGCATTCCAGGAAGCTCCACCAGTACCAATCAATACCTTCTAAAACGTTCCCAGAATAATATTTGCATAAGATACCTCATACCACACAAAGGTATAAACAAATTGTCGAGTTCTTCAAGAAACACTAGACCTTATCAGCAATGATGGAAATTATCGGGATTGTTATTCCCGGTAGACTGCCAGTGAGAAAATATGAGAGGACGAGAGAATTCCTGAGGGTGTGGAATGGTGCCATCTGCCATTAAAATGTTGCAATGTGGTTGTGTGTGTTTGTGTGTGTGGTGTTCTATTTGTATGTCAAATGATTTCATAGTTATCCATTAATATATTACGTCGCAAAGATAAGGGATTAGTGGGCGAAGGGAGATAGCAATATCAGCCATAGATTGTCGTCTGGGTTGTGCTTATTACAGCGCTTCTCATACTCAGTGGTCGTGGGTTCGAGTCCCGGTCGAGTCAAACCAATGACTTTAAAATTGATACTTGTCGCTTCCTAGCCAGGCGCTCGGCATTATTAGGATATGGCAAGGACTGGTGTGCTCAGTGTCAGGATAATGTGACTGAGTGGGATACCAGGTCATGGTGCCGGCGGCCTGGTTTCCCAGTGGGACAGCACTATAAAGTCGCCATGAGTGCGCACTGTCACAAGTCGGTACCCATACTGATATGACCTTAGATGTTGCTAGGATGTAAAACAACAACAAACAAACAAACTCTCATACTCAGTAGGCTAAGTCTGGTCTGTAGGTGGTCTGATTGGGGATGTTTTGATCTGACGTCACCATAGCAATATGTGACATCATTGTCGCCTTACCATATATTTGTACGATTACTGTAAATCTTCCCCAACCCCCTCCCCAATAGCACAGACACAATAGCACATTATTTCACAATTACCGTAAATCTTCTTCAACTCACAAACAGCATAGACGCAGTGACACTTACACACAGTAACACTTCAGAAATGCCGTAAATCTTCATCAACTCACCCAAAGCATGGATGCAAAAGCACTGTATTTCACACAAATACCGTAAATATTCATTGACTATTTCCACGGCACAGACACAGTAGCACAGTATGCGCAAGATTTGCAGTATTTGTAAAAACAAATACATTAGTCCTTAGCATTGTATTTGACAATAAGCTTCCTCAACCCCCGGACACAGTAGTGCAATATTTCACAATTATCGAAAATCTTCAATTCCGCACAGCGCGGACACAGTAGCAGAGTATTTCACAAATACTGTAAATCTTTATTAACTCTTTTACAGAGTAGACAGTTATAGACTAGAAAAGACGCATAGTTCCTTAAAGCGCCTGTCACACCTTACCGAATTGAGTACCGGACACCGCCAGACAAAGAATTGTCTAGTCCGGTGCTCTCCGGTGGCAAAGAGTATCAAAATGTACTGAAATGGAGCGTAATTGGGTCAATTGCCGCCGGGTGACCGGACAAGGACCGTACATGTACCGGACGAGAACCGGATGAGAACTGGACACGTAACTGATGGGTACCAGACAAAACAGACAAACCGGACACCAACGGATGGGTACCGGACATGTACGGATGGGTACCGGACATACCGGACAACAACCGGACACGTCAGTCTGGCGGTGTCCGGTAGAAGTTTTGTGCATGTTCAAAACTTGTACCGGACACCGCCGGACACCTCCGGATGGGTACCCGACATGTACCGGACATTGCCGTATTTCACCGGACAGTGTCCAGTACCCCAGTCCGGTAAGGTGTGACTGGGCCTTAACTCATTCACCGCAGGTGGCATCCTGCTGTGCGGATGCATTAATGCAGGTGGCATCCTGTTATGGACATTCATTAATGGAGCCCTCATCTTGCTACAGAGTGCACAAATGCAGGTTGTGTCTTGCTGTGGGGTGCATGTGAGGGATTCCTAAATGCTGGTGATGGCCTGCTGTGAGGTATCCCTAAATGCAGGTACTGGCCTGCTGTGGGTTTTTTTGTTTATAAATGCAGGCTGCGCCCTGCTGTGAGGGATTCCTAAAGGCAGGCAGTGTCCTGTAGTATATATTCTTTAATGCAGGACTCCTCCTGCCTGGGGATACACAAATGCAGGCTGCGTCCTGCTGTCGGGTGTACACATTCAGGTGGCATCTTTCTGCGGTGATTCATAAATGCAGGCAGTGTCCTTCTGCGGTGATTCATTAATGCATCAATAGGTTAATAACATCTACTAAAAAAATACATATACACATTTTTATTTTTAAAACCTTAGTGACGAAGCGCGCCGAGTTTTGACCATGACGTATGCTTCCGGGAGGGTTCGGACATGACGGTCACGTGACGCCTCGACGCAGCGTCCCAAATAGCCCCCTGGCGGCGAAGGGTGGGAGACGCGCGGCGCGCACGTCTCATGTGTTGGTGTGTTGGTGTGTTGGTGTGTCCATGTGTACCAATACGGGCATTCCGAGATACTCTCCGCTGGTACCTGGGGACGGGCTGAAGTTGGGACCCAGCGTGTTTACATGCCAGAAGTGAGGGTTGCTGTGATTGAACCACCCACTGTATTTACATGTCGGAATTTGAGGGTTGGTGCCCACCCCTCAAAGCCATATCCATCACTACAGGCCCTATTCGTTAAAGGTACATAGTCCGATTAAAATATCAAATTTTCAAAATCAAAATAATTATCTCGGTTTGATTCTACATATACAAACCATCGGAATTCGGGAACATAACTGTTGAAGGAATAAACCCAGAAGCGGCAGCAACAAGAACGCATAGCTGGGGAATTTCCTTCCAGGGACACAACAACCCCTACAGCAATCTATATGAGTGCAAAATCCAAGGAAAAGATGGTAAAACCTACAGCTCAGCAGAGCAGTACTACTGCTCGGTTATGGCTAAATACCACAATAAGTTCGATATCATGCGACTTATTGAGGCAACGAACAACCCATACACCATCAAGGCTATCGGGAAAAAAGTATGGAGATCGCCAGAGTGGATAAAAACCAATGAAAAAGTGATGGAGGACATTGTCATGGCCAAATTCACACAAAACAAAGACCTAAAAGAGAAAATCCTGAACGCACCTGGGAAAGCCTTCAGGGAATGCACGAGATGCCCCTACTGGGGCACAGGATTATTTCTTCAAGATGCAAAGGCAGGAGAAATGATCAAACCGGGATACAGAAACAAAATGGGTGAAATCCTCCAAAAAACAAGAGACAACATCCGGGCAAACTGCCAGAAATCAAGGTAAGTGCCAAAGTTAATAGAAAAATAGAAACATTGTTAACAATAATAATAATAAAAATAATATAATAAAACAGGATAAATTAAGCCCAACTGAAGCTTACGCCACACCTGATACGAGGCGGGCGTAAACATAAACGGAGAAACTTTTACAACACGCCCATAGAATGAGCGAAATTTGTCATTATGCTATAGAAATTTAGAAAATGTACCCAAACTGATCATGTTGAAATGGCTCTGTTAAGAACCATAACATAATTTGCCACAATAAATCCTTTAATAATTATTCAAAGTCTACCGAATCGGATTATTTTAATTGTAAAATAAAATAATATCAGAATATATATATACTCAGCGGCCACCTTACTAATGCTGCACAGGAAGAGTAATGTGACCGCATGCACTGGCGGCGCAAGCACCAACAGCAAATTAAGGTAGGTGACCACATAATGCAGGCTGAGTAGTTTTAAATACAAATCCCAATTCCACACTAAAAACCACCTCCAGCGCAAACAGCTATTTCGACCTGACTGCCGCACAAATATGGTGGAAGAGATTGATTGTAGACTAGGCAGAGGCATGCATTTTGCCCATCTAAACTGCCAAAGCGCCTACAACAAAATTGACAGCATTAAACTACACTTAGATTTCTGTAAATTTGATGTGTTAACACTATCAGAAACATGGTTTCATGAACTGCATAGTGACCAACTACTAGAAATTGGTGGGTACAGGCTTGTGAGAGAGGATAGAAAAACCCTGACCAATGCACAAATACAAAAGAGGGGTGGAGGAGTTGCAATATACACCAAAAAATACCTAAACTCCGAACATAAGCCATTACAAGAAGCAAACAGATCAGACACAAATATTGAACTAGTATGGACACTCATAAAAAATGAAAAACAAGCTAATATAGCTGTAGGGAGTCTATATAGACCGCCAAATGGAAACATCGAAGACTTCATCGCACAACTGGAGACATCCCTGGAAAGTGTGTCGAAACTGACGAAGGCGGAGATATTCTTACTAGGGGATTTCAACATAAACTACAAAACAAACAACAAAAACAAACACTCACTAGAGAAATTAATCAAAGGCAGAGGGTTAAAGCAAAAAATGAGTGAGCTAACAAGGCTTGGAGAAAACAGCTCGATAATAGACCTAATAATAACAGACTCAAATCATACCCACACCTCAGGAACAAGAAACTGGGGCATTAGTGATCATGAATTGATATATGTTACTAGAAAGAAAATAAAAACAAAAAACAAAACTACTCCCCGTATGGGTAGATCATACAAAAACTACACAAAAGAGGCACTAGAAACTCATCTGAAAGAGAAATTTAAATTGCCATTTCCAACTGAGATAGGTGTAAATGACCAATGGAACAATATCATTGGGGAAGTCAGAAAGCATCTGGACACTACCTGCCCAATAAAAAAACTTAAAATCAAAAACAACCAAGACCCATGGGTAACCCCAGAATTAATCAACCTAATTATGGACAAATATAAAACAGGCAAATTAGCCAAAGCAAGCGAGCGACTACTAGACATAGAAAACTACCACAAAGCAAGAAATCGTAGCCAGAAATCAGTGAGAAAAGCCAAAAGATGGTACATTGTCAAACAAGACCAGCAATGGGGAAAAAACTCACACAAATTCTGGAACAATGTGAAAATACTTATACCAAATAATAAAAATAAAGAATGGATTACCCTTTACAACAACGAGGGGGTGGAAATCAGCAACAACGATACTGCTAATATAATGAACAAACATTTTTCAACCATAGGCAATAAACTATCCAAACAATTCAACACAAACTGGACCACAAAAGCGCAACAATTAAACACAGACATTGGAGATTGCACAACCACAATAAAAGAGATAAGTGAGCTCATAAAATCAATTGATTGCAACAAGCCTTCGGGCATTGAAAATACCTCGAGTATAGTATTGAAAGATGCATTCGGATGCATCCCAGATGTTATATGTGAGATATACAACAAATCGTTCACAGAAGGTACTTATGTGGACTGCTGGAAACTAGCCAAAGTAACACCGCTCCACAAAGGAGGGGATAAACAGGTACTGGGAAACTATAGACCGATCTCCATACTCCCACTGCCTGGTAAACTAATGGAAAAAAATAATGCATAGACATATTATGGACCACCTAAACGAACACAAAATATTAAACAGTAAACAGGGCGGTTTCAGAAAATACCACTCGACAATAAAAACAATTGCTAACTTAATAACTGATATTGCAAACAGTATCAATAAAAAGAACCAAGTGGGTGCAGCGTTCATAGACTTCAGCAAAGCGTTTGACACGGTGGACCACCCTATCCTAAGGAGCAAACTAACCCAAATGGGAATAACGGGAGTAACAGGAAAATGGCTAGCGAGCTATCTAGAAAACAGAAAGCAATGCACCACAGTAAATGGATCCATATCCAATGAGGAAAAGATAACTTGCGGAGTACCCCAAGGGTCAGTCCTGGGGCCACTTCTCTTCCTAATATATATTAACGATCTAAACAACTGGCTAGAAATTGAAAACATCCAACTATATGCAGATGACACCGTGGTATATGCTGCAGGCAAAACAACCGAAGAAATAGAAATGAAACTGAATCTAACACTAACAAAACTAATCGAGTGGTGCCAACTAAATAGGATAACCATAAACAACAGCAAGTCAAAAGCATTACTATTTGGTACCAGGCTAACAAGTAATGAGAAAATAAAGTGTCTTCTGGGAAACACCAAACTAGAACAAGTAGACAACTACCGATATCTGGGAGTGGATTTAGACAGACACCTAAATTATGACCTCTGCATAACAAATACTATCAAAAAAGTAAACCATAAAATATGGCTACTGGCTAAACTGAGATACTACATGACTGAAAGCATGGCAATTAAAATATATAAAGGCATGATCCTCCCCTACTTTGACTATGGCGATGTAGTATACATGGGAGGAAATACAAAACTATTAAACAAACTACAGGTGCTACAAAATAGAGACCTCAAAGTATGCCTTCAGGTGAACAAAAGATATCCCACAATCGAATTACACAAAAAATGCAATGCAACACTACTAACAAGTAGAAGGGAAACGCACCTCAAAATACTGGCACACCATTACACCACAAATCCAGGCTACACAGCAACCCCCCGTAGGGACACCAGGCAAATGGCAGCCCCAGTGCTACTGACAGCAATAAGTAAATTATAAATAAAAAAAAAAAACCCATAATTTATGATGGAGAAGTGTATTTGCCTTGGCGGCACATTCCTGGAATAATCAACCCACACAACAACGGGCAATCAAAAGCATGGACCACTATAAAAGGTCCTTAAAGAAAACATAATAAACAACCACCCACTGAAGAAACAATATCTCACCTGATCTTGGGCGCAGTCACTGCTTGCTGTGTTCTGGCACAAAAAGCAAAAGATCGGCCAGAAAAGATGGTAGATATCACAAATACGGAAACTGCCCTACTAAGTACTATGGAATTCGAAATGACTATTCACCATAGGGCGGGGTGGGGAGCGCAGTCCGTCTGTGGTATGTGTATTGCACAAACCAAAGCAGAACCTGGCAGGGAACACGGATCATGCTCCCGAATCACCCTGATTCAAATGGCTGACCATACATCACAGCCATCCCACCTAGTCGCAGTCCTGAAGGTCCAGGGGTGTTCTATTCTGGCACACTGAGGTTGTACTATCTAAGGACAGGGCAATGGTGTGAAAGGATGCTGTAACAAACCACAATGGGGGATGGGATCCTCTCCCACAGGCCTGTATGTTCATCTGGAAGATGTACATAGAAGGCTAAGTTATCATATACTGGTTAGGAAAAAACTTTGAAATAATAAAAAACTATATAGAAACTACTAACACAAAACCGCAAAAGGTGGCTCCGAGAATGACCAGTAAGACTCCTGAGTGCAGGACCAGACCAATCTAGTACCACAGCTGTCCAGCGTTGAAAACAAGCACCCTCACGGGAGCTTATACGTTATGGGCAGAATAAAAAATTTGTCACAAAAAAAACAACAACAAAAACTTGGATACTGGTGCAATTATTAATCATTTGTCAACCTATTGAAGGAAATACTGATGCAATTTAAGAGACCCTGTTACTGCAGAAGCCTGTGGTGTCAGAGTTTTGGCATGCTTGCCAAAATTAATTTAGCATAGTTGCACTTCAAATATCTCCAAAGTTAACCATTTAAAATAAAAGTTACTTCAAACTAAAGTAATGGAGGTTAAGGCGTTTCATCTAGTATATTTATCTCAGAAAATGACAGAAACTCAAAACCATCGGACTATGCAACTTTAAACTCACTCTGAACTTAGTATAAGTTCATGGTTCACGATAATCAATCTTGGTAGGATTTTTGCCATATATTTGTTTCTAATGTAGATTGAAGTCAAATATTTTACATGAGATAAAATTCCTGTGTTCTTTTGCTTTTGGGGTGGTTTGTAACCTTATGATGGTTACCGGCTGCAGAACTGCAGCAATATAGAACGGCCCCGATAAATCGATCTAATCTTTGGTTGAAGATTAATCTTCGGTGGGATGGTTGTAGAAGCTGGGGATGTCTTAACAACATTAAAAACGGCGAAGCATCGGGGCGGCCCCGAATCTCTCCGGTCTGGCAGTAGCAGAGCACCCGTATCCAGTTGACAGCAGCAAGGGTTTAGGAGGAAGGGACGGGTAAAGGTGGGACCAGCGGTTCCAGCAACAAGAACAAAGCGAGAGAAACAATAAGGGAAAGGGCCCCCACCCAAGCAAACAACTCCCTTGATCAGGGGGAGAAGTAAGCCTGGGAGAAAAAAAAAAAGGGTAGAGTATAGGAAAGAGAAATGAGGAGAGTTGAGTCAAAGGACCGTGTCTATTTGCTCTATGGTGGCCAGCCAGCGAGCCAAAGACACAGACAGAGTAAGAGTAGAAAGTGAAATGCTCGCGGGCTCCCTCTCCTGGAACTCTTTTCAGACATAATCAAGGAGGAGCATGGCCAGCAGTGAGGAGATAGAGAGAGGTGTGGATGAAGTGCGGTACGGATAGCAAGTGTATTCCTGTGTGTGTTCACCATCTCTCCCCCCCCCCCCGCACCACCACTATCACAACAATGCACACACACCTCACACACACACACCCTAACATCCGAAGTGCAGAATGCTGATTCTGGTCACTCACACTCTGACCTAATTAGTAACCATAGTAAAGCACCTGTGTGCAGATAACATGACTCATTGTGACCACACCAGTGCACCACACACACATACACACACACACACAGTGTATGTCTTCTGTATTATCCTTTTGCCTAACATGTACACTGCATTGGATTGAAGTAGGGTCAAGGGTCTGATGAATAATAGCCTGCTGAATACCAGCCTGGGTTTCTCGGAAAATTGGTATTGGCCCATCGTGACCATTGTGCGCGTCTGTCGGGCGTCGGGCGTCGGGCGGCGGGCGTTGGGCGTCATGCGGGCGGGTTGCTGATGCTCCTGTGACCTCTGGACACGAGTGAGGTCACGGCGAGGTCGCACCGAGGTCGCGCCGAGGTACGGTCGGCTGTGGCGTGGTATGGGCGGGATTGATCGGGGTCGGGCAGTTAACCTTCCGCACACAACAGCGCCACCCACCGTACGTACGTACGTGAGCTCGTCAGGTCTGACCAACCACGTGACCGCCGCCGAGCCCTCGCATTGGCTGAGTTGGTTGTCTGACAGGGACAGGGCAGTGGGCAGTTATAGTTACACAGTTAATTACACGGGGGAAAGCACACGCCTTCCAAGTGTGTCTACGGTTACACGTCCCTGGAGGGAACACGGTATTATTGCCCAGGTGGTCACTGATGGAACGCTTGCTTTAGGGGTCCTGGAGGAGGTCCAAAGTGCGCTAGTAGTCCGAGTGCCGAGTGCCCTGGAGGGAGTCGTCTGGACAAGGAGTAAGCTTTACCTGTTGGAGCCCTGAGGATGGAATGTAGTTAGTACCTGCACCACGATGCCCGGCAAGGTTAGCTGAAGGACGAGCTGCCACCTCCCCTCGCCCCTCCTACCTGGCTCCCCTGTCTTACCCTCTCCCCCTCCCCCCACCATCCCCCCTCTCTTCTTCTCTCCCCCTTACCTTCCCTAACTTCCCTCCCACTTGCGCCGTATAACCTTCTCCCTCCACTGCATTTCTTCCCCCCCCCCCTCTTGCCCTGTCACCCTTCCCCCCTTCTTCTCTCCCCCCTGCCCCCCCCCCCCTCTTTAACTCTCACTGCTCCCACTTTCACCTTTTAACCTTCTCCCTCCACTGCTTTTTTCTCTCTTCCCCTCTTGCCTTATCACCCCTCTCCTCCTCCCCGGCCCCTCCACTCCCACCCCCCACCTCATCTTCCCCCTCTCCCCCCTGCCCCTCTCCTTTTCTCCCCTTCTCCCCACACCCTCTATAACTCCCCCCTCCTCCTTTAACCTTATTCCCCTCTCTCCTTCACTCGCCCTATATGTCTCTTCCTCTCTCCACCGCCCTCTCTCTGTCTTTCACTCTCTCTCTCTCCCTCTCTCCCTCTCTCCCTCTCTCCTTAGCTCCTCGTGCATGACATGGGCAGTGGTATGAGGTTGAGGTGTGTATGGCACCACATTTATACTTATACACACATTAGATGTAATAAATGTGATTAACCTCCTCCCTAAGTATGTGTGTATGTGCGTGTTTTACTACTGTGGTTTGTTTGTGCGTGTATGTGTGTGGTAGGGGGGGGGGGCTTTTTATTTGGAGGGTTGGGAAGTGTTGGCATGGTACTAGCACCACCTTTACCAGTTTGTACACCTGGATATGCGTGGATTTCCTGGCGTGGGAATGTAAGGCCACCATTCCTCCTTGTAACAGAAATGACACATGCATGTAGGTAGGGGGTGGAGGGGGGGATGTGGCACTAACTGCACTGGGCAGGACATGGGTGAGTGCTGGACAAAGAGGTGACAATTTTTACTGTGGACTGTGTTTATATATCTCAGTTGAGTGATGACACTACTACTGTGGACTAGGTGTGTATGTCGGGAAAACTTTAGCCTAAATGTAATCAACGTATAAGGGTCCCCTGTGGTCCCCCCCCCCCCGAGGGTGTGTCGGCGATGACTGTATTTTTTATCTCTCACTGTGCCTCTTTGCCTCTCTCTTTTTCCCTATTTGTCTTTGTCAGTATGTTTATATATTATATATAAACACAAAAATATTTAATTATATATGTATATATATGTTGTGTGTACAATATATAAACTCATGTATGGCTTGTCTGTGTGTTTTCATTTATCTGTCTTTCTATCTGTCTCTGCCTCTGACTGCCTCTACTTATCTGTACCTGTCCATCTCCCTCTCGGGTTCTCTCTTCCTCTGTAACTCTCTCTCTTTGTTGTCTAAGCTACAACTATAGTTTATATATATTATATCTAAAACACACTGTCTTTATGTATTCAGGAATTGGAGCTTCGACAGCAGGTAAATACGGTTAATTATCCCCCGTCCCTTTCACCTGACCAGGCTCTAATCTACTCAATTAAATAGGTCATGTTATGGGTCAGATTTCTTTTCATGATGTTTGTTCAGAATTGAACACAGATTTTACTGTTTTCTTTTAATTCATTGTTATTTCCACACACTTACAGTTAGTTTCATATGCCACAGTTTCTATAATTTATCCTCAAGCTCAGAGTCTTGCACTTAATATGTACACCCCCCCGTCTCTGTCATTTTCTCCTCTCTATGAATTTTAATTTGCACTAAATGCAAGTGTAGACAATTTACCCTATTGGCTTCAGTGAGGGTTTCGCCCTATATTACTTGTGTCCACTTGATATCTTCCCCACCTCGCTTTCTTGCTTCTGTGCATTTTCTAAAGCACTATTTGCTGTAAAAAGAAATGCAATAAAATAAATCTAGATGTATTTTGAGACTCTAATATTATGTATAAGCACAAATGTCCAACCTCCTTTATTGTTTGCATTATTATCCCTACATCAAATGTGCTGTTTAGTTGAGGTTTTTTTAGCCCCCCCTCCCCCCCAGCAATGTTTTATGTTTTCATGCTGCAGTTGTGTGAGCTGTATTGCTTCTGTTTTGTCACTTTGTGTTTGAGATAGTTGTAATGACATTAAATGTAAAGACAGGTTATGGCTATGTTGAAAGAAGAATACATCTGTTCCGTCATTTGGAAATAGTTGTAATAACATTGAATGTAGAGGTTCCCTAAGGATGTGTCTGCGATGGCTGTAACAAATATTTGTTATCTCTCGCTGTCTCTTGGCCTGGCTTTTTTTCTCTCTATTGGTCATTGTCAGTATGTTTAAGAAACATATCTATATTTGTTTATGGTATATATAATATATCAACACATATACAGCTTGGCTTACCCTGGCTGTCTATCTATATGTTTAGCTTTCTCTGGTTAAATTTCATCTGTCTTTCTTTCTTTCTGTTTCTGCTTCTCTGTCCGACTGACTCTGCTTATCTGTCCCTGTCCGTCTCCCTCTGAGTTTCTCTCTTCCTCTGTATCTTTCTCTTGCTCTTTTTTGTTGTTATTTTCTAAGCTACAACTATAGTTGATTGATATTATATAAAACACACTGTCTTTATGTATTCAGGAATCGGATCTTCCACAGCAGGTAAATAGGGTTAATTATACCCCGCCCCTCTTACCTCACCTGGCTATACTCTACTCTATTAAATAGATCATGGTGTGAGTCAGATTTCTTTTTGTTATGTTTCTTCAGATAGGACAGAGATTTTGTTGTTTTCTTTTAATTCATTGTTCTTTCCACACACTTGCAATTAGTTTCACATGCCACAGTTTCTATAATTTATCCACAAGTTCCTGTGCTTAATATATTGTACACTCCTCGTCATGTTAGAAACACATTAATCAATGTCCATCTTTTTCTCTTCTATATGAATTTAACTTTGCACTAAATGCAGGTACAGCCCTTTACCACATTGGCTTTCGTGAGGGTTCTGCCCTATATTACTGGTGCTGTCTACTTTTCTCTCCCCCGCTCCCCTCTTTACATTTCCTTCTTCCATTTTTTGTTTACACTTTTTGTTTTTAAT
The DNA here is from genome assembly GCA_030323885.1 of Branchipolynoe longqiensis. NCBI lineage: Eukaryota > Metazoa > Annelida > Polychaeta > Phyllodocida > Polynoidae > Branchipolynoe > Branchipolynoe longqiensis. The sequence goes on from CM059186.1 coordinate 150,704,799, forward strand.
TGAGGCTGTATTTATACTGTCCATAGCATGTAAGCCCGGGTACCCAGGCTTGTTTTCAATGCTGGCCAGCTGTAGTGTTGGTGTTGTTTTATCAAACAGTAGCTGCTGATAAGTTATTTGATTGTCTGCATTTTCCATGAATGTTCTTAAGTGCTATTTGCCGTAAAGTTGCATAGTCCGATGGTTTTGGATTTCTGTATTTTTTCTCAGATAAATATATTAGGTCAATCACTAGTATCTACTTGACATTAGTTCAAAGTTACTTTTATTTTAACTGGTAAACTTTTGAGATATTTTGAGTGCAAACATCGAAAATTAGTTTTGGCAAGCTTGCCAAAACTCTGACACCATAGACTTCTGCAGTAACAGGTTCTGTTAAATTGACTCAGTATTGCCTTCTACACAGAAACAAATGCTTAATAAGTGCATCAGTATCTAAGTTAGATATGTAAAATCAAATCTAAATAATTATTTTGGTTTTGAAAATTTGATGCTTCATCGGACTATGCAGCTTAAAAAATATGCAATAAGATAAATCTAGATGTATGTGGAGGCTTTTATGTTATATATACGCCAATCTTCAACCTTATTTAGTATTTGCATTATTATCCATACCTCAAAGGCGTTGTTTAGTTGGTGGTTGTATTAGCCCCCTTCCCCTCCTGCAATATTTTTATGTTTGCATACTTCGGTCAAATCAGTGGTATCACTAGTAATACCGGGCACCAAACTAGGCAGTGACAAGTATCAATTTTAAAGTCATTGGTTTAACCCAGCTAGATTTAAACCCCACGGGTTCGAATCCCACGACCCACCACACAGGAGGTAGCGTTCAGCTTATTCGGAAAAATCGTTGCCATGAGCACTCGTTGTCACAAGTAGGTACCCGTCCTGATATGACCTTAGGTGTGGCTGGGACGTGAAGCCCCAGTAAACCAAACCCGTTGCAGCAGACGCCGTTGCCCGTGTGTTTATGTACTGCCATGACTCACACCTTCCCCACGTGCTTTTCCCGGGCTTTCCCTGACGTCACTTGTAAGTCGCCACCTGATTGGTCAGGGTGCATTGCTATGGTGATGAATAATTCATTTCAGGCAGTTGTCTCGGGCGATTTGTTTTGTTTGAGTCATCGTCCTCCTCCACGGTTCCACGTGGATTTTGTTGTTTTTTGTTTATTTTTTGCTGCTCTAGGGGACGTTCTCTGGCTGCCCTGAGCTGCTCTGGTCATTTGGCGTCAGTGTGAAATGGAGAGAGTAGCACTGTAGTCATTAGGTGTTGGAACATACCAGAGACGGCAGTGTTGTGGTCAATAGGTCTCATGGTTTACCGGAGAGAGTATTGCTGACACTGACAGGGTATTCTGGAGACACAAGTGCTGTGGTTATTAGGTGTTGGTGTATATTGGAGAGAGTATCCCTGTTGATGTTAGGTATCAGTGTATGCCGGAGAGAGTATCACAGTCGTCATAAAGTGATAAGATATACTGGAGATACTAATACTGTGGTGATTAAGTGTTCATATATCAAAGCGTAAGTGACAGGGTATACTGGAAAGTGTAGCCTTGTGGTTATTAATATTAGGTGTTGGTGTATATCGGAGAGAGTATCCCTGTTGGCGTTAGGTGTTGGTGTATGCTGGACAGAATATCACTGTGGTCATGAAGTGACAAGATAAACCTGGAGAGAGTAACAGTGTGGTCATTAGGTGTTGATGTATATCAGAGAGAGTAGCGCTGTGGTTATTAAGTGATGGGGTATACTGGAGAGAGTAGCCTTGTGGTTATTAAGTGATGGGGTATACTGGAGAGAGTAGCCTTGTGGTTATTAGGTGTTGGTGTAAATTAGAGAGAGTATCCATGTGGTCTTTGAGTGACAAGATATATAAAGAAAGTAGTGATGTGGTCATTAGGTGTTGCAGTATACCACTATTGCCAGAGAGAATAGTTCTGTGGTTATTAGATGATGGGTTATACCGGAGAAAGGTTGTGGCCATTAAGTGGCAAAGTACACTGTGGAAAATAGTGATGTGGCCATTTTGTGTTGATGTATACTAGAAAAAAGAGTGTTGTGATCATTTGGTTCCAGGAGTATACCAGTGCGAGAATCTGTGCACGTGACAATTATTTAGCCCACCTGGTCCAACAGGAGGACACTCCTCCTGTCTCCCTGACACTTCTACGGACTATTGCGTGACGTCAGACCTCGCATAGTAATAGGGTAATTTCCAGCCAAACACTGATGATTTGGCATCTCCCACAGGGGGCGACTGGATTATTTTACTGCAAAGGGGAGGTGGGGGGCACTGACTGTGAGCTAGGATTGTCAATATATTAGGTAAGACTAGAAATAAATCCAATTTTGACAAGAATAAAAATGAAATCATTAATTTTAGGCCATTAAGATAACTGACAACGGTCCAGTCATCAATCCTTGGCAGGGAAAAGGATTTACTCCACAGAGCTTCCCAAATGAGTTGAGGAAATGTAACCTTTGGCAAGAAGTTCAACTCAACAATAAAAAAACACATAACAAAAGCGCAAAAGACCCACCAGCTCCATTTGAATAACATTGACATAAAGCTCTTTATAGGTCTACATATTTGGGTGCATTCGTGGAAGCAGCGTGGGTGATATCATTTGCATGTGTTGTATGTAGTGCAATCTATTATGTGAATATAAAATAATGACAGGTTATTTTCATTATTATGCATTTTGTCTTACTCGAATCGACTGTCGGTAATTTAGCCTCAGAAGTGCCAGTGGTGCCACCTATGTTTTGTCTTTCCAGTGGCGGCTTCTCGGTTCCTATCGGACAGAACAATGGGTGATGCTGACACTTAATTTTGCTTCTTTGTTGTCGACAGGGCTGTATAGCAGAGCAGGGCATCAGGCACACGTGTGGGGGCTGTGAGGAGAACCAAGAGCACGACTACCACGACCAGCAGCACCCCAATTGCGCCATATTCCATCATCCACAGCCAGACGGCCACATCTGCTCGGCTACTAATGGTCATACGCAGTCACTACAGTCTCCAACCCACAACCGGTGGAAGGAAACTTCCCCGAAGCGCCACAACCACCAGCCAGCCAGGAACCAGAATGAGGCAGTGAACACTTCTGCTACGATAAGCTCTAATGGCACTGTGTGTGATCAGAACTACCGGAGCAATGCACATGTGCAGTTTGCGGAAGCTGCATCAGTGACGTCACTGACTTCATGTCACTCCACGACGTCGCTGACCTCAGATCTGTCGGTGACGTCGCAAAACTCATGCCTGTCTGTGACTTCAAACTCATCACCACTCGGCGATTTGTCGCGGAGCTGTACGAGCAGCCAGAGTGACAGTCGCATATTTGATTGTGTGAATAGTGATAGTTGGGGCAGCGAAATCCCAAATAGTGACAGTCGAAGTAGTGATGCCAGGAGTAGTGACGAACACTCACAAATGAGTCTCGGCCAGCTGGCTGCAGAGGAAGAGGATGAGGATGGTGATGGCAGTGTCAACCCTATGGGTGATGAGTTAGCACAGGGGTTGAGCGAAGAGATGAAGCATAAAAAAACAGGGAATAGGAACATCTCTGAACTCTCTCCACATAAAGTCCCAATGACACTGCCACTTGAAAATTTTCACACCCATTTCCAGATCATTCCGCCTCGAAAAGGCCAGAACTACCGGGTCATCAATGTGCAGTTCACGGCGCCCAATCTAACAGAGTCGGGTTCTCCCAGCCCGCGCCCCAGCTCGGTGGCCTCCAGTGGTTACCACAGTCTCAAGGCCTCGCATGGTCACGTTGTGTTTATGAGTCCTTCTATGGAGGACAATGCGCAGCCAACCGACAACCCTGAAGCGCAGAGACCCAGCCAGACGCGCCTCAGTCTGGCAAAGAGAGAGGCGGTAACGTGCACTGGGCACCAAGACACAAGCCTGAAGCGTGTCATCTCTTCCTCACAGGCAGAGAGGCTGACACGCTCTCGTGTGATCGTCACCACAGAGGGCGAAGACAGCATGCCGCACCTACTCTATCCCACTGACCATCCTGTACAAAAGCGCCAAAGTGAACCAAACCTAGTCCTACATCAGCATCGTGTCCATCAGCCACCAGTGCCCCACGGAGTACGTGTCGAAATGGGTGCTGTTGAGAAGGTGACCTCGGAGAGTGACATCAGTGTCGATGGTGCTGGCACCAGAGTGGTCATGCAGGCCGTGACTAGCTCAGTCAGTAGCAGTAAGGCTACGCTTTCGAACAGCAACGGTACGACACATGTCGATCGCCACTGGCCCACCTCAGCTACCGGATCTCCATCCAATGCCCGTAACCACCACCGCCACAGTCTAGCCAGTAAGTTGTTACTTCATAATCTATTTCTCTACTCGATGTAACTTGACATTTCCCGAGACATTAAAAACCATAAATTCATTATGCGCATACGTCATATCACTTTCAGGAAAACTGCAGTAGAATCTGTCTTCAGAGGACAACTTTGCATCCAGACCAATGAGTTAAAGTTGCATAGTCCGATGAAGCATCAAATTTTCAAAACCAAAACAATTATCTCCAATTGATTCTACATATCTAACATAGATAATGATGCGCTTATTAAACATTTGTTACCACATAGAAGGGAATACTGAGTCAATGTAATAGAACTTGTTACTGCTGAAGCCTATGGTGTCAGAGTTTAGGCAAGCTTGCAAAACCTAATTTGACATATTTGCACTTCAAATATATCAAAGGTTAGCCATGTAAAATAAAAGTTACTTTAAACTAAAGTAAGGTAGGTTATAACGATCAACATAATATATTTATCTCAGAAAAATGACAGAAACTCAAAATCATCGGACTATGCAACTTTAACATAGCAGGCTTCTGTCATGTGAGGGACAATCAAATTAAATAAACATAGTTTGTGCATGATTTTTTTTCCAAATGGCAGGGGTTCGCTAATCACAAGGATCGCTGAAGACATGCTGTATCACACACCCTTCACTCTGATGCTCTTTATCGCATAGACATTTCTAAGCTTTGCACATAATAAGATAGTCATGAATTCCACTAGGAATAGTCACGGAGTCCACTAAATTGTGTTAATTTCGCTCATATCAGTTATATCTCATGTCTTCTCAAATACTGTGTTAGGTAGAGATACCAGGCCCATTAGCCAGGTCGTCCCTAAGAACTAGTAGAAGCAGACGACATTGTTGTTTGTACAGTTTGCGCGCCATTGTTGCTACTAATGCTAGGCGCCGCCTTGTGGCAATATGGGATGACAACAACGGCCAGCGACACGCCCTCTGGTGACTTCTACGCAAACCATTACAGATCCGTGGTCCCGGTGTCGTGCTAAATAACTGGCTTCTGCGAATTAAGTTATTTACTGCCCTCCCGCGCACGTTCACACTGACAAAAGTAAATTCTCCATCCAGAGATTTCGCCCGACACCGGCATTCTCATGAATATGCGTGGGATTGCCCAACAGGTGGCAGGCATGCTGCGCTCCCGACGCCAATGATGAATGTGTAACAAAAGCTAGCCAGACTGATTGGTATTGAGTGATATCGACATGTTGATGGGGTGGGAGTGGTTTTGATTCATGTCGCGTTCTATCCACGTTAAAGCCGCATTATCCGGTGAAAGCATACAATTTCAAAACCAGAACACATACCTAGAGTTGATCGTCGGCCCTACATATTCAATTTAGATACAGGTGTGTATCGTGGTTTAGTGCCTCTGTGCTATACTGTGACAATCAGGCGATGTTTTCCTTTTGTATTCTAAAAACCAGTATGAATATTTAACAGTATATGGGAAGTATATCTGCAACAAAACGTATCAAATTATGTTGTCAAAGACACATTAAAAAACACGTATTACGATGTACTGGCTTAGTGATTTTTTTTTTAGCATTGATGTATATTTGAAAACAATTATTATGATTGTTAAGTTAGAATTTTTTGTGTTTTTTTTTTTGTAGCTACAATGCCAGCATTTTATGCCAATTTAAAGGTTAAGTACATACAATCAGCCAATCAGATACGAGAAAGATGACAGTCAACCGAGGTTGTGTGAACCCAGATCCCAATGAGGTTGGGACACCAGTAGACTGATACAGAACATGATGTTTTATAATGTGATAGTCAAACGTGTACAGTGGGTTATGAAGTATACCACATTTTGATTATTTATTATGGTCGCTTGGGTATTTATTGGCGTAGATAACATACTATATTTGGATGTTGCATACTGTGACCAGGTTTCTTTAGGCCATTTGGAATCTCGTAGTCGACCCCCCCCCACCCCTTCCTCCTCCCGGTGTCCCGCCACACACACACACACACACACATACTCCCCTCCTAATACCATCCCAAATGTTTACTATTATACTAATATTTGTTAAAGGGTGTGCAGGGTGTGCAGGATCTGCACACACACCACACACCGGATGCACTGGCTGAATCGGTTAGAACCCTAGCTGGCTGGCTTCGCATGCGGGAGGTCTTGGGTTCGAACCCCAGTCGAGTAAACCTAGTAACTTACCAAATTGGTCGCTACCTAGCCAGGCGCTCGGTATTTAATAGGATATGGTAAGGACTGGTTTTCTGAGTATCAAGATTATGTGACTGAGTGGAATATCATGTCATTGTGCTGGTGGTCCAGTCTCCCAGTGGAAAATAAATATAAAGTCGCCATACGTGCACGTTGTCACAAATCGGTACCCATCCTATCATGACCTTGGATGTTGTTAGAACGTAATACCCCAACAACCAAACACATACCATAAACTAGTATTTGTTCCTGCGCGTCTTGCGGCTTCCACAGAAGAATTTAAAGATTATCAGAAGAAGAAAAAATCTCCCGCAATAAGCCGCACCCGGTTAATTCCCCAATTCAAGCAAATACTTTTAGCAGAGGATTGACGGCATTGTGAACACGCAGATTCCAGTGGTTGTGCGGTTGCCTTAGTTACCTGCAGCGCAACAATACATGATCAAATAGGGTACCTGGTTGTAAAAGCTAAGGCTCGAATCTGTGGCCGTGTAGGCAGGCTATGGTGAAATCAATACAGACAAAGAGAAAGGAAGAGTATAATTTAGTGTAAAGAAGGAGAGAGAGTGGTTACATGGGTTCATTGTAGAGTATCACCCCACCCCTTTCCCCCATTGGGAAAGAAGCATTCTTGGCCCTACCGATTTTGGGATCCAGCATTCCTGGTCCCCATGGATACCAGTGGTCTGCCCACCACCACCAAGCTGTATGGCCCCCATGACCACCACCAACCTCAACCTTTGAGTGTGGTGATCCCTATCCCAGCAGAGTGGGTAGGCCCTGAGTGCACTCACACCCAGACCTGCCAGCACCACTATGTCTATTTACATCCCACTCAGGCACCACCAACCCATAGATATATATATATACATACATGTGCCTGGTCAAGTACACCAATCAGTAATAGAACATTTGCATTCCCCCCTATGCCGTATATCGGAATATTTTACTTGATGTTCTGAGCACATCACGACGGATAGTTCCCATTTCCTCCACCAGCAGGCGTGCTATGTAGTGTTCCGAGCTACTGCAGGTTCCACCGTCCTGATATGTCACTGTATAGAAACAGGAAAGTGCTCGGCCGCTGTGAGCACCCCATGAGACTACAAAACTCTTCCCCTTCATATCACCTGTGATGCAATCAGCCTAATCAAGATAACCAACTCTGGAACCAGTACTTGAAAGAGAAAGGAAAACAAGTCACACAGATGAACAGTGAATAAGTTGTGCTTTATTGGCATCAACTCCTGTCCATCCCCCTACATGTGACCTATCACCTTCACTCCTTACCTGCTGTCCACACTATGTCTCATTACCTCACTTCTATATAGGAAACAGTGCCTACAGCCCTGGGAACTGGGGTCCCTTGGGTGTTACACTCAACTCAATTTGGAATAGGTGAATTTGAATAGCAATAGTGTCTGGGGTCCTGCTCTAGAGTAGGTCTGTCTCACTCAAGAGCCAGGAGTAGAGTGATTTCTCTTCAGTGTCTGAAGCAGAATCTTGAATAATTATTTAAATCTCAGTATCAGGCTAGTGTGGTCAGCAGGCCAAGGCAGCGCAGGTGACTGGGCAATCCCACCATCAGCCAATCAGGCACCCCCACAGCTGGGGTGGGAGCCAACCCCCAGTGGAGGTGGCTGTCACTGCAGGTGGTGCCCTGAGTGCATATGCAAATGAGGCTGCAGGTGGGCCTTCCCCATGGTCATGGGTGAACAGGTAGTTGTATACAGTTACAGATATATATATATTCAAAATATCCTTTTTCTCCAATTGTATTCTTTATGAACACATAGAGAAACATTTCAATAATCATGTACTGTCTCTTTTATAGGACCATCTCTTCATTAGCTCCAAACATCATATGTAACATATATTTCACATCACTCATTATCATGTACAATGGGAGTGGGATTCTATTGCTTTTAGTTTACATAACCTGGTTCCCACTCCGTCGCGCAAGAATAATAATGCTCTCTGCCAATATATAATTCTTAACTGAAAATCCGTATATTTTTACAACTGGATAGATTCTTTATTTTTTTACACTTGCATTGCAGGTGAACATTAGTCTATATATACCGTCAGCACGTTTCACAGTGTCACATTTAAAATGTGTTTATATATGTATTAATTTATTTCGACGACAGGTTGTCTCGCGTTGAATACTAAGTCAATTTAATAGAACCTGTAAGTGTTACTGCTGAAGACTGGGAGTATATTGTGCTGGCCAAAATTAATTTGTCATTAGTAGTTTTTAATTCGAATATTTCCAAAGTTAACCTATTAAATAAAAGTTGCATCACATTTGCAAAGTTTGAGATTGAAAACAAATATAGGCCTACTTTAAACTAAGGCAAGGTAAATTATAACAACCAAACTAAATATTACTAATTGTAATTTAAAGAAATGGCAGATCCCCGCCCCCCCCCCCCCAAAGAAAACCCACAAAAAATAACATTGGACTATGTAATTTTAACTTCTTTAATACTAGTACAGTTAGAGTTAAGTAGTACTGGTCAAATTGGATGGGTGACATTAGCAGTAAAGGATAGACTACATCAGACAGCACTCGGGTACAGGAAATGGCCCCCATTTGGCGGTGGTGTACTAAACCAAACACACCACGTGACGGGGTGACGTCAGCTTCCTGCTTCAGTGGCGGTAGTCAATGCCAGTGAACCACGTGTACATTGTATGCGGACTGTGGTGGTATCTGTGCCGTTGTCAATGGGTGGTATCTGTGCTGCTGATTAGTGGGTGGCAGAGTCGAAGATTGTCTGTAGCTTATCTCTACATTACCGATTTTTCCAACTAAAATCTTTGCGTGCACATGTGAGAAGATAGTCCAGTTGTTGCCATTGACAATTCGATTAGACTGCATGCGCTTACCTATATAGAGTGTCATGCTATCACTATGGTATTAATGTCAAACCCTAAAGTTTTCCTAAATAAGTTAGGGGTGAATTCGTGCACACAATTCTTGGTAAATCGCGTTTCTACAATATTATACTTATTTTTTCCATTTATTACTTACAAGTTACAGTAAATACAACACTCCAGAAAGATTTGAAGCGTTTAACTGCCCCAGGTACTCTGTTGTGGCGTGCTCAGCCGTGTGATTAGACTCAAACTCAAGGCATTGTCAATGGTCGTGAGTAATCTTCATACATAAAATACAGAACAAGTGAAATATCTCTAAAACCAAACCACCTATTAACAAATCGCTTGGTACACATATAGAAAACATCTTCACCAAAAAGATTATATTAAATTTATAAGGTTAGGGTTCTTGATTTCTATTAATTTTGATTAAAACTAATGTTTTGCACTGCACGTACATCAAACTCAAGGCATTGTCAATGGTGGTGAGCAATCTTCATACAGAAAATCCAGGAAAAGTGAAATATCTCTAAAACCACACCACCTAGAAACAAATCGCTTGGTACACATATAGAAAACATCTTTACCAAAAACAGTATATTAAATTTATAAGGTTAGTGACTCATGACCATTGACAATGCCTTGAGTTTGAGTCTATGCACACGGCTGAGCATGGTACACGGCTGAGCACGCCACACCGTGATGAGCAGTGTGTTGCCACTGCACTAATATCCATTAACATGCGCTTAGCACTATCAGGGAAACGCGGGAAATTATCTGAAGTCAGATTTCATAGATAATCTTAGCCAAACATAAGAATAACCTACATTTTTTTCAGCGCCGAGGCACTAGTCTTCCGGCCGTTTAGATTACATTGTAAAAAGGTAGATGTTAGTAGATTGTGAGGAGGGTTAGTTATCTATGTTGTACATTTCATAGCTATAATGAGTCATTAGTTATATCAAAGACCCTATAATACTAAGACGGCTCACTCAGCCTGTACTGTGTAATCAAAATGATCAAACCCACCACTTGGTGCGCTGGCTGTTCTCTTGGTTAAACAGGTGCTATATTATATGTATAAATGTATATGAATGTGAAAGATATGTGATGATGGCAATGATGATGATGCTGATGATGATGTGTATTTGTTCATAGCAATTTCATATTGATGTGTATTCATACTAACCTATCTCATGTATAATATAATTGTATGTGTTTACATGTGAAACACCAACCAGCAGCTGGGCTGATCAAACCCACCCACCACAAGGTGGCACTGCGAAATTTACATTACCATGGGAGAGATAGGGAGTGAGCCGTCTTAGTATTATAGGGTCTTTGGTTATATGCATCAAGAGGTTAAGTGCAACTTATTTATTGGAGTACACAATTGATTATCCTGATCCATAGCTCCTTTAATAATCTGAACGAGGTATCGCACACTTCATAAGGGGGTCATTCAAATATTACGTTACGCTTAGGGGATGGGAGTGGAGGTCCAAGTGTTATGTGGCGTTCTCTGTGGCGGAGTGGTTAGAGTGTCTGACTTTTTTCTAGGTCAGACTCCTAATCTGAGGGTCGGCGGTTCGATTCCCCTTGCCCCTAGCTCTGCCAATTTGGATTTCCACCGCTGTGTATAACTTACAGCGTCATCAAAGGCCGGTTGCTCTCATACCATGTCTATGTGGTGTGGGAGGTTAAAAATCCCTTGGGTCGTTAAAAGTGTAGGCTCGGGCTTTCTATCGACCAGCAGTGGAGTGGGGAAGACCAGTCGTCTGTGACTGGGATTTCCCCTGCTTGGGACAACTAATGTACCAAAATAAAATGAGAGACAAATAAGTGTTCACACTTCCTCTCTACCATTCGCTATATCGTATGATCTAGCGTTATAGAGCATTACAAGGAGGGGTGTGGGGGTCTAATTTTGACCAACATAGCATTAGGTAATATTTGAACGGCCCCTAATATGCGTTGTGATTAAAGTTGACCACACCACCACCATCACCCCATCCAGCAAACCAGCCCATAGAAATATCCAGAAGTAACATGGCTAATGCATCACTGAAATTGAACAGCAATGTGGTTTATGAGCCATCTAATCAAACCATCCCATAAATAATCAAATGGTTTTATGACTCACATTTACATACGGCTCAATTCTAACGGCCCCACTTTACTAAGAATTACAATTTGTTGTAGCCAAAATTAAGCAAAACTCAATTCCAATTTTGCTGTTCTTGCGATAAGAACTTCCGGTTAGCACATTTTTCAGACTGTTATGAATTGTGGCAGGCGCGCGTATGCTCATGCACGTTAAAGGCCCTGTCACATTACGGCGTATGGCGGGAGCGTATTGGAAACCTACGTAAGTCGTGCGGGTGCCGGCCTATGATGACCTTCGGTGAACTTTCGGGTGGGTTTGAGCGTATGGGGGACCTATGAGGAGCGTACGAGGAACGTATGAGGAGCGTACCAGGAGCGTATGTGAGCGTACTGTGAGATGTTTTGACGGCTTTGATTGGCATGTGGAGCGTATGCGTAGTGTATGCATAGCGGATGAGCGTATGAGTAGCGTATGCATAACCTAAGCGGAACCTATGCTTAGCATATGCAAAGCGTATCATATCTTAAGTATTAGTGTACAATATTTGTGTGACATCCAGAGTAGGACGGTCCAAACATGTGCTCCAACCACTATCAAAAGCAACTACCTGTTAGGAAGCAGTCTCCATATATGATATATGAAGAAATGGGTTGGTGCAAACATGTAGGACGGTCCAAACATGTAGGAAGCATGCACATGCAGGTTTAATGTTTGCACCGTCCTACATGTTTGCACCGTCCCATTTCTTCATATTTCTCATGGAGACTGCTTCCTAACAGGTCCGCCGTTTTTATTAATGCTGCAGTTCTGCAGCCAGTGACCCCTAGGTCACAAACCCCCCAATATGGTATTATATAATAATAATTTTAAAAAAACTAAGGTCGATATGTAGGATAAAATCTAGGTACATGTGTGTGTAGTGGGTGTGTGTGTACATGTTTGCACCATCCCATTTCTTCATATTTCATATGGAGACTGCTTCCTAACAGGTAGTTGCTTTTGATAGTGGTTGGAGCACATGTTTGGACCGTCCTAAATACAAAAAATACAGTCCGGTACCTGTCGGATTGACCCGTCTCAGCTCGATGTCGAGACCTATGGCATACGCTTTGAATACGCTGTGCATACGATGTGCATACGCTAGGAGTACGCTCCCATACGTAACTCGTAGGTTATGCATACGCTACATACGCTAGAGATACGCTAGAGATACGCCGGTGACGCAAGTTGAGAGTATGAAAAACCTATGCCGGCGTACCCCTAGCGTACGAGGAGCGTACGCCGGCGTATGAGGAGCATATGCCGGCGTATGATTAGCGTATGAGCAGCATATGGGCCATACACCCTCATAGGTCGAGATTTTTTGAGCATGCACAAAAGAAATTGGACGGACGGATTTATGAAAGCGTATGGCGGCGTATGCCTCATACTCTTCACATAAGCCGTCACCTGGCGGCGTATGAGTAGCGTATGCCTAGCGTATGAGTAGCGTATACGGCGTATGCCGACGTATATGACGTAACGCGCCTATGCCACCATACGCTCCCGCAAAAAACCCTAATGTGACAGCCCCTTAACATTTGTGCTCTGGCGGACTGGTGTCCCAGTGGGGCAGCATTATAAAGTCGCCATGAGTACGCACTGTCACAAGTCGGTACCCGTCATGATATGACCTTAGATGTTGCTAGGACGTAAAACGACAACAAACAAACATGTGTGCTAATTTGCACAAAATGGTAGATGAACTATTAGTAAAAGAAATTACCGCGGGAGGAGGGAGCTACACAATTGATTCATTGATAATTGGCAAGCTGGTTCAATATAACATAACTATACAGGTTTTGCTATGCATATATAGATTGTTGATATATATTTTTTTTTATTGGGAGTGTAACTTTAATGACCATATATGTGATTCAATCGGCCCAAGTGGAGAGGCATCGAACGAATTTAAATATTAATACAAAAATTATGGCGACAAATAATGATGATAACATGTGTGTAATGTGTATCATGTGTGCAACGTAAGGCAAAATAAAAAGTAAATTGGCTAAAAAAAACTCGCCCGACCCTGATTTGTTTGAATTTAAACAAAATTAATGTTAAAAATTCAACTTTCGTATCAATTTCTAAGTCATTGGTTTGACTCGGCCAGAGTTCGGACTCACGTGTTCGAATCACATGACCTACCAGAACAGGAGGCGGGCGCTCAACTCATTCCGCCTGGTTACGTATTATTACGTCTACGTCATATACAAGAACAATGAAAAATAAAAACCGCCCTCCGACCCTGATTTGTGTGATTAAAAGGACAATCACACACACACATGTCGGTTGGGGGGGGGGAGCTAATGTCCAAGGGCTCAGGGATTATGTAGGGCATGGTTGTATCCTAATCGGCACATGGTGGTGAAGGGGGGGGGGGGTGAGTTATTATCTACTTTTCTTTTTATTCAGTCATTGAATATATTTTCAAGGAGTTCACTTTCTCTTGGCTAGATGTAAGTGTGACAAGGGGACAGTAATGACGGAAGTGTGTCTTGAAAATGTCCGAAATAAACGTAGCATATATTGTGAGTATCCGTTTATGTAACCATTTGGTAGGGGGTCGTCATAATACAGTCTGTACTAATGCAGCAGGCCACTGATATTACAACCTGCCTTGTGGACTAAAGGTGTGCAGGGTTAACATACCCAAACTCATATCTATATGGATACTAGCTTCAAAGTTAGACAGGTATGAGCACCAATACCAGGCTACCTAGCCACAACGCCGGATAATATAATCTCGACACTACCACAAAGGGTACAAACAGCAGTGAACACTCATGAATAGGTGTGTCAGAACACAAGCAAACGCCAGCGGACGTCCAGATAAGATACGTACCCTCGTGATCCAAGTAACGAGACCAGTCTGATCTTATCTAATCGGGAAGTAAACACACACAGATTGGAGAGTCAGCAGTCGACGTGTGTTTATTTATTTATTTTTTATTACAGAGAACTATGATTAAAAGTGATACCACCAGTCAATGAAAGGTAGCATGGCAAAGTTTGGCAGAAAGATCAGTAAAGACAATTAGAAGATCCAAGCTGACTTGGTTCGCAGGATCCAAATTGTTACACTAATACGATGCAAGCAGATGCATGCAGTTGGTCGGGTTGAGTGACATAACCGTCGGGATACAAGCATACAGTTAACACAGTCAAAAGTGACACAGCCAAAGGCTTCAAGTTCAAGGGTCGTGTGACCCACCCAAACAATACATGTCTACTACGAGTGACATACTATCTATCACAGCCGATACGAAGAATAACTCCCAAGCACCGACAAATATATGGATCCGAAATGGTACCGCCAAGTCTGGGATTCAAATCTAAGCGACAGTTATTGAGTCAATAAAACAAGAGAACACTAACCTCATATCAAATGATCGAAAACGGGCAGTCATGTGATAAAAAAATATGCACATTCGGGGAGAAACAATCATAAGCCGTGTTCACACGGGCGATGTAAATCGATTCGTAGAAAGCGACTTGTATAGTTTGCCTCACATTTCTCGTGTGAACGGCGGATTAAGGCTGAGGCGGATTAAGGCTGAATCGATTCGCGTGATGCGGATACTGTAAACCACCTAACGAGGTAGTTTACGTGAGGCGATTTCTGTGATTCGATTTATTTTGCCCGTGTGGACGCAACTGAGGCGGATTAAGCACGGTCGATCAAAAGCGCATATTATATAATTTAATTAATGAAACCGCTATCTATGCACAGATATTTTTTTCATAATTTATTTTTATGGTTTCACTGCCCAGCAGAAGTTTTGACCGTTCCAAACCAATACGATTCAATCCATACATATCTAGGTCGAACCCACACTCTCTCGGCCGACGTCGACGAACCCAAACTGGCGCTGGTTAGTCTGGACTTGCTCATGCGCAGATTTCGATTTCCGGCCCAAGTACTGCCCGTGTGAACGGGCCGCTAATTCGCCTCACCTGATTCGATTTGTCTGATTCGCCTCACATTTTGCCCGTGTGAACACGGCTTTAGATCCCAAATATGATTAACATGCATACACATGGGCGCATACCGTACATTACCGATGATCTATGGTATCTATTCTAAGCCATTCAAACCAGACATGGCCAATTGACCCGAAGTGGTCATTGAACTTTGAATGGAGGTGAAGCGGGAGAATCAACTGATCAATACAACTTACAAGAGTCTTTGAAGAGAGAGTATAGTGCGTGACATCGAACCGGCCACCACTGACTCGTGTCAACACCAGAAGCAACAACAACAATAGGTGATAACACCTATATACTGACTGTTCTTCAACTTCAAGTACTACATCATAGGAAACGACCACGTTCTGTGTTAACCACATTGATGATTGAGCGTAAAACTACTAAAACTACTAAAAGTGGCAGTGGCTTGAGCCAGCCGCCGTGTACAACGGAGCATGTGATGGACGCAAGATCGACGCGCTGCTCGCGAGTTTGAGTTGGGTTCCGTCGAGCAGGTGATCACCGCGAGGTCGACTCGCAACACCTCTATCGGAGCCATGTGTAGCTGAGTAGGTGATCAGCGCAAGATCGACACGCTACGCCTCTATATCTATATGTAGCCGAGTAGGTGATGAAGTCGTGATCGACGCGCCGCAACTCAAGCAGGTGATCAGCGCACGATCGACTGGCGGCAACTCTATCTGAGCCATGTGTAGCCGAATAGGTGATCAGCGCGTGATCGATGCGCCGTGTGCAACCGAAGTGGTTATCAGCGCGTGATCGACGCGCGGCAAACTGAACTTAGACGTGTGCATCCGAGTTTGTGATCAGTGGTGGATCGACGCGTCTGTCACTCGCCTTACTGCGGCGCATGCCCACAACTAGGATGAGGCGGCCTTTGGAGGTCAAGGCCGTCTGAGCCGCTGAGTAGGAGGAGGAGGTGGAGGAGGAGGAGGCTGAGAGGAGCAGCAGCAGAGGAGTACGGAACAGGCTATGGTCGGACGGCGGGGTTCGCCCGCTCCCAGTTCCACGTACGTAGTTGGTGTTTACTGTGTCACGTGTGTGTTTCGGGGTTCGTGTGTGCGTGCGTGTAGTGTAGAACTAAGAAGGAGGAATCAAAATTGATGGATCGGAACATCTACGGGCGGGGAGAGAGAGAGACCGAGAGGGAGAGAGAAGTCAATGGTATGCTACGTGGTTCAACGGGGGTGGTGCGTGTTGTGTTTGGGTGAGGGGGTGGGGGTTGGTGGTTCAGACCTAGGGAATGAGACTTGGGGAGACACACACACACACATACACACACACACTCACACTCACACTATCTGAGGTCGGAGCAGCCTTGGGTGAATGGTTGGGTGCGGGATGGCCGCGAGTCCTTCATGACATACGGGGTGGGGTTCTGGGTGACCGGGTCGTGCCAAAGGAATGAGGGAGGGGATAGGGTGAGGGGACAGGATGAGGGGTCGGTTGAGATTGTTCGTTCGGTCTGCGATAGGATCCGGCCCAGCCTCAGGAAGTGCTCAGGCTGTAAGCAGGTCAGCTGTCAGTTTGTCAGAGAGCCTCTCACTGTCACTGTCAGAGTGTACCAGACACTGACAGACTGGCTATCAGCGTAGACATCACCTGCTGTATCCACCAGCGGGTTTGGCTGCTTAGAATCTAGCAGTATTGTATGGAGACCAGCTAGATAAGCATCGCTTTTCTGGGATCCTTTCTGTCTTTAAGGAATTTTTATGCATTTATTGTATCACCTCAGTTTATTGTAAAGATATCTTGCAGAGAGTTAAAATAAAAGAATTGAATTGAATTGAGTATTCGAGGGTTTTTGGAAAAACTGCCTTGTTATATAGGATGGGGATATTTTAACATTTTAACATGTATAATATAACTATAAAGCTATAAAATGTGGCGTGGATGGGTAACACTATATAGTATAATACTATAACACAGGGCGTGTACTAATGCATCTATTGTGCTTCTTATCTATTACTAGTTTTAGTAGCCTACCATAGCAACGATTAATACCAGCTGTAGACTTTTTGAGTGATCTGGGATGAAATGTTGTCTGCCAGTTCTTTATTGTGAGTGAGTCAGTCTATGTATGTAGGCTACCTACCCCAGCTACCACTACACCAACATCTCTGCCCAGGTGCCTATGGTCTAAAGCTGGTACTAGCTAGCTAGATTAGATGTAGGTCCTTGAGTCAAACTCTGCCAGATTTAGTTTGAGTACCTTGCAGATTCAGTCGAGCACAGTTCAAGTCACATTGAAAGGTGTATTATGGTCGTAACTATGCCCAAGTAGATTGATCTTAATACATACATAATACTAATATAATACACACATACATACATACATACATACATACATACATACATACATACATACATACATACATACATGCATGCATGCATGCATACATACATACATACATACATACATGCATACATACATACATACATACATACATACTACATACATACATGCATGCATGCATGCATGCATACATACAAACATACATACATGCATACATACATACATATATACATACATACATACATACATGCATACATACATACATAATACTAATATAATACATACATGTACATGCATACATGCATACATTCATGCATACATACACAAAAGTACTACAACGATAATATGGTTATTGCTAGAAATATAACATAAACAAAGTTTAAAATCCCTGGAAATCTTACGAATCACTTTAAATATCACGCAATAATATCAGTGGCCAATGACGATGGAATTCATTGAAGTCTGTTTTCCATGACACCTGCTAATGGAACTTGTTTGTGATCATGTGTTACACTGTGAGTGTTGTTTTGTTGCAATTTACTTCCTACTCCTACTTTTCTTCTTCCTTTATTCTATTTTCTTCTTAAAAGATATTTATCGGGTATAGCAAGCATGCAGGCAGTGTGACGTGACAACCCATTCCGTTATCTCACTTTGCAATGTGGATATGCCTAAGCTCATGTTGCAAACTACCATTTCTCCGTAAATTCAAGCCTGA
The DNA here is from genome assembly GCA_030323885.1 of Branchipolynoe longqiensis. Taxonomy (NCBI): domain Eukaryota; kingdom Metazoa; phylum Annelida; class Polychaeta; order Phyllodocida; family Polynoidae; genus Branchipolynoe; species Branchipolynoe longqiensis. Next base: position 150,723,379 of record CM059186.1, read on the forward strand.
CCTATCCTGAAGAGGTTCCTGCCACCCGCATCCCCACATCCACGCCCACAGGCAACCCCCACACATCACCATTTCTACACACCACCACGTCATGTTCCACCATGTACCACCATACACGCACGCACCAGGTCCATCATAACACCATCATCACCACGTATCCCACACATCACCACGTATCCCACACATCACCACATATCCCACACATCACCACGTATCCCACACATCACATATCCCACACATCACCACATATCCCACACATCACCATGTACCCCACACATCACCACATATCCCACACATCACCACGTATCCCATACATCACCACGTAGCCCACACATCACCACATGCCCCACACATCACCATGTATCCCACACATCACCACGTATCCCACACATCACCACGTATCCCACACATCACCACGTATCCCACACATTACCACCTACCCCACACATCACCACGTACCCCACACATCACCACGTACCCCACACATCACCACGTATCCCACACATCACCACGTATCCCACACATTACCACCAACAACATGGCACCACATCTCCATTACCACACAACTCACACTACGATAGAACATACCATTACCACCCACACAGCATACCACCCCTCTACTCCCATACCATCAACACCGTACAACACATTACCGCCCCTCCCCCATTACCATACCTCCCTCATACAACCGCCCTTCCGCTACCATACCACCAAAACAACCACCACATAACATACTATCTGCACACCACCACACAACATACCATTACCTCTTGACTACCATACCACAAACTCACCTCCACACAACCTATCACCACCCCATGACCACCATACCACAAACTCACCTCCGCACAACCTATCACCACCCCATGACTACCATACCACAAACTCACCTCCGCACAACCTATCACCACCCCATGACTACCATACCACAAACTCACCTCCACACAACCTATCACCACCCCATGACTACCATACCATGAATTCACCTCCACACAACCTATCACCACCCCATGACTACCATACCACAAACTCACCTACACACACCTATCACCACCCCATGACTACCATACCACAAACTCACCTCCGCACAACTTATCACCCCCCCCCCCCACAATACCATACCACCAAAACCACCACCACACAATATGCCACCCGCACACCACCACACAACATATTACCACCATTCCACTACTATACCACCAACACCACCTCTACCACACAACATACTACCCTCTCACCCCCACACAACGCAACAACATCATTTCACTACCATACCACCCCCCATCCACATATCACGCAAGATACCACTATCACACTACCCACACACCACCATCTTCACTCCATCACTGCGCACACATGTACACACACATAAACACACATACAGCCCCGGCCCCCCCCCCCACCCCCACCCGGCTGGTTCAGCCGCCATGCCGGCCACAGGGCGGCCAAATGGGCCATGGGTCGTGAGGTCAGCCGGGAGCTATTTGTTTTGTGTACTGCCGTGTATTACAATATGGTGATATAGCTTTATAAAGCACAGTGGCAGAGCCAGCAGTCTGATACCACTACCATCCGACAGGAGGCACATAAAGGTTACCAGCCAAGGAACGCACCACGCCAAGGCCTCCCGGCCTGATGTGGCCTTAGCTGTTGCTGGGCCGTCAAAGCTCACCAGTCCGACAACACATACATTCTTTGTCCATGGACTTGAGTTCCTCGCATAAAATAGTAGCTTGTCATAGTGTTACATTAACCTTTTGATCCCCATCTCCAATTTTATTGCCGAATTAAAATTTCCCTCTAGCTAATGTTAATGTTAAATTAATCACCATTTCGAGATAATCGTGTTAAAATAGTTGTCGAGGTGATGGAAATTGGAAATATTACACCTGGTATTGGTGGTATGATATCCTAGTGTGGCAGCACTAAAAAACAACCATCAGTGCGCCTTATCACAACTCGGTACTTACCCTGGCTGATATGACTTCGGATGTTGGTAGAATAAAATTCCAGCCAAACCCAAGATCCAAATCAATTAATTAAATATACAGATACAAATTGCATTGGCTATTTTTGTATGTAAAAATATCCAACAAATCCTAATATTTCACGAAAGTGGCTTTAAAGACTAAGTTTTAGAAAATGGCTTTCTCAGCAAAGATTATTATTTACATTCGTTTGAAGTAACTTATCTTTTACGCAGTTAACTTTGGAGATATTGGAATTGAAAAGATGTCAAATTACTTTTGGTGTGCACACCAAAATATGGGCATATATTTTTTTAACTCTTTTTCAAGCCTAGCAAACTAGCACAAGAGCATCAAACTGCAATAGATGCTTCATGAGTGCACACGTAGCTAAGTTGGATATGTAGGATCAAATCTAGGTAAGCGTAAACCTATCTGGAGAGAGTAATCCATTTAAGATGTATGATCCCATGGTGATAAGTGTAATAGGCTGTCCTCATTTTAGCAGGTAAAATGACATAATGTTATGCCTGTAAAGGTTATTTTCATAAGGAAGCCTAAGTATTACAAGGGTATGACACTTTCCCCACAGTGATAGAAGACTCCATAGAGTTTGAACCCCACTTTAGGCATGGTGTCCCATAGGTTTTTAAGTCATTTTATGACACTATTGTAGCAGTCTGCACTGACCTTTCACTACCGACAATAAGTCGCGTAGACAGGTAGGCGTGGATAAGGTCATTGCATCAGGGAGCCTATATATAGACTATTACTAGTTATTGGTAAAATGATTTGAATCCCACTCTATGCACAATGTTCCCTTTGTTTGAATCAATCATCTCCGCAGCATTGGTTGATGACCCTACCTTATGTAAGTGCATTGCCTGTATGTGTGTAATTGTGACATTAAATGGCTTTATGAACATAAACCATTTAAAGGACTTGATTCCAGGGGGACGAGTGTAGTAGTCTGCACCAGCCTCTCAAGCAAGAGCCACGTAGACAGGCAGATGTGGTTAGGATGATTGCACCAGGGAGCCTAGGTAGCCTAATGGTTTACACTAGCCCCGGAATTGCAAGAAATGTGGGTTCGAATCCTGCTCTAGATGCAATGTTTCCTTTGTTTGCATCACCCAACAACACTATAAAGAACATACACATTATAAATGGGACAATATACAAGTTTGTACGTATTAATTTCTAACTGGGTGAGGTCACCATCGATTGTAGTTTGAAATCATAACAATATTAAATCATCCTTAATAGAAGTATTAAATATTACAAGTATGTTCGATCAAGCTTTATGACACCTTTCATAATACTATTTGAGACGGTTAGCTTATTTTGCAAAATGAAACTTGATGGAGACTATATGTTGTCAGTGCATTGAGAAGATTGGTATGTACCATGACTTGAATAGTCCAGTATAAAGTGGCCACCCTGAATGACCTGTTGTAAAGTCGTCGGTGGCAGCTGTAGTTGTGTAGGCAGGCTAATAGGAAATCAATACAGGCAAGTATAAGAAAGGCAGAGTATAGAGTGAAAGTAAAGTAAGTGAGAGCTTGCACCCTCAGGTTTATTATTATATAGTGGTTTCTAGACCTGACATGGCATATCACCTGACCATGCCCTCCAATAAACAGTAAGCATTTCTAGGTCCACCAATCAACAGTAAGCATTCTTGTGTCACCATGGCAACTGTGATCTACCCACCACCACCATGTCTGGTGGCTGCTTTGGCCTCACCTGCACTGTTGTGTCTGTGTGTGTGGTGATCTGTGACTAACAGTTGGAGGGGGGGGGGAGGGGATTGTGAGTAGAGCGCTTAAGCTCCTTCCACACTAACAATAGTGCCCCTCTCACACTATCTATAGAATACACAATGACTATTTAATACAAGTAAAGGATCACCAGCACCACATAATACATTAATGCCCCTGGCCCTATACATCATTTACCTTTATCGACCATTTGTAATCCCTTATAGACCAGTTCACATTCCCCACCAATGTGTTTTATCAGAATATTTTACACTGTGTTTAACAGCCCATTCATTATGATGTGTAATATAGTGCATAGACTAAGGGATAGTCCAATGTTTATTTATTGTCACGGTCATACAAAGAGTACTACTTTTCCAGACACGCCCCCCCCCCCCCCACAAAGTAGTAAACATTAGATTTTATCACAGAACATGACAGCGGTTTATTTATATCAGCATTTTATTAAACCGCAAAAGTCGTACACTCGCTACTCTCGGCCCTCACCCCCTGTCATATGCTTCATATGGTCCTGAAAAAGTTGAGAATTTTGGATGACATCTGATGTTTGTTTTGTTTGAAAGACTTTGGCGAAAATGTAATAGAAGAAACAGTGGTCCCACCTCCCTTATACACATACTGTCACATGTGTGCAGGCAGATGCGCACACACACACTCACACACACACACACACACACACACACACACACACACACACACACACGCACGCACGCACGCACATACGGATATCCTGGGGGAACGCGGGCCTTGCTTTGTTCTGCCTCGTTTTGGTGTCAGGTCTAATTGTGGATCATCAATGTTGACTTGTTATACACGACGGAGTCATGTATATAATTATGTTCCTCAGAGTATGTGTTAAAGTTAAACTTTAGTTAAAGGGTATGTGCTGTATTAGAGGGTGTGTCTGAGGGTGTGTGTCTAAGAGTGTTCCCGAGGGTGTGTGCCCGATCGTGTGTCTGAGGGGGTGTGCCAGAGGGGAAGTTCTCGAGGGTGTGTGATAGAGGGTGTGTGCCCGAGGGTGTGTGATAGAAGGTGTGTGAATAAAGGTGTGTGCCGGAGTACGTGTGACTCAGGGGGGGGGGGGTCTAGAGGGTAAGTGTTAGGCGCTGAAGAGGGAAATTGTGTGGGCTACAGAGGTGGGTGCATGGGAGGGTGGATATGTACTTGAGAGGCGGTGAATGAGGTACAGGGAGGGTGAGTTTGCAGACATTGTGTGGGCGGTATTGGCGGGCGGTGAGGGTGCGAGTACTCGCCCATATCAACCATGCCAACCATTTCGAGTTCAGCGGAATCATTCCGATTTGCAGGTTCTGATCATGCAGTTCCACGTGTAATCTCGATCAGTCTGAGAAGTCTTTATCATGCCACGAAAACGCATTATTTTGTGTGCGCGTGTGTGTGCAAAATTCTGAATATTTAGTTCTTAGTGTTGATCTAGTCATATTACATTTGCTGGGTTTTTTTAAAACCAAAATTATGCATGATCTATAGAATTTATTTGGTAGATATTAGAATATTTTTAGTAGATTTCTGTCTTGGTGATTCTTCAAATTGGAGGTACAATTTTTCCCTAGTATGGATTATTATTATTATTATTATAATTATTATATGTATAATAATGCTACTTTTGGCTGTTTATGCGTGCATGCAATAGCAATTGTAAATGAAACAAATCCTGGAAAAAGCCAAGCTCTATATGGACTAATATTAATATGATTTCCGTGCAATCTATTCTTATTTTTTCGAATGAAATGTTGCCAGGTCTGCCATCTTGATAATCGATAAGTATTACATTTCACACTCTTATCCGCCCCTTGGTAACTCTGGTCTCCATTACGATCCATGGGCGGACTTGTTTGTTTCATAGTGAGTTATTTCATGTTGCCAGCCTCGCTCTGACAACGCTTCATTGTTTCAGTTCACACTCTCACTTCGATAACTCGGCACCAGGCACAGCAGCGTTGGGGTGGGGATGGGTGGGGTTAGGAGTGTGTGTGTGTGGGGGGGGGGGTGAGATGAGATCGGGGTTGACTCATTCAGAGGCGATATGCCAAAGATACTTATCCCACGCATGTGTAATCCCAGGTACACACCTACCGTTTGTGCGCACCCACCTACCGTATACGATCTAAAACTGCCCGTTTCGCACACAAAAATCACTAGGTGTGCACTCCCCGCGCACACCTAGCGATTGCGATTCCCGACTAAAAACTCAGTTTGGGATAAAACGGGCCGATTACGATTGCGATTCGCGATTCGAAAAATGAATCGGTTCGTTTTTCAGTTTTAAGCGCGGTCGGGTCGAGTCGCGGTTTTTGTGAGCGAATCGTAAACGGTAGGTGTGGACTTGGCATAAGGAAGCAGAGTAGGGGTGGGGAGGGAGGGGAGGGGGGGGGGGGGTCTCTATGTGTGTGTTCCGAGTTCCACTGGTCCCTCAGCGGGCCTGTAAAGCCCCAGTCACATCTACACGGATCAGGGGCCGGACGAGCCCCGGACCATGATCAGACGTGGTCCGTGTCGATCTGGTGTGATCCGTGGCTGGTCCTTGGTGATCAATGGCTGGTCCGGCCTCATCCGGGGTCCTCCCCGGATGTTTTAAAATGTTTAAATGGGGAATTTTGTGATCCAGGGGTAATCTGGGGGTGGTCTGGGGGTGGTTCGGGGTAGTCAGTGTACCGCCGGGGCAGTCCAGGTGTTTTTTAAACCAGATGAGCCACGTTTTAGCCACGGTTTAACCGGGACTAGCCCCGACATAGCCACGGACCACTCCCGGACTGCCCAGATAAGACTCGAACAAGCCAGATGAGCCCGGATTAGCCACGGATAGCCCGGTTTACCACGGATATATATAGCAGGAGCAAGCCCACTTCAAGTCTGGGACTACTCTGTGGACACACCGGGTAATCCGAGGGTGGTCCGGCTCAGTCCGGGGCGATCCGGCTTCTGGTCCGGGGCTAGTCTGTGGCTCGTCTGGGTAGGTGTGACCGCAAGGCCAAAAATGACCAAAATAGCGATTTTATCCATGCCTGTCCGGGACAGCCCGGGCGACTGGTCCGGGGGTTGTCCGGCTACAAATCTAGGTCTCGTCCGGGTAGGTGTGACTGGGGCTTTAGGACTGAAGCAGTAAACCCAGCATGCCGGGACGCTGCTACAGCTTACATGACGGAAGGTGGGGGAGGTGGTGAATATACATGGTGAATACATATACACCATGGTACACAACGTGGTATGTCATCTCATGTAAAATTGTGGCTAGGACAATATTTCACTGCAATCTGCACTAGAAACAAATGTATCACAATGCTCATATCAAGTTTGGTCATCGGGAGGTATGTGGTTGGTTATCTGTGCAAAGTGAATTTAGAATATTGTATTTGGCCTATAGTATTAGTAACGGATATGGCTGAGAGTGGCGTCAACTCCAACATCCTGTATCTGTGCCGGTAAGAGCGTTGGCTGGCTCTTCGTACAGGAGGTCATTGCTTCGAACCCTGATCGAGTCAAATGAATGACTTGCAAAATTGATACTTAGCTACCCAGCTTTGGTCTCGGCATTCATAGGATAGGGTAAGGACTGGTTCACTCAGCATCAGGATAATATGACCGAATGGGAGATCGGGTCATGGTGCAGGCAGCCCTATTTCCCAGTGGGGCAGCGCTATATAGTCACTGTGAGTGTAGACTGTCACAAGTCGGTACTCGTCCTGATATGACCTTAGATGTTGCGAGGACATAAAATATCAACTAACAAATGTAAATACATAATATGTGCTCTGTCTGTCTGTCTGTCTGTCTGTCTGTCTGTCTGTCTGTCTGTCTGTCTGTCTGTCTGTCTGTCTGTCTGTCTGTCTTTTCCTCTCTCTCTCTCTCTCTCTGTGCCTGTCTCCACACACACACACACACACACACACCGAGAGAGAGCGAGAGAGAGAGAGCGAGAGAGAGAGAGACCCAGTGCCTTGTAGGAGAGAAGTGGAAGCTGGTACCGGCGTGTGCAGACTGACATCCATTACCATCACCTCCGGTCAGAGGTCACACACGTTAGTTCTACAAGGTGCCGCCAGGCGGCCAACTCACGCTGACCAGACTCGCTTTATCAATTTTTCACCCAATTTCACCCAATTTCGCGGAATGACAATTAACATGCTCCCCGACATACCATACGTTTAATGCTCCTGGACATGCCGACAACTATGATGGTACAGTTAAACCCTGATTTTACACGCGCAAATTTAACGCAAAAAATGACATAACGCTCTGATTCATTGGACCCGGACTTCTTTAATTCAAACAAAATTCAGTAGACTGAACTCCAACTTAGCATGACATTTTTTCATGATGATATTTTATTGACCCCAGTGATCGCATTATAATGGAGTTTTACTATATTTACCAAACTTTTAAGACGATTGTGACTAAGATAAATTTAATAACATTAACAGTCAAATAAGTGATTGAGTGGAAATTTTGAGTAAGTGCAAGACATATCTTAGCAGAAAAGTTAACATACAAAATTGTATATAGCTAAGACTAGTAAGAGCCTATCCAGTTAAAGCTGCATGGGCCGATGAAACATCGATTTTTCAGAACGAAAACAATTATCTAGATTTGATTCTACATGTCTAACTTAGATACTGGCTCCCTTTTTAAACATAATTTTGTCATAAGGGCATACACTAAGTCAATTTAATAGCACATGTTACTGCATAACCCTATGATGTCAGAGTTTTGGCAAGCTTGCCCAAATTAATTTAGCATGTTTGAACTTCAAATATCTCAAAAGTTAGCCATTTAAAATAAAAGTTACTTCAAACTAATGTAAGGTAGATTATAATGATCAGCATAATATGTCTGTCTCAGACTATGCAACTTTAACTATATCTTTGAAGAATCCTTAAGCCCTACATAAGTAGAAGGTTATCTTATTTCTGCAGGTCAGCAAACTGACCATAAACCAGTAGCTTTGGTGCCGAACTGGATGGGCGCTGACAGTCTGGTTCTTCGGGCCAGCTTACTGAGAGGGTTCGGTGTCTGCTCTTACTTGAGAAAAACTTTGGCTGGGTGATGGCAAAATTCACTTACCGTTGTGATATTCTAGCACTGAACAGTAGTAGCTTTGGTGCCGAACTGGATGGGCGCTGACAGTCTGGTTCTTCGAGCCAGCTTACTGAGAGGGTTTGATGTCTGCTCTTACTTAAGAAAAACTTTGGCTGGGTGATGGCAAAATTCACTTACCGTTGTGATATTCTAGCACTGAACAGTAGTAGCTTTGGTGCCGAACTGGATCGGCGCTGACAGTCTGGTTCTTCGAGCCAGCTTACTGAGAGGGTTCGGTGTCTGCTCTTACTTGAGAAAAACTTTGGCTGGGTGATGGCAAAATTCACTTACCGTTGTGATATTCTAGCACTGAACAGTAGTAGCTTTGGTGCCGAACTGGATCGGCTGACAGTTTGTTCTTCGAGCCAGCTTATGAGAGGGTTTGGTGTCTGCTTTTTTTGGTGGGTGTGGTTTTGTTTTTTGTGTAGTAGCTTTGGTGCCGAACTGGATCGGCGCTGACAGTCTGGTTCTTCGGGCCAGCTTACTGAGAGGGTTCGGTGTCTGCTCTTACTTGAGAAAAACTTTGGCTGGGTAATGTTGTTGTTGTTGAAGATTTATACTGCCTATCATGGATAAGCCTGAATAGGCTTGTTTTCACCATTAGACAGTTTGTCGATAGAAAGCCCAAGCCTACACTTTTACCGACCCAAGGGATTTTTAACCTCCCACACCACATAGACATGGTATGAGAGCAACTGGCCTTTGATGACGCTGTAAGTTATACACAGCGGTGGAAATCCAAATTGGCAGAGATGGGGGCACGGGGAATCGAACCACCGACCTTCAGGTTAGGAGTCCGACCTAGAAAAAAGTCAGACACTCTAACCACTCCGCCACAGAGAACACCACAATGGCAAAATTCACTTCCCTTTGTGATATCCCAGCACTGAAGACCACCTTTTCCCTGCTTATTTTTAATACCTTGTATATAGAGATGATGAACATAGGGCTGTTTGTTTTTTGTTGGATTTTGTTTTGGAACTATTGCGCATATGTAATAATGAGGAACTATTGATAATGCATTTTTAAGACACTGCCACCTGGTGGATCAAAGTAACACTAATAATTAGCACTTGTTATACTGTAAACCAGCCGGGATGCTTCATGTACTGGCGGGAGTAGGTATAATCCCCGTCCTAGTCAAATCAAGGACTTAAAAAAGATTGGTGTGTTGATGTCATTTGTTTGTACGTAGAAAAGATGTGAGTGCGTTAGAGTAATTTTCTTGTACTTAAAAAGGGCTAGTGCTACATTATATCATATTGGAACAGCACTATAAATCCGTCAGGAGTCCACAACGTGACAAGTGAATTGCAGTTTTGAAAAGTGTTACCTCAGCTGTGTCTAAGACCTTTAACCCCAATCATCACTCAAATCAGTCAATGTGGGTCTTTTCCTTCTAGTGGTTCAAGTTACAATCGTTACCATAGTTAGCATAATCAACATAGTTCACATAGTTACTAGTCAGGCCTAGCGTTGAAGGTCATCCCCTCATTGGTAGGCAGGCAGGCAGCTAGGTAGGTTGGTGAGGTGCCTGGTTGTATCTTACAAATGGCACCAGTCTGAGGTGCATTGTGGGTAGTTGTCGGTGTATGTGCTGGGGAGGCGAGGGCAAAGCCATGATGAGGGCAACTGCACAGCTGTGTTCTATGATATACGACTCAGACGACCTTGACTTGACTCCCATTGGGTTCCCATGTTTAATGTGGGGGCGTTAAGGAAGGAGACGGTGCCTACCGAGGCCTAACCTGCCTGGCGCCGACCGTCTGGTCTCGGTTCTGCCTACAGTCGTCAGCAGGAGAACTTGTATAGCGTCAGTTACAGTCAGTCATTTGCCCGCTGTTGGCACCTGCTGATTGGTGGTTGCCATGCAGTGCCGTCTTAATGAGGTGGTCACGTGATCTTTTAACACACATTCCTTTGATGAATATTCATATTTCATCGACCGGAGGCGGTTGCCGAATCAGAAGAGCATAGGCATCCCGTGCGGAAGGTCTGGAGTTCGAATCCCAGCAGAATCAAACCAATGACCTGTAAGAATTGATACGTGTTGCTACCTAGCCTGGCGCTCGAAATTACTAGAATATGTTTACTTGGTTAAAGCCTAACATGAGACATACACTAAGTATACTTAGTTTAAATAATATACTAACTGAGGACCCCCATATACACGTAAAGCAAGTCATGGAATGGGATGCCTGCAGAAATAAGAGAAGTCTCTTCATATACAGGGTTTAATGTATGCTTCATGCTATGCTTAGTTGGACAGGCTCTTTGCCATATAGAATAGAGGATATTCCCTACATCTGCGCCAGACAGTCATCCCTTCATGTTTTTCACCTTCAGCACCTGTCCAAAGTGTCCCGCTGCCCTCCTCCACTATGCATCTGATAACTGATTAGTATGCCCAATAAGTTACTCCATCCCAGGACACCGTTTTATATGTAGCAATATATGGCTATGTCATTAGTTTATTCCATTAGCAAAGACAACAGAAAGCTAATATATATTTGGAGAGAGTCTACACCTTTGGCTGGTCAACAAAAGACCCACCTCACTTTATTAAAGAAGAATACCTTGGCGAAATGGGCTGATGTGTAGTTGGAGCAGACGCTGATACCCGGGCGAGGCGGGATGTTTAGTGCAGTGGACATCTGGGTTCCAGGCTGCTCCAACTCAGATACTCCGACATCATGGATACATATATATGTAGAACGGAATCATTACATATTAATAATATTAGACTAATTCTTATACCACACATATATTTTGCACCTACTCACAGTTTGCACTTACAGTTACTACATTGTTTTGGTCCTAATCATGTTAAAGGTTTTGTCAAATACCTGCAAAATTGTATGGCAAGAAAATCAGTGCCCTGACACTGAAAGAGAAGTGGCATTCACCCGAATAAGATATTGGTACCCAAAAGTAATAGAGCCATGTTGTAAACCACTGCCTTGTGGTGCAGGTTCTTGACAGAACTGAAGGCTAAGGGAGCAAACCCTGAACAGAAAACCATGTCACTGTGGCAGCATTAAGGGTGGTTGATGAATGGAACTCCCAACATCTCCGGACCAGCCACTGCAGGGACAAATAGTTTTGCGCCTGTCTGGACATGTTCTTGCAGGTGTGAAACCTCTATTTGCTCCCCGAGAGAGTGCCGCTGGTAACTTGCAAAAGCCAGCAGCACTTCAACACTTTTGCAGGCAGCTTTCATGAAATGTAAATGGAGAGCGGCAGTCAAGTAATGAAAGCAGTCTTTGTCGCATCGCGGCTGACAGCTAGATGATGATGATGATGACCCAAAAGTAATAGAACCATGTACACATTTTACAAGGTGGTTGGGTCTCACTCAGACGATGTTGGATACTTGCTTGATATTGGTGATTGAAGAGGGTCCTGCAGATGGAAATGAATCCTATTAAATATTAAAGCTGTTTAGTCCGATGAAAGCAAAAGATTGTCGAAACCAAAACACTTCCATAGATTTGATCTTGCGTATCTAACTTACATAGTGGTGCACTTATTTTCATTTGTTGCTGTATAGAAGGGACTACTAACTTAAATTAATAGAACCTGTTATTGCGGTAGCCCATGGGGTCAGCATTGTGATGTGCGTGCCAAAATCAATTTGGCATGTTATCATTTTAAATATCTCTAAGGTTAGCGATTTAAGATAAGAGTTACCTTAAACTAAAGTGAGGTAGATTATAATGATCAACCTACTATATTTATGTAAAAATAACTGGTAGAAACTCAAAAAAAGCATCGGGCTATGCAACTTTAAACAAGGTCAAAAGGTTGTTTTGTTTGTTGGCGACAATGATAACACAAAAAAGACAAACACCAGTCATTCTAAGGCAACAACAAACATCTATGAAATTAGACTGAGTGACAAAGTATTGGGTTGCATGTTGGTGGTGACGAGCGGATGGTGTGTGGCATGGAGTGTATAGGTAGCGTGTGTGCAGGCATTTTCTGTTTCCAATTTAAGAATACAAAGATTCATTAGTAACAGATGAATTGTTTACACAGGTTACAGCGTAACAATTAACAGCGGTTGAGACCGAATGCGGTGGCTGAATCAGTAGAGCGAATGCTTCCCGTGCGGAAGGTCGGGAGTATGAATCCCAGCCAAGTCAAACCAATGACTTATAAAATTGATATTCGTCGCTATCTAGCCTGGCACTTGGCATTAATAGGATAGGACAAAGACTGGTTAGCACAGTATCAGGACAATGTGACTGTGTTGGATATCGGTTCATGGTGCTGGCAGCCTGGTCTCCCAGTGGGGAAGCACTATAACATTGCCATGAGTGCACACTGTCACAATTCGACACCCATCCTGATATGACCTTAGGTGTTGCCAGGATGTAAAACAACAAACAAACAAACAATGGTTGCATTAGATGGCTCGAGAGGGGAGGGTTGTGCGTCTCCTCCCAGGTCTAGTTCGCTCTGTCACAGCATTACACTGGCATTGTGGTGGTGTTTCTGTTATTATTGACCTATTAAGGACTAAGCTTACATATATAATACTTAATTTGGTGTATGTGGGAAGCTAATGGCACTGATGTGAAATAATTAGATGAGCACTAGTTAGTAGTTCAGTCAGTAATTAGCACAATGTGGAATTGGATGAGTCAATTTGAACGGAGTGTTGGAGAATGGTATTGCGTGGAATTGAACTGAATTTGATTGACCAAACATTAGTTATGTATTTATTGTAGGGAACACGAATTTACATCTCCTGGAGGGTATTAGCATGAGAGATGTATGAAGGCTGGTGTATTTACATTAATTCTGATGTAGGGAGTGCTATGTAATCCCGGTACCACACACTACCACCACACACCAACACACTACCACCACAAACCAACACTCTCCGACATCAGCATCACATATCAGCACATACTACGACACACCGATACCACCACACACTGACATCAGCACACACCAACACCAGCACACACTGACACCGCTACTACAAACCAACACACACTGCCACACACCGATACCACCACACACCGACACCACCACACACCGATGCCACACACCAAAGCAGATCACCATTCACCACCACACACCACCACAAACCTCAACACACCACCTCACACCACCACACACCAACACACACCCTCATGTACCCTCATGTACCACCACAAACCACTACACACCACGATTCACCACCACACACCACCGCTCACCACCACGCGTCACCATCACACCACCACACAGCATCAATCACCATGGTCACACACCAGTGAATGGAAAATGTTGCCCATAGTCAGGACGAGTCTATATCGTCGAGTGATTAGTAGAAGTACTGAGTGTGGTTTTAGATCCTAGCAACATGTGAGGCATGTACCAGGATGGATATTGACTTGGAACAGCATTCATTCATGACAGCTGAATTACGTACTGTCCCCCAGAGATACTGCTGACCTGGCACCATAATGGGACATTGTCACTCAGTCACATTTAACCTGACACTATAGTGACAGTGAACCAACCACTGCACCATCCAACTAACGCCCAGTGCCAGGCGAGGTAGAGACAAGTGCCAACTTTTATATCAATCCTTTGGCTTTCAAACCCAACTGGTCTTTGCCACTCCTACCAATGTATGAAGGATAATACCTTAGAAGCTACCTTAGTAGCTGGCTATTCATCTTCATATGAGCTCTATCTGATTACAAAGTCAGTGCATACTAATAACTATGTGATTGGGAAAAATATGTTGTCTAATGGCTATAAATTTTAATTCAGACACTTAAAACTGTTTGACCCAGTGATTTGAGGCATTCGACTGGGCCTCTCTATGCGAATGTCAAAATATTTCCTTACAAATTCCTATTCGACTGGGACCGGAAGTGGATTACTATACGTATGATTCGGATGTGTGTTGTGGCTCCATCCGCTCCATCTGCTCCATCCATAAATCTTGCGGATAGAAAGGGCCTAGTCGAATGCCTCCATTGACAACTTATATTAGTTACGATAGTAACTGTTCCCTCAGTATGAGTAACAATTTTGTTAAAGATAGCCATCCCATGGCCAGGAATCACATGATGTCACTTGGCACATATCTTGATAGGTGGTCACAGGGTAGAGCTATAAAGATCAACACTGGAGGAAGCATAATATGACCTCTTAAAGTAGGATACTCCTCCAGCGCCCCACTCCCACCCCAAATAAGGGTCGGGGGAGGGGGGGGGGGCAGGGTCTTAATTTGCAACTGGTAGATTTGTCCTGCTGCTGAAAGTATGGCCTTTAACATAGGTTAAAGCAAGCCAACAGTCCAAACAACTTGACAAGATGGTTGCCAGCAACTGTTTAGTGCTCAAGTTGGAGGCCGAAATGGCAGCCTGACTGGTTTGGCTCATGTAACAAACAGACTGTTCCGTATGGTGAAACAATTGAATCAGGTGGGTCAGGCTGCTTGGCTGGCTGGCTGGTCAGTAAATGTCGGAGTCAGATATTAAAAGCCAATGGCGGCAGTGGTCTCACACTCCGCCCGCTCTGTGCCATCACACCCAACTGTGCCAAATCTCCCAATTTATTTGGAAAGTTACCCTAGAAGTAGCTGCTAATCGCTAAATCTGTTGGTTTTGATTATTTGAGTTGAAGTTGTGTAGAATAATGGTTTATAGGCATTAGACAGCATACTAAAAGCATATAAATACATAGCGATATATATGTACTGAATGTTTATAAACACATGGAGCTAATATAAGAATGAATAATAATCGCTAGTTCTAGGCGAATTTTCCATACAGATTGGATGATATGGCCGAGACCAGTTGGGTATGAAAGCAGATGGGGAGGCGTGGCAGGGGGCCTGTCAAGACTGTTGCCATGGGATCTTTTTATAATCTGACTCCGGCCTTTCCAGCAAAGCATTCGGCCCACACATCTGTCTGGGAGTTGGGGGGGAGGGTTATATTATAACGCTGGCTGCTACCCGCTACCCGCCTCTGGCATGCCGGCTAGCTGCAATAGACATCTCTCCCTGGAGATTTAAGCTGACAACACCGATCTAACTAGATCGGCAACTCCCGCATATATGCAATGGATTTGATTATCGCTGACAATTTAGTCTCTGAATTTGTTTGGGGGTACATTAGTTGAATAAGCAGAGGACATTTAAATCGTGGACAATTGGTCTTCCTCGTTCCACTGCTCCTTGCCCTATCATAGTGATGCTGAACACCAGGTTAGGTAGCGACAAATATAAAAAATTGTTTACGTCATTGGTTTGACTCGACCAGTGTTTGAACACACGGGTTCAAATTCCACGATCTACCAAATTGGGAGGCAGGCACTCAGCTCATTTGGCCATTCCTTCTGGCCAATAAACAAAATAATCGCCCTTCCTCCACCCTTTGTGTTCATGTGTGAACAACTTACCCAGTATAGACTGGTTACACCAAGTGTCATCCCATGTCTTGTCTAATCAGTGGGATCAGTGAATGAGTGAGTTAGTTAGTGAGTAAGTAATTGGGTTTTATGTCCTAGCAACATCTGATATCATATCGGGACGGATGGTGCTACTTGTGACAGTGCCCAGTCATGGCAACTTTATGCTGCTGACCCATTAGGATACCACGCTGCCAGCCAGCACTCTCTCGGGAAGCAAATAGAGGTCTCACACCGGCAAGAACATGTCAAGACAGGCGCAAACTATTTGTCCCTGCAGTAGCTGGCCGGAAGATGTTGGGAGTTCCCTTCATCACCACCCTTAATGCTGCCATGGAAGCATGGTTTTCTGTTAGGGTTTGCTCCCTTAGCCTTTGGTTCTATCAAGAACCTGTACCACAAGGCAGTGGTTTATAACTTTGCAAGGCAGGGGCGTCAAACTCCCTGAGGTATTTTAGCAGATAGGTACTGCATTATCCGCATACCAGCGCCACAACTCAAATATCCCACTGAGTCATATTATCCTGACACTAAGTCAAACAGCACTTGCCCTATCTGTAATATTTCTTTAGATAATATATTAAGTTGATCCTTATAATATAATCTATATTACTTTAGTTTAAAATAACTTTTTAAGATAAATGGCTAACCTTGGAGACATTTGAAGTGCAAACATTTAAAGTTAATGTTGGTGTGCACGTCAAAGCTCTTGATACTATAGGCTTCAACAAGAACAGGTTTAAGACTAATTAAATTGACTTAGTATTCCCTTCAATGCAGACAATGCTTAATAAGTGCACCAGTATCTAAGTTAAATATGTAGAATCAAATGTAAGTAAGTGTTTTGGTTTAAGCAATTTGATGAGTTCATTGGACTATGCAGCGTTTAAAGCATTACATAACCAGTGATATAAATAGGCCAAATTGTTCACTTGTCCACCAGACTAGTCTGGTGTTATTTTCACTTGTCTGTCGGAATGTTCACTTGTCCACAGTATTTATCTTATATACATACATATATCTTTTTTTTTAAGGGTGGGGAGGTACATTAGTTGTTGATACCCCTGTCACACTACGACGTAATGAGCCAACATAAGCCTGATGTGCTCACGTTTCGTCATTAGGTTGACATATGTTGGGTTACGTTATGATGACGTCAGAATGACATTAGACTGATGTCGAGCTACGTCGGGGCATGTCAAGGTTTTGAACCTGTTCAAAACTTTTGACGTAACTCAAACATAAAAGTTTACGTTCGCCGTACGTTCTGTACACGTTCGGCGAACGTCACTGACATTAAACGGATATTAGTCAAACGCTGCTCATTACGTTCCACTACGTTGACCCACATTAAAGCCGGTGGAAATGTCCACGCAGCGTAATGGGAACGTCAGGAGAATGTACGCCGAACATACGTCCAACGTACGTTCAGCATTTCACCACCGTGTCATGACGTATGTAACGTCACGTAATGTAAAGCAACATAGTTCTGGCGATGGAATAACGTACATAACGTTCCGTGCGCATAATTACGTTGTCCTCTCTCATTGAATGACGCTATCACTACGCTTTACCGACGTTATGTTCTCGTCAACTACACTGCATCCACGTTCAACTTGTGCCCAAATTTGCATACTACGCCGAGAAGTTCGACGTTTTTCATGTTGTCCCTACGCTGACATCATTATGTCGTAGTGTGACAGGGCCTTTAAGCAGGGGAAATTTCAGTCGCAGACGACTGGTCTTCCTCATTCTACTGCTCCTTGCCCTATCCTAGTAATGCCGAGCGTCTGGCTAGGAAGCGACAAGTATAAATTTTTACGTCATTGGTTTGACTCGACCAGGATTCGAACCCACGATCTACCAACACGGGAGACGGGCGCTCTAACTCATTCGGCCCTCCCGTCTGGTTGATACCTATATGTACATATAGGGCCAAAATTGTCACTTGTTCAATGGACAATCTCAAGCTATATTCTACTTGTCCGTGCCTATTCTCAATACTTCGAGCATTGCATAATTAAAGGCAGTGGAGGGCAGTGCATGCATGCCCC
This sequence comes from Branchipolynoe longqiensis, assembly GCA_030323885.1. Lineage (NCBI taxonomy): Eukaryota > Metazoa > Annelida > Polychaeta > Phyllodocida > Polynoidae > Branchipolynoe > Branchipolynoe longqiensis. The sequence goes on from CM059186.1 coordinate 150,741,700, forward strand.
CCCCCACCTCCCACGTCCCACCCCACACCCCCTCTATCCCTCCATCCAGGGGATTAGATTCGGACTGGCACCGCCGCTGACTCACTGAAGCCCAGTCACATCATGCTGTGGATACAATAACACTGCGCTTATGCAAGTATACATCACTCAACAACGTCAATCATGTGCCATCTCTAATTCAATAGTCCATCTGTGCACGAAATATTTACCACTAAACGCTGGACTCCCAGAGGCAGTACGAACTAGTCGGTTGCCAATTAAGACCCTGGCCCTTCCCCACCCTTATTTGGGCCAGGCGTCCTATTTCAGGAGGTCACGTGGTGCTGCCTGCCTGCAACGTTGCTTATAGCCCTCTCTCGTGTCCACCTATCAAAACATTTATAGAGTGATGCCATGCACTACTATCTGGCCATGTGATGGCTATTTACAAATGCCGAGAGCATAATTGCTACCGTGACTGATTTGTCAATCACAAGTTGAAACAGTTATGAGTACTTGAATTGAAATTATATGCAACCAGGATTTACATCCATTAACACGACATGTGATTTCCAATTACTGTGTGTCTGCACTGATTATTCATAAACACTTGTATCTATTGCGAAGATAAATATCCAACTAATGTAAAAGTAATTAATTGACCAAATACATTGGGAGGAGAGTCAGAGACCAGTGTGGTTTGAAAGTATAAAAGGATGTCAGACTGCGGTCATGGACCCTTTATATCATTCGGATCCCTGCATTAAAGTCCAGATCCAAACTATGCTAAGAGCCCATGACAACAGTATAACACTACTCCCGTGGCCCTCTATTCAAACCATGAACACCCCTGATACTAAATACCAAGTATATGGACAGAATCCTATTCTAGAATTAACTGGAAAATCATTTTCATCTTGGCCGCATGTGTTTATGAATAGTTAATAAATGCAAAAAGCTATATGATGGGAAATAATATGTTGCCTAATACATAACTATAAATCATGATTGTGCACATTTCAATCCAAATAGCTGAAACTGTTAGCGCTCTTAATTGACCTAATGGCAGGGCAGTCACCATAGCAACTGTCCAGTCAGTGTTTGTAGATAACCACTACATGGTCAGAAACCATATGGTGCCACGATTAGGGAGGGCTATCAATATCAACACTGGAGTCAGACAGCACCACATGATGAAACCTCCAGAAGTAGGACACCTCCCCTAAATAAGGGTAGAGAAGGACTCGGGCTCTTAATTTGCAACCACCGGTTCATCCTGGTAGTGATTCCACCACTAAGACTATATATACTATCTTTTCTAGTAGCCATACTCGTTGTGCCTGAGCAAATCATTTTTGAGGATGGTTATGTTTACGTATTATAACATAGTTATGTGACTATATAATTTTAATATGCCTGTGTTATTATAAGTGAGACAAAGGTTTAATAGTTCCGTTTTCTCTCGCCATCCGGAACTGGCGCTGCTCTCTCTGTTCTGTACCACAGCTGTTGACTTGGTGAGGCCTGGAGGGCATATGTTGTGTTAGGTTCAAAGACATGCCTTGTGAGGCCGAATGAAAGAAAGAAAGAAAGAAAGACAGGAAAGAAATAAAGGCAGACAGACAGGCAGACATACAGACATACATACATTGGGGCTTAAGCCACGCGAGGAATTTAAGGGACAACCAATGCCGATTTTGACTTGGAAGTTCTCGGATCAAATTAATGATTAATTGAGAAGTATGTTTTTAAAGATGTAGAGCAAGACGTTGTTTTGATGTCTGGGAACCTTTTTGTGGCCATAGCAACAACGATGGTTAATATATATCACACTGTGACTGAGTGGAATATTAGGTCATGGTGCTGGCGGCGCGGTTTCCCAACCTAGCAACACTATGAGTGGGCACTGTCAAAACTCGATACCCGTCCTAATGTGATCTTAGATGTTCCTAGGTCTTAACCCCCAACCCCACCTACAGCTTAACTGGTAGTGGTACTATCTAGGCTTCACAACCACAACCCACTCGTTAGACAGGGTTAGACCTTTTGTCGTAGAACATATCGCTATACTCTCCAATTTAATGTTGGATCGGGTCGGTTGCCTTTAATAGAGCTGTCAGTGAGTGAGTAAGTGTTAGGACGTAAAACCCCAGTAAACTAACCCGAGACACCAGTTTGTTGTGTACATGCGAAGAAACAACTGAGCTCTTAGCTTTCAGTACATGCCGGACCCATCACTCTGTTGTGCACGTGCACAGACACACATACAGACAGACACAGACAGACACACAGACAGACACACACATAAACGCGGAACCTGCAAGTAGACGCTGATTTATTGCAAAGGGGGTCAGGTCAACACGTGTCTGTGTCATTGTTCAGTGACTTGACTTGGTGTAGAGTTTGTGTTTCTAGTGAGCAAAATGTTTAAAATAAAAACGCTTTATGTTATTTAAAGCTGCATAATTCCCTGAAAGTGGCAACAATTTCGAAACCAAAACAAATGTAGTTTAGATTTGATCCTACACATCCAGCTTCGATACTGGAGCACTTATTAAACATTTATTGCTGCATAGAAGGAATATTAAGTCAATTTAATAGAACATCTTCCTGGTGAAGCTTGTGGTGTGCAGCATTTCGGTAAGCATGCCGAAACTAAGTTGTCATGTGTCCATTTTAAATATATCCAAAGTTAACTCTTCAATATAAAAGTTACTTCACACTAAAGTAAAATAGATAATAATTATCAAATTAATAAATTGATCTAAAATGAAGCCCAAAATATACTCAAAATATCGGAGTATACAACCTTAAAGATCGACCTCATCTGATTTTGACATTTATTGTTTTGCATAAATATTTTTTATATTTTCAGAAAATATTGAAATTCTAGAAACATTAACTGTGGCATTAGTCTTGATTAGTCTTGATTGGGCCCTAAATAACTCGCAGAGAATCGGTTGCTTCAGTATATACAATTACAAACCAGGAATGATTATATTCGATCACGATAATTCTGATTACGTGAAGTTGTGTCTGTCATGTTACTAGCCCTTTAAGCAGGGTGTGTTTACTGCTCTAGTCAGGATATGCATATTTCATTCCACATGGCGCTCTGCCTAAATATCTTAATCATCTCGAATATGGGATAGCTGATCAGAGTACTTGTCAAGAAGTGGTCAGTCATGTGGTTTTAACTTGTATTTTGTTAGTAAATATTTATTGAAGCTTAGTTGGTGAAATATCAACTGTATTAGAGTATTATGCTCCGAACTGCTAAGAATGTCCGTGTATTACTCGTCTTAATTCATCTGGAAGGATCAGTCTATATCATGAGTGCATCAGAGTTCAAATATCCTTATTCTATGAGTATGACATCACGCAAGCAGAGCAGGGATAGGTGGAATCGTACATAGTGCCACACGATGCATTGCAAGCTAGGAGTGGCCCTGTTGTGAATACGTAAAATCTGTATGTTGCAATAAGCCAAAGACAATACAATATCGGCGTGTAAAAAAGCATCATCTCTTGAAGAATAGTAATCTGTTCTCAAGATTCACCTATTTAATATTCCTTTTTCTGGTCAATGAAATGTCCGGACTTATTTTGAAAAACGAAGAAAAAACAAGTTGTAAATAAGTTGTCATATTGTAGTTGTATTGTGCAATACCTTAGAATGGCTCCTGCTAGTGAGAACCATTTATTAAATTTACAATAATATTATTATTATTATTGAGAGCAATAGCTCCAGCTCAACCGGTAAATAAAATGTCTGCATTCTTCAAAATTATTGTAAATCAAGTTATAAATATGTCATATTCTAGTTTTACTGTACAGCACCTGCTAGTGATGGCTCCCTATTAAAATTAAATTGTTGTTATGGTTATTATTGGTATTATTATTGGTGGCAATAACTCCCAACTTAACTGGAAAATGAAATGCCTACAACCTTCAAAGTTTTGTTAACCAACTTGTAAATATGTCATATTGAAGTTTTATTGTACAGCTCGACTCGACTATGTAGGATGTATATAAAGTGGTCCTGGTTGGGATACCTTAGGTTGCTGATCTGTGTGAAGGAGGGGGGAGTTATGGGAGAATAGAAGCACTGACCAATAGTGGTTATTGAATGTAGTGAGCTGTGTGTTGACCCAGGGATTGGTTGACAACATCCATACGTCAATAGTAGTCTAAAAGTCAGAGGCAGGGTAGCACTTAGACACTTAGAGCACACTAACTTGGCATGCCTCCCCATGCCTTCCCATGCTTTCCCAGCCGATCAATGATCAGTGTAGTGGTGGTGGGACCCCTGCCACACACCCACCTTAGCGGACATTTCTTATTTACTAGAGCCCTGGTATGTAAGCGTCTGTCACACATCACCGGATTGGAGGAAATGGAAAGAAACCGAACAATGTGCATTGATAGTCCGGTTTGTGTCCGTACAAGTTTTGAACATGCACAAAACTTGGAACAGATGCCGCCGGATTGATGTCTACGGTTCTTGTCTGGTTTGAGTTCGTTTTTGGCTATCCGTTCATGTCTGTTTCATGTCCGTTCATCCAGCGGCCTTTGACCTGATATCGCAACATTTTAATACATTTTGATACTTATCACGCCCGAACACCACCGTTGCTCAATCCGGTGATGTGTGACAGCCGCGTTAAAGTTGCACAATCCAGTGGTTTTAAGTTTCTGCCATATTCTTTAGATACGTATACAGTGAAACCTCTCTAAATCGACCGACCTTGGGACCGACTTTAAGTGGTCAAATTTAAGGAGGTGGTCGGTTTAGGGAATTAAAATATTGATACAATGGTATTGTTGGGACCTAAATAAAGCGAGAGATATGGGGGAGTGCTCGATCTGTGGAGGTGGTCGGTTAGGGAGGTTTTACTGTATTAGGTTGATCGTTATAACCTAATTTACTTTACTTTGAAGTCAGTTTTAGTTTAAAGGGTTAACTTTCGAGATCAATTGAAGTGAAAATATGAGAAATTAATTTGGGATACACATCGAAATACTGGATGTAGGCTTTTTTTAAATACCCATATTCAAGTGTAGTAGCATGGAACGGGAGAAGCTAACTGCAATAAATGTTTAATGAATTCAGATATATGTAGGATCAAATCTAAGTAAGTGTTTTGATTTTGAAAACTTGACGCTTTCATCGGATTATGCAACTTGAAGTTGAAGCATGCTGGACTAGGAGGGTTCGTTCTGTGTCTCTGACAAATGGGCTATTGCATTGTGTGAATGGTCAGTGTCATTTATACACTACAGTGATATCTGTCTTCAGTGACCTCTCTGATTAGCGAACCCTCCTGATATGGACCAACAATGTTCAATGTATGAACTGGTTTTGTCTCATTTGACCGACCATTCACTGACAGAACATCAGCTATGTCAGGACAACATTGGGCTGAATGCAGAGTTGTCGTTTCAATACAACTACTACCGTACACAGCCAATGCCAGGTAGAGGCAACCTTCAATTCAAAGTTTGTAGGTTTGAATAAGTTGATTCTTTGTGTTGTGTGTGTACCTGAATGCTCGTCCTTCAGCCATAGCAAAACAACAGAATGTGTTTTGTTCCCATGTAATTCAAGTTGACATAAGATCTTACAAGGCTGGGATTTACCGTTTACATCACACATATCAGGGCATTTTTCTCCACTGGATTTCTCCTATGAGTCATTCATAGTTGCTTTGTATTTGAATACTGAGCTGACAGTGAGGTATTTATCCATCTAAAAACAATTAAAGGAAGTCACTACAAGCAACTAAGAATCCTGCAGCAAGCACAGCGGAAGCTGTGCGGCTTTTGAATGGGGATCTGGGGGTTTTCCTCCTAGCAACATCTGTGGATGGGTAGGCTTGTGGCAATGCCCACTGATGGCGACTTTATAGTGCTGCCCGTCCAGGGATACTGTATTACGGGTATCATGGTTGTTCTTTTTGTGTCTGTAAAATGTGTGCCATATGCCTATGTCACTTGACTTTATTTTCATCACTAAGCACTAAGATTAACCCCAAAGAAAGGTGGCCAATTAATTACCCTAATTTTAGGTGAAATACAAATTAATGTTGGCGAAGATTTGGGTAGTGGTGTTAACAAGTCACTGTAACACACTGGACGTTATGTGAGTGAGGGGAGTGGTGTAGTGGCTGTGTGGGGGTGGGATAGGGAGGGAGGGGGTGTGTGGAAGCGGGGTAGTTGGGGACATTTAGGTGTGCATGGGCGGGGTCAGGTGTGTAAGGTGCAGACGCCCGGCTGTCAGTCCTGCGGAGCAGCCCACTGAGGACAGGGGACAGGGACAGGGCCTGTCCCATGACGCTGTGCTGGCGCCTGGTGTGGAGGAGGGCCCGCGGCATGTTCAGGTCCGCCTTCACCCGCAGACGGCCCTGGAACACAACCTCGGGTGAGTTTTTGGGTTCTTTGTTTGTTGGGGTTTTATGGCCTATCAACATCTAATGTCATATCAGGACGGGTATCTGACTTGTGACAGTGCACACTCATTGGTGAATTTTATAGTGTTTCCAGTTTGTTCCCACTGGGATACTGCGCTGCCAGTGTAGGACGTTCAAAACACTGCCCCGTTCAAAACACTACGGTAGTGTTTTGAACCTAAGTTCAAAACACTACTGTTAAGTTCATAACACTACCCCTAGGTACGCTCAAAACACTACCCAAGTTCAAAACACTATCATGACACGCTGACCCTGAGCGGCATTTGAAGCATGTATTAGTAGTATATGCTGATAGTGCTGCAGCATATGCACCACGTATTAGGATACGCTGATGGTGCTGCGGCGTTTGAAGTGTGTATTAGTAGTACACGCTGATAGCACTGCGGCGTGTGCACCACGTATTAGTATATGCTGATTGTGCTGCAGTGTTTGAAGCATGTATAATAGTATACGCTGAGAGCGCTGCAGCGTGTGCACCACATATTAGTATACGCTGATTGTGCTGCAGCGTTTGAAGATTAGTAGTATAGCTATGGCTGCGCGTGTGCACCACATATTAGTACGGTATACACTGTTGGTGCTGCAGTGTTTGAAGCATGTATTAGTAGTAGGCTATGTGCTGCACACTGCCCCAGCTTACTGCATTCTTCCCCACCTTACTGCCTACTGCCCCACCAGGCGCAGGGCTTAATCGGTAGAGCGTGGGCCTCACATGCGGAAGGTGGGGAGTTTGGTTCCCGGTCAAGTCAAATCATGCAATGACTTTAAAATTGATACAAGTTTATCACTTCTTAACCTGGCACTCGGCATTAATAGGATAGGGCAAGGACTGGGTGGCTCAGTGGCAGGATAATGTGACTGAGTGGGATATTAGGTCATGGTGCTGGCAGCATGGTTTCCCAGTGGGTAGCACTATAAAGTCACAATGAGGGTGAAGTCACAAGTCGGTACCCACCCTGATATGACCTTAGATGTTGCTAGGACATAAAATAGCAACCAACAACAACCCCTCCTGCCCCACCTTATTACATACTGCCCCACCCTACTACATACTTCCCACCACTACTGAGCACTGCCCCACCCTACTGCATTCTTCCCCACCTCACTGCATACAGCTCCACCCTACTGCAAACTATAAAGTCATGATGAGTGTGCAGTCACAAGTCGGTACTGGTCCTGATATAACCTTAGATGTTGCTAGGACATAAAACAGCAACCAACAACAACAACCCCTCCTGCCCAACACTACTGCATACAGCCCCACCTTACTGCATACTGCCCCACCCTACTGCATACTGCCTCACCCTACTACAAATGAAAATGAATATGCAGCAATTATACAAAAACAGTTAGAGTAGTGGTTTGAACTTAAGGATAGTGTTTTCAGCATGGCCACAGTAGTGTTTTGAACCTACCTTCAACTAGGTTGAAAACACTACCATAGTGTTTTGAACCTAGGTTGAAAACACTACCGTAGTGTTTTTGTGGGGTAGTGTTTTGAACTTACTACACCGGCACCATGACCCGATATCTCCCTCACCCCTTTAGTCATGTTATTCTGATAATGAACAAACCAGTCCTTGTTCCTATCTTTAGTAATGCTAAGCATTTAAGACTAAGTAGCAGCAGGTTTAAATTTGGCAAGTTATTGATTTGACTCGGTTAGGGTTTCGAACCCACCACCTCACGCGCGCAAATCGTACATTGATACGAAAATGAGGCTGGTACCATAACCAAGCTCAGTGTTGATGTTGATATAATGCTTGACATATCTGCATCCTGTAGTTATTTGATAGGACAAATCCATAAATAAGTAACTTATTGTTATTTTGCTTATAGTGCTATTATATTTATACTGTTTTCTTGTATATCCAATATCGTTTTATTATTATTACAATGACGTCCTTAAGACATGTCTCTTCATGTCAATCTGTTTATGTTCTGATATTCTCAATTATATATGTATTCATCCTTAATATTTGCATGGGCCTCTGCTTGGAATGGAACAATGAAATGTAGTCTGAAAGTTGAATAGAGTATAAGATATACTGCTGCTACCAATATTTTTTTGCGGGGTTAGCCTCATTCTGATTCAGGAATTTCAAACACGAATATAATATTCTTTAATAGTCCCGAATTCACCAAGCGCGAGCTTCCCAAAGTCGCCGCATGGGGGCGGCACTGCGTGTTGGCAAAGCGCCCACAACCAGAGGGCAGTGTAGTATTAACCTCCGTGTACGCAAGTGCGTGTTTGGTGTGTGTGTGTGTGTGTGTGTGTGTGTGTGTGCGCGCGCTTGTGTGTTTGTTGTTGTTTTACGTCCTAGCAACATCTAAGGTAATATCAGGACTGGTTCCGACTTGTGACAGTGCGCACTCATGGCGACTTTATGATGCTGCCCCGCTCGGAGACCAGGCTGTTGGCACAGCAAGGGTGAGAATCTTCCGGATTTATTCGGAATTCCGGATTTTTGATATGCCAAATTTGTTTTCGGATATGGTCAAAATTTGCGACAAGTGTAAATTGTATTACTATTAGTCATTGATTTGACTTGGCTGGGACGCGGACTCCCGAACTTCCACACGGGAACCCTGCGCTCTACTATCAATTCCGCCACGGCGTACCCTCGTGCACTTGTGCGATTGTGAGTGTTGGTGGGTGAGGGTGGGAGTTTGGTGGTGGTGGTGGGGGGTGGGGGAGACTTGACACACGAATCCCGGTGACATATGTAGTGTTGCGTTGTTATTGACCCCAAATGGGTTAGTGAGTTGATGAACTGTAAGTAGTATATGGACATGGCGGTGTTTAAGGGGCTGTTTGGTTTTCCCTGCCCCAGTGGCCGAGTTCCGACTATATGGTAGCTGTTTGGGGTTTCATGTCCTAGCAAGATCTGTTTGTTGTTTTACGTCCTAGAAACATCTACGGTCATATCAGGACGTGTACCGACTTGTGACACTGCACACTCATGGCAACTTTATAGTGCTGCCTCACTGGGATACCTGGCCACTATGACCTGATATCCCACTCAGTCACATTATCCTGACACTAAGCCAACCAGTCCTTGCCCTGACCTAATAATACCGAGCACCTGGCTAGGAAGCGACAAGTATCAATTTTTGAGTCATTAGTTTGAATCGACATGGGTTCGAACCCTGGGTTCGGATCCTGCGATCTCCCAAAACAGGAGACGGACGCTAAACTCATTCGGTCATCCCGTCTGGTCTCCTAGCAACACCCAAAGTCATATCAAGGGTGTGATAGTGCTATTATTTCAACATAACGGCGCTTCATAGGTCCAATCCCTCTGTCATAGCCAGGTGAACCACAAGTGGATGGGTGCGCGCCAAGTGTGTTCGTCGAAAGTGATGTATTGCCCATTCCACACTTGACCGGATAAGCGAGGTTCCACTGTATGCGCCTGCTCAGTGTACATAGGAAGTTGTGTGACCTAATTACATGGACCAGTCGCCTCTGTTGTAGGCTGTCAGTGACCACATTGGCACCTCACCCACAGGTCACGTGGCATGCCCATCGTGGAAGCCAATTACCGCAAACCTTTGAATGTAATACAGTAAAACCTCTCCAAATCGACCGACCCTAGGACCAACTTTAAATGGTCCATTTAGGGAAGTGGTCAGTTTAGGGAGTTAGAATATCCTTACACTTACAGTGGTATTGTTGGGACCCAAATAGAGCAATCAAAATAGGGCAGTGGTCGATCTGTGCAGGTGGTCACTTAAAGATGTGTTACTGTATAGTGAAATCCCTTTTTGATGCGCTCTGATTTAAACCGAATTGGGATATAACACGATGATTCATTGGACCTAGAATTCTTTAATTCAAAGGTAAACATCAATTGAATGCTAATCTAGATAATGTGTCAATGGACAAACTGTTCGATAACCGGACACCTGCTATGTCAGGACAACATTTATCTGGATGTTGAATTATCCTTTGAAGCAGCTGTGCATTGAGAAATGTGTCCGCGCATGCCATGGCTTCGCCACCTACAAAGGTCATTGAAGACAAGTACAAGTGTATTTTTTCTCAGATTATATTTCCCTTAAGGCCCTGTCACACCTCACCGGATTTGGAGAAACGGACAGAAATCGAACAAAGTCCGTTTTGTGTAAGTACATGTTTTGAACATGCACAAAACAAGGAACGGATGCCACCGGACTGATGTCTATGATTCTTGTCCGCTTTGAGTCCATTTAGTCCGCTTACCGTCCGTTGGCTATTCGTTCATGTCCATTTCATGTCCGTTTCCATTTCATGTCCATTCGTCCAGTGGCCTTTGACCTGATATCGCAACATTTTGACACATTTTAATACATTTTGATACTTATGACGCCTGGACTAGACAATTCTGTCCGTTGCTCAATCTGGCGAGGTGTGACAGCCGCTTTAGTGTGAGCAATGCATTTCATTCCATCTTATAGTCCTATTACATCGATGTATCAGTCATCCTGGAATATTTTACCACTTGTTCCAAGTTAGTTTCAGTCTAGCAATACAAAGGTCAGTTGGATTGTAACTTGGAGATCTTTATGTATTTGGGTTTATCAAACTTCTGCCCAGATTGAAATGAACCTGAGCTATCTAATTTAGTTAGCAAATGTGGCATGCGAATGCGTATTCGGCATGACATTTTAGGTCTTCAATGCTCCAAATTGCACACCCCATGACAAATACAAATTTGGCAAAATTGAGGTGGTCAATGATACGGCACCGAAAACAGTCTCGTTGGTCATTGGTGGTGTAATATATGACTGAGAGAGAGAATCAGCCCTACTTCCGGTCAGGGTGTGGCTTCAGACCTCCCTCAACAACCAGTGGAACACATGTAGTATACACTCGATGCGTCACGGACTGAGCCGTGCGCAATGTTGACATTAGAGAGGCTTCTTTCCGCTAAACCTGATTAACCCTCCAAGCCATACATGGTGTGCTCTAGGTAGGCTAACCAAGGCTAATTAAGACTAGGGCTTCACCACTATGCTGTTCAAATGGTTCGATCCAACAGACAGTCATATGGTCCCTGCACCTTTTTATTACATATTAAATTCTCATGGTTTTTCATGCTAATTATTACAAAGTTATATTTTGGGAGGAAAAGTTCTTGATTATCAGACCAACTACAGATATCTAGGGATGAATCTTGATAGGAAACTAAACTACATAAAAGAAGTTATCAAGAAGGCAAACCACACAATCTGGATATTAGCGAATACCAGAAAATACCTCACTACAAATATGGCTATTAAAATCTATAAAGGTATGATACTACTGTAGTGGTCTGCACTGACCTCTCAGGCAAGTAACCACATAGACAGGTAGGCGTGGGGAGTGTGGTGATATCAGGGAGCCCAGGTGGTGTAATGGTTAGCACACTGGCCCGGAGATGTGGGTTCGAGTCCCGCTCTAGGCGCATATTTCCCATTTTCATCACCCCCACGACACTGGTTGCCGTGATCAGGATCCTGTACAAGCTTTGCGCTGTATGGTTGTTGAACCTACCCTGTGTATGTATGTGTTAGTGCATTGCCTGTATATATGTAATTGTAAGCATTACAAGACTTACAATTCCAGGGGGATGAGTGTAGTGGTCTGCACTGACCTCTCAGGCAAGTAACCACATAGACAGGTAGGCGTGGGGAGTGTATTGATATCAGGGAGCCTAGGTGGTGTAATGGTTAGCACACTGGCCCGGAATGCAAAGAGATGTGGGTTCGAGTCCCGCTCTAGGCACGGTATTTCCCATTTTCATCACCCCCACGACACTACCATACTTCGACTCTGGTGAGGTAATATATATGGGGGGTAACAAAAATATGTTGGATAAACTACAAAGATTACAAAATAGAGCACTTAAGATATATCTGAAGGTGGACCATAGACACCCAACTGATGATCTCCATAGAAAAGCAAGAGTCAACACACTAAATGACATGAGAAAAGCACATCTCAAAATAGCAGCATTCAGGGAGACAAGGAAGCCTGGGAGGGTGCAGGTAACAAAAAAGGCAGTGATGGCCCCACACTGATAATAAACAGAGCCAAAAACAGATCATATGAGAGGAGTACCGAGTACATGAAGGCAAGGGAATGGAATACACTGGGAGTAGAAGAAAGAAGTACAGGGATAATAGAAACATATAAAACATTAATCAAAAGAGAGCTAAATGCACTGCTGGACTAATGACAACAACAAATAAAATGAATTAAAAAAGAAAAAGAAAGATAGATAAATAAATAAATAGGAAATACACTGATAATTCAAGGAAAGTTTTAGCGGGTATAGATGCTAGGTATGATACATACAAAAGGTATACTTTAAACTTAAGATCAAAACCTAATGACCACTAACACAGCAAGTTGAAGACATTCAGAGAAATTAACTATTGGTAACCAAACAATTATCCGATTGTAGAACAAACAAACTCACACTTAGTCACAGAGATTTGGGTGATGTGGGAGAATGCTTACAAACAGAGAAAGAATGCATGCAGTAGTTAACTACACAACAACTGAAAGTGATGAAATGAAGAGGAGTCACAAGACTATTACTGTCTAGCCACAAAAACAAGTCATTAGACTTAACCATTATGGGCAGCATAAATACACCCATCACCAAAATAAAAAATAAAAATTACATTTGTTTAGCGAAAATCACCACATTTCTATCATTTTCGCTGACTAGCACGAATGTGTGTGGCTAGAGGGAATGTGTGTATGGCATTAGAGGGAATGTATGTATGATATTAGAAGGAATGTATGTGGCATTAGAGGGAATGTGTGTGACATTAGAGGGAATGTATTATGGCATTAGAGGGAATGTGTGTGGAATTAGAGGGAATGTGTGTGTGGCATTAGAAGGAATGTATGTATGCCATTAGAGGGAATGTGTGTGGCGTTAGAGGGAATGTGTGTGTGGCATTAGAGGGAATGTGTGTGGCATTAGAGGGAATGTGTGTGTGGCATTAGAGGGAATGTATTATGACATTAGAGGTAATATGTGTGGCATTAGAGGGAATGTGTGTGGCATTAGAGGGAATGTGTGTGTGGCATTATCAGTGCACTGTATGTAGGCCTATATGATGCACACTCCCCCTGGAGTTGAGAGCTGGGAGGCAGCACTTACTAACTAGCCTCACTGTTGGATGCACCGACCCTTGGCCTAGGGGGCTGAGCGTGTGTGTGTGGGGGGGGGGGGCAAGTGTGTGTGTGTGGGGGGGGGGGAGATTATCAGTAGTCATCATGCCCGCTCCTAACTACTCAATATGTATAAGGCAGCACTAAAAGGTCCCAAACTCAGACCCGGTGCTCACACGGTTGGCCAGACGGACGGAGAATATACAGAATTAAACATTGCATATCGACCAGCTGCCCAATGTTCTTAGTCATGTTCTTGTGGCTCTGATCAAATCTGACCCTATTAAACAATGTTATAGAAATTATTAATGGTATCCATGTAAAGGCCCTGTCACACTACGACGTGACAACATCAGCGTAGGGAGAACGTGAAAAACGTCGAACTTCTCGGCATAGTATGCAAATTTGGGGACAAGTTGAACGTGGATGCAGCGTAGTTGACGAGAGCGTAACGTTGGTAAAGCGTAGTGATAGCATCATTCCACGCGAGAGGACAATGTCATTACTCTCACGGAACATTATGTACGTTATTCCATCGCCAGAACTACGTTATGTGATGTTACATACGTCATGCCACGTGGCGAAACGTTGAAAGTACGTTGGAAGTACGTTCTCCTGACGTTCTCCTGACGTTCCTATTACGCCACATGGACGTTTCCACTGGCGTTAATGTGGGTCGACGTAGTGGAACATAGTGAGCAGCATTTGACTAAAGTCCGTTTAACGTCATTGATGTTTGGCGAACATGTACAAAACGTACGGCGAACGTAAACCCTTACGTTCGAGTCACGTCGAAAGTTTTGAACAGGTTCAAAACCTTGACGTGCGCCGTTGTAATACGACTTAACGTGACATAGCTCGACGTCAGTCTAACATCATTCTGACGCCATCATAACGTAACCCAACGTATTCAACGTAATGACAAAACGTGAGCACGTCAGACTTACGTTGGCTCGTTACGTCATAGTGTGACAGGGGTATAAGACATAAAACCCCAATGAGGAACCAAACAGTAACGCGTGATGACTAATCCTATTGTGTGATACCCCCCATCCCACCCCTACCCCCCTTCACCTCCCTAACCATACCCACCCCAATACACACATCTCCAATGTGTGGTTCTGGCATATGCATGCACACTGCACGTGATAGTGACCTATACGGACACCCGTATCTTGCCTGGGGATGGTTGGGGGTGGGATGGAGGGGTCGGGGGAGTGTGGTGGTGGTGGGGGGGGGGGGGGACCTGATCCACAAGGCGGGGGTGTTGGGGAAGGGAGGTGGAGGCTGATCCACCATGCAATATGTGCACTGGTAACTGTGGCCACCCAAACCACAGATACAATATTCACCTCCAGTAAGGGTGAACCATACAACCCTATTTAAATCCCAAGCAAAGACTCTTTTGAGAAATAGTCTACCGTCAGCACCTTGTGAAGGTACTGGCTCCAGTTAGCATTGTATACCTATAGTAGTGTAGAGTTGCTGAACTGGAAGAGAATGGCACAGTACCAAAATGGTTGCCACTGGATTCTCTCTACTTAACTTTCAAAGTCTATTAATCAACCTGATTCGATCAGCTCTGCACTTCAGAAGGAAAGGGCTAAGAATATTTTTTTATGTAATCAGTGTATTTAGTATATTTGTAGATTGATGTGAATATGTCCATAACCCAACAATCCGACACTTTTTCCATAGGGTAGTTTATCAGCCCTGTCCACGGACCAATCATGGAGTATCAGGTGTGGAGTGACTACCCTAACCATTGCGGGAGTCAGGCAGACAGGCTGGTCTTTTCGTGATACCATCGATTAGTCAGGCGTTTGGCTGACAAGGCATACTGTGATGGAGAGAGGCACTTAGTTGATGCAAATAAGTTGGGTGTGTTGGCTGCGTCGGTGTGGAGAAAGCGAGGCCAAGCCTAAATAATTACGTAGTAGGCGCAGTGTCGGCACTGCGACGGCCGGGCACCAGCTGGTGTCGAGGTTTGTGTTTAGAGAATGACGTTGTCTTGTGTTTGTTTTGACGGGACCCCAGTCTGGGAATGTTGGGGTGGGGTTGGGGGTAGCGTTCAATGTGTACGTGTTGGTATATAAGTACCAGCGCCACCTAACGCGCCGTGTTAGGTCATAGATTCACGCCCTACAGGCAAGCCATAGAGGCAAGCCATAGAGGCAATCATTATAAGCAACCCATAGCAGTAACGCATAGAGGCAATGCATAGAAGTAACCCATAGAGCCAATCCATAGAGGCAACCCATAGAGGCAATGCATAGATGTAACCCATAGAGGCAATGCATAGAAGTAACCCATAGAGGCAATCCATAGAGGCAACCCATAGAAGCAACCCATAGAGGCAACGCATAGATGTAACCCATAGAGGCAATGCATAGAAGTAACCCATAGAGGCAACCCATAGAAGCAGCCAATAGAAGCAACCTATAGAGGTAGCCCGTACAGGAAACACATAGAGGTAACCCACCGAGGGAACACATATAGGCAACCCATATAATGTACCCATTGAGCCAACCCACAGAAGTAACCCATAGAACCAACACATAGAGCAGACCCAAATAACTAAAGCATAGAGCCAACCCCGAGATTCGGTCATAGAGGCAACACCAGAGATTCAGCCATAGAGGCAACCCCAGATTCAGCCATAGAGGCACCCAAGAGATTCAGCCTGTAGAGCAAACCAGGGATTTGGGTTAGCCCATAGAGGCAACCCATAGATGCAACCCAGAGACTCAGCCCATACAACCCAGCCCATGAAGCTACCTAGAGATTCAACCCATAGAGGCAACGCAGAGAGCCAATTCATGTAAACAATTCAATCAGAAAAGTGCATGAATAAATTTGAACTGGCACTACATGAGTACATGTCAGTAATAGCAGTTTAAATTATGTGAGCTAGTGCTTAGCTGTCCACGTGTGCTTTAAGAGTTTGCTATGAGCACCCAATCTTACATTATATGGATGAGTTGTTAAAAAAGGAGAAAAATGAAGATGAAGACAGAAAGTTCACTCAGTGGAATCGGCCACTTTCCCACAACAAGAGCCACCTTATTACGTAGTTAGCACCCCACCGCAACCACCACCACCACCACACGCACGCGCACGCATACACGCACACAGACACACACATCCACAAGGTCCGTGCACAATTTTCCCTTGTAATTTCACAAATAATTCTTGGAACATCTGATATTGTCTATTTCTGTTCTGTGACCTCAGATGGAGCCACCATCACACCCACACACACCTACTCACACCGAGACACACGCACATACTTCTATTCGGTTAATTGCGCTACCATTACAACCCAACGACCGTCTCACCATTGATTCCACACCGGTTTCACACAAATAATGATATGACCACCAACTCAATGTGATTTCGTTAGATCAAATTATTTACCTGGTCTGCATTCTGTGTATGTGTATATACAATGCCATTGTTAGGTCAATAAGGTATCTAATCTACCGATCCTCCTGTTAAAACTGTGTGTGGAGATTGTTGCAGGTTGGGGGGGGGGGGTCTGGTTAATGGGTGATGAAGGGTCTTGTTAAGCAGAGTTTTAGCTAGACATATTGGAATTGACTAATCTAGTCTGTATAAGCATGTATACAGAGTATACAGCGAGTTGCCACCTGGATCATTGCCCAACTCAGTTATATGGCTAATCAATAATTCTTAAAGTTACAAAATGCATGATTTTTACAAATATTTTCGAGTTAAATATATCCTATTGATTATTTGGGGAAAGGAACGACAAGGGAAAACATACCACAGGTTAAATTAGTTTATTGACTACAGATGGATCCGGTTAAGACTTCAGCACAGCCGTATGGGTATGAAGAGTGGTGAAGCTGGGTGGGTAGTTTGGTTGATGAAAGTCCATTGAGTAGGGCAACTAGCCAAAGATTGAGGGCAAAGATTGACAGTTAGTGGAAGTGGCTGCAGTGGTGCCATGAACTGGGTTGACCAGCAGTCAATCAGGAGGTGGTGTGCCTAGAGTGAGCCAGGGCCTGGTGACAGGGCAGCCACTGGTGTGAAGCTGAACACATTATGCTGATCGTTGTAATCTACTTTACTTTAGTTTGAAGTAACTTTTATTTTAAATGGCTAACTTTGGAGATATTTGATGTCAAAACATGCTAAATTAATTTTGGCAAACATGCTAAATCTTTGAAACCATAGCCTTCATTAGGAACAGGTTCTATTAAATTGATTTATTATTACCTTCTATGCAGCAACAAATGCTTAATAGATGCACCAGCATCTAGCATCTAAGTTGAAGATGAGGAATCAAATCTAGATCAGTGTTTTGGTTTTGAAAATTTGATATTTTCATTGGACTACTTTAAGGTAAGGCATTAGTATCCCTAGGTGGTGCTTCACGCTCTCTGTGAGAGTGCTGGTTCGAGTGTTGTTGGGTGTCTGCAGGCAGACCATGTGGTGGTTGGGCTGGCGCAGTGTGTGTGGATCGATGGTTGTTCCGCTAATGGAAGTCTCTCTGCGCCATGCTGCTGGCGCCCTCTAGGGGTGCAGAGGGGAGGTAGAAGTAGGCAGTGGGTTACGACATTAACCACCACTACATCAGTAACTCAGTGTTTGTATCTACCTACATGAGTAACTCAGTGTGTTCTACATACATGAGTAACTCAGTGTGTCTATCTACATACATGAGTAACTCAGTGTTTTCTACATACATGAGTAACTCAGTGTTTTCTACATACATGAGTAACTCAGTGTTTTCTACATACCTGAGTAACTCAGTGTGTGTATCTACATACATGAGTAACTCAGTGTGTGCATCTACATACATGAGTAACTCAGTGTGTGCATCTACATACATGAGTAACTCAGTGTTTTCTACATACATGAATAACTCAGTGTGTGTATCTAGATACATGAGTAACTCACTGTTTTCTACATACATGAGTAACTCAGTGTTTGTATCTACATACATGAGTAACTCAGTGTATGTATCTACATGCATGAGCAACTCGGTAAATATACATAAACTCAATGATTAACTCATGTATGTAGATTCCATTACCCTTACTGAGTAGCACATGTGCATAGATCTAAAATACTAACCATTGAATTGCTCAGTTACATAGATTTATTACACTTATCGCCTTCCCGTTGTATGTACATATATGCAGACGTACAGAGTTGCTTATAGATATAGACACCGATACACACCGCACTTACGTACTGACTCAATTAAGTAAACCAATTAATTAGTTACTGAGTATCTCATGTATGGACATCCATTCACATTTACGGAGTTGTCATGTATGTAGATGTACACATATTTACTGAATTGCTAACCTATGTAGATACACACACTTTTTGAATTGCTCATTACGTAGATCCATACATATTAACTGAGTTTCTCATGCATACTGAGTTGCTCATTTACATAGGTCTATGTAGATTTACTTGTTCGCTTATGCATGTAGATAAACACAATTGAGTTGCTCACGTATACATTTACCGAGTTGCTCATGCATGTAGATACACATTTACTGAGTTACTTACATATGTAAATCTATACATGGTTATTGAGTTGCTCATACAAATAGATACACCTACTGCTAAGTTGCTGATGTATGTAGATGTATACATGTTTACTGAGTTGCTCATGCATACACACATTTATTGAATTACTCATATAAGTAAGTACATGTATGGATCAGCATACGTGAACTACCCAGTGCATGCGTATGGGTCTACTACACACACAAACAATTCACAATTTACTTACACGAGTTGCCCTGCAACTATGTACAGATTTAGTTTATTTACATAAAGTATGGATTGACATACATACTCTTTTGTATGTTTGGATTTGTGTACACGAGCAACGCTATATGTGGCTGTTCAGAAACGAACAACGTGATGGACGTGTGGGTACATACAGCAGCAGCTGTTCAACCGTTTCGGGGCTAAACATAACAGAAACACGAAAAGTATTAATAGCTCAACTCTGGAGATCTGCTTGTGCCAGTCAATGTTGGATCATAGCGCGCACATCATCTATGAAACCGCTGTGGGTCCACAGTGCAATATCACGAGTCGTAGCTGCATTCCGCCTGGTGTGCTGCTGCTGCTGCTGCTCGTGCTGTTTGTGCAGCTGCTGCTGTAGCAGATGCTCCACCCCGTCAGCAGCTGCTGTGCTCTAGGTTCCATGCACTGCGGCAGGGGCACACTATGAGTATGACAGCAGCAGCTGCTGCAATGAGCGCGCTTCTGCTGCTCCTGCTGCTGCCGCCGCCAGGATGTACGGGGAGCACAGAAGCACCGCCAGCACCCCCACCTGGCGGCGCCCAGGGCTTCGGCCGACTCCAACGGCGGAGGGAAGCAGCCAGCGCCGGCCGGCGTATAGGGCCGTGCACGCGGGCGGGGAGCGGCAGTGGCGAGCGGACTGCGAGCACACCGGCCCGGGCAAGTGGGCAGAGCTGACGACGGTGTGTGTAGTGAGAGCGTGTCGGACATGGCACCCCATGGATGAGGACGAGGACGACACGGTGACCCCCGTGGAGGGGGTCGGCCAGCACCCCATGTCGGACACGGACGAGGACGACGTGCTGAACGGGGCGGTGTGGCGGGGCCGGCAGGCCGGGCTGGAGGAGACGCTCGACGGCCTGGAGGGGGGGCTCACCGACCTGGAGGCTTTGTACACCAACTGGACAGCCTGGTGCATGTACTTCTGTCGAATCGCCGACTCAGGTAGGCATGGTTTCAGTCGCTGTCAGGTGGGGCTTGTGGCTGGTGGCTACATGCTGTCAACATGGCTGTCACAGTGGGGGGGGGGGGGGGGGGGGGGGGATTGGCCGCTGTTCTGGTGAAGTGTCAAGTTTTAAATTGGCTGTGAATGGTGAAAGGGTTATGGGTTGGTGTATAGTGTAGACTACACTATACTGTAGTGGTCCCTCCCCGCTGTCACGTTAGAGTCAGTACTGTCACTGCTACAGACAGACAGGCAAGTCCGGGCGTATATATGGCTAGTTTGAAGTATATACAGATTTCCATAGAGTTTTCTGTTGTTAACATTGATATAGTCCGTTTAGTTGTGTGCGCTGTCACTAGTGTCAGTGACAGTGCTGCATCCATTTCACTATCCTGTAGTGCTGGTTCGCGCACACGTCGAGTGTAAACCTACGTAGACAGTCAGTACACAGGCTCGGGCAGGCTACACACACCCCCTGTACACACACCCTACATACATACACACACACACAGCCACGCACACACACACAGCCCTCGCCCGCACACTCATGTCCATAATTTACAAGTGGAACTCTGTTATGGTTATGGCGGCTGAGTGAAGTGTAAACAGCCTTGGCTGTAACCCGGCCATGTGGCAGGGCTCTTAACCCAGAATGTCAACGTAATCAGCAGCCTACCTCCGCCTCTGGGCACTAGATGCTTGCGTATGCGTATACTTAGGTTTTTAAGCAAATATTGTATTAGTAAGGGTGGAGGATAGAGAGATAGGGGGCATGTACATTGTTCAATATCATACAGCCGTCATCAAGCGGTTATGTTCAAGGCTAGGTGTGTGTGTGTGTGTGTGTGTGTGTGTGTGTGTGTGTGTGTGTGTGTGTGTGTGTGTGTGTGTGTGTGTGTGTGTGGCTTATGGGGGGATGAAGGGGAAACTCCCTCCCCACACGTCATTCACGCCTATTCCCATACGACACCCCCTGTCCCATAGGCTGTAGTTGATGTTGTTTTCTCCTAGTGACGTCACTTTCTCCTTGGTGGCAGCACCAGCACAGTACCCCCCACCCACTCACACCTTTCACTCAGTGCCCAGCGGGATGTGCTGCTGCTCCCCACCACTCCCATCACCCTCCCCACCCTCCTCCATCTACACATTTGCTGATCGGACGGCGGCGGTCCATCGGAGCTGAATGGATCTGGGCAGACGACATTTAGTGGCGCTGAGGACCATGCGTCAGCGATGAGGCTCCCTCCCGCCTCGTCACTGATCACACCACACTGCGTCACCCCGACGAGCCATGACATGCGAGCACGGGCACTGGCTACCTCACAGCTCCCCCCCCTCCCCCCCCCCCCACACCATTCACCCCCACCAGCACCCCTCCGTGTGTTGTCTCTCACTCCATCCAGCATTCCAACCCATCAATCCGTCTATTCATTCTCCGTTCCACCCACTGGCTGTTTTTCTTGCTTTCCAAGAGCTGCGAGCTGCAACTTGCAAGTCGAGCCGTCGCCATCTGCCGACGTGCGGGCAGTGTGGTGGATCACACCGCATGGCGTGCAGTCAAGCCTAGGTTCGAATTCGCCGCAGTGACAGCACCGACGCGCAGTCGACACTGACACTGTCACACAGTCACGCTGTCACACTGCGCACATATTCGCCATGACAGCGAGTAGAGAGGAGTTTTGCGAGCTGTCAAATCTGTGTGTGCGGGGGGGCGGGGGCGTGGTGTGGTGAAAGTGACGAACATCTGGGGTGATTTTGACCGACGCCTGTACTGCTTTGTCATGCCACCTGATAGTGCATCATGTGGTGTCTGAGAATCGATGGTTTCTGTCAGAGACTGCAGCAGGATGAGGGTAGGTGGCCCTGCATGTTTGTTTCTTCTGTACACAGACTGACGGAGGGATGGGAGGGGGCGGGGGTGGTTGGGGTGGATCAATGTTCTCATGGTAATGTCGTCAATGTTTTGTGCAACATTACCTACAGATTGAGTTTTGAGTCTTTGCTTTTGTAATAATACAGTGAGTGTATGTGTGTTGGGTTAGAACTGTATGTGTGTTAGGTTGGAACTGGGTGTTGTTACCACATGGTAAAATGTCACATCATAAACACCAATTCCCATCTGATCGCTAGTAATAAGCAATGTTTAGCCTCATCAGTACCAATGCCCGGCAATGGATGGGTTACGTACGAGATGCTCTCGACATTTTGACACAGGCTTATGGTCTACCAAATCAGTGGTGGTTACTGTAGTTCAGTGATAAACAACATGTATGTATTTTTAACTGATATAACATAACCCCATATGTTGAAAAGGACATTATAAATTAAGCTTTAGACAGAAGTTTGGTGTTAACGTAATACATTACGTGTATGTGCGGATATATTGCCGACATCCTACATTAAATCTTATTACCTGAATCATGACATAAGCAATTTGTATGGACCCAAGTGAATAACTGACATCACACATTGAGTATAACGTGTGCAGTGTATAACCGACATCACACATTGAGACTAACATCACACTCTGGATATAGCTTACCCAGTGTGTAACCAACATCACAGATTAAATATAGCTTCTCCATTGTATAACTAACATTACACTTTGAGTATGATTGTCTTTATGTATAATTTACATCACACATTGGGTATAGCCGCCCCTGTATATAGCCAACATCACACACTGAGGATAGCTTCCCTATTGTATACCCAACATCACTTACTGTGCATGTCTAAGCCATTGTATAACCGAATTGTATGGGCTTCTATGGTATGCAGGTATAGCAATACCTCAGGGAGTTTGACGCCCATGCCCTGCAGAGTTGTAAACCACTGCCTTGTGGTACAGGTTCTTGACAGAACCGAAGGCTAAGGGAGCAAACCCTAAACAGAAAACCATGTCACTGTGGCAGCATTAAGGGCGGTTGATGTATGGAACTCCCAACATCTCCCGACCAGCCACTGCAGGGACAAATAGTTTTGCGCCTGTCTTGACATGTTCTTGCCGGTGTGAAACCTCTATTTGCTCCCCGAGAGAGTGCCGCTGGTAACTTGCAAAAGCCAGCAGCACTTCAACACTTTTGCAGGCAGCTTTCATGAAATGTACAACCGCACCAAACAATGGAGAGCGGCAGTCAAGTAATGAAAGCAGTCTTTGTCGCATCGCGACCGACAGCATGATGATGATGATGATGATGATGGGCTGCTAGCAAATAGCATGGTGCATTAAGGGTGTGGGCTTCAGTGTGTAATCGATACCACACGTTAAAATTAATAGCTGGCATCACAAAGCTGCGGTGTGGGGCCTATTGCATAGCCAACCTCAGGCATTACATATTAAAATTGACCACAACCCCAAAATCTAACATCCAATTCGCTAACCACTAATCACCAATGATTAATTCATACTACCAAACCAGCAGCTAAATATAGCTACTGCCCTTAATTAGCTGAATGTAATATCAATATTTTATTATCTTAAGATTGTTTTTGTAATTAAATAGTGTAAATGACTGAAGTTAAGCATGGCCAGAAGACCAGTGCCTTGGCTCTGAAAAAAAGACTTATTCAGGTGAATAAAAATGTTTACCAAATAGAAAACAACTGGCATTACAAATCAAGGGTGTTGGCCACATCACACATTGATGTTTATAGCCAACATCACCCAGCACATGGCCTCAGTCAGGTGAAGCTGGTAGTAATTACGCCACGGTGCTAAATATAGACTTTGCGTCTGTTTGTCCGACTGGCTGTCCATTCGAATATCAGGGCAGGCATGTTGTAACATTATTCGCGAGAAGCCCTATTGACTTGCTCTAACTGACACATGGTTCCAACTTGTACCAGGTGGGGAGAAGATAGTGTTTGGGGTGAGGGCCTCAGGTTACCTGGCCAGAGACAACCCTTAATGGGACACCCATGGAAGCAAGTAATCCATGGGTAGGACTGGATGGTTGGTTCTTGGAGTTTTATGTCCTGGCAACATCTAAGGTCATATCAGGATGGGTACTGACTGGTGACAGTGCACACTCATGGAATCTGGTATCCCACTCAGTCCCATTATCCTGACACCGAGCCAACCAGTCCTTGCCCTATCCTAATAAAGCCGAGCGCCTGGCTAGGAAGCGACAAGTACCAATTTTGTATGTCATTGGTTTGACTTGACCAGGAATTGAACTTCCGACCTTCCGCATGGGAGTCCTGAGCTCTACTGATTTGGCCACCGCGTCCGGTATGTGGGACTGGACGAAACGCTCCTTGTCATCCATCAAACAAAACTGCCAAGATCAAACAAAACCCTTGCTCTTCAGTAGTAACGCTTGGAATGTATTAGGTTTTAGCAGCCGGTTAAATACCCCTGAACGCGGCGGGAACCCCACGGTGTAGCCCTGTTCGCGGACACGTGCGGGTAGCCACCCAGCGGCCATCTGTTCAGGCATTTGCACAACGCACCCTACTGGAAATGGGAGGCCATGTTCGTACCAGCCACTAAGGGTCTCGCAGCTTCTACTAACCGACATCAAATATCGTTGTGACTTGTGGTGTGTGCAGAAGTGAATGGAATGTGGGTTATGACCGAAGGTGTGTGCATAGCTGAATGGAATACGGGTTATGACCGGTGGCGTGTGCATACCTGAATGGAATGCGGGTTATGACCGGTGGTGTGTGCATATCTGAATGGAATGCGGGTTATGACCGGTGGTGTGTGCATAACTGAATGGAATGCGGGTTATGACTGGTGGTCTGTGCAGAAGTGAATGGAATGTGGGTTATGACCGAAGGTGTGTGCATAGCTGAATGGAATGCGGGTTATGACCAGTGGTGTGTGCATAACTGAATGGAATGTGGGTTATGACCGGTGGTGTGTGCATAACTGAATGGAATGTGAGTTATGACTGAAGGTGTGTGCATAACTGAATGGAATGCAGGTTATGACCGAAGGTGTGTGCATAACTGAATGGAATGCGGGTTATGACCGGTGTTGTGTGCATAACTGAATGGAATGTGGGTTATGACCGATGGTGTGTGCCTAGCTGAATGGAATGCGGGTTATGACCGGTGGTGTGTGCATAACTGAATGGAATGCGGGTTATGACCGATGGTGTGTGCATAACTGAATGGAATGCAGGTTATAACTGGTGGTGTGTGCATAACTGAATGGAATGCAGGTTATGACCGGTGGTGTATACAGGACTGAATGGAATGCAGATTGTGACTTGCGTGTATAGAACATAATGGAATGCGGGTTATAACCGGTGTTGTGTGCATAGCTGAATGGAATGCAGGTTATGACCCTGTGGTGTGAACAGAACTAGAGGCTTGTAAAGGAATAATTGTATTGATAACAGTCTACTAATAACGCGTACCGTCCTATGATAGCTAGTAATTACTAACGGTAGGAGTTTTGTTAATATATAATTAGAATTAGAATATCGGGGTATTCTATTTTAATTTGTATGCTACTTGTAACATTCTAGGTTTCCTTTTTAATCCCCACCTTACATATTGCTGAACAATTGAGATGTATGGTTTGGAAGCATTTTGCTGTGGTTGAGTTATAAGCATTGAACTATACGAGCGACTACGGTAATGGGTACGCGGGATGGTGCGGGTGTTTACTATGCCCGACGTGAGAGTGCTGCAGGAGGATTGGGACTGGGAGACTACGGTAATGGGTACGCGGGATGGTGCGGGTGTTTACTATGCCCGACGTGAGAGTGCTGCAGGAGGATTGGGACTGGGAGACTACGGTAATGGGGACACGGGATGGGGTGGGTGTTTACTATGCCCGACGTGAGAGTGCTGCAGGAGGAATGGGACTGGTAGACTACAGTAATGGCTACGCGGTATGGGGTGGGTGTTTACTATGCCTGACATGAGAGTGCTGCAGGAGGATTGGGACTGGTAGACTACATTAATGGGTACGCGGGATGGTGCGCGTGTTTACTATGCCCGATGTGAGAGTGCTGCAGGAGTATTGGGACTGGGAGACTACGGTAATGGGTACATGGGATGGTGTGGGTGTTTATTATGCCTGACATGAGAGTGCTACAGGAGTATTGGGACTGGGAGACTATGGTAATGGGTACACAGGATGGGGTGGGTGTTTACTATGCCCGACGTGAGAGTGCTGCAGGAGTATTGGGACTGGTAGACTACGGTAATGGGTACGCGGGATGGTGAGGGTGTTTACTATGCCCGACGTGAGAGTGCTGCAGGAGTATTGGGACTGGGAGACTACGGTAATGGGTACATATGGCGGGTGTATTTAATGCCTGACGTGAGAGTGCTGCAGGAGGATTGGGACTGGGGTAGGCTGGTGCGGGTGTTTATTATGCCTGACATGAGAGTGTTGCAGGAGGATTGGGACTGGGAGACTACGGTAATGGATACACGGGATGGTGCGGGTGTTTACTATGCCCGACGTGAGAGTGCTGCAGGAGGATTGGGACTGGTTACTGGTGGATGTAGACGCCTGATGTTATCAAGTCACCGGATGCTGCACACGTGGGTCGGGTGGTGGTGAACAAGGCGGGGTGGTGATGATGGGTAGTGGTGGATGGGTGAGGTGGGGTTGGTTGGTTGTTGGAGTTTTACATCCTGGCAACATCAACGGTCATATCACGACGGGTACTGACTTATGACAGTCGCACTCATGGCGACTTTATAGTGCTTTATAGAGACCAGGTCGCCAGCACCATGACATAATAATATCTTACTCAGTCACATTGTCCTGACACTGAGCCAACCAGTCCTGCCCCTATTCTGATAATGCTTAGCACCTGGCTAAGAAGTGATACGTGTACATTTGGTAAGTTATTGCTTTGACTCAACCGGGAATTGAACTCCCGACCTTAGGCCGATTCGTCCAGGTGAGTTGGGGAGCGGAGGATGGGTGGTAGTGGTGGACGGGGGAGTTGGGGACGGGTAGTGGTGGAGGGGTCGTTGGGGTGGAGGGGTGAATGGGGTAGTAGTGGTTAAAGAGGTGATGGTATTGGTGGGGTAGTGGTGGACATGTAGTGGTGGAGGGGTGGTAGTGGTGGAGGGGTGGTAGTGGTGGAGGGGTGAATGGGGTAGTAGTGGTTAAGAGGTGACGGTTTGAGTGGGGTTGTGGTGGACATGTAGTGGTGGAGGGGTGAGTGAGGAGTGTTGGTGGTAGGGGTGGTAGTGGTGGGCGTGAATGGGGCAGTAGAGGTAAAGAGGTGACGGTGTGAGTGGGGTGGGGTGTGTGTGGACATGTGGGGAGGTAGTGTGGAGGGGTGGTAGTGGTGGTCGTGGTGGAGGGGTGAATGGGGCAGTAGTGGTTAAGAGTTGAAACATGTCATGGGGTATGGTGGACATGTAGTGGTGGAGGGGTGAATGGAGTAGTAGTGGTTAAGAGGTGATGGCGTGAATGGGGCAGTAGTGGTTAAGAGGTGACGGTGTGAGTGGGGTAGTGGTGGACATGTAGTGGTGGAGGGGTGAATGGAGTAGTAGTGGTTAAGAGGTGATGGCGTGAATGGTCAGTAGTGGTTAAGCGGTGACTGTGGTGAGTGGGGTATGGTGGACATGTATGTGGAGGGTGATGGAATAGTAGTGGTTTAAGAGGTGAAAGCGGATGAAGTAGTGGGGACGGGTGGGTGGGGTAGAAGTGGAAGGAGGTAGAGGTGAAGGAGGTAGGTGGAGGGACTCATGGGTAGAAGTGGTGAAGGAGGTAGTGGTGGGTGTAGAAGTGGGAGGGAAGAAGGAGGTAGGGGTGGAGGGTTGGGGTAGGTGGTGAGGAGGTATTGGTGGGTGGGGTAGAAGTGGTGAAGGAGGTGGGGTGGGTGGGGTGGGTGGTGAATGGGGTAGTGGTGGGTGGGGTAGAAGTGGTGAGGGGGTAGTGTTGGGTGGGGTAGAAGTGGTGAAGGAGGTAGTGGTGGGTGGGGTAGAAGTGGTGAAGGAGGTAGTGGTGGGTGGGGTAGAAGTGGTGAAGGAGGTAGGTGGAGGGGTGGGTGGGTAGAATGGTGAAGGAGGTTATTGGTGGTGGGTAGAAGGGGAAGGAGTGGTGGGAGGGGGTGGGATGGTGGTAAGAGGTAGTGGTGGTGGGGTAGAAGTGGTGAAGGAGGTAGTGGTGGGTGGGGTAGAAGTGGTGAAGGAGGTAGGGTGGTGGGTGGGTAGAAGTGGTGAAGGAGGTAGTGGTGGTGGGGTAGAAGTGGTGAAGGAGGTGTGGTGGGTGGTGTGGGGTGTGGTGGGTGGGAGAAGTGGTGGGGTAAAGTGGTGAAGGAGGTAGTGGTGGGTGGGGTAGAAGTGGTGAAGGAGGTGGTGGTGGGTGGGGTAGAAGTGGTGAAGGAGGTAGTGGTGGGTGGGGTAGAAGTGGTGAAGGAGGTAGTGGTGGGTGGGGTAGAAGTGGTGAAGGAGGTAGTGGTGGGTGGGGTAGAAGTGGTGAAGGAGGTAGTGGTGGGTGGGGTAGAAGTGGTGAAGGAGGTAGGGGTGGAAAGGTTGCGGGAGTAGCGGTATTTTCACATTCTGCTTCTACACCACCACACCGCCCATCAGTCATGAATTCATTGAGCAATGTCCCATGAATGTTGGATGAAACCCTTTGATCCCGCCCTCCCTTGCACACCCTACTCCTCACGCCGCCCCAAGACTGTCCTCCTCCCCAGAGACAAATCGCCCTTTGCATACTACTTTAATATCATATGACGATATGGTCAGTTGCGCACTGGGTCCCAGGCCCATTAACATAGAACGTACAGAGATCTGTGATTTCTATAACCTATACTGGTTCCCGTGTGTGATCCATTACCAGACTCATAGGCATAGCTACCACTGGGTGAAAGTATCGTTTACAGGAGACCTTAATTTAATAAATTCGTTTAAATAACGACTAAATCAAGATTTATTCATTCAAGCTGACAAAGTTATTTTCGCTCATGTATATATTGATTACTTATTTATTTACCCCAAAGAAATATTTTCGAGTTCTATCTTTACCTGCTCTTATATGAATGGTCTAGCCACCAAATGGGCTATTTGAACGAGCCCATATAAATAAATATAGTATTATGTATACAGGGTTATCTAATATAGTATCATTCACTGGTTAAAGCTAAGATTCTATACACAGTATAACCCCGTTAAACCAAGCTCGGTTAAACCAAACGATTGGTTAATCCAAACTTGTTTCGGCAGCCCGGCAAAATACTATCATTTATCATATAACAAAGTTGTTTAAACCAAAGTCGGTTAATCCAAATTATTGGTTAATCCAAACAAAATTGTCGGACCCCAGGCCACTTCCGGTACTGTTAAACCAAACTTTCATGTGGTTATGAGGTCAGAGTCAACTTTTTTATATGATAAATGGTAGTATTTTGCCGGGCCACTGAAAAAAGTTTGGATTAACCGATTGTTTGGTCTAACCGAGCTTGGTTTAACGGGGTTTATACTGTATATACATTAAAAAACAATACTCCAAGTGTCTACATACATTGTATATTACATGTGCAATACACGCTTACTCAAAGTCAAAGTCAAAGCCAAAGCTCGGTTAAACCAATGATCTGTTAATCCAAACAAATTTCTAGGGTCCCTTCAAGTTTGGTTTAACGGGGTTATACTGTACATGGAACTAGTTGGTGGTATGCGATTTTGTGTTTGTGTGCTGCACCGATCGCTACATGGACCGATTAAATTTACGGCACATGCGTTCATATGGAAATTCCATATGTATGGAATCTAATGGGTCAACATGTATCCCCCTCCCCATGCATCCTCATAGCAGAGGCCATTTTTGTCTCTCTTTATATAGATCTCTTTGTGACATTCAGCTTCTCGCATTTGAGGGCAATCTGGCATATGATCCATTTCAATGCCTTCCAAATCCAAAATGGTGGGCGTTACTATACTTCCAATAACAAGTAGGGATCGGGAACCAAATTAGTTGTTACTCCCAATATCAAGCAGGGATCGGGATCCAAACTATCTGTTTAACTGCGCACTGTGTTGATATGTGCCTTACAACGTTAACACATTATTCCTCACCATACCCCGAAACTACACACACACACACACAATAGCAAACAGGACCTGGGGACCCTACTATCTTTATAGACGTACATATTACCTCTATGTGCTCTCCCCCGCCCCTCCCACACAACCAATAGCAAGCAAGGTCAGAGACAGTATCTGTATACCAGTGTATATTACTTCTAGGAACGCTGACTGCCCCCCCCCCCCCCTTCCCACAGAAACTCAATACTACACAGAGCTAGGGAACCAGACTATCTGTGTAGCCATCCACATTACTTCTACCTCCCCTTCCTCTAATTCTACCCCCCCCCCCTCTCCCACACACACATAAACTCAATGCCACACAGGGCTAGGGAACCAGACTATCTGTGTAGCCGTCCACATTACTTCTACCTCCCCTTCCTCTATACTACCCCCCCCCCCCCCACACACACACAAACTCAATGCCACACAGGCCAGGGAACCAACTATCTGTGTAGCCGTCCACATTACTTCTACCTCCCCTTCCTCTAATTCTACCCCCCCCCCTCTCCCACACACACATAAACTCTAGCACACAGGGTTAGGGAACCAGACTATCTGTGTAGCCGTCCACATTACTTCTCTACCTCCCCTTCCTCTAATTCACCCCCCCCCCCCCCCCTCCCCACACACACATAAACTCAATGCCACACAGGGCTAGGGAACCAGACTATCTGTGTAGCCGTCCACATTACTTCTACCTCCCCTTCCTCTAATTCTACCCCCCCCCCTCTCCCACACACACATAAACTCAATGCCACACAGGCTAGGGAACCAGACTATCTGTGTAGCCGTCCACATTACTTCTACCTACTCCCCTTCCTCTAATTCTACCCCTCACCCCCACACCAACACACACAATCAATACCACACAGGCTAGGGAACCAGACTATCTGGAGTGGGCTGGTTCCCTGTCGCCTCCTTGTATTGAGAACTTACTATCATTTCGCCCCCCCCCCCCCCCCTCTCCCTGCCTGAGGGCCGGCAGCATGGCTGCTGTCCGACAGGCGCAGACTGGACTGTCGGGGATCAATCAGTTCGCACTGGCCGCACTCATCGGGTTAGTCACACTCTCAACAGGAGGCATGACTCAGCGCGGTATCTAGGTCACACGGCGACTGACGTAAATGGGTCAGTGGAACGCCGAATGACGTCACTGACCGTTTACTCGAAGATATAGAGCTTGGGGATATGTGATGATGATTTGTTTCGATTTTTTAATTTGTCTCCATATATATGTATTTATAATATAAATATAATATATAATATAAATATTATATCTAATATATATGTATATATATATAAATCTATAAATGGGTATGTCGGCTCGCTGACTGGCTGTAGGTGTAGTTGAGCCCCTAAGTAGATGGGATAGACGTAGGTTACTTAGGCCACTCCCAATTATTATGGACGATGTGTGTGTAGGCATATATATATATATATATATATATATATATATATATATATATATATTATATATATATATAATACATTATATGAGTATAAAAATAAGGAAGCGAATTGTTCTAATTATTGATATTAATTTATATTACTGATATTATTGATGCTACCAATTGTTATACTCTGAAAGACTCCACACTTAACAGGTGACACCACCTGCGGCCCACCTCGCCTACAATGGGTGTCAACAAGTGTCAGTCGTACCGGAGGATATATCCACACTCTCACACACACACACATACACACAGGGATAAATTCGTGTAAGCACATTTTACCACTTGTATAATACTTTAGAAACAACAAACACAATGTGGTCAATACATAGACTCGGTCTTCCAGCAAAGCCTACTCATAAGCCAAGCACTGCCAGACTCGCTGAAAAATTACCCATGTCAGACTTAAGCTAAGATTCCTTACATGCGGTATGCGGCATGCGAATGCGAATAAAAATCGAAAAGCATGTAAATGAATAGTGGTGCTTCCATACGTCTGAATGTGCGAATGGGAATGGGAATGCGACAAATGGATCGACCCATGGACCGATCGGTGCGGCATGCGAATGCAAATGCTGCTGCATTTGCCGTAGAAAACAATACTGTTCCTTCACAAATTTGGAGGAAAAACCCCAACAAATGTTGGGGGTTGGCATATATCTATGCCGCATATATGACATCCGCATGCCGCATACCTTATCTTAGCTTTATACTTTAAGTTATATACATATATATATTTTTTAATTGTTTCACAAAAGGTGACTTATCATTCTTGTAGAATCTCCGCTAACTACAGCCCTTATTATCGGGTATAAGTGTGTGTATAATAATAATAGTACTAATAATAATAATAAGAAGAAGAATAGTAATAAGAGTCAAATATAAAGCGGAAAAGCACACGCCTCCTGTGGGACTGCTTGAGTTAATGGCCTCCTGATTAGTCCCCGTTCTACTGACCCGCCCGCACCGCTACACCCGCATTGCCCGGACTGTCACGCAGTGTGTTCGCCCGTGAGTCCGCCAGGGGGCAGTGCACCCACGTCAGAAACCGTCTGTCATGGCGGGACACTCGAATTAGGGCTGCTTCTATAGTGTGGGTGGGTTTTATCTCCTTTTTTTCGGGGGGATGGGGGTGAGGGTGGGTTCTTCCCATCATCATCCCTATTAGGGGAAATTGGATTGGTTGGTTGGTTGTTTGAGTTTTACGTCCTGGCAACATCTAAGGTCATATCAGGACGAGTACTGACTTGTGACAGTGCACACTTATGGTAACATGATAGTGCTCCCCCACTGCGAGACCAGGTCATCAGCAGCATGACCTGATATCCCACTCAGTCACATTATCCTGACACTGAGCCAACCAGTACATGCCCTATCCTAACAATGCCGAATGCCTGGCTTGGAGTGACAAGTATCGATTTTTACGTCATTGGTTTGACTCGACCAGGGTTCGAACCTGTGGGTTCTAATCCCATGATCTTCCAAGACGGGGAAAGTGGAACAATCGAATTGTGTCACTAGCTGATTCTTCTTTTGCGCACGTCTCGTGTATTCGCTGGGTATATTTAGCTGTTTATAGTTCTTCTCAAACGAAAAGATGTAATAGTCTCGGCTTGCTTTCCGCGTTTTTTGCCGGAGACCACTTTCATCCCTGATAAGTTTTTTTTTTTAAATAGCACTCTCCGGGAATCGTGTCGGTCGGTCACCTAGCTACCAGCGCCTCCACCAGGTGGCCAGTAACTGCCAATGTCGACACCGATGCCGCTGGTCGGTCAGCAGCTCTTAAATTGGGAGCGGGTTTCCATAAAAAGAAATACTGAAAGCCTCCCAAAGCACTGTCACAGTGTCAGGAAATGGCGGAAATTTCACAGAAGTCCAAGTTTTATCCGGAACTCTCCAAGCATAGTCTTTTCACCGTTTCTATGACAAATATTTACGAACTCTGGCTGGAGCGTGTTCTGTCTGTGTTGTGACCTTTTTATCATCCAGCTACTCATAGCGTTCCACCTGTTCCGTCTCTAAGACCATTTAATTGGCGTTTCCTAGATGCCCCCCCCCCGCCCACCCACACTCTCCATCAGCCCCCCCCCCCTCCCTGTGTATCTTTGACTCACCCTGCCCTCTTGTCGCTGCAGGTACAGAGCCCGAGCTTGAAACCCTTCAGAAGTGCACGCCCCTGTACGGCCAGCCGGCGTGGTGGGGCGAGGAGGAGAATGCGCGACCCGACTGCCCAGCCGCCAGCACCGCAGCGCTCCCTGACGGCGCCGACAGCAACCCCGGTAGGTGGCAGCACCGAATTGGTGCTCAATTCAACAATTAACATTTCTTTTTAATTAAATATATTATATATATTATATATATAGCAACATGTGAGGTCATATCATAATGGTAAAAACTAACTTGTACAGTAGGCAATATTGGTGGCTTTTTATAGTGCTGCCGGATTGAGGTGTCGTGCTATCGGTATCACAATGTCGTGCCACCGGCATCATGGCACAATATCCCACTCAGTCATGTTACTCCTAACACCGAGCCAACCTTCTTTGCCGTAGTAGCCCAGTATTGGCAACTTTTGGAAGTCTTTGAGCTTGATTCGGCTGGGAATCGAACCCATTATCTACCACACCGTGGAAGCGGGCACTCTACCCACTAGGCCTCCCCTCCTGGTACTACGGTGGTAGTCAGATGACAGGTAGCCTTTGAATAGTTCTCAGCCTGTGTTCGTTGGCCCTTGCAAGTCGAACGTCGCTGGTTCCTGGAAAGACGGGGTGGTCACACAGATCATAACCCTAGACTGGACATTTTCTCTTGTTCTGAATTATTAGTTTATTTTTAACCGAAATAATTATAAGAAGAAAGAAAAGTATTTTTTCTTATTAATGTATTCCATCATGAAGGAGATGAGATATGGATTGGGGATTATCGCACTCTGGCCAATCAGAAAGATGTAGTTTTAATCGTTATGAACTATTAATTGTTATGAACTATTAATTATTCATTATTAATCACTAATTATCAATTAATCATTAATTAACCATTAGTGCCCATCAATTAACAATTAGTAGTAAATATGTAACTATTAGTAATAATTGGTGATTACTACTAGGTATTTATTACTAGATCATTAATAGCTATCAGTAACAATTAATTAACCGATGGGTCAAATTAACCATTTGGATTGATTAATCCTTGATGACCATTAAATAACCATAGTAATTATTGATTAACCATTAAATAACCATTTAATCAGCAGTTGTAGCCATTAATCTACTATTAGTAACCATTAATTATCAGCAGTTGATAGTATTAATATGAACTATGCAGTAGTCTTGGATGCAGTAGTCTGTCCTGACACTGTCGGGTGCTGTGGCCTGGTGGGTTAAAGTAGAACTCATTAAGTAGGTCTAAGACTAAAAGTCAGAAGGTAAAACCAAAAAAACACCAAATAGGTCTAAGACATTATCTATAGCACTGCCACCTAGTTTGTTCATGTTCCCCTAGTTACTATAGTGGGGTGGTGAAGGTGGTTCCTTCATGAGTAGGTAGATCTGTCTGTTATATTACAGGTGTCCTGAGACAGGACCCTCTCTGTGGGTACTACTTACCTGTCCCCGTTAGTCGTCACGCCTCACATCACCCGAGCTGTGTGGGGTGTGGATAGCGTATCAAGTAGGGGTATTCCCAGTTCCGCTGGTTCCTCACTAAAGACTGTAGCTGCGACCCATCACAGCTTCAGCTTCGATGGCGGAAGGTGGGCATGGTGCTCCTCCCAACACTATCCTTTCAGTTTCACTATGGACCCTGTAATTAATTTACACCTACATCTATAATTACAAATAGTATACTCACATGTCTGCTGATACTTTTGGTAGGTCATGGGGATTCACATCCTGGCCAAATCAAACCAATGACTTAAAAAGTTATACTTACCGCTTACCTAGCTTGGCATTTGGCAATATTAGGATACGGCAAGGGAGCAAGTGGAATGAGGAAGACCGATTTATCGTGATTGAAATTTCCTCTGTTAAAATCATTGATGGTAAAAAAAAAAAAAAATTTATATGTACTTAACGTCGACCCCCCCCCCCCCCCCACCGCCCCCCCCCCCCACCCCCACAGATGACAATGAGAAGAAGGCGCACGACACGGAGAGGCCGCAGTCGTTGACCCTGAGCGCCGACTCGGCCGACCAGGTGGCGGCCGTGGACATGGACAAGTACAAGACGGACCCGCGCTACGCCACCACCTACATGGAGATCCCACAGCGGGACCTCTCCGCCGCCGCCGGCGCCGTGCCGACGGGCCCGCCGTCCCCCGGGCCCGCGCCGCCCGCCAGCCCGCTGCACAAGGGGCCCGCCACAACCGAGAAGGCCGCCGGCCCCATGGCCTTCACCGTCGACCTAGGGGATGACATGGGAGAGGCGCCTAAACTCAACATGAAGAAAAGTCTAAGCGAATTCCTCCCTCACAAGGTCAGAAGGTCATTCAGGTCGAGATCGGTCAAGAGCAGGAATAAGAGCAATGAAGATAAGGAGGACTCACCGGCCAGTGGCAACAGCGACAAGGTGAGGGATAGTGTTTCTCTTATAGTGAAAGTTAAAGAATTGTAGAGTTTTCGCTGATTTCCGTCAGAAGGGAGGGGGGGGGGGTTGTATACTGCTATTGTAACGGCTGCTCCTGTAAGTGTAAAACATGGCTGGGTAATCAAAAGTCACGTAATTTGTTCTTATTACGTAATTGAAAATCCTGACTTATAAGTAACTGTCCAAAATAGCCGTAAGAACAAAGATTCACTGATTTTATTCATGACCTATCTGTATCTCTAATCTTTAATCTATTCCAAAATGTATCAAAAGTATGTTTATATGATGTTGTGCTAAAGTGAAAATGTGAAAATGTCCATGTTTCTAAGTACGATTGTGACCTGTCAATTTCTTATCTCCCCCACCCCCATCCAGGCGTCACGTGACGGATCCCCGGCTCCCCGCGCGTCCCGGGCCGACCACCCGGGTCACGTGTATCACTCTGACGGCGGCCACAACTCGGCGCTGTCCAGTGACAACGAGGACATCAGCATCCGCAGCGACACCGTCACCACAAAAAGTAGGTCCACCGAGCTGACGGAGCCAGCGGTCCAGCAAACAAAGCCAGACAGTACATGCAAAGCCAGACAGTATGCAGAAAGCCAGACAGTACGCACAGAGCCAGACAGAAAAAACACACAAAGTCAGACAGTACACACACAGCCAGACAGTACGCACAAAACCAGATAGTACACACAAAGCCAGACAGTATGCACAAAGCCAGACAGTATGCACAAAGCCAGACAGTACGCACAGAGCCAGACAGTACACACAAAGCCAGACAGTACACACACAGCCAGACAGTACACACAAAGCCAGACAGTACACACACAGCCAGACAGTACACACAAAGCCAGACAGTACTCACAAAGCCAGACAGTACACACAAAGCCAGATAGTACACACAAAGCCAGACAGTACGCACAAAGCCAGACAGTATGCACAAAGCCAGATAGTACGCACAGAGCCAGACAGAAAAAACACACAAAGCCAGATAGTACACACAAAGCCAGACAGTATGCAGAAAGCCAGACAGTACGCAAATAGCCAGACAGTACACACACAGCCAGACAGTACACACAAAGCCAGACAGTACACACAAAGTCAGACAGTACACACAAAGCCAGATAGTACACACAAAGTCAGACAGTATGCAGAAAGCCAGACAGTATGCACATAGCCAGACAGTACACACACAGCCAGGCAGTACACACAAAGCCAGACAGTACGCACACAGCCAGACAGTACGCACAAAGCCAAGCCTAGCAGTCGGGTGAACAGACAAAAGTTGGGTCCGTACGGGGCCTGGAAAGTCTTGAACTTTTTTTCAAGGCCTTGAATTTAACCTATTATGGGTAATTCATCTTGAAAAGCCTTGAATTTAACCTATTTTGGATAATTAGTCTTGAAGAGCGTTGAATTCCATTAAACTGTCCCCAGTGATCTAAATTCGTCCGAAATCGCCATTCACCATTGGTTTTTATTCCCCTGAAATCCAAATGAAAATTGTCTTGAATTCCTATCAAAAACGCCCTTGAAACGCATTGAAATAACCTTGAATTCCATATCTTTACATGTGTACGGACTCTGCAAATGGACAAAGCAATCAGACACACACGCACACAAATACACACACGGATGAGAAGTTTCCC
Source organism: Branchipolynoe longqiensis (assembly GCA_030323885.1). Taxonomy (NCBI): domain Eukaryota; kingdom Metazoa; phylum Annelida; class Polychaeta; order Phyllodocida; family Polynoidae; genus Branchipolynoe; species Branchipolynoe longqiensis. The sequence goes on from CM059186.1 coordinate 150,779,750, forward strand.
ATTTTCGGTGGATTTCCGAGAGCTTAGCCCCATCAATATTTATCGGAAGTCAGATTTCCACTCGTTGTTGTTGGAGATGGCTCCCATCTTTGCACATGCACACACACATACACACACGCACACACACACACACGCACACATACACAAACATCAGCAATAGATATTGTATGCTGTTTTTCTTTTCTTTTCTCCTTAATCACCAAACATAATTTTCATTTTGACAATTTTTCTTTTTCATTTCGTCAATGATTGAGTTAATTACGCTAACAAATTTTATTTTCGTTTTGTCAATGTTCGGTTAATTTTCGCTAATATAAAATATAACCGTTTTACCCAAATTATTGTGTTGGGTTTTTCCTACTTTGCTCAAGTTGATTTTCATTAATATATTCATTTCATTATTGTTTGATTATTCATTTTATAATTATTTTAATTCCGCCAATTGTTCATTTCGCCAAAAAATAAATATAATGTCATCAACATTGGGATTCATTTTTCCTCCCTCTTTTCAGGTCATTTTAAAAATTTAGTTTGAAAGGTTCAGACCCGTTTTTGCTGGACGTGAATATCTCAAATCTGGGATGGTCTCTTGAGCACTCACTCTATCCTGTTCCTGAGAAGTGGGACGGAATGTACTCTCCTGACTGAAACTTATCCAATTGATATCTGTCTATACCAACATCTCAGGAGACTTAGATTACTTCGCTGAACATAAAATTTGGTCCCTGTGGCAATGGTTGGTGTAAGAAAGACATTGCATAGACACAGTGTATGCTTTATTAATAAGCGATTACTTAGTTCAACAGTGACTTTTGTACTTGAAATTTAGACAAGCTGCATGGTTAACTGCTAACCCCCGTCTGCCACCCTCTCTTTGCTCAGGGTTCATGCATGTATTGAGCTGAACCCGAACTGGATAAGTTCTTATTGGCAATAGGTGCTCTGTATGCTGTGTATATTTCAGTTTTGGATGTTATACATATATCTAGGTCCATCATCATGTGTATGCACACTGATCTAGGTCCCTGATCACATGTATACACACTGATCTAGGTCACTGATCACATGTATACACACAGATCTAGGTTCCTGACCATGTGTAGGCGCACTGATCTAAGTCCCTAATCACATGTATACACACTGATCTAGGTCCCTGATCACATGTATACACACTGATCTAGGTCCCTGATCACATGTATACACACTGATCTAGGTCCCTAATCACCTGTATGTACACTGATCTAGGTCCCTGACTACATGTATGCATACAGATCTAGGTCCCAAACCACATGTATGCACACTGATCTAGGTCCCCGATCACATGTATACACACTGATCTAGGTCCCTGATCACCTGTATGTGCACTGATCTAGGTCCCTGACTACATGTATACATACAGATCTAGGTCCCTAATCACCTGTATGCACACTGATCTAGGTCCCTGATCACCTGTATGCACACTGACATAGGTCCCTAATCACCTGTATACACACTGATATAGGTCCCTGATCACATGTATGCACACAGATATAGGTCCCCAACCACGTGTATGCACACTGATCTAGGTCCCTAATCACCTGTATGCACACTGATCTAGGTCCCTGATCACATGTATACACACTGATCTAGGGCCCTAATCACCTGTATGCACACTGATCTAGGTCCCTGATCACCTGTATGCGCACTGATATAGGTCCCTAATCACCTGTATACACACTGATATAGGTCCCTGATCACATGTGTGCACACTGATCTAGGTCCCTGATCACATGTATGCACACTGATCTAGGTCCCTAATCACCTGTATGCACACTGATATAGGTCCCTCATCACCTGTATACACACTGATCTAGGTCCCTAATCACCTGTATGCACACTGATCAGGTCCCTGACCACATGTATGCACACTGATATAGGTCCCTGATCACATGTATGCACACTGATCTAGGTCCCCGATCACATGTATGCACACTGATCAGGTCCCTAACCACATGTATGCACACTGATATAGGTGCCCAACCACATGTATGCACACTGATCTAGGTGCCCAACCATGTGTATACACACTGATGTAGGTCCCCGATCACATGTATGCACACAGATCTAGGTCCCTAATCACCTGTATGCTCACTGATCTAGGTCCCCGATCACCTGTATGTACACAGATCTAGGTCCCTGATCACGTGCATGTGTATTGAACTGGGCCCACAGTTCTCGATCCCAGACCAAATGTATGAGCACTGGTAGAGATCCCTGACCACGTGTATGTGTGCACTGAACTATGTTCACGACCATATGTATGCACACTGTCCTATATCCCCGACGACATGTATGTTACTGATAGGTTTCTGACCAGAAATATGATCCCTCACCACATTTAAGATACTCATATAGCCATAGCTCTAGGTCCCCTGCTGCCTGTGTGTTACTGATAGGTCCAAGGGCACATAAATATCGATAATTTCAGGTCCCCCACCGCATGATTGTTAGTGTTACTGATAGGTCCCTGGCCACATATACAATGAGAGCTCTAGGTCCACCGCCAAATTGGTGCTAGTGATCGGTCCACGACCACATATATAAGTTATAGCGATAGCTGTAGGTCCATGACCTTCATGTCTCGTGTGTCTCACACCCAGCTGTGTGCCACTGACCTGGCCCTCCATGTCTTGTGTGTCTCGAACCCAGCTGCAGGCCAGAGCGCGCATCATGTGTGTGTTACTGATAGGCCCCAAACCACATGTATACAATTTATAGTGATAACTGTAGGTCCCCCGCCGCCCATGTACTCGCTGACCTGCCTGTCGGCTCCATGTCTCGTGTCTCTCGCACCCAGCTGCCGGCCGGGGTGCGCGTCATGTATGTGTTACTGATAACCCCCCCCCCCCCCACCCAACCACATATACAAGTTATAGCGATAGCTGTAGGTCCCCGACCACATATATAAGTTCTAATGATGGCTGTAGGGCCCCACGCCCCACTGACCTGGCCCTCCATGTCTCTTGTGTCTCGCACCTAGCTGTGTGTCACTGACCTGGCCCTCCATGTCTCGTCTGTCTCAAACCCAGCTGCCGGCCAGGGCGTGCGTCAGGTGTGTGTTATTGATAGGCCCCCCCCAACCACATATACAAGTTATAGTGATAACTGTATGTCCCCCGCCACCCATGTGCTCGCTGACCTGGCTGTCGGCTCCATGTCTCGTGTGTCTCGCACCCAGCTGCCGGCCGGGCCACATGTCATGTATGCGTTATTGATAGCCCCCCCCCCCGACCACATATACAAGTTATAGCGATAGCTGGAGGGCCCCGACCACATATATACGTTATAATGATGGATATAGGGCCTCCACTGACCTGGCCCTCCATGTCTTGTGTCTCTCGCACCCAGCTGTGTGTCACTGACCTGGCCCTCCATGTCTTGTGTGTCTTGCACCCAGCTGTGTGCCACTGACCTGGCCCTCCATGTCTCGTGTGTCTCAAACCCAGCTGCCGGCCAGGGCGTGCGTCAGGTGTGTGTTACTGATAGGCCCCCCAACCACATATACAAGTTATACCAATAGCTGTAGGTCCCCCGCCGCCCGTGTGCTCACTGACCTGGCTTTAGGTTCCATGTCTCGTGTGTCTCGCACCCAGCTGCCAGTCGGGGTGCGCGTCATGTATGTGTTACTGACACCCCCCCCCCCTACCCCGACCACATATACAAGTTATAGTGATAGCTGTAGGTTCCCGACCACATATATAAGTTATAATGATAGCTAAAGGGCCCCCACTGACCTGGCCTTCCATGTTTCGTGTGTCTCGCACCCAGCTGCAAGTCCGGGTGCACGTGACGTGGGTATTATTGATAGGCCCCCAACCACATATAAGGGTTATAACGATTGCTCAAGGTCCCCGACCACATAAAAGTTATACCGAGATCTGTAGGTCCCCCGCTGACCTGGCCCTCCATGTCTTGTGTGTCTCGCACCCAGCTGCCTGTCGGGGGACGCGTCACGTGGTGCTGGACGCGTCCCACTTGACGTTCACCAGGTTGGACGTCCCGCCACCTCCGCCCATGTTCAGCTATGTGTACAGTGATGAGTCTATCTCAGACCTTCACCGCAGGTTCTCCAACCTGGGTATGTGCTTTGGCCCGCGTGTAGCATTAACAGCACAGCCGCTTCAGTGCACCGACTAACTGACCCAGGCAACCCAACAAACCACTTACCAATTAAAAAAAAAATTATTATCTGATTTCAGAATTGTTGTTTGTTTGGGAGAAATACAATACATACTTTTACAATTTGAAATTGTCTATGGCTAACATTTTTTAATTTTTTTTTCAATCTGAAATTATTATAATGGATGATTTTTTATTCTTTATTTACCTACCGTTGTTAGGAAATTATCTTGTTAACATTATTTATATTACAGAAACAAAGATTTAATCCAACTGGCAGGGCTCGGTTATTTGCTTATTTTCCTTGTCTGTCAGTACCTCACTTTTTTCGGCGTCCCAGGCCGACCTCCCCCAGCCTTGTGGGCCTCAATTCCGAGGGCTTTCCATTTAATTTTTTTAAATTATCTGTCGAAAATCAGCACTTGGGGAAAAGCTGTGACCCAATGATGCCAGTTTCATATATATATATAAGTATATATGTATATATAGATATATATATGTATATATAGATATATATATATATAGATATATATATATATGCATATCTATACATATATATACATGTATATAAATGCATATATATGTATATATTTATATACATATATTGAGATTTATACATATATAGCTATCATTATAGATTTATTTTCTTTAATTTAAAAAGAATTCATAAACAGACTTTAAAAGTTCAAATTCTTTATAATTCTTTATAACCAGAGCTCGACTTGCATCTCTGAGAGATAGTTTCTTCACACCTAGCACAATGTTTATCACGTCAATGCACACTGTCTCCGCTGGGTGCACGTGCTGTGTGTGGTAACCACTGGTCTCCCTGCCGGCTGGAGCTGTGTGGATGTGATATCTAACCGTTAGTCCCCACCCCCCATATCACGTGTCACGTGACAGGCACTGCTGGCAGCGGCTCACCACTCATAGGACACCCTAACCATTGCTCTACATTGCCTGCATTAATGTTCACATAAAAAAGACCTGATTAATTTTAAAGTCTAGTTGCTAGGGGACGTGCATAAAGTCGAGCACGGTGAGAGGGTCGGTGGTTGTCGGTGCTACATTTAGTTTTTTTGTGGTTTAACTTTTAGCTGATGATCATTTATATATGATTGTGAAATTTGTGTGATGATCACCGTAAAGGAATACCTTTTTGTTTATAGCTACTGTGTCTGTAGCCCTATGTTATAGCCCAGCATGAAATGCATATTCTTGTTTTGACTAAGGTAGGTTAAAAAATAGATATAATGGTAGTAATGATATTTAAAATTCGGGGGTGGGCTATTTGAGTGATGGTTCTAAGTGTGACATAGGGTGGGGGCATAGTCTCACTATAACCGTGGCCTACTTTATTCATGTTCCATTATCACCGAACTAATATAACCTTGCAATAAAGAAAAGTTTATATTTCCAATAATAGAGATTATAGCTTTTGATCAATTAAAGTTGAGAATATTATAGCTTTTGAACAATTAAAGTATACCCCATTCGTCGGTCGGCTACAAGGCTCGTTTATAGGATGAGAACTTTCAGAAGTAAATTACCCAGTAAATGGACTTCATTTATCTACACACTTCACTGGCTGTGCCTTTATATTTGAACTGACTTCCCTTCTCCCCCCCCCCACCCCCCACCACCACACCACACCCACACACACACCGCTGACTACCACACTCTCCTCCCCTCTTCTCAGCCCGTCGCCACTCCGCCGCCTCCCAACGCATCGCGTCGTCGTCGTCGCGCCACCAGCGCCGCGACAAGTCGGCCGGCCGCACTTCCGGTGCGGTGCGCGCCGAGCTCCGGAAGCAGCAGACGTCGGCGACATCTACCGGCGACGGCGCCAACTTCCTCATTGAGCGCATGTTCCACGAGGTGTCGCCACCGCCACTCCAACCACCACTCCAGCCGCCGCCGCTGTTGGCGTCCTTGAGTCCGCGGTATACCGACGCCGCCTCTGTCTCCGCCTCGCCGCCGACGCCCGACTTGGCGTCCCGCCAGGGGACGCCCCGGCGCCCCGGGGTGATGCTCAGCGTCCGACAGCGGCAGACGAGCCTCTGTGAGCCGACCGACAACGTCAGCGAGTCGGGCACCTACACCATCGAGGGCGAGGGTCAGGGCACAGAGCTGAAGCGTGCCCGACAAAGCATCGACGCCGTGTTCGGCGTCGCCGACAGGGCCGGCCGGGCCGTCATCGAGGACGACGACGATGATGTCGTCAAGGTTGCCCCGGTGACGACTGATGGATCGGCGACAACGCTGGACAAGGCAGCGGCGTTACAGAACGCGGGTAAAAGTGGCCAAGAGTCGTGTGACGTCATCACGGATGCGGCTGACGTCAGTAGCATCAGGAGCGACATAACAACGGAGGACGAAGATCCTGAGGTAGGTAGATGGGATTTTGATTTTGTCGAAGAGTTCTTCTTCCCGGCTTTTCAAAGGCTCCTCCTCCTCCCCTTTGTTTTCTTTCCCTTTCGCTTGGTTCTGGTTTCTTTCTTATTTCAGTCCCACCGGTGGCATATGTGAGGAGTCGAGTGGACGCTTCCACATACACCGGAAGTGGCCTGTGTCGAGCGAATATCTGTGTTGGTAGCTGCTCGATGTTTTGGATATAAACTGATGCGGCTTGTAGACAGTTGCCGCGCATACTTGATAAATGGTGCTCGTCCTGCTGCATGCTAGTTAGGGAGTGCCTAGATGAATGCTTGTGGTCACGTGGACATAGCATGGTGATGTGTTTGGAACCAACTTGGTAGAGAGAACATGGAAGACACAAAGAAAGCACATAGTCAGCATTTGTTAGTCCAAATTGGCAGGTTTCATTTTCTAACCTACCTTGAGTTTTCAACATTTTCACGATCGTACTACATGCATATTCCCCCACCTCCTACCTCCACTTTGCACTCACCACCTCCGTTCCTTGTACAGTAATACACTTAATTTTATCACAGAATATGACAGTGGTTTTTGTGATATCAACAGTAAATTAAACCATAAAAGTATGCCTCTTACCCCCCCATCCGCTTTGTACGAACGTGAAAATGTTGGAAAAGTTTTGGATGGCCCCTTAATAAAAATATATATAATACATCATGAGTTGAAGCTCATTTTGATACTGCCAACAGCATATCAAAATTATATAGTGCTAAAATTACAAATTAAAGCTGCATAATCCGATGAAAGCATACACCTTTTGAAATCAAAACACTTACGTAGATTTGATCCTGCAAATTCAACTTAAATAAGTAAACTGGCGCACTCATTAAACATGTCATTGCTGCCTAGAAGAGAATACTAAAACAATTTAATAGAACCCGTCACTTTTGAAGATTGATTGATTGAATATGACCTATGCTGTCGGCAGCATAGGTAATGCTGCTTTCATATGAACTGGTGAATATGGTGTTTCCCATTTCACAACCTGTGAATTGCGTTCAAGTGACTTCACAACTGGTGAACACCACCTGTGAACTGGAGATTTTGTAAGCTGCTCCTTACTCACCACTCGTGAAGAAATGGAGGTGTCGCAGTTTCCGCTGTCTGTTGTATGTGCAGTGAAAAACATTAGTTTTATTCAAAATTAATAGAAATCAAGAACCCTAACCTTATAAATTTGATATAATCTTTTTGGTAAAGATGTTTTCTATATGTGTACCAAGCGATTTGTTTCTAGGTGGTGTGGTTTTAGAGATATTTCACTTTTTCTGTATGAAGATTTGACAATTCCTCTATTATCACCCAGCATGAAATGTGTTTACCGCAAATTGCCAAATGAACGCTCTCAGTTTACATGGTCGTGTTCACCAGCAGTAACTGGGAAGTTCACCATGTTCACGAGGACCGTATGAACGCAGCATCATATTCACGGCGAGTCACTTTTGAAGCGCATTGGGTTCAGCATTCCGACATGCACTCCAAATCTAATATTTGAAACTAAAACACCTAGCAAGATTTGATCCTACGTATTCAACTTAGCTACTGCTTCGCTCATTAAACATGTCTTTGTTTTTGGTGGCGATGTGATGTGCTATTATTCCCGAAAATAGGCAAACTCAGCATTATATCAAGCATTTCGGTATGCACACTAAAATTATATTTGTCCCTGTTTTCACTTCAAATATCTGTCCAAGGTTACCCATTTGAAATAAATGTTACTTCGAATCAAAGTAAAGTTTGATTGATTGATTGATTGGTGGTTGCTTTATGCCGTGTCGGCAGCATAGGCCATATTCACGGCGATAAATGTTTGTTTTTTGTTCAAACCATCGCTTTTGAAAGTAAAGTAGATTCAAAGTAAAGTAAATTCTGATAAGCAACCAAAAGCGTATCATTATCTAAAAAGAAATATGACAGAAACTCAAAATCATCGGCTTATGTAAGGCCACCATGTGAGCATTTTGTTTTGATAAGCAACCAAAAGTGTATCATTATCTAAAAAGAAATATGACAGAAACTCAAAATCATCGGCTTATGTAAGGCCACCATGTGAGCATTTTGTTCTGTGAGTGTCGCTTCGGATGGGCGTGTGCGCGTGGATTATGACAATAACCTGATATATTGATCTAAAAGAACTAAGGCAAAAATTCAAAACCATCGGATTATGCAACGGTCGGACTACCATGTGAACATTTTACATTCAGAGTGTCTGTCACATTCGCAACTCTTCTGGGTATCTCGTCCTGGTAATGATCTTAGATGTTGCCAGGTCGTAAAACTCCACAAACCAACCAACATCTGGGTATGTGCTTGAGATGCTGTGTGTATATGTATGTAACGATAATATAGTGAAGTGTGCAGCCACAAATTCACCTCCCCCCCCCTCCCCCCTGCCTCTCCCACGTACCCTCACCACGCCCCCACCCCCACCTCATCACCTGCTGTTTGTGTATGTGTGTGCTGTTAAAGCTAGTACGTGAACAGCCGACGTGTGGCTGTTACTTCCGACCAGTAGATCTGGATTCATGACCAGACGGGATGGCCGAATGAGTTAGAGCGTCCGTCTCCCGTGCTGGTAGATCGTGGGGTCGTGGGTTCGAACCCTGGTCGAGTCAAACCAATGACTTAAAAATTGATACTTGTCGCTTCCTAGCCTGGCGCTTGGCATTATTAGGACGGCAAGGACTGGTGTGCTCAGTGTCAGGATAATGTGACTGAGTGGGATACAAGGTCATGGTGCCGACGGCCTGTTTCCCAGTGGGACAGTACTATAAAGTTGCCATTAGTGCGCACTGTCACAAGTCGGCACCCGTCCTGATATGACCTTAGATGTTGCCAAGACGTAAAACTCCGACAATCAATCATCATTCTGGATCCAAGCCCCATCTGTTCTCCATGTGCCTACTTTGTTATTGGCTACCACCATGCTGCAAGTTTGTATCTCCTTACTCATTCTCGCTGTTTCACAACTCATGTGCGTAAGCATTAACTAGGTCGTCGAAACATTCAACCTTTTTGAAGATATTCTGAGGGACAGGTGGGGGGTGGGGGGGGGGGGGAATCAAGCAAAATTTGGCTAAGCAAGTTAAAATTTAAAATTACTGTCTTTTAAGCGTATACATTCCGACAAGAAAAGCAGAGCGTACACACTTTCTCACCTGAGAAAAAAAAAGTATCTCACATTAAATAACAAACAAAAATAACTAGCAAAAATTAACTAGCACTATCAAATCAACTCATATTTCATTTCATCAATATAATCACTCGTCTACTGTGACCTATATATCCTGGTAGCGTTGTACACCAAAATAAGCCGGTCTATGCATTCTGGTGCATTGGTGAAAACAAATCTAATTTATGGGAATGTAGTTTAACATCGGGCTTAAAAACCTGTTCAGTACTGCAAATATCAACAAATGTAATCAATCATCCATTTAAAACAATCTCTATAAATGTCTGGAAATCAGGTACAATAAAATGTATCGACAAACCTCAGGTTCAGCTTTTATTTGAAATAATTAAAAACAATCTTGCACATTCAGTTTTTGTGTGAAGTCAAAGATTCTGTTATCGAAAGCACCCATACAACAATTGCTTAGTCTAGTTGGTGAAAGGATGTTGGAACCATGCTTGGATTTCTGTATGCCCCTTTATGTCGTTAATTTTGTCACTTTATGACTAGTTTAACCAGTTGTGTTTTTATTTAGGATGGGAGTTTCCATGGGGTTCTTGCGCTTACAGTCTGGGTGCGACTGAATGCACCCGCAATTGGCTAGCACTGTATTTCTGATTATAAGGAAAGCATATCTAGAAAAGCAATTCAACTACAGGCACACCAGGGCTATAAGCGCGTCGAACTTGCGGGCATACCCAGGCGCTGCTGTCCATAAAGGGTTAAAGCACACTACTCAGCCGGAAGTGAGTTGTGATGCTAGTGAATAATGACGTCACTGCACTCCATATGCTTATATGAGGAACATTTCCATCAAGAATTGGGGAGGGTGTAAATCATCAATGATACTAAGGTAGGATTAAACATTAATTATACATACAGATAGATATAGATAAATGAGAAATAGTTACATACAATCTGATTGTATGTAGAGAGGCAGTGAAGTATATGGGGAGGCAGTCACCGTTAGGATGATAAGTGGCGCCCCCTGCCCGAGCCAAAGCGGGCGGAACGGCAAGGGGCGCCAGTTCCGGTTAGTGAGCACTCCCGGAACTAGGACAGGCAGCACGGCGCCATTGGTGATAACATTAGCATTTTAAAATATACAACACGACTCATGAGGCTGGTTCGGTTACTGGTTGAATTTGAATTTGTGTTATGCAGGGTTCCCACGATCCTTAAAAAGTCTTAAATTGATTAGTCAATTTGTAAGGCCTTGAACATTCTTAAATATGGTAACTTTCCTGTGAAAGGTCTTCAAAATGTCATAATTTGGATTTGGCCACTGAAATATTCTTTCAAGATGCTTTACCAGCTATCTTCACAAAGCATCAATGCCATGGAGCTGAAATGTCTCGAAATTGACGCTATAGTCTACAGACTGTAATGTACTGGTCACAAGTTCATGCATACTTTGACAGATGGTAGTTTGCCGCACTCATTTATATTAATATTTAATTAAATATGTACATTGCATTTGCCGTGAAAGTAGGTCTTAAATTGTATGTAAATTGGTATTAAAAAGTCTTTAAAAGGTTTTAAATGTGATTGGCTGTTGGGTGCAGGAACCCTGTAATGGGCTTGACGTCCAGAACCTGTTACTTGAGGCTTAGCAGTTTTTCCTGTATTAAGCCGTGGATAAGACCTCCATAAATTCGTCTAATGTTGCCCCGGTGTGGCGTTTTCAGCGCCCGGTCATGCTCAGCGGCCTGTTATGGCTTCTGCGCATGCGCGGATTTTCGCACGTTGCGGCGAGCACTGCTATTTGTTTTGTTTACTGCTACGTTGTTAGCTGCTACGTTAATATCGCTTGGAATTTAAGGTTAATTTAATGAAATTTCATTAGTTGAGTATGTAATTCTGTTAAATATGATCGCATTCAATAGATTTCGGCCTGATCGGACCCTAACACTGCCGGGCACCAGCTGAGCTTGTAGCCGGCGAGGCCACGGGTGTTTTGCATATGTCTTAAAATCTGCGCATGCGCAGAAGCCACAACAGGCCGCTGAGCACGACCGGGCGCTGAAAACGCCACACCGGCGCCAGTCGGTGGCGCCACGTGGTGGGCAGTTAGAACAACACAGTTTAAATGCCACATTCCCAGCCCCCCGGGGAGATCCCGCTGGGCTGGTTCGTTCAGCGTACAGGGCCCCAGTGTAGCAGGAGTTGAATGCGGATGAGGTGAGGGGGAGATGGAGGGGAGGAGAGGGAGAGGTGAAGGATGAAGAGGAAGGTGGAGAGAGGAGAAAAAGGGAGTTGGAAGATGGAAGTGTTAATTTAACTGTGAGTGATGAGGTGTACATTTTAACATACAGGTATTATTAGGTATACATTCTTCGCATACCAGTACCATTGTTACCAATAGCGCTGAGGCTTCCCGAGTAGTTCTATGGGATGTTGCTGTCCGGAACTGGCGCTGCACTGCTGTCAAGTTCCACACAGTAAACCCGGTGGCGCTAACCCTACATTCACTGACAGCTGCGCCTACCTCACCATTTAGTACTTGTTAGATTGGTTGTGAAAAGTGCCGGGTCGTGCTGGAGTGGTCTAAGTGGGATTACTCGTGTGGCGGTTTCAGCGCCCGGTCAGTTTCAGCGGCCTGTCGTGGCTTCTGTGCATGCGCGGATTTTCGCACATTGCGGCGAGCACTGCTATTTGTTTTGTTTACACTCGGCGATTCGACGCTGATCTAGCTGCTACGTTAATATCGCTTGGAATTTAAGGTTAATTTAATTAAATTTCATTATTTGAGTATGTAATTCTGTTAAATATGATCGCATTCAATAGATTTCGGCCTAATCGGTCCCTAACACTGCCAGGCACCAGCGATAGTTACAGCTGAGCTTGTAGCCGGCGAGGCCACGGGTGTTTTGCATATGTCTTAAAATCCGCGCATGCGCAGAAGCCACGACAGGCCGCTGAAACTGACCGGGCGCTGAAACCGCCACACCGGTTCGTCGAAGGATCACTGCCGCCAGTGGACTGTGCTGCCGGAACCCCTCATATGGCAGACACTCACTCATACACAGGAACGTTCCACGGCCAGACTGGACCAGACGGGATAGCCGAATGAGTTGAGCGTCCGTCTCCTGTTTTGGTAGATCCTGGTCGAGTCAAATCAATGACTTAACAATTGATATTTGTCACTTCCTAGCCAGGTGCTCAGCATTGTTAGGATAGGGCAAGGACTGGTTCACTCAGTGTCCGGATAATGTGACTGAGTGGGATATTAGGTCATGGTGCCGGTGGCCTGGTCTCCCAGTGGGGCAGCAATATAAAGTTGTCATGAGTATGCACTGTCACAAGTAGGTACCCGTCCTGATATGACCTTAGATGATGCCAGGACGTAAAACTCCAACAACCAACAAACCTGTCAGGCTGTGGTCCTTTATATTATTAGGAACGCACAGGGCAAGTGGCAACAGACGAGACAAACTGACTTACCCAGCCTATCAGCAGACGAGACTAACTAACTTACCCAGCCTATCAGCAGAAGAGACAAACTAACTTACCCAGCCTACCTAAACGACGGTGATGTTGTAATGCCTGTTTATCTAGGTCATTAAAGTTAGTCAGCGGAAGTAACAACGAGCTGATTGCAGGTCTGCATTCACACCGGAAGGAGGGTCAACTTCCACTGTGAAATGTGTAAACAAAAGCATAAGCCACTATATATACCCTGCGAGGATCTTCCACCATGGATCACTGCTTTTATTTTAGTTTTATTTGTTTTAGGAGGGGGCATAACTGGCCAGAAATGATTAACTGCAGTTGCTGTGCCGTAAATTACAGTATTATTGTGGAGAAATACTCATGGATATCTAGTGGTGTATACTCAGCGTTGATCTAAGTAGTTGACCTACTTTTCTATCACGAAAGTGACCGATACATCTTTTCCATGGAGCATGGCTGGTGAGCCACGAACCAAAATATTAATTCTTGCCGCTGTCATCAGAGGGCAGGTTGGTGGTGGAAATCCTATAGAAGACCTTTTCCACAGAGCGTGATCTGCTGCCACAACAATAGTTTTTTCCACTGCCATCTTTGGGCAGGTTGGCGGTGGAAATCCTCGTAAGACCTTTTCCACAGAATCTGCTGTATAGTGAGCTGCTATCCAAGAATAGTTCTTGCCACTGATACGAGAGGACGGGTTAATAGTGGAAATACTCAATGACTTGTTACCACTCCATCTATCCCGGACAGCGAGGTGGTGATAGTTGGTCCTGGTTGTTCCTGTCCACCTATATCCACTGGAGAACTAATAAATCATGGTCTGCCAAAGCTCCATCTATCTAGGACAGTGAGGTGGTGATAGCTGGTCTTGGTTGTTCCTGTCCACCTATAGCCACTGGAGAACTGATAAATTATGGTCTGCCAAAGCTCCATCTATCTCGGACAGTGAGGTGGTGATAGCTGGTCCTGGTTTTTCCTGTCCACCGAAGCCAGCCACTGGAGAACAGATAGATCATCCTCAGCTGCTGGGGATGGTCCTCATGATGTCTGAGATGTCACGCCCCCGGCGCAGGAGTATTGTCATATCTGCAGATAACATATTTCTGAAGGTGAACAAGTGGCGTGAAGAAAAGACCACAATCACGTGGTGCTCTGATGTTATTAGTAATGTTAGATTACAACCCTCTAGTCAAATCTTCATGTTTCAATATAGCTAGTCTGGTACCCATATGCAAGTTAGGTATTGCCTGTATTCATCATCATTATCATCATCATCATGCTGTCAGTCGCGATGTGACAAAGCCTGCTTTCATTACTTGACTGCCGCTCTCCATTTAGCTCTTTGCTGTGAGAGTTGCGTCCATGAGTCGGTCTTAATGTCTCTCAGCTTCAGGTCTCCCCTGATGGTATCCTTGAACCGGAGACGAGGGCGCCCCCTCTTTCTGTAGCCAGAAGACAGTTAAGAATAGAGGACCTGCTTTGGTAGCCTGTCTGATGACATCCTCATGAGGTGTCCAGTCCACTGGAGATTCTTTTCGATCAGAAGATCTTCCATAGAGGGCAGCCCCGTCCGCTCGCCTGTATTGCTAGCATATTATTCAAAATGTATTAACTACTAATAGTAAACATCGGATCACGATATATATGGATATCAATGTTTGTCTTGGTTATGTTAGTGCACCTTTAAAGGATATAGAGATTAAGGCGAGAATCGGATGTGACCTGTTTAGGACTGACGTCACAGAATCCCTGTCTTAACATCTGTAATATATAAATTTCTAAGCATGTGATTGGGAACTGGGTGATAATTTACTAGAATCCTCAAACCTAGACGCTATGTTCATCTATTACTAACGTTGTAGTCTTCACTGACTTCTCAGACAAGAAGTCGCATGGACAGGTAGGCGTGGGTGATGGGACCAGGGATTCTAGGTAACCTAATGGTTAAGATGCTAGCGCTGGAATGACCAGAAGTATGGATTCGAATCCTGCTCTAGGTGCAATGTTCGTTTTGTTTACACCACCAACCCATGACACTGGAGCCATGACCAGGATCCCATACAAGCTACATGCTGTATGGTTGGTGAACCTACACTGTGTACGTATATGTAAATGCATTGCCTGTATATGTATAATCATAAACATTAAATGACTTATAGGTGTAAACCTTGTAAAAGACTTACGATTCGATGGGGACAAGTGTTGTAGTCTGGTGACCTCTCAGGCAAGGAGCCACTAGACATGTCAGCTTGGATAGTCAGCATGCATCAGGGAGCCTAAATAGTCTACAGATTAGGATGCTAGCCCGGAATGGCAAGAAGTGTGGGTTCAAATCCTGCTCCAGGCACTATCTTCCCTTTGTTAGTATTACCTACATGAGCTTATGTTTAGTTTCCCCCATCATCCTCTCTCTGTCCTTCTGTCTCTCTCTCTCTGTCTCTCTATCTCTTTCTCTGTGTATCTCTTTGGTATGTGGTAATTTTCCTTACTGGATGATGTGGTTTATTCGCTCTTCTTAATCTTATTAGAGGGGGAGGGGGGGTGAGTGGGGGCGGGGGCAGACCCCTTAACCCCTCCAACCTCCCGTTTCTTCAAGAATGATTGCCATGTGCTCGTGTTTAGAGGCGACCTAGAATTGTCAGTCGGTCATCCCTAATTGTTCCTCCACCACAGTCCCATCAAGATGGTCGCTGTCACCTGAGGTGTTTTGAATGTGTCTCATGCTCCTAGTTTAGACGTGTGTAGATGGCGAGTATAAGTATTCTCTGTGGAATGTGGTCCTAGCTGTGCTACCTTAGTCACTGCACTGCTGAAATGCCAGTATTTGTGTATAGTCTTAGACACCTTCCAGATGTGAGCTTTATGCCTTATGAGTAGGTGAAATAATGTAGGTCAGATCGAACCTGAGTTAAGGTGTGAGTGGAGTGTGTCTACATTTGTTACCTTGCCATGTTTCTGTTGTGAGAGCCTTTCCAGCCTGTGTGTATATAAGGTATTTATCATTGTATGGCCTTATACTTATAGTGCAGGTTTTATGGTTAAGCCATGGCAAGGTCTATTGATTAATAAGGTTTCAGTTTCAAATGTAGGATAAAATGCCTTTCCTTCTTATAACCTAAATTTCCCCATCCACTTTCTTGTTGTTTTCTTTTAATTTATTTAGGAGTTACTTTTTCTTTCAAAGTGATTTTGACCCACATATTTTGGTTGCTTCTGAAGCCCCATTTCCTATCTTTCTTCATATTTTAACCACTGTGCTTGGTTATTTTTTATATTATCAATTGTGTACATGCTTCATATCCCCCGTGAGTGGGGTCATTTCAAATAGGAAGCCATATCATTTCACCCACCCACGGGGACTGTTACATATGCTGACACATATGTACAATCATGTCTTTCGTTTATTGTTGCACATGTATGGCGCTGTTTCCTAATTCCTTACAGAACTATATTCTAATCTCTTCCTATGGCACTAGTGTCATTTAAAGGAGCAGAAAGCATCCATGTACCAACGTAACATGTATAGATTAATAGTAATCAAAAGACATGATTTTACAGATGGATGTGAACTCATGGGTGATTGGAGTGATTTCAAATGGGATGGAGCCGGAGATTGGGACCCATCTGAAAGCACTCAGCCCACCCATGAGGACTATCGTGATGCCTGCAAGTATACACAGTCATGTCTTTCGGATTATATTGCCTAAGTATAGAGCTATTTTAGTATTCAGTATGGAATCGTATTTTAGTAACTTCATATCACACTAGTGTCATTCCATGGAAGTTAGTGACTTCAGATGAGACCCATTAAATTCTGGAGCAGTTAGTGACTTCACATGACACTAGTGCCATTCTGGAGCAGGTAGTGGCTTCACATGACACTAGTGCCATTCAGCAGCAGTTGGTGACTTCACATGACACTAGTGCCATTCAGCAGCAGTTAGTGGCTTCACATGACACTAGTGACATTCAGCAGCAGTTAGTGGCTTCACATGACAGTAGTGCCATTCAGCAGCAGTTAGTGGCTTCACATGACAGTAGTGCCATTCAGCAGCAGTTAGTGGCTTCACATGACACTAATGCCATTCAGCAGCAGTTAGTGGCTTCATATGACACTAGTGCCATTCAGCAGCAGTTGGTAACTTCACATGACACTAGTGCCATTCAGCAGCAGTTAGTGACTTCATATGACACGAGTTCCATTCAGCAGCAGTTAGTGGCTTCCTATGACACTAGTGCCATTCAGCAGCAGTTAGTGGCTTCACATGACACTAGTGCCGTTCAGCAGCAGTTAGTGGCTTCACATGACACTAGTTCCATTCAGCAGCAGTTAGTGACTTCATATGACACTAGTGCCATTCAGCAGTATTTAGTGACTTCACATGACACAGGTTCCATTCAGCAACAGTTACTGACTTCAAATGACACTAGTGCCATTCAGCAGCAGTTAGTGACTTCATATGACACTAGTGCCATTCAGCAGTAATTAGTGACATCATATGACACTAGTGCCATTCATCAGTATTTAGTGACTTCATATGACACATGTTCCATTCAGCAACAGTTACTGACTTCATATGACACTAGTGCCATTCAGCAGCAGTTACTGACTTCATATGACACTAGCGCCAGTCAGCAGTAATTAGTGACATCATATGACACTAGTGCCATTCAGCAGACTTCATATGACACTAGTTCCATTCAGCAGTAATTAGTGACTTCATATGACACTAGTGCCATTCAGTAACAGTTAGTGACTTCATATGACACTAGTGCAATTCAGCAGCAGTTAATGGCTTCAAATGACATTAGCGACATTCAGTAGCAGTTAGTGGCTTCATATGACACTAGTGCAATTCAGCAGCAGTTAGTGGCTTCACATGACAGTAGTGACATTCAGCAGCAGTTAGTGGCTTCACATGACACTAGTGCCATTCAGCAGCAGTTAGTGGCTTCACATGACACTAGTTCCATTCAGCAGCAGTTAGTGGCTTCCTATGACACTAGTAACATTCAGCAGCAGTTAGTGGCTTCACATGATAGTAGTGACATTCAGCAGCAGTTAGTGGCTTCCTATGACACTAGTTCCATTCAGCAGCAGTTGGTGACTTCATATGACACTAGTGCCATTCAGCTGCAGTTAGTGGCTTCACATGACACTAGTTCCATTCAGCAGCAGTTAGTGACTTCATATGACACTAGTGACATTCAGTAGCAGTTAGTGGCTTCATATGACACTAGTGCCATTCAGCAGCAGTTAGTGGCTTCACATGACACTAGTGCCGTTCAGCAGCAGTTAGTGGCTTCATATGACACGGGTGCCATTCAGCAGCAGTTAGTGGCTTCATATGACACGAGTGCCATTCAGCAGCAGTTAGTGGCTTCATATGACATGGGGGCCATTCAACATCAGTTAGTGACATCACCCAACAGCAGAAAGCGCCCCGGTATCAAAGTAAAGCAGGTGCAACACTAAGCTGCCTATACTCATCTCATGTCCATTGGGTCTCCACCCTTTGTCATCCTAACCAGTTCAGTGATTGGCCTGACCCCGGCACGGCGCCCTGCACCTGTGCTCACAGTCCATGTTCCAACTGCTGCACAATGTACGCCTGCTGCCG
Organism: Branchipolynoe longqiensis; assembly: GCA_030323885.1. NCBI lineage: Eukaryota > Metazoa > Annelida > Polychaeta > Phyllodocida > Polynoidae > Branchipolynoe > Branchipolynoe longqiensis. The sequence continues at coordinate 150,798,593 of CM059186.1, forward strand.
GTGATGGGTTGCCCACACTAACTACCCAAACACCCAGCTAACTAACTAACTGACTAACTCACCAACCAGTCAACCAGTCACCAACAGGCCCACGCGCTGATACCCTAGCCGGTTCTCTTGATTGTGACAGGACTACAAGATTGTAGAGGTTCTCTTTGACGGGGTGTGGGCCTCCCCCAAGTTGACCCGCCGCACGCCCGAGGTCCATTCCTACCAAGTAAGTCTAGTGACGTCATCCACGAGCCTCGTGACGTCACGCATCCTTGGCTGGCTTGCTGGCACGGCGAGGTGGCTCTGTTACATCGTAAAGTGGCGTGAACTTGTGGCCTGTGCTCCCACTTTTAAAAAAAAAATTAATTAAGGCTACTTCCCATGTCCATTAAAAGTGATGCTGTGACACACACGCACAATGAGTAGACAATCAACCTTATTCATGCGAACAAACGAAAGCGAAGACTCACACGGCGGATAAGGAAAGTCTGAACCAGAACGCTGTTTTAGGCAACATTAAACTGCCGGTGGTCAAAATGACCGTGGTATTTAAAAAGAAAATTACCATAGTCGTTCCATTGGGTGGCGCCATTATAACTTTTAGAGCCGTTATAGCTATAAGAATAAGAATCACCACATTTTGTGTGATCAAGTTGATCCAGAACTAGCTGTTTTTTAAAACAGTGAATTCAAAATAGATTCTTTTGCAGTTGTAATTACCGTTACCAGATATAGTTTGCTTGGTTCCATTGCACAATAATTATTTATCCCATTATCATCGCTATGTGTATATATTGGTTCATTTATGCACATTGCATAATGTTATTGCGTCATAAACAAATTAAGTGAATGCTGCGCAAGCCTCGGTTTCGATCACGCGTGAATAAGGTCTGTACTATTGAAGTGACCCACTTTCGGAACCAGTGCGTAAATGTTGTTATAAACTGTGTAGACATTCACAATTGCCTTGTTTTTGGATCATTACAGGAAAAGAAATATGTTTAATTATCCATCTCACATGAACACTGGTATTATTAAATTATTAATTAATAAATACCACTAGTTGAGGCGTTACGGTATTTCATGGTGTGCGCCTACCTTTAAGTTTAATGGACTGGGAAGGAGAAGTGTTTTAGCATTTATTAGAGTGTTTGCGGTCTCCCGCATTGGTAATCTCACCATACTTGTATTCCTGATGGGAATACAGAACACTACTATTGTCTTCATAAGTTTTTCAGTTTTTAGACATGCGCAACACCGATCGGTACACTTTTGCATAAGCTTTCCATCGTCGCGTTGTTGCTTTGATGTAAGTGTTGTCTACCCCAGAACCTCCCACCTGAGCATGTGATCACTTCCTTTTTTTCTCCTTTTGTTAATACCTTTTTGTTCCTTCCGATTCGGGTGTTTCGTAAGTGTTCCTGTATTTATTTTGTTATTACTCGTTTGTTTGTTGTTTTTGTTGGGGTTTGGGGTTGGGGGGGTCTCGTAGATGGGGTGGGAGGAACCCCACTTGATCTTTGTGTTGTTCAGTATAAGTTTTACTTTAGAGACTTAATGAGTGCATGTTGTCAAATTAGGCAGTGCATTAGAGGTAAGGTTACTACTCAACAACTATCTTGATATTAATGCCAGGAGGTTTGCTTGCAAATTAACATGTACATTACTGTATAGGCGTCTTGTGTAGAGGATTGAAATGTTGCTTTTTTTGCGCTTTTGGCTAGAGTGATAATAAGAAACAGATATATACAACATATTTATATATAAATATCTATATATTATGTGTATATTTGTATATGGCATATTTATACGTATGACTCACTACATATATATATATGACTTTCTTGATATAATATGTGTATATATGCAAACATATGTACAGCTTATATATAAGCTGTATAAGAACTTATGCGAATATAAATTCGATTATACATATATATTCTCCGCCTGATGCCAACGGTGGTGCCCCCACCTGGCGTTCAACCTCACTACAACCTCCCCGCGCTCTCAGTCAGCGAAAATTGAACTACATGTATATATATATATTATATATATATTATGGATATATATTATATGGATAACATGTACATTTTTCTGTTACATTTAAATTTACATGAATTTACTTTCTGGTAAATAGTAACATGCCATTGAAGTACTCGGTGAAGAGAATATGCTAAATTGCTGATAGTTTGACAATGTCAATAAAGTGACCGGAATGTGGGCTTCTACTTGCAATGGCTTCTGAACTCTCCATTTGCCTCTCCGTCTAAGCTGCCGTGTATTATAATCCCTCGAGTGCTTTCATGGGTCAGCAGGAATGGCTTACCGGCAGGCAAACCTTTGAAAGCAGAATATAAGGTGACCTCATAGGGAGCATGCATGAAGTATGTCACACTAAATTCAGTAATTTCTTAAACCCATTCACCATTTTGTCACTGAGTACGATTCTGAACACACCCTGTCTGAGATTAAATTTATTTAAAGAAACACGGCCCCCGTCCATTCCCCTCTCCTTCCTCTCTTCCCTCCTCCTTTCTTCGCTTCCTCCATTCATCCTCCTGCCTTCCACTCTCCCTTCCTCTCTTCCTTACTCCTCTCTTCCCTCCTCCTTTCTTCGCTTCCTCCATTCATCCTCCTCCCTTCCACTCTCCCTTCCTCTCACCCTCCCTCACTGGCCTCTTCCCTTCCTCCTCTTCTCCCTTCCTCACCTCCCTTCCTTCCTCTCCTCCCTTCCTCCTCCCACTCCTCTCCCCGTCTCTTCCTCTCTTCCTCCCTCCCTACCCCACCCACAGTCACATCTTTTATCCAATCAATGTTCAGACTACAAATCAAATTCATATTGAGGGTGCGCTCTGAGCTACCTAACGCCCGCAAGAGACCAGAAAGCAACCTAAGTGGTACAAGAACAGGTTTTTGTCTTACTACCTGACAACCTTCTCCCCACACACACCTATGTTCTATTTGGTATGATCACTCAGACACCCCCCCCCCTTCAGCGTGGCGTACATTATACACGCCCCCATAGATCAAATCGGTCAATTAAAACTGTGTACAGTACACAAACAGCAAGGAGCATCGCCTGTATGCAATCTGTACTGGACATTACTACCAGCTATCACACTGTAATGTCACTATACCACACCGTTAGTGGACCTTTAAGTATTTTTAAACGGCTCGTCAGCCAATTCAGACCGGACTAGTTCTATATAGCTGGAAGTAGTGTAATTGTGTATGGTGATTTGACATAAGTACCACAGTAATCCTTATCAAATATGCTGGGAAATTGAAGAAAAGAATTTTTTTAAATTTAAAAAATTAAAAGTTATACAAATTCTGTAATACTAATAGTAGGCCTACACACATGCACTATCTTCATCAGTTCATGTGAACATGGGATGATACCCACCTGGTGTGTTAGCGTTTAATACCGACTCAACCGCTGGTACAGTGTAGGTTCCTTGTACACATACTTGTCAGTTTGATAGCGGGGTGTTTTCTGCACCGTTGAATGGCAGTAGTGCCGTATGAAATCGTCTCCATGGCCAACCATGAAATATTTATGTCAATATGTCTTGCAATAACAAAAATTTAATAAATGAATGGTTTTGCAGATGTGTAGTCATAGACTTATGGTCTTTGCGGTTTGGCGGAGTGATTTCAAGGGGGTCAAAGCTCAAGTGTAAAACCCATTTGAAATGCCGCCGCGCGCAAACTCAGACTAACACTTACACAAATGTAAAATCACGCCTTTCGATAAGATAATCACTACATTTACTTGTGTTGTCTCATTTAAAACAACGATGTGTGATGTGTATCAATGTCGTGGGTAGAAAAGGGGTGATGCTGTTCACCTTTCTGTTGTTCCGTCTTTATATGACATTAGATGTTGCCAGGACGTAAAACTCCAACAACCAACCAACCAACCAAGCTTTCTGTTGTTAGTTTGTGTACGCCTCTTGTAGCCTACCATGTGAAGCATGTTTTTAGTCGCTTTTAAGACTGTCTCAGTGGTTTCACCACCTCACTTTGTTAAAATATAAGGTCGTGATACCTTAATGTTCTCTGTTATGTAATGTATAGATCGTGTTGCCTAGCAAACCGCACTGGTTACACATATTTGTACCACGTGACTGGCATTACCCAACAAGCTACCATCATGCCGCATAAACGAAATGAGTACAAAACTATTAATAACTATTATATATGTTATATAACCTCTCATGTGTACTGTCATATATAATAAGCTCCAAGGTATAATAACAATTAATGTATAATAACATAATGTATAATAACCTAATGTATAATAACCTCCAATGTGTAATACAAGATATATATATAACTTGTATTCTAATTCTGCATATATAACTTGTATACTAATTATATATTATAATTGACATGCAAGTTATATATATAGGCATATATACCTTGTGTACTAATTGTGCCTGAATAATTAACATACACGTTTATATAACTTGTATGCTAATTATACAGTAGAGGGTGTTTAATTAAGTCACCATTATAAATATGCATCGTGACGATGTGCGGATTGCCCTGCCTTAGTACACTCTACATAACATTATATATAGATCATACTACATTCCAATTAAATTATGGAAATTGTGGTTTAAATGCGAAACTACTGCATCACTCAGTGGGCCGAGTTTGTCAGAGAGTGGTAGCTCTATCTATGTGTCGTGGTATATATGCACTTGTACCTAAACCAGCCTCACATTGATGTTACCAATATAAAGAATGAACATGTTTTAGAGTTCCTCAGGACAACTGGACTGCATTGCCTCTTGTCAGAGGTCCGTCCTTATCTTTCTCTGAGTCGTCAAATATGAACGTCTGGTATAACTTTTGTGCTTCTTTCCCTGCTACATGCAGTGACACCCCAGCACTGTACGCGTTATCATTTTCTGGACACTCCCGATGCTTTTGCGTATATTTTGAAGGTTCTGAACCATTCCCTCCAGTTTATAGCGAGGTTGCCTTCTACTAGTTCTAGGCTAAGACAGTGAGAGCCACCGCTGGCTTCGATCCCGTGAGCGTCATTTGTAGTTTGTTCCGTATCTGACACCATGTAAAGTATGGTAGTGGACACAACAAGCTCTAGTTCATAACTGACTTTATTACCGTCCATGATTCACCATCACAACTCCCCACCGGTCACGTGACCCCTGCGCCGTTTCCAGGGGCGTTCATAAAGTACATCTTACAATTTTAGCTATCTCTTGAGTTAAATTTTGCTGTCATTCGGCACAAATTTAACCACTTCAAAATTGCGCCTGGGATCGATTTGACTATCATTTGACACAAATTTGATCATTCAGAATTTCGTGAACAATTCTTTAATTAAACATTAACACATTTCTCTTTCTGAAAACAAAAGTTTCAGAATAAATTCGACTAACTTGTTGCCGTAAATATGGCATTTGCTTACAACTCGGTGTTAAACCATCAGCAAGTAATCAACCAACCCCTCGCATGCCTCGTACCTGACTGGCAGTTCTCACATCACCCCAGTGAGCTGTCCTCAAAGACCCTGTACAACAGTGCCCTGTCCACTGTAATATGTTTACCCGTGGTAAACCCCCAACCCATATTCTTCCCTTGCCCTGTACCAGGCCAACCAACTCCATGGTCCCCATCATGACACATTCTGACACAGATTCAGTTTCATATTCATGTTCACTGACCCGCCGTTGCTACCAGTGTCAGAATTTGAACACGCTGTCACCTCAGTGGTGAGCGTGACGTCATTCAATATGAGTGTGACGTCATTCATCTTCAACACATGTTGGTAGCAGTATATCCATCCCCTTAGAACCTGACCTGCTGGTCGACCTATTTATATATATATATATATAATTTATTGACTTTTATTCTTACATGAGGTGGGTTAATTGTAATTTGGGGGTGAAATGAAATATTTTAAAAAAAATCTAATTTTGGTGCAACATTTTCAAAAAGGTCCAATGTAGGATGCTGCCTTACACATTGCTGCCTGATATTCACAGCCCCTAGTTGCGGTCCAGCTGTTCCATCCCCCCCCCCCCACCAGCACCCTATACACATGTTACATATTATCAGTCTGCTGATGCCTCACCTGTGTGCCTCTGTCCCCGCAGCCCGAGTCGGTGGTGCACCAAGACAACGCCCCGCTCTGGGTGAACCAGTGGGACACGCTCGCAACACAGAAGACGTTCGTCAAGTCGCCCACTCAGACCACGCAGACAGTCTCAACACTCGTCGGCTATGGCGGTATGTAGGGACTGGGATTTCTCTCTTTAGAATCAAACTCTCCTTTTTTTTCTTCTTTAATCTTTTTGTTTTTGATTTTTTTGTTTTGTATGTTATATAATTTTGTTCATTAATTAAAGCTGCATAGTCCAGTGAACTGAAAGCAAACCATTTTCAGGAACCATTATACTTACCCAGATTTTAATCTACATATCGAGCTTATATGACTGGACGTGGAGGCCCAACCGGTAGAGCGAAAATTTCCCATGCTGAAGGTCGGGAGTTCAAAACTCGACCGAGTCAGACCAATTATTTACAAAATTGATACTTGTTGCTACCTGACCTGGTGCGTGGCATTACTAGGATAACGCACGGACCTGTTAGCTCAGTATTAGGATAATGCGACTGAGTGGGAAATTGGGTCATGGTGCTGCTGGCCTGATCTCCCAGTGGGGCAGCACTATATAATCGCCATGAGCGCGCATTGTCACAAGTTGATACCCGTCCTGATATGACCTTAAATGTTGCCAGGACATAAAACTCCAACAACTAATCAACCATCTTCTTTGTCCATTAAATGACATTCTGTTTTGCCTCATTCAGAAGTATGTGGTTCGAGTCTTTAAAAAGGCGTAGCATCTAATTATGAATGGTGGATGACTCTGTGACTGTCCAGCATAGTAAGCAGCCCTTTCTTTTCTCGTGAAAGTTTTCTTTATTGACTAAACTGTATCCAGAGGATGAGTTGAGCGACCGCGTTCTACATGGCGGCTTGTAGGATTCAAATGCAATGTTCAAACTTTGGTCAAGTCAAAGTAATGACTTAAGAGTTCATACTTGCCTGGTGCTCTGCGTTACTAGCACAGGATGAGGAATAGTGGAATGTCGAAGACCAATTGTCCACGATTGAAATTTCCCCGACTTAGTCAATGAATGTAACAAACAAAACAATAACAAAACAATCACAACATGAAAAGATACAACATGTAAGTTTGTATGTATACAACATATAATTACTATCTCATATGTGAATTGTCAAACTATGCCATCTGTAAGTCTTGGAATGATTGATATTGTTATTTCATCTGACTTGAGCTGGCTGCTGATGACAATAACAGAATACATATACATATGGCTGGAAGTCCAGTGCCACGGAGCTGACAAAAGTCTTTATTCCATGAATAAACTATCTTTACAACAACAACAAATCCTTCACTTTCAGAGTCCTCGGACATGCACTCCTCCTCCGAGTCAGGGGCAGGGGTGTGGGGGGTTGTTCGCAAGCCACGTGGCACTGGTCGCCGCCTACCGGCTGTGCCAACCGCCAAGTCGTCGTCCACCACGCCCCAGTCGCCGCACAGCACGACGGCGGCGAGCAGTGAGTTGTGCAGCACGCGGGAGAGCACCTTCAGCGAGGTGATCACCGAAGTGGTCAGCGAGGAGCCGGAGCGGGACGTCGGGACCGGGCCGTGCGCCAAGCCGACCGCCTACATCGACCCGCGCCCGCCCGAGGCCTCGCCCGGTGAGCGGGACGAGGTGACAGAGATGCTCAAGAACAGCGGCGTCACGAGCGACGTGGTGACCTTCGTGTATGATGACATGGCCGACAGCATGCAGGCACAGATGTCGGACAGCATGACAAGCAGTCGTATGACAGAGAGCATGCTCGAGGAGGAGATCACACACCAGCTCGCAGACACGAGCTGTTCGAGCGCAGAGCGAAACAACCGTCGGAAGGAGATGACCCTGCCGCAACGGGTGAGCCGGCAGGAGGATGAGGAAGAGCTTCGCGAGCTGAATGCGCACTACCAACATACGGTGAGCGCTGTACGCAGTGGCGCAAGCATCAATACCGATGTGCTGCTTAAGGACACGGTTGACGTTGTAAGGGTGATGGTCGACAGTACCGTTACGAACAGTGAGCAGCAGCACAATAAGAACAATGAACTGTGGAACAGGAAAAGCACTGAATTGTTCATTCCGCTGCACGATGATGAGTCGGACTCTGATGGATCGCCCAGGTGCTTGAACGGTCGTAGTGAGATGCCCAAGTTTAAACCTAAGCCAAAGGTTTTGAAGAGCCACAGCACAGAGCTACGAAAGACACCACCGAAGCCTTTCCTCAGTCGTGAACAACGCGAGAAGGAGCGTGAACTCACCAAGGAGCAAAAGGATTTTGTTCGGAGTGCCGGTCAGTCACGCGCATCACTCAAGTCGAGAACGTCCTCTGTCAAACCGAGGACATTGAACCAGTCGCAGACTACACCAAAGATACCGAAGGATGCCACATTTGTGAAAGCACGTGACGCCTTAACAGCTGGTCGGGGTAACAAACAAAGGGGGGCATCTCAAGATCTCAATAGCTCATTCGGGTCTGACCTACACAGTGAGTCGGAGACTGGGAGCATCCTCAGCACGAGCACTGACTATAGCGAGTCGCTCAGTCCTAAACTTGGTAGAACTGGCTCCAAGGGAAAAGGACCCATGAGCATGACGCGCCCCAACAGGGCTTTCGCCCTGCGAAGGGCTCGTCTAGAGAGTGAGTGTGAAGCCTCACATGTGAAATCACAGAGCACCAACATGTCACGGTCACAGACCAGCACGCCAAGGTCACAGACTAACACGCCAAGGTCACAGACTAACACGCCCAGGTTGCGACCTAACAGCGCTGGGGCACGTGACACCTCACGCACCAGGCCCTCTATGGTCAGGGACGTGGGCCGCTCGGACAGAGTGGACTTAAGTTCAGGCGCTAAGAATGTCCATAAGACTAATGTTCGAGACAGCAGTGTCGGTCCACCCCGCGCCAAGAGCGCAGGGCCCCGGACCGACATGGGCCGCTTCACGGCCCGCCAGGTGGAGAAGAAACCGTCCCCATGCAGTTCCACGCCGAGGAAGTCCGCTGGGCTGCCCTCGACGTCGAGGAGTAAGCCAGACAGGATCTCCATCAGCAATGTGGCCCTCGCCGGAACGCGCTCGAAGCCAACGAGTCGTTCGAACTCTCCGCAGACTCCAAACAAGATGCGCTCCGACGAGTACAGCGCCTGGAAGAGGCGCAAGACCTATGACCCACGGCAGGCAGTCGTTAATGCCAAGGCAAAGGCGAAGGAGCAGAAGAGCAAGCTGCTGCTGCCCGAACGGTCCTCGTCTGCCGGACCGCATGCGCGAAACAGCATGTTTTCGTCGTTGTCGAGTGAGGAGACGTCGTTCATGGATGAGGTGGTGGTGTACCGCCGTGACCGTGACGTCATCAGTCACGTGAGCAGCACAGTCAGCCACCAAATGAACGCCATGTCCCGCAGTATCGAGAGCGATGACGCCTTCATTGACAACAAGCTGGTAAGTGTGGCTTCTCTGCCAGGCGGCGGGTTGCAGCAGCTGGTTTGCCTTAACTCGCCACTTCATTAGTGATGTTTGGGCCTGAGGGTTTCCAGGAGCTGGTGCACAATAACTCCCCTAGAAAGAATCTATAGATGTACTCCATGTTGTGTTTTTATTCTGCTGTTCTTTCTTCTTTTTTTTTCTTTCTTTAAAATTTGTTTGCTGAACTTTCTTCTTTAATGGAACAAAATTAAAGATTAGTTTTTTTTTAACTTCTTAAAAAAAAAAAAATTTTAAAGGAAGTAATCTCATTTGTTCTGACCTAATCCACCACTGACCACTGTCTCATGCCTTTCAAGAGTTGGTACTCAGACCTTGCATAATGCTCGGTGCTTGTGCAGCATTTGGAGTGGCACAGTGCACAGTGGATACACATAACTATGTTTACTGCTTACCCCATCACTACTTGATGAAGCTGAGTTGCAGAGACAACAGTCTGGCGGGACAATTGATGAGTGTTGTGAAGAGGTGCATTCTTAGTAATAGTGTCTGGTTTAGCATGCACCCTGGGGCCCCTGGTGATTCGCTCCTTCTGAACTACTCAAAGTGTCTTAATTGTCTTTACTAAGAAATTCGCGACTGGAATTTTTTTAATTTATATTAAAGATGTTAAATGTGAGCACCAAATTATCACCATCGTATAATTGATTACTTCAGTTTCTAATATGGTTTTATTTCTCCATTAATTTTATTCATTTTTTATTCTGTAACTTACTTTACAGTTCTGATAATGTTATCCTTTTATTAGACATTTATTATAACTATGGCTGTTTCCCTGCAGCTGCCAGAGAGATCCTGCCTACCTAAGAACAACATTCTCAAGGTTCTTCAGACATTTAATTTATTCTTACCAAACTTGCAAACATATCCGATAATTTGCTTTCAGAATAAATAGGTTGTAGGTGAAAAGAAACAAAAAAATAACAAACAAAAAAGGAACACTTTGCTAGCGTAGAGATTTGATAATATTTCATTGAGGCTCCGCTTATCACTTTGTAATGTCTTGATGAACTATTCTATTTTCACTTACCTTTGTGAAAGCTGCATGATCAGGTTTCAAAGACTTTGCAATTCTCATAGTAAGAAAGGAAATGAGAAAGGGGTAGAACCCCCCGCAAGATTATGAGAATGCAAGCATAGTGGTTAATAACGTGGACATAAGGTGAGAGTAGGTCATGGTGTCCTTTGACAACCACAGAGTGTGGATAAAGTTAATTTGCATATGATGTTTGCAAGTCTGTCATGTAAATATTACCTGAGATGGACAAGTATGGTCAATTCTGTACTCTGATAATGTGATATAGACACTGCCTAACTTCGTGTGTATAGCCAATAGCATTTGGCAGCACAAATCAAAACCAGATATATGCTCTATGCAGTTCTGTGTTTAATATCTTTTTGCAGTATTCACATTTCTAGGAGATACCATAATTGGTTTGTATTCTTATACTGAGCTAACTGTGAAATATGCATTCATCCAATTACAAATACAGTAAAAGGGCTCTATAGGCAACTATATATATAAAACGTTGGGATATGTATACAGTAAAACCTCTCTAATCGACCACCTCCACAGATCGACCACTCCCCTATATCGATCGCTTTATTTGGGTCCCAAACGATTGACCATACAATACCATTGTAATGATAAAACAAATTCCCTAAACTGACCACCTCCCTGAATGGACCAGTTAAGGTCGATCCCATTGCCAGTCGATTTAGAGAGGTTCTACTGTATATATGTATATATATGTGTGTCTATGTATATATTTATATATATATTTATATATATATACATATATACAGTAGATACAGATGAACCTCGATCCAACAGATTAATAGGGGGGAGCAGTTGTTCGTTAAACCCGTTTGTCCGTTGCAGCGACAAAATTTTCCGGGGGCTCTACCCCATGCACATTCACCTTTAATTTACTCTGGGGATCTTTCATATGCCTCTGGGGATCTTTCATATCCCTACGTACATGAATGACCCCCTTCTTATCCTTACTAGAGTCAACATTAAACTTTACAGCATATTTTCTAAGCTTGTCCTTAGCCTTACGGATATCACTCGGGAGTTTTAAACGTTCGGACCAGATATTCACTCCAGCGGATTGTGTCCGTTGGATCCGGAATCCATTGCATCGGTGTCCCTTGGATCGAGGTTCATCTGTACATATATACAGTAGATATATATATATATATATATATATATATATATATAATATATATATATATATATATATATATATATACATATATACAGTAGATATATATATCCCAATACGTGCTCAGCTGTATAAAAGTGGGGAAGTAATGCGAATATCTGCTGGCTGGAGTTATCAGAGTATAGAACTGGCCACCCCACTCCATATCACCACTCTTTAATGTCCTGTACCACGTGTAGTCCTACCGGTGTTCTAGAAGAGGTCGTCCATACTGCATTGTGCTCCCCAGTAGATCAGCATCGCCACTGCCCTCCTGTCGGTGTCTGTCTGCCTCCCGGCCCCCATGCGTGGGTCCGTACTACCACTGAGTCATGCTTCATGTTGGTGACGGTTCCTTTCAGGGCTCCTCTGGGCGCCGGGCTCACCCGTGGGCGGGCCGGTCCCCCCGGTCAGCCTTCAGCGTTCCCCGCTCCTCAAAGTCAGTGCCCCTCACCGCACTGCGGACTCCCCCTCCCCCCTCCTCCCGGCGCCAAAGTGCCGGCCGCCTCGCCGGTAACCCTGCCGGCGCCGGGCTGTCTAACGGCACCAGTGCGAGGCGCACAGAGCGTGCGCAGAAAAGCACCGTCCCGGTGTCCCCGCTGCGGCTGGAGGTTGGTCTACGTTGTAGGCTGCGCGCGCTGCATGGTGGTCCCGTAGAAGTGCTGGGCTCCGACAGTGCTCATTTTTTTTAAGGGGATGGGGCGGTGTTGCGGATTCCGAGGGACACCAGTTTCACAGGGACACTTCCATTCAAATGCATTGTTAACGGCCGTGAGCAAATCTTCATACAGAAAAAGTCAAATATCTCCCAAATTACACCATCTAGAAATAAATCGCTTGGTACACATATAGAAAACATCTTTACCAAAAACATTATATTAAATTTATAAGGTTAGGGTTCTTGAATTCTATTAATTTTGAATAAAACTAACGTTTTACACTGCGCGTACCGTCAAACTCAAGGCATTGTCAATGGCCGTGAGCAGTCTTCATACAGACAATACAGAAAAAGTGAAATATCTCTAAAATTACACCAGCTACAAACAAATCGCTTGGTACACATATAGAAAACATGTTTAGCAAAAACATTATATTAAATTTATAAGGTTAGTGACGATGCTGTTCGAGTTTGACGCGTGTGCAGGAGCGATGTGTCCCTGTGAAACTGGTGTCCCTCGGAATCCGCAACAGCGGGTCAAGATATTTGGGTGCGGGAGGTTCAATTAATATTCAGTGGTAGTAGTCATCAAGGGTGAACTAGCTTTTTAAAATTATTCATCTTTAATTTTAAATAATAACTTATTACCAATATAATTTGAAAGCTGCATAATCTGATGAAAGCATCAATTTAAAACTTATTTCAAATTGAACTAAATTAGATATATTTTACCGATTTACCTAATATAATCATCTAAAAATTAGTGCAGAAATCCAAAAACGTCAGAGCATGCAACTTTGAATTATATCGATTCAGACTGGGGTAATTCATTTCGCCTTTAAAAAAAGAAATTTCAGGAGAAAATTACTGGTTTGTATATAATAACTCAGTCAACTTCTAGGATAGAGATCACGAATTGCATTTTCTCCAGTTTGTTTTCTATAGTGACAGTTTCTAGTTGAAAAACAAGGCAATTGGTTGACTTTTATATTTGGGGAGAGGGTAACAAATTAACACAGTTTATATCAATGCTGTCAGAGTTGGAACCCAGCTTTCTGTGTCACACTGTCAGGACCTTGCCATGTAGCAACGTACTATAAGCATGGTGGTGATGGGTTGTTGTTAGGATGCTGCACATACGGCCAGCGCGGCAGGTCGCAATGCTGACACCAGAGAGATTAAGACGGGAACCGGGCGTGACCTACTTACGAAATTACGTAATGAAATTCCTGCCAAATAGATATTTTTACGTAAGCGTGTCGTTTGGTCACATTGGTCGTGATCTAGTTTTCACGCATTCTAAAAAAGTAGGACGTTCGCTGATACGCGCCTTAACCTCTCTTGTTATCAACCTGGTCCCCGTCCCCTGACGCAGTGACCGGGGACCAGGCCGAGAGGTGTTTGCGGCCTGCTGGTACCGGCCGGACTGAAGCTTGGACGAGTGAAGACCTTGCTGCCTGACGTCTGCTCCGCCTTGTCAATCAGAACTCTCCGCCCCGCCCACCTACCCACACGGCGTGACAGTACAAACTTGAACTTTCAAGTCTGTCACTGTCATTTTGAATGAATACCCACTAATTTGAACTACACTCACACACATAGACACATAGGCTACACACACGCGAACATGCACACACATGTTTTTGGGTGGTTTTTTTTAGCGAATCAAAATATATCGTACTCGCGCTAGTTACAAAAGTCGCCGTAGCTGCATATATAATTCTGCGGGATAGCTAGCATAATACAGTACAACCCCGTTAAACCAAGCTCGATTAAATCAAACGATCGCTTAATCCAAACTTTTTTCGGCGGCTCGGCAAAATACTACCATTTATCATATAAAAAAGTTGGTTAAAACAAAGTCGGTTAATCCAAATTATCTGTTAATCCAAACAAAATTGTTTGGGCCCGACGCCACTTCCGGTACAGTTAAACCAAACTTTCATGTGGTTATAAGGTCATCTGACACTTTTTACAGGGATGAAAGATCTCCGCGATTTAGCGGATTTCCGGGATTTTTCAATCCCACAGCACCATCAGCTTATACTAATATGTATTGTAGACTTTGCAGCACTATCAGCGTATACTACTAATAAATGCTCCAAACGCCGCAGCACTATCAGTGTATACCAATATAATATGAAACCCGACTTCCACTGGTCCAGGAATTTTCCGCGATTCCCTGACTGCTAAACCTACAGGAGAGCATCTGCATTTTTTTCCCCGGAGACTTCTTTCATCCCTGTATTATATGATAAATGGTAGCATTTTGCCGGGCCGCCGAAAAAAGTTTGGATTAACTGATCGTTTGGTTTAATCGAGCTTGGTTTAACGGGGTTTTACTGTATATACATTAAAAAAAACAATAATCAAAGTGTCCACATACATTGTATTGTATATTACATCCAAATGCACCCACGTTTCTGCCAAAGCCAAGTCAAAGTCGAAGCCAAAGCTCGGTTAAACCAATGATCGGTTAATCCAAAGAAATTTCTCGGGTCCCTTCAAGTTTAGTTTAACGGGGTTATACTGTATACAGTAAAACCTCCCTTAACTGACCACCTCCACATATCGACCACTCCCATATGTCGACCGCTTTCTTTGGGTCCCAACAATACGATTGTAACTATATTCTAACTCTCTAAACCGACCACCTCCCTAAATGGACCACTTAAAGTTGGTCCCAAGGTCGGTCGATTTGGAGAGGTTTTACTGTACATACATATGAGTAGAACAATTCGAAGAAGCAATATTTAAGAGTACATGTTTGATCTCGGACTGGACGGGATGGAGCGCTGCCTGGCTTCCATTGTCCCACCCTAACTGGGTTCGAACTCCGGCCAAATCAAACCAAAGACTTAGAAAAGTGCTATTTGTTGCTACCTAGCTTGGCTCTCGGCATTAGTAAGAATTGGGATAGAATTGCTCAGTATCCGGATAATGTGACTGAGTAGCTTATCAGGTCATAGTGCAGATCATGGTGCAGGTCTCCCAGTGCACTATAAAGTCACCATGAGTGCGCACTGTCACAACATCCTGATATGACTTTAATATATGTGTGTGTATATTTAATATATAAATACATACACACATATATTATCTCGTATCCATGCTGCACACAAACACCAACTCCCCACTGACCCCGTCCTGATATGACCTTAGATGTTGCTAGGACGTAAAACAACAACAAACAAACAAACAAACCCCACTGACCAATGAGTTGGCCATTGTTACAAATAAGGAGGCGGGGCAACATGTAGTTCGCCACTCGTCCGCTAGGCTCTCGCTCCTTCCACAACCTAGCGGTTACCGTTTTTCGAATAAGCTGTTGCCATGTTTAATTAACATAACTTAAGACGTGATGTGCATGAAGTCAGCGTAAGACGCCTCATTGCAATCGGAATCTGCTGCAGCATAAGTTCCACCTATTGTGTGTAGAAAGCTTTCCTGCCGGATCAAAGTAACTAATCCGCAGTGACGCACTAACCAGAACAAGCATCCATTGTTATTCGAGTGGGTCCCACTGACATCGGCATGTGTCCCGTTGTTGTTGAGCTAAAACAAGTAACAGGTCAGAACTGGTCACGATCACAGTTAACAGGTCAGAACCAGTCACGAGTACAGTTAACATGTCAGAACTGGTCACGATCCAAGTGATGAGTTGTTTCCAAGTGACGACAACCCACTGCATTTCGCCACCACCGCCTGCTGAAGCTCCTTGTGGCGCCGCCTGGTGTTTTGCGGCGGAACTATTCATTTCCATAGCCTTTTACCTGACAAGCATGCACCTTTGTTAAGCGCATTACTCTGCATGTTGGCGTTGGTTTTGTTTGTTCGAAGAATTCCCGTTTTCTGTTGAAGTTGAAGTGCAGGAAGTAAATATAAGTCACTTAGTGTGATATGTTGGGTATGCTCGAATAAGCGGTGACGGCGAGACGTTGAAATCAGGTTAACCACCAATTCTATTGATAAAATATTAAATCAACTATTCAACAGTTATTTTATTTGAAGATAGCTCTTTCTGCATCGTTCACTATTTAGTTTTTGCATTATACAGAAAAGAAATCAAATATAGTAAATGAAATTTACAAGTGATGCTTCGACTTGACATGTATTTAAAGACTTGTTATGTTGTGAAAGCTATTACTTATAGACAACTGGAATAATGAGTGCCTACTTTTGATTTCTCTACTATCGTATGCTGTGATCTAATGGGACACTGCCATTTTTCAGTCGTATGACAGCGTAATGGTGAACTCAATCTACCAGCTGTCACTCAAGGTGCGTACGCAGACGGACAAACTGATGGAGAAAATGAGGTAAGTTAGGCCAAAGCTACACTAGTTTAGTTCACTGTTCAATGATGCTCACAAATTTACCAATCCCACATCTCCCTAGTGCCTCCGTCATAGCCTCACTTTTTAATACAATCGAGGTCACTGCTGAGACTAGTGAGAGATCTGCAATTGCACTAGATGCATAGTGAACCACTTAAAGAGACACGCACTCAGCCTTGATTGCCGAGAAACTTTGCCACCCAATGTTGAGAGATCTGCAATTGTTCTAATATATATATCTACTCTATAAGGAAGTTATGGGAATATAAACACAGACGTTATTCGCCTGTAGTTCCTCTATTGTCGTCTGATTTACATATAACCTTGGTGTTCGGTAAACTAAGGGCCTAGTTCCCGTATCTGCTACTGTGGGCGCCAGTGTAAGTGAATTTAAAACTGATTAATAGTATTACCTTTGACTAAGTACACCGATGTTTGAGTCAAATTTCTCACTGCACGGTTTACAGAAAGGAAGACCCGTTGGCCACAAGCCCCTCCCCCACAGACGATACCTGCACGCCCGCCCTGGAGACGGACCTGCCTGGGTACAAGAACGCCAACCAGGAGCTGGTCGGCATCCTGCGGAATCTGCGCAGCACGGAGCGCCACCTACAGAGTGAGTATGAACTAATTCCACTTGTGTCGCCGCGAATAGTCACCGACACAAATTGTCGACGCGATGTTGATGGGTACAATTCACTGTCACGCTCTGTGGCCCGCTACCAGTGGCTCACTGTGTGTTGTTAGCACAGTGTTGTCGCCGTGTTCAATTCGCAGTGTAGAAGCACAGTTTGGGTCAATCCCATGTCAGCCAATCCTCTTCTTTTCTTTCTGCTTTGAATATCGTATGAATTCCCCCCAAACTATAGTTGTCAGTGTCAGTTGATGCCTTTTTGCACACATCGCTTGGCTACACGTGCCTGGTTTTTGTGTTCTGATGAATTAATAAAGAGTGATAAAGCTATCATAGGGGGCTACAAGTAGTACAACGGGGAGCTATCGTAAGGACACTGGATATAGGGTGGTAAGGTCTGTATTGTCACAAACCCTCTCCAGTATAGCCAGTCTATGGACTATGGTAGCACTGTATGTTCTCTCACAAACTCTCTCGAGCATAGCAGACTAGTACTCTCACAAACCCTCTATGGAATAGCCAGTATTTGGACTGGGATGGTAAGGTATGTACCTTCACAAACCATCTCGAGTATAGCCAGTGTATGGAATTTGGTGGTAAAGTATCTACTTTCACAATACCTCTCCAGTATAGCTAGTGAATGGACTAGTGCTGTCATAAACCCTCTCCAGTATAGCCAGTGAATGGACTAGTACTCTCACAAACCCTCTCCAGTATAGCCAGTGAATGGACTAGTACTCTCACAAACCCTCTCCAGTCTACTCTCTCCAGTCTACTCTCACAAACCCTCTCCAGCCAGTGAATGGACTAGTGCTCTCACAAACCCTTTCTAGTATAGCCAGTGAATGGACTAGTACTCTCACAAACCCTTTCTTGTATAGCCGGTGAATGGAGTAGTAGTCTCACAAACCCTCTCCAGTATAGTCAGTATATGGACTATGGTGGTAGGGTCTGTACTCTCACAAACCGTCTCCAGTATAGCCAATACATGCAAATGGGTGGTAAGTTATGTATAATGAAACTCCGATTTTAGATGCCCTCATTTAATGCGAATTTGGATATAACACGACCTGGAGTTCTTTAATTCAAAGGTAATTCAGTAAACTGAACCCCCATTTATCTCTTTTATTCACTACTATTTATGGACCCCAATCATTGCATTTCAATGGGGTTTCACTGTACTCTCACAAGCCCTCTCTAGTATAGCCAGTGTATGGACTAGGTAGGTAAGGTCTGTACTCATCACGATCTCACAAACCCTCTCCAGTGTAGGCAGCATATGGACTAGTGTGGTAGGGTATGTACTTTCACAAACCCTGTTAGGAGTCAATTTCAGAGTTAACCCATTTCATACTGGATAATATAAAAATAGGGGCCTAGATAATAAGGATCTTTCTATTTCCCCACCCCCAAAAATCAGTAATTTGGGTCCCGATAGCCGCAATTGTATAAAACTTGTTTTATGAAAATGCTCAATGATGGGAGAATGCCATCGCACAGTTTCATAGAGTACAATACCTATATAACATGAAAACACTGAGAAAAAAACTTTAGAACCACTTTCCAGGTCAGGCCAAAATATGCATTTGACCCCCTGACTATTAAGTATATGGATTAGGATGGTAAGGTCTGTACTCTCACAAACCCTCGCCAGTATATGGACTAGTGTGGTAAGGTCTATACTCTCACAAACCCTCCCCAGTATATGGACTAGTGTGCTAAGGTATATACTTTCACAAACCCTCTTCAGTATATGGATTAGGGTGGTAAGGTATGTACTCTCACAAACCTGCTAAGTATATGGACTAGGGTGGTAAGGTCTGTACTCTCACAAACACTCCCCAGTATATGGACTAGGGTGGTCAGGTCTGTACTCTCACAAACCCTCCCCAGTATATGGACTAGGGTGGTAAGGTCTGTACTCTCACAAACCCTGCTAAGTATATGGACTAGGGCGGTAAGGTCTGTACTCTCACAAACCCTCCCCAGTATAACCAATATAAGGACTATGATGGTAAAGTATGTTCTCTCACAAACCATCTCGACCAGACGGGATGGCCGAATGAGTTAGAGCGTCCGTCTCCCATGCTGGTAGATCGTGGGGTCGTGGGTTCGAACCCTGGTTGAGCCAAATCAATGACTTAAAAGTTGATACTTGTCGCTTCCTAGCCAGGCACTCGGCATTATTAGGATAGGGCAAGGACTGGTTGGTTCAGTGTCAGGATAATGTGACTGAGTGGGATACCAGGTCAAGGTGCTGATGGCCTGGTTTCCCAGTGGGACAGCACTATAAAGTCGCCATGAGTTCGCACTGTCACAAGTCGGTACCCGTCCTGATATGACGTAGATGTTGCTAGGACGTAAAACAACAACAAACAACAAAAAACAACAGCACAAACCATCTCCACTATAGCTATGGCCATTAGCGAAAGTGAACTTAAAGAGCTGTGTTACGAGAACATATACTTGTGTACTGTATTGTACAGCTAGATAGGAACCAAGTGTATACACAGTCTATACATGAAATGAAGCAGCATGGGAGCTGAGATTGCATTTCCCCCGTACCACTGCACGCATGCGCCAACCCTTGAAAGCATGCAACATTGCATGGGTTGTTAACAGGCATGAAAGCACCATGTTATGTACCCATGACCCTGAAACTGTCTCAGTAACCAACCTCAGTGTTAAACCTAGATGAAAAGGGGTTTATTGATAGAAGTAAAGGTTGTAAAACCAATAATAGGCCATGCTGTCTTTTGGATTTATTCTACCGTAGCAACTTTTATCTATATTAAATAATACCAAAAAAGGGAATCGAACTTTTAAAATTCTTTTTATAAGCAATTTTATAAGCAATGAAACAGTTTACATCCCTATGCATATACACACATGTGTATATGTATTTATATGTATATATATATATATATGTGTGTATTATAATTATATACATATATAAATGTGTGTGTGTATGGAGAAATATATATATTATTATATATATATATATATATACAACAAACCCCCCCCCCCATTAGCATCATGGTTAGTTTCCTGAAAGCTACGACTTTAACTGAAAAAAACTATTAAGGCCTTGAATGTTGAAATAACCCCCTGATCAATCCATTGACAAGTCTTTTTTTTTCTAACGATGTTATAACAAAGCGACGTTAAATGAAGCGATATTAATGAGGGAGTTAGTGTGTGTATATAATATATTATATATATATGCCCTATATACTTAAGTTATACACATATATATTGTTCTGTCGAAATAGGAACTTTGCTTGTTGTCCCGTCCTGAAACTAGACTAGTCCCCTTCACCCTCTCCTTTTTGGCCAGAGGAATTCTGATTTGATTTGATTTTTAGACAAACTCCATTTTGTAAAAGGTCAGATTGTCAGAACGGAATCTGTTGTAAGCATCAGGCATCCGTAAAGTAAACACATGAGAAACTTAGGGAATGTCACTCACCAACTCTTGATGCCGTTTAGATAGCAGGTATGTATTCAGTGGTGTACTGCTAGGAACAAAAGTTAAGTGAGGGAACGAAGGTTTGGATTTATTTTAAATAGTGAGGGAACACTGTTCCCCCTACCAATGAAAGTAATGGAAGTGAGGGAACGCTGTTCCCCTCCCAAAGAAAGTAATGATGGTGGCGTTCTCTGTGGCGGAGTGGTTAGAGTGTCTGACTTTTTTCTAGGTCAGACTCCTAATCTGAGGGTCGGCGGTTTGATTCCCCGTGCCCCCAGCTCTGACAATTTGGATTTCCACCGCTGTGTATAACTTACAGCGTCATCAAAGGCCGGTTGCTCTCATACCATGTCTATGTGGTGTGGGAGGTTAAATATCCCTTGGGTCGGTAAAGGTGTAGGCTCGGGCTTTCTATCGACCAGCAGTGGAATGAGGAAGACCAGTCGTCTATGACTGAAATTTTCCCTGCTTAAACAACTAATGGACAAAAAAAACAAAAAAAAATAAAGAAAATGATGCACTACACCACTGGGTGTATTACAGTCCTAAGCATATCTCAAGTAGTGTCAGTGTGGGTGGTGGCCAGGGGATTGTCAGTGTAGGGTGTGACACTTCATGTCAATGTCAGCTTCTAACGCTGCCATGCATTTTGTGACAGTTTGGAGGTGTGACATGTTCACCTGTACTTTGTGACAGTCCACGTGCTGTCAGTTCGATGATCTCTCATGTGCGTCGCACTGTCAAGTGTACTGTGTGGCATTTAGAGCATACTGTCACCTTGAACTGTCACCTCCGAGGTGCTCTCAGTCCACAGCCGTATCTCAAATGCTGTTAAGCAACATCCCAATTCATGTCCGACTGTGGAAGTGTGAGCTCTCATATTTTAAAAATCATTCTAGCATAATTTCTTTCTTTCATTTCTTTTTAAAGTAGAGCTTCACCGCACTGACTCGCCACATCTTTTAGTTTTTTAGTGTTTTTTTGTGAGTGCTTCCATACAGACCTGCCAGCAGCCTGGCCACTCTGAGTGTGAACGTGTAGTGAATGTCACGGTCACCCAATATCTTGTTGTTCTGTTGTCTTTCACCCCGCCAATCAGTGATGGAGCGCGACTCTGAGGACGACGGTTACTGAGAGGTAGGGTTGCCCTGGTGCCAGCTGTCATAGATGCTCATAGACAGTCGTGCCTTTCCTCGCTGCGTGTGTATGTGTGTGTCGACTAGTGTTGTATGTACATGTGCCTGACCGCCTCGTCAGCTCGGTCTCGTGCCGTTCTCCAGAGGTCAGTACAAAGGTCACACAAAATTTTGCCTTCACTTAATTAACCCATTAAGATATGCGTCTCTTCCAGACGAGGTCAGTGTAGGTCAGTTCCTGCGTAGTAGCTTATTAAGCGTATTACGCTTACTAAGCTTATTACGCTTACTAAGCTTGTTATGCGTAATAAGCTTATTATGCTTAATAAGCTTTCAAGCTTATCAATACCAGGTGGACGGTCCGGAACATTCAACGGGGCACATCGCTCATGAAGCTGTGACCTCATCCCAGAGAAAAGTGAAGCTACACTTTGGGAATATTTATCACCACAAAACAAAATTACCACACCTCCCATGGGTACCTCTATTTTCGAAGACAAGGCATGATATATTTTGTGGTGCTACACTGAAAATGCCGATCAATATTCAAAAGGTGATTAATATTCATGACTGTTTAAGGCCATGTATCCATACACTGTTCCCTTGTTCTGTGGTTGCTTGTGACCTTGTGATGCGCCACACAGACAATGAACCTGTGCTTTGCTTAGTGGCTGTTCCCATATGTTTGGACCCAGGGACCGTATTGCCTTGTGCACGGCACATTGATGTACTGACCAGGAACATAGAGATTGAACATGTTTGTTTTCTGTGTGGTGCGTCTCAAGCGAACATGGAACAAGGGAACACGCCATAAGGGAACAGTCTGTGGATACACGACCTTAGAGTCACTCCATGTCGACGCCATTGCTATGACTCATCCCCGCCTTCCGTGAGCGGTGGCTGACTAAATGAAAGTCCACCCTGACCTACTTTAGAAATCCCGGAACTGACGCATTTTTTTAATTTTATTTAATTTTTTACTCTTTACTATCAGTATGAACCGTAGGTTCTGTCAGTTTGTGCCATTTCGAACTATATCTCATTCTCATCACATAAATAACACAATCTTTTTTGCTTCTGTAGAATCTCGACGTCTGGCGGGTCTTTACTGTTCTGCCTACTTGATCTTCGATGGTCGCCTCAAATTTGATCTTGACCCTCGTACTGACCTTGCCCTTCTAATTGTGCTTGAACAAATGCGACATGAATCATCACATACTGACGTGTACAACGATCACATTATAAACATAATTGAGAGATTAACAGCGTGGACTAAACACTAGATGGCCTTTAAGGAGTGTTAACTGTAGAGGAGTGCCACCTGGTGGCGACCTCTTACCTGAAGAATCATCACCTGGTGTAAAAATAGGTCAACTAAACCCAATCAATCCCAGTACAAGCAGGATTTCAGGGACATGGTACAACTAGTCGTCAAGGGGGAGGTCCTGTGTCAGGTTGACCTCTAACAAGCTGACCTCTAACAAGTTGACCTATCACAAATGACATCCCCTGACTCCTCACTCAATACTAACCTTAATTCCAACTAGGTAACTTTATCAGCACACCCACCCACACTGAACCTACATTTAGCCAATCACAGATAGCGATGTTTTTAGCCTTGGAGGCCTATTCCAATACCAGCATTTCACAAAAATTGTATTTTACTTCATTTTAGATTATGATATAATGGTGAGAAGTATAGATTAACTGTGTTAGACGTTTAACCATAACATTATTAACCTCCTGGTCAACCCTTTTTTGGATATTTTGTTTTATAACTGCCATTAAACACCCTAAACCGTCTACTTTAAAGAAACAACTCATAATACACATGTATGTAATTATATCTCCATCCCACGCTACCCCCCCCCCCTCCCCCCAGCACCTCCCCCCCAGTCGCCGTTCTAATGTTGCACTCGCAACCGTTTCTGTTTAAAACTTACATGTTACTAAATGCATTCATATTTGCCATCTTGCTCCAGTCCAGAGCATTAAGAATCTATACATTTATGTAACGCTCATTTTTTGTCTCTCCTCTGTATTAATGGATGCCCAATGCAATTAATGATGTTCCTCTCTTATATACAAACTTAGTGAATCTCATTTCATCTCAGCAATCTCATTTGCTATTATAACTCCCTTCCCTCCCCTGCGCTTTAAAATGGAAAAGATATGTTGTTATAAGGTTTTTTTTTATTTATAGAAAAAAAGAGTAACCACCCTCTTCCTGCATATTTATTTACCCTTCCCAACTCACGTGTAACAACTGTTAGTAGTTTGCAATTGTCACACCAGGTGATGCTCATTTCGATGATTTACTAAAGCGCCTACCAGCCTGAGGCCACTTGATAATGTCAGTTAGGGAGCGATTCCTTTGTGTCTCTCTCCCACCACCTCTCGCTCCTCTCCTGCTCCGAGTGTCTCCTCCCCTCCTCGCCCCTCCTCTCTCCTCTCTCCTCTCCTCTCTCCTCTCTCCTCCTCTCCCCTCCCCTCCTCTCCTCTCCTCTCCTTCTCCTCTCCGTCTCTCCTCTCCCCTCTCCTCTCCCCTCCCCTCCCTCCCCTCTCCCTCCCCTCCCTCCTCCCCTCCTCACCTCCCCTTCCCTCCCCTCCCCTTCCCTCCCTTCCTTTAATTTCCCTCCCTTCTCTCCCCCTTCTTCTCTTCCCCTCCCTCCTCTCCCCTCACCTCCCCTCCCCTCCCCTCTCCCCCCACTTTCCCCCACCCCCCCCATATGTCTCCTTCCCTCCTCTCTTTGTGCCTCTCCATCACCAGTGCTGCCCCCCTTCCACACCCGACTCCTCTGCTACCCTCTCTTTCCGTTCCCTTAACACCTCAATCACGCTCTCACTTGCTGTTATCTCTATGCATCCCTGCCCTCCCTTTCCTCCCCTCCCATCTCTTCCCTCTCCCCCCACGTCCCATCCCCACCCTTCCCCTTCCTACACCTTTCCTTACCCTCTCTTTCCTCTTCCTCACCACCTCAAACCACTTACTCACTTGCTGTGCTACACACTCCTCCCCTCCCTCCCACCCCTTCACCACCCTACCCTCCCCTCCCTCCCCCCCCCCCCCGCACCCCCCCTACCACTCACTTACCTGCCGCTCTCCTCCCGCCCACAGTGATGGACCGCCTGATGTTCCCGGTGAAGGACGGTGCGGCTGTGTCGCCGGCCACCAGCCCACACAACCACGAGCAGTACCTGCGGGAACTGGAACGGATCCGCACCGAGATCTCGGGCTTCCGGCCAATCGACGAGTCCGCCTCCATCGTGTCGTCGTCCTCGCGGTCGTCATGGCGACGGCCGTCGCGCGAGTCGGACGGTACCGACATCGACGCGTGCGACCCGCTGGCCAGCGACGAGTACTACTAGGCGCGGGGTGGGGTGGGATGGGGGGAGGGGAGGGGGGGACCGACCGGAAGCAGCAGTTCGGGAGGCGACTGTGATAGCGTCTGTTGTGGGTGTGGGTTTCTTTCTACAGGCCTGGTTTCTTTCTACAGGCCGACCAGGCCCACGGACTGTGTGTGTGTGGGGGGGGGGGGGGGTGTTGTGTCTGTGAGTGTGTGTGTGGGGTGAGGGGTGTACAGGTCGGGGTTCTTTCTACAGGCCGACCAGGCCCATTGTGTGTGTGTGTGCGTGCGTGTGTGGGTCTGGGTCTGGGTGTACATGTCGGGGTTCTTTCTCCCGGCCGACCAGTGCCACTGTGTGTGTGTGTGTGTGCGTGCGTGCGTGTGTGCACGTGTGTGCGCGGGGCCGGCAGTGTGACAGACACAACACCAGTCGTGTCTTTATGAAGCCTCCGACTAGAAGGCATTGAAAACTGGCTTTTTCTACATTCTCACTTCTCGTGGTGCGATCTTATTTCACAAGTGGACAGTTATTTTAAGGTTTTTAAAGTTATCATTATTATTATTATTATTATTATTATTGCTATACTCAAGTCTCTTTAAAAAAAAGTTTGATCATCCAATGTGGAAGAATTCGAGAGTGGTAACTAAGGGAACATTAATAAAGTACGTCGTGATGAATGGTGTGTGAAGGGGCGCGGGTGGTGTTTATTTTGAAGATGGTTAAAGTGGGGTGGGCCTACTATATGTTTGTCTCCTATGTGGCCTTGTTGAGAAAGTGGCAGGGGCTTCTGCTGTTAGAAAATAATAATTTTTTAAGCAAAACAAAAAAAACCGCTTCGTGTATGAATAGGAGGGGTAGGTTTGGAGGGGGTGACTGTACTTCCGGTGGGAACCCCCGTGGGGTTAGGGGGGGGGGGCTAGTTTCGGTGACCTTGGCGCCAACGCACGATGTAAAGTGGAGCATCTTGTGGTGCGGGGCGACTCCTGGTGGGCACAGCCTGCACTGCCTGCATAGACTGCATCCTGCTGTCTCCAGCCTGCATTCCCAGTAGGCCGCCATTCAAAGCTCATTCTGTGACCTCCATTTTGTAGCCGCAGTCCGGGCGGGTAGCTCGTGACTTTGTTGTTTTTTGTTGTTGTACATATTACTTAATACTAGCTACCAAAACTTTATTACTCAACACATCAAGTTGATTAAATAAGTGGGGGATTTCCTTGTGCGTGTGTTTTAACAAAACATAAAGAAAAGTGGAATGAAGGAGAGGGGTTGGGCATAATGGACCAACCCGTCGGGGTTCGTTGCTGATTACGTTGAATGGTGCTTGTTTGAGTCGATCGACTTAGTTGAGATTGTTTTGTTGGGTTTAAAAGAAATATACAAAAAGTTGACTGTTTTAATGTGGTGTCCACAATACACGAATTGTAAGGCTTCTACTAGATAAAGGATTCACCCGGTACTCGCAGTACACGGGTGAAGACCAGCCCTATATAAAAACGGTCGAAAAAGCGGGTTAATGAAATGAGAGACTAATTTCAATATCTAAGAAGAAACATTTATTCTTTGTATGTCTTCATATTTCCCCCCTACCTTTGAGTTGAAAAATATAATAAAACATCTAGTTTAATAAGATTTAAAAGTGAAATCGACGGCGTTCTATGGCCACCATTTTGTCTTTTTGCATTCTCTCCCATTTCACCAACTCTGTGCCGATATAAGTATCCATTTGATATTGGAACCAGGCATTCTGCTTCCTGTTCCATACTATTTTCGCCCGTATTTACACCACGTTGTCGTTAACCCGTGTACTACAAGTACAGGGTGAATCTTTTATCTACGCTTCTACATGCTGCCAATAGGGCCCAATGCTTCTTTCAGATGGCTTTATGGGTGAAAATGATTCCTTAAGTATGTATATATATATTTATATATATGTATGTGTGTATATATATATATATATATATATATATATATATATCCACATATATATATATATGATTGTCTTACATCCTCTGTATAGTATAGACTTTAAATGAAATACTCATCTTTTATTATGATCAATTTGAACGAATCTTGGGCGATAAGAGAATCTGAAGGTGATTTAAAATCCTTTTATTGTGTGCGTGTTTTTTTGGTTGTTATTTTTGTGTGTTCCTTTTTGAACTACCAGTGTATTTCATTAAAGGTTTACACACAAGGTGGTTTCACGGAGAACATGGTATGTAAATATGCCCGCTACATCTCCATGGGAATTTGTATTTATTGTGATAACACGATTAAGCCTGGTTAAGTATTAATAATGTTAAAGGTTAAATGCCTCTGTACATGTGTATATGTGTTGCCTGGTTATCGGCGTGGATTCTTTGACACATCTGAACCATATGACTGTGTTAAATGAGCCATCTGCTGTTTAGTTAAGTGAGAGGACCGTGTTTGGGGTTGATATGTAGGCGAGGGTGGGATTACAGATGTTGAGAGATGTTCAGTAATGTTGATCAAATACCTAACAACACAAATCCATGCCTATGCGCGAACATCTAAATGTATTATATATGTGTGTATAATATAATGAGATCCAGTCTTGAAATTCACATCTAATTTTGAAATTACAAAGCTATTGTGGTACTTGAGATTAAGAAGAAGTGCAATCTTGTTTTATGTTATGAAATAGGTGGTTGTATATTATATATATAATATTGTAGCCTAAGCATAGGTAGCATGCTTTAGCCGGTGCATGTGGTGGCTGTGGTATAGATCGAGGTAGTTCAGGGACCCAGAGTAGTTGATAAACTACCTGGTGGTGAAAGTAGTGTTTGTTACTCCATCAACAGTTTAATCTACCACCGAGTTTCAAGAAAGAAAACTGTTTGGGTGAATTAAAGTAATGGCTCCGCAGGTAAAGAATGGTGGAATTAAAGTCAACAGTAGATATTGCTCTACTTGTCAAGTCCCTAAACTATTTTCTTGAACTATAGGTCCCGGTCCTGTCTGCTGATTTGCTTATCTGACCACCACACTGGGAGCGTGTCTTGCTCATTGTCTATCTGACAGTTACACTAGTTGTGCCTGTGAGTGTTCTGTCTGTCAGGCGGATGCACTAGGTATGTACCCTGTCTGTTATCTGATAGGTACACAATAGGTATGTACCCTGTCAGTGGTACGTGTATCTGACAGCTATACTAGGTATGTACCCTGTCAGTGGTCTACCTGACAGCTATACTAGGTATGTACCCTGCCTGTGGTCTGTTATCTGATAGGTACACTATAGGTATGTCACCTGTCAGTGGTATGTCTATCTGACAGCTATACTAGGTATGTACCCTGTCAGTGGTCTGTTATCTGATAGGTACACTATAGGTATGTACCCTGTCAGTGGTCTGCCTGACAGCTACACTAGGTATGTACCCTGTCAGTGGTCTGTCTATCTGATAGGTACACTATATGTATGTACCCTGTCAGTGGTATATCTATCTGACAGCTATACTAGGTATGTACCCTGCCTGTGGTATGTTATCTGATAGGTACACTATAGGTATGTCACCTGTCAGTGGTATGTCTATCTGACAGCTATACTAGGTATGTACCCTGTCAGTGGTCTACCTGACAGCTACACTAGGTATGTACCATTTCAGTGGTGTCTATCTGACAGCTATACTAGGTGTGTACCCTGTCAGTGGTCTGCCTGACAGCTACACTAGGTATGTACCATTTCAGTGGTGTCTATCTGACAGCTATACTAGGTATGTACCCTGTCCGTGGTCTGCCTGACAGCTACACTAGGTATGTACCATTTCAGTGGTGTCTATCTGACAGCTATACTAGGTATGTACCCTGTCAGTGGTATGTCTATCTGACAGCTATACTAGGTATGTATTCTGACAGCTACACTAGGTGTGTATCCTGTCAGTGGTCTATCTCACAGCTATACTAGGTGTGTGGTATATTTGTCTGACACCTACATAGGGATGTGTTTTGTTTGTATCTGACAGCTACATAGGTATGTGTATTGTATGTATCTAACAGCTACATAGGTATGTGTCTTGTATGTATCTGGCAGCTACATAGCTATGTGTCTTGTGTGTGCCTGATAGCTACATGGGTATGTGTCTTGTGTGTCTGACAGATACATGGGTATGTGTCCTGTGTGTAGTCTGTCTGGCAGCTACATAGGTATGTGTATTGTGTGTCTGACAGCTACATACGTATGTGTCTTGTGTGTCTGACAGCTACATGGGTATGTGTCTTGTGTGTGTTACAGCTACATAGGTGTGTGTCCTGTGTGTAGTCAGTCTGACAGCTACATAGGTATGTGTCTTGTATGTATCTGACAGCTACATAGCCTAGGTATGTTCCCCGTGTGTAGCTATCAGCTACACCACTTATGTCTGTGGCTGCGGTCTGTCTGATCGCCACCCAGTGACGTCAGATACGCATAATGTTGCTGCGTGAACAATTAATTACAGATACCTTTGTGATGTTTTATATACACTTTTCCCGATCGTGTTTGTACAAACGTTTCTATCGGTGCGAGTGTGTTGGTGCATAGAACATGTGGAAGATGCCTTACTTCGCGGGTTCAAGCTTCCCGCCGACTGTCGTTCCTGAGCTAGCCTGACCTTGGTGAAGGAGTGAGCAACTCGGCGCAGTCTGCTCCCTTGCAGACATAGCCGGTTACTGCTGCATACTACTATTTTTATATAGTGTACATAGATGAGTCCAGTTGCGATGCGAACTGTTTCGACTACGCCGTGATGGCGCGGTGTAGTGTGATGAATTGACACCAAGGGTCTCTGTGTGTGCCGTGTCCACGCATCACGTGACCTGGTCTGGTGGGGTGGTGTAAAATAAAAGCATGATGATGCTTCCCATAGACGTACGCGGTGTTTGTGTTGCTTGTTGTGTATTTAGCTCGTAGTCAATTCTCTTGTTGGTTGGTCTTTCTATGAATGTTTCAGAGAACTGACGGACATCTGCTTTTAAATTAATATGCATTTTGAGCCTCTTTGTTTACATAATAAATAGCCCACACATGCGCTGTGCCTGCTTGGTAACCAGTAAACATAGCCGATAGTACTGCAGGCCCATTTTTCCTGATCTGAAATCCTTGGGACCAGTTGTATTTTGGAATTCAGAATTTTTCAGAATAAAGGTATTCATCAAACTAGTACTGTTGCTAAAACATGAATATTCACCCAAAGTTGGATAAATAAAGACTACAGATACTATTGCAATTTATTTATAGAGTAATGCCGATGAATCAAATAATGGGATAATTATTGACCAGATATACTCAAGTATAACATTTGGTGTACATTAAGCATATTCAGCTTTAAATATATCATAATCAAACACTAATATTTCTCCAGAGAAATGTATGAATAATCATACCAGGTGGGCTAAGTAAAGCCCAGAAATAATATCACAGTTTATGTATATATTATACAAAAAATACCAATGTTGGATTAGGGAATATGGATCTGTAGTAGTTAGAGGTTGTATTACACACCTATACCCCCCCCCCCCCCTCCCTCCCTTCATTGAAACTTTACATGTATTTCCATCCGTCCTGATATTACCTTAGATGTTGCTAGGACGTAAAACACCACCAACAATCTATTTCCAGTCAACACCTCTCGGAAACCACTAAAGGCCGGCAACTCATTGTGCTTTACAAAGCAATTAATAATTAATACCGCAACTAGTTGGCTTCATTAAAAAATAAAAATGGCATGCACCTGCTTTATTTTGCAAACCGGAACCATTCTGGAAGTGCGAGTCACGTGACAGTGACAGCTGGTCAACGCCTGAATAGGCCTATAGCGCTGACAGTGACACCTGGTGTGAAGTTTCACACTACCATCTCAGTTTTTAAGTCATGCTCCTCGTGTCAATAACATAAGCCAATAATTAGTTTCATTTTGGTACAGTCAAAGACCCTATAGTACTAAGATGGCTCACTCAGCCAGTACTGTGTAATCAAAATGATCAAACCCACCACTTGGTGCGCTGGCTGTTCTCTTGGTTAAACAGGTGCTATATTATATGTATATGTGAAAGATGTGTGATGATGGCTATGCTGATGATGATGTGTATTTGTTCATAGCAATTTCATATTGATGTGTATTCATACTTATCTATCTCATGTATAGTATAATTGTATGTGTTTACATGTGAAACACCAACCAGCAGCCGGGCTGATCAAACCCACCACAAGGTGGCACTGCAAAATTTGCATTACCATGGGAGAGATAGGGAGTGAGCCATCTTAGTATTATAGGGTCTTTGGTGCAGTATAAGACGTTATGTACATATTATTATCAATGAAATGCCTTCAACATATATATTCGACTGATGAGACCTGCGGTACGGCTTTGCCAGTAGAGCTTTCTGGATGACTATTGGTCTGCCCTGAGGAGCCAAACTCTCTCTTCCTCCAATCTGCCCTGCTCACCCTGCCAATTTTATTTTTCATGGTAGATAGTTTTTATTCTTCAAAATAATACATTTTTAAGCGCCGAGGCACTGGTATTCTAGCGGCAGTATCACTGTTAGATATTTAGCCATTTAAACAAATCATTTTAATCATAAGCAACTTAGAAATAGAAAATGTGCTGCATGATGAAAGATGTTCACTGGTACTTATCAAAAAACATTTTTATCACTGAGAATATGACAGTGGCGATGCTTGCTCACCTAAAAGACTTGCAAATATATATATATGATATATTTGGAAACGCGTTGTACTTGGTTGCAAGTACAGCCTCAGATTAGAACCCATTCTAGACATGTTGAATGTGTATGTTTACATCAGAAATTTCCTGCATATTATCAACCGTAAGCTAATGTAGATAGACACTGCACACTGGAACCACCACCTCCACAATACTCTGGATAGGAGTGAATCCTCAGATGCTTTAGTTCCTGAATTAGTCATTGCTGTTAACACCAGTTGGCAGCACCGAGCAAGTTGACTGAGAGTGGGCCTGACTTGTCTCAGCTTGTCGGGTTCCAGTTCCCATGTTTTCGGCTAGGTGCCGTCTGTGTGCCTCCATATGGGCCCTGCACAGAGATCACTGGTGGCATCTAGTGGCAAATTGCTGAACTAATACTTTTGTAAACAGAGTAATGTTCAAAATGATTCAAACACAACATTTTTAGGACTATCTATGACCACTGCACACACACATGCTTAAATTATGAGCTATGATAGATGAACATTCATAATTATCACCTTATATAGTTTATTTATCATATTAGATTGCAAAATGATGTGGATATATCAACCCAGCTTCCCAATACTCTTTCTCATGGGTTGCTTAGGAACCTATCCTGAAGACAGTGTTGTGAGAGTAACAACAGAAGCCACTGCAGTTATGCCTATGAGAAATACTCCTAATATCACTCATTGATATGAATTTCCTAAAACTAACATAAGTTACAATATTCCATCCAACATCATATAATGTGCCATCGAACGTCATTTAGAAAATATGATCTCAACATGTTAGAGTGTCAATTCCATTGTTTAAAAAAAATATAGGATTTGTAATACAAGATGACACTGTATGTGAAGTGGAGTGGGGTTTTTTCAAGAAGAAATCAAATTATAAAATATTGACTCAGATCATCCCATTAAATATCACTTTCCCAATATTTTCTGAATGAAATCAGAATCCAGAATAAGTCATTGACATATTTGCAACATACCCAAGTAATATATATTGCATAAATATATATATATATAATTCTTCGTTTGCTACATCATGCAATATACAGTGAAACCTCTCTAAATCGACCGACCTTGGGACCAACTTTAAGTGGTCCCTTTAGGGAGGTGGTCGGGTTAGGGAATTAGAAAATGGTTACAACGTATTGTTGGGACCTAAAGAAAGCGATCAATATATGGGAGTGATCGATCTGTGGAGGTGGTCGGTTAGGGAGGTTTTACTGTAGTTGGTATGGTGTGTTTATATGGTTGGTAAGGGTAAATATCCCATACCAACCATTCTTTAGTAAAGAAAAATGAAAGTGTGGGTCAGGTGTTTGGGCCTGAGGAGGCATCGAACCTGATAAGAAAAAAGGGGGTGTAGGGTTAACAGACAACCCCAATTAATGTGGGCGATAATGAAATTATCGCCGTGCAATAATGAGACGGGATGGCCGAATGAGTTCAGCGTCCGTCTCCCGTTTTGGTAGATCGTGGGATTCGAACCTTAAAGAATTATACTTGTCGCTTTCTGGTTGGTTCAGTGTCAGGATAACGTGAATGGGTGAGATACCAGGTCACGGTGCTGGCGGCCTGGTCTCCTAGTGGGACAGCACTATAAAATCGCCATGAGTGTGCATCGCCACAAGTCGATACCTGTCCTGATATGACCTTAGATGTTGCCAGGACGTAAATCGAGGAGCTAGTTGGCGCCGCTTACTAAGAGGAGAGAACACGGACAGGGTCTCTAATCAGTGTACACTAGACTAGTCAAGGGGGCACACAGGTGAGCGCGTGTCGTCTTCCACGAAGTTGGTTGGTTGTTGGAGTTTTATGTCATGGCAACATCTAAGGTCATATCAGGACGGGTACCGACTTGTGACACTGCGTACTCATGGTGACTTTATAGTGCTACTCCACTGGGAAATCAGCCACCTGCGTAATGACTCTATATCCGACTCAGTCACATTATCCTGACACTGAGCTAACCAGCCCTTGCCCTATCTGATTAATGCCGAGCACCAGGCTAGGAAGCGACAAGTATCACTGTTATAAGTCAATGGTTTGACTCGACCGGGAACCGAACTCCCGACCTTTCGCACGGGAGACCCACGCTCTACCGATTCGGTTTGATCGACCCCCAAAATCCCACCAATTTCACAATAAAGAATGTTTTGCTTATTATTTTTACAATTTTTATAATTCATATCCTGTACTACAGTGTACTTTTGATTAAATACAAGTACATATCATGTTATGCATATTTTAAAATATCAGCATATAACCCTTTGGAAATGCCCTCAAATGGCCCATTTTAAAGCCATTTATAACAAATTCTGGGGGAGTGGATAGGCCCATAGATCCCCCAAGCAAGCTTGCAGCTACCGCCACTAGGGTTTCACACGTTCAATGCAAAACCTCAAGGATGTTCAGTACCTCCAGGTTGGCAACACTGTCCAGGCTACATACAAGTGTGTCCATTTCGACCTGTGTAACTAAGACATATTTTACCCTCGTTGTGGGCCTATAAGTGGGTTTTTTAAAGTCAAGTGAATAGTTTTGTTTAGAAACCACTAGACACAGTAGTGGGTCTCACTCTAGACTTCTGACATTGGCATGGCTGTATTAAGCTTTCACTGTGCGAAACACTTTACCATTGAGCAACACTTCCCCACTTAGCAGATAAGCTAAACTTGGCATTCTAATTATATTTTGGTGTTTCTGGTAGATTGAAATATATTTAGGTACTTTTTTTTATACGCTTATTCGAGTGAAATCCAAGATGGTAGATTTAGCCAATAGCACAGGATGTCGAATGCCTTGTCGAATACTACTATGTCAGTGGAATAAAGAACTATTAGTAGTTAATGTAAGTTGGTTTATGAAGATAAATAGGTGTAAGTAGTATATGGAAATGCGATGACTCAGCAGGTTCAGCTTTCAGAACTAGTGCACACTTTTTTTTTACGGACTTTATACCCCTGTCACACTACGACGTAATGAGCAAACGTGAGCCTAACGTGGTGATATTTCGTCATTACGTTGATGTATGTTGGATTACGTTATGATGACATCATAATGACGTTAGACTGACGTCGAGCTACGTCACATTACGTCGTGTTACGTCGAGTTACATCGAGGTTTTGGACATGTTCAAAAATGTTGACGTAGCTCGAACGTAAGGGTTTACGTTCGCCGTACGTTCTGTTCACGTTCAGCGAACATCAATGACGTTAAACGGACGTTAGGCAAACGTTCCTCACTACGTTCCACTCGTTGACCCACATTAAAGCCGGTGGAAACATCCATGCGGGTAATGGGAAAGTCAGGAGAACGTCAGGAGAACGTCAGGAGAACGTCAGGAGAACGTGCATTCAACGTACGTTTAATGTCTCATGACGTAGCTAACGTCACATAACGTTCTTCTGGTGATGGAATAACATTCATAACGTTCCGTGAGCGTCATTATGTTGACCTCTCTCATTGAATGACGGTATCACTACGCTTTACCGATGTTACGCTCTCGTCCACTACGCTGCATCCACGTTCAACTTGTGCCCAAATTTGCATACTACGCCGAGAAGTTCAACATTCTTCACGTTCTCCCTACGATTAGACTGAAGATTGCTTGTTTGTTGGAGTTTTACGTCCTAGACTCATCTATGGTCAAATCAGCACGGATACCAATTTGTGACAGTGTGTACCTATGGCGACTTTGTGGTACTGCCCCACTGGAAGACGTAGCCACTGGCACCAAGACCCAATATCCCAGTCAGTCACACTATCCTGATAAACTAATACTTTCCCGTATTAATAATGCCGAACATCAGGCAACAAGTATCATTGTTTGACTCAGTCGTCGTTTGAACCCACGATCTACCACATGGGAAGCCAGCAAGTGTTCTTGCCGTTTCGGACATCTCGTCCGGTCAGACTGAAGATCTATTTATATATTATATATTATATATCATATAATTATTATATTACATAGGAATAATCTTATTATATGATATATATTGTGTATTATATAAAATATGTATTATATATATAATAATATAATATATCATATATATATCATAGATATCATATAATATTTAGGTAATGAATATATTATATAAATATATAAAATATATATAATATATCATATATAATATCTATAATATATATAATATATAACATTTATAATATATATAATATAAATATATATCACATACACAATATCATTCATTAGTTTTAAGCTTGAGTTTTAATCTCAATCTATACCACAGAAAACTATCTACCCGACATGTTATGCAATACAGGCGCTCTAATAAGCCACGTATCGTGACCTCTTTAATAAGTCGGTGTAGACTAAAGATACCAGTATTTAACTGTGGGTGCGGTGCACTGCCAGGCTGGTCTGTAGGCAGCGTGGACTTGGTGTTGTGCAGTAGACGTGGTGTGTCGACAGATCGATGGGGCACTCTGTTGCACAATGCACTTACAATACACCAGTAGATTCTCGCCGGGAGCCAACCCACTGGCTGTTTTTGATTGATTGTTGCCAGTGGACACTGTTTCCCCTTATTTACGCGCCAAACCTGCATTGTCGTCTGCGCCTGCAGGAACGCGGCCTACGTGGATGGAATACACGCACAGATACACGCACAGACGCCGACACCGTTATAGTGGAACGCTGGGTTATCAGTGTGGGTTCTAAGCACTCAGTTTTTCACATTACTGATTTAGAACAGGTGATGTTTAGTTTGAGCAGAAATTGGTGTGAAGCTAATGGCCATTGGTCAAGGTGTTGATGGTAGTGGTGATGGTAGTGGGGCAGAAGTGTGGCTGGTACCAGATATGTGACAATGGGTGGGTCGGGTTATATTTGTGCGTGGCAGTTGCATGTGGCAGGCATTATATGTTTGGGATGACTTGTGTGTGGGAGGTGTGTATCTGTGTGATATCGGTGTGTTTATGTGGAATGCGTGTATGTGTGACAAGGGTGCTTACATGTGGTAGATATGGCAGGTGTGAGGCAGGTGTATGGGAAGGGTATGGCAAGTGTGTGGCAGGGGTATGGCAGGGTGTGACAGGTGTGTGGCATATGTGTGGCAGGTATGTGTGGGTGGTATGTGTGGCAGGTATGTGTGTTTAGCAGATAAATTAATAGTTTAGATTATCCAGTTCTGGTTGCTTCCAGATCATTGAAGACATCAATTGGAAGGAAAGGCGACACCATTGCACAATCACGGTGTGATAACAACAGCGGTGACGCACTACCCGACTGAAGTCACAGAGTTCTGTCGACAAAGGAATACCTATAATATATGTAACACATCGCCCCAGAATAATTCACCCTATTCACGCCGCGGCCATGTTGAAACCAGACCGAGGGCACTTACCCGTCTGCGAGGCGCGGTTGTATGTAAAGTAATGTGACAACTTTTTTGTCAACCAAAACCTCTCGAAATCACTCAAATTTGAGGGTATTCATTTTTTAACGTAACATATTCATCTTTGCATACCTTTTTTCTATCTATTGGCCAATTTTCACGAAGATTGGGTGACCCTTGCATGGTGATTTTCCCCATTCTTTAACTACAATGTGACTGTCAACTTCAAGTCTGCATAGTTATGGTGGTACCATGTAATGCAGCACTGTCAGCGTAGCTATCTGTGCAACAGAGTTAAACAACTAGTCTTAGTAATTACCAATTAATAAAAGCTTTAAAAGGGTTAAAATATATTTTTTTAATATATCTATATTAAGAAAGGTCTAGTCTATATTAAGAAAGTTATGCAATTTTGAATTTAAGAAAAGATTGGTAGCCAAGGTAAGTGACTTTGTTGACATTGCCTACTGAAATGCATCTGATCATCATTCAATCTTCATGAAAATTGACCAATAAATAGAAAAAAGGTAAGCAAAATTATTATGATAGTTTCAAAAGTTAATATCCTCAAATTTTACTCCTTTAATTTATCTAGTAGTTCATACACATCAGCACACAGTAGTGTCGTTCTGATGCCTAATTAGGTCGCGCGTGCATAGGGTGAATAGGCACACTTAATTTCTACGGTGGCCGAATTGGTATAGCACAGGTCTCCCATGTGGGAGATCGGGAATTCAATTCCAGGTCAAGTCAAACCAATGACTTACAAAATTGATACTTGTCGATTCCTAGCTTGGCACACAGCATTAATATGATAGGGCAAGGACTGGTTAGCTCGGTGTTAGGATAATGTGACTGAGTGCGATGTCGGGTCATGGTGCAGGTAGCCTGATTTCCCAGTGGGGCAGCACTATAAAGTCACCATGAGTGTGCACTGTCACAAGTCAGTGCCCGTACTGATATGACATTAGATGCTGCTATGATGTAAAACTCCAACAACCCACCGACTACATATATATAGTTCCTCTCGCTGTCTCTCTCTCTATATAATTAATAATGCTAATACGGCACATATAGTTTCTAAATCAGGTAAGCATATTAGAGAGTTACTTGAAAGATTAACCTGCATGAAGGTTAAACAATGTTGTGTTAATTAATGAATCAATCAATCAATAGTTCCGTCCTCTAGTCGAGGGTTGGATGCAATGGTTCTTCACTTGTCCCGATGGTGTGCTGTTCTGATAGACTGTGAATAATTCAAGCCTGTCCACTGTGAAATATTTGTAAACCATGATGTTCTTGGTCTCCCTCTCCCTCTGCTGCCATTCACCTTCCCTTCCAACAATGTACGGTATATTGAACTCTGATGAATGATGTGGCCAAAATAAATAAGTTTCTTTGTCTGTATAGTGGCAAACAAGCGTTTCTTATTTTTAATTTTTCTGAGAACTTTGTGTTAAGCCGTCTCATATTTCGCAATGCCATGATTTAATGTTCTAATCATTTTGAAATGATCGTTATTGTGCTATAAATAGAAGACATCAGGTTCACATTGTATGTTAGTGGGGGCGGGGGGGGGCTCAAACTGTTCCATAGAATGGCCACTAATACGGTAATATAGTAGTATAGTAATATGTCATGAGGAGAGGGAATCGGAAGGTACCAGAAAAGGCACGTCGTTTAGCATTCCAAGCTGAAAGCGGGAGACAATCGATGAAGTATTCATAGCACGCTGGTAAGTTGGTTTTATAGGTCATGGTAGAGGTAAAAATCTGCAAGGACTTTTAATCCTACCAGTAGAGATTAAATCTTTTATTTCTGCCAATTCAAATCAAAATTTGAATTTCTACTGGTAGAGTTGCCAATCCTACCAGTATAAATCTCAATTTTAATCTCTACCGGTAGAATTGCCAATCCTATCAGTAGAAT
This sequence comes from Branchipolynoe longqiensis, assembly GCA_030323885.1. Classification (NCBI taxonomy): domain Eukaryota; kingdom Metazoa; phylum Annelida; class Polychaeta; order Phyllodocida; family Polynoidae; genus Branchipolynoe; species Branchipolynoe longqiensis. The sequence goes on from CM059186.1 coordinate 150,838,004, forward strand.
TGTCAATCCTATCAGTGGAAATTACGTTTACTCATTGTTGTCGGAGGGAGAAATAAACAAGGCTGGGGATTTATAATTCATAACGCTGGAAACAGGGAATTTTAGTGCAGTCAACCGGTGATGTTTATTCACAGTAACAGAAATATTAATTTATATAAATACAGCTTTAACAGATATACAATTAAGTACACATTTGATACGCATTGTTCTTTGTTTGTTGTTGTTTTTTTCATTACATATATATATATATTATTTATATAATCATAGATATCTAATACACCGTACTCCATATACGAGGGCCCATATTATAGTTTTATTTTAAATGCTACTGTCGATACATATACACATTAATTGACCTTTATTCTTTCAATTTAGAAATTAATTCACCAGGTTCGAATCCCAATACAGAGACAGACCAGACACTCAGCCCTATGACATAAACAAAGTTAGATAGTGTAGGGAGGGTGGGTGGTAAAGTTATTTCTGAAGTAATGACGATATGAAGCTGAGTCTATAGATCAATTTCATATGACGTCAGCATATGTATTTAGGTCAGTGCTCGCGCTGCTTGGCTGCAGGACAAAATCTGGTCACACTGCAAACTCAATGGCTATGAGCAATCTTCATACAGAAAAGGTGAAATATCTCTAAAAACACACCACCTAGACACAAACCGATTGGAAGACATTTAGAAAACATATTCAAAGAGATTATATTAAATTAAGAAGGTTAGGGTTCTGCATTTCTATTAATTTTGAATAAAATCGATGTGTTGCACTGCACGTATCGGCAGACTCAATGCATTGTCAATGGCCGTGAGCAATCTTCATACAGAAAAAGTGAAATATCTCTAAAACCACACCACCTAGACACAAACCGATTGGAACATATAGAAAAATATTCAAAGAAGAGATTATATTAAATTTATAAGGTTAGGGTTCTGCATTTCTATTAATTTGGAATAAAATGGACGTTTTGCACTGCGCGTACGGCAAACTCAATGCATTGTCAATGGCGGTGAGCAATCTTCATACAGAAAAAGTGAAATATCTCTAAAACCACACCACCTAGACACAAACCGCTCAGAATACATACAGAAAACATATTCAATGAATAGATTATATTAAATTCATAACGTTAGGTCTGCATTTCTATTAATTTTGAATAAAATAGACGTTTTGCACTGCGCATATGGCAAACTCAATGCATTGTCAATGGCGGTGAGCAATTATCATACAGAAAAAGTGAAATATCTCTAAAACCACACTACCTAGACACAAACCGCTTGTAACACATATAGGATACATATAGCAAGCCTCTACAGACCTCCATCAGGGGAAATCGAACTCTTCATTGAAGCCCTAGAGAAGAGCATAAACACCATAAAAAAAACTGACAAAGGCAGAAATCTTCATACTAGGAGACTTTAATGTAAATTACAACAGCAATGATAAAAACAAACTAATGCTGCAAACCACAATCAAAATCTTAGGCCTACAACAGCTCATCACTGAAAAAACAAGGCTAAGTAAAAATAGCACAACAATTGACCTAATACTAACCAACTCAAACCACGCCACTAAATGGGGCACCAGGAGCTGGGGTATAAGTGATCATGAGCTAATATATGTAACAAGGAAAAAACTAAAAAGCACAAATCACTATGAGTATAAGATGGGCAGGTCCCTAAAAAACTACTCAGAAGATGCATTAAAAAATCATCTGCACCAAAACATAAACAACATCACACAAAACAGAGATGATGTTAATATCTATTGGGGCAACATCATCGCAGAAATAAGAAAATCAGCTGACGAGATGTGCCCCATTAAGAAAATAAAAATACAAAAAAACCAGGACCCCTGGGTAGACAATGACCTGCTAACGCTCATCATAGCCAAAAGTAAACTGGGTAATAAAGCAAAGCTCACAGAAACTATAGAAGACAAACTGGCCTACCATATTGCCAGAAACCACTCTCTCAAAGCTGTGAGAACAGCAAAAAAGAAATACATAATAAAGCAGGACAAAGACTGGGGAAGCAATACAAACAGATTCTGGAAGAATGTAGACCTATTATTCCCCAAAAATAACAAAGAAGAGCACACAAACTTCCAAGATAACGAAGGGACAATGCTCTCAGACAAAGATGCAGGAAACAAACTGAACACGCACTTTGCCACAATAGGACAAACACTTTCAGGAAAATTTTAAAAAGGGTGGGAAAATAGATCAGGAACTGTGCAGAATGAAATCCCCACCTGCAAAACAGATATAATAGAAGTAAAAAAATTAATAAATGACATAGACACAAATAAACCAAGTGGAATAGACGAAACACCAACCAAAATACTGAAAGAGGCACTCCAAGCCATCCCGGCCACTATAGTAGACCTATTCAACATCTCCTTTGAACAGGGGAATTTTATCTCAGCCTGGAAAATGGCAACCATTACCCCTATCCACAAAAGTGGAGACAAACAAAACATGGGAAACTACAGGCCAATATCGATTCTTCAAACCCCAGGCAAGCTCATTGAAAAAGTGTTACATAGACACATAAATGAACACCTGGAAAAAAACAATATACTAAACGAAAGACAAGGAGGTTTCAGGAAACTGCACTCCACATCTAAAACAATAGCTAACCTAACAAATGACATATTGGCGTCAATGAACCAAAAACAATTAGTTGGAGCAGCCTTCATTGACTTCAGCAAAGCATTCGATACAGTAGACCATAACATACTACTGGAAAAACTAGAATCCATGGGCATAAAATCCAACACTATGGACTGGATAAAATGCTACCTGAAAGACAGGCAACAGAGAACAAAAATAAACAATACACTATCAGACAACCAACCTGTCACATGTGGTGTACCCCAAGGGTCAGTGCTAGGGCCACTGCTCTTTATAATCTACATAAACGATCTTGAAAAATGGTTACAAACCGAATGCCTCCAACTATATGCAGATGACACAGTCATATATGCAAACGGCACCACAGAAGAGGAGGTAATAACTAAACTAAACAAGCTCCTACTAAAACTGGATGAGTGGTGTGAGTCCAACAAAATAACCATCAACACAAGCAAGTCAAAAACAGTTCTCTTCTCGCATAAACAAATGCCAGAAAGAAAACTACACTGTAAGCTAGGAAGCCAAACACTAGAAAATGTAGACCATTACAAATACCTAGGCCTTGAGTTGGACAGCCAACTAAACTACAACCTATGTATAAACAAAATTGTCCAAAAGGTAAACCACAAACTGTGGCTATTTGCAAAGCTAAGAGACTACATGACACAAGAAATGTCAATAAAAATCTTCAAGGGCATGGTGCTACCCTATTTTGACTATGGAGATGTAAACTACATGGGTGCAAAGAAAGAACTTCTAAAAAAACTGCAAACACTACAGAACAGAGCCCTGAAAATCTGCCTCAGAGTAGACAAGCTGCACCCCACCTATGACATACACAAAAGAACCAAAGTAAAATTGCTAGAAAATAGGAGAATAATTCATCTGAAAACATTAGCATACAGCTATAGTCAAGACAATAAACTCCTAACAAAACCACAAAGGGCAACTAGAGCAAATAATGCGCCACTACTAAAGCAGACCAGAAGCCAAATAAAAGCTCACGAGAGAAGCACGCTAGAAATGGCTGCCAAGGTGTGGAATGCCCAAACAGTAAAGGAATGACAAATTCCTGACCTAAAAACATACAAAAAATATCTGTGCAAAATAAGTCTAGGAACCCCCAACTAAGCTGCACTGCAGGGGGGCAGGTGATATGTCACGGCCCACCAGCAAGACGCCCAATGGAAGGTAACCATGCCAAAAGCAGCCAGATAGCACATCACACAGCTACGTACAAGCCTATGATATGTAAATAGGAGTAGGCTAGTCTAGTAATAAGAGTAGAAAAAATAAAGCACATATATGCCAAGAAAATCCAAAAAAATTAACATAGACTACTAACCAGACCAACCATCTATCTGCTACCGAAATACAGGCAATCAAATACCTTATCAGCAGTTACTGTGTGATAAGCAACACCAACACTACAGCTGGCCAGCATTGAAAACAAGCCTGAATACCCAGGCTTATATGCTATGGACAGTATAAATACAGCATCAATAAAAAAATAAAAAAAAATAAAAAAATAAATTCAACAAATAGATTTTATTAAATTTATATGGTTAGGGTTCTAGATTTCTATTAATTTTGAATAAAATAAACGTTTTGCACTGCGCGTAGCGGCAAACTCAGTGGCAGTTTGCATTCATTCTGCAGCTATGCTGCGCGCGCATACACGATGTTTACAAACATTGAAAGGGGTGTCTGTAGGTCTATTCTGTATCACGCTCCGTTAGTGAATATCTGGGAGTTCAGATTTGGTTCAAAAGCGTAAGCCTTATTTCGTCATAGAGACACATTAATGATTGGACGTTCTGTGAACATACCGTGAGCGCAATTCGAGTATTTTTCGCCAGGAGATACGTTAGCCATACATTGGTCATACGTTGGCCATACGCTATGTATATGTTATGTATACGTCCAACTTTGACCCCCACGCCGAAAAGTTTGACACTTCACGATGTAAAAAAGTGATTTTACGCATTGGCCGCACGCTTGCGAGTTGCATCGTAATGTGAAAGGGCCTTAATAGTGAGGCATTCGTCTATTAGAACACAATTCAAAGGAAGATACTATCAAGAAGTAATTGGTTTGATTGTAAAACTTGCAATCCCAGTTTATATCTTCTCCCTTTTATTATGTCACAGGAATATTCAGTTCATAATAATTGAGGATTCCTTCTGGATATTATGTGGACAAAAATATATACATATATATATACGTTATATATGTATATTACATATATATGATATATATTATATATATGTGCTATATATATATGTGTTATATATATGTAATATATATGTAATATATATGTAATATATATGTAATATATATGTTGTATATATATTATATATATGTTATATTATATCTATAATATATCTATATTATATATATGTTATATCTATCTTATATATATGTTATTTATATGTTATATATATGTTATAAATATATATGTTATATATATGTTATTTATATCTTAGCAATTATGCTAGTATAAAGGTACGGAAGGGAATTATATGTTGATTTTCTCCTTTATTATTGATTGGATGACTTACTTGATGTATGCCCCCCCCCCCCTCACACAAAATAGACACTCTTTCCTGGTGCACCGAGATTCAAATATGACAGTCACTGTTGCTTCTTTTTTTTAAAGTCACACTTGCGTCATATAAGATCCACTTCCGGGTCGTCATCGAACAGCGCTTGGAAGTATCGGGACACCCGGATCCGGAAGTTGGTTTTGCGCTCCCTGGCCTCGCGCTGGACGCGCTCCCGCACCTCCTGCGGCATGGGCATCTTGAAGGGGTCGTTCAGCGCGTTGCGCCGCCCGCTGAGACGCGGACACTGCTGCGCCTGCGCGAGCCGCTGGTCATGCGCAGAGAGCGTCAGGTGTCCCGGCATGCAGAACAGCGACTTGAGCGACTGCGTTCGGCGCAGGTCCTGTCCGCCCGCAATGCCGGCACCGCTGGAACCCGCGTACATTAAGCTAGAAGTCTCCTGGCACGAGTACGATTTGCGCAGGGAGAGGTCCGCCATTGACACGTCCGTACCGCCGGGCGAGGCTGAGCTGCCGCCGTGTGACTTGGACTTCGGGAGGCCCCGCCCCTCGGTGCTTCCCCCGCCGCCGCCAGGGACGCCGCCGAAGTCCCCCGGCCGCTGCACTGGGAAGTTGAGCACGCCGGACCCGGTGGGCGCGCCGACGGTGGCGGCACGACGGGTCCTCGGCGACCGGCACTGTGATATCAGCCCTAGCCTCGATGGCACGGCGTCCCGGGCCTCCTGGCAGAGTGGACACGGCGTGACCGAAGTGCCGTCTTCCCTGGCCGTCGGCGCCCCGTGCGGACACCGGGAGGAGGAGCAAGAAGCTATGTCCGCATCGCTGCGCGCTGGGCCCGGCGGTTCGGTGAGTGTGGACGAGCCGTGTGACCCAGAATTGTCTCCCGGGGCTGCCAGGCCGGACTCGGCGGGCGGGGCAGTGTGGTCTGTCCCTGCCTCTGCCTCTGCATCTGCCCCTGCTTCGTCGTCGTCGGGTTGCATTGTAAACACGGCCCGTGGCTCCCCGGGATTATCATTCTCGTCCATATTACTGGGGAAGAAATGAAGGAAGGAAGGAAGGAAGGAAGGACGGAAGAGAAGGGGGAAAGCCCGGCAGTGAGCTGGTCACGGAGAGTCCTTGAAGCGGCCGGTCGTGTTTGGGTCCATGTCGCCGACCTGTCGGGGCTCGGGCTCAGGTGTAGGTCTCCTCCTGAAAGGGATCGTGTTGAGTGAGATAACCAGCGACGAATCGATACAGGTAACAAAACGGAGGCACCAGCCGCTTAGATAGACTGACTGACATTAAAGTCCGGGCGGGGATTGGTTGCTCAACAGATCAACGTTTCCTTAGAAACCAAATCTACATTCTAACATCATGTAGCTGCATTCTAACGTCAACTAGGCCATCTAGTTTATATATTAGCGAGCGGGTGAGTGGGCCGTGCTGTCCTACTCCTAGCAACACCTGGGGTAATATTAGGATGAACATACAGATTTGTGACAGTGCGCGCCCGTGGTGGATTTATAGTGCTGCTTCATCGGGATATACACTGACGCCGGTTCCATGGTGCAATATCTCACTCAGTCACATTATCGTGGCACTGCCCAGTCAAACAAACCCTTGTGCTATCTTAGTAACACCGAATATAAAATATTAAAGTTGTTTCATTACATTCTGCTGGATATTAAACGCTGGAACTCTGCACACCCTGACTAAGCAGGTTTAATTATCATGATATACACTCTGACGTGTTCTTACGCAAAATTAAATCTACTCTAATCGCCATTAAAATTCCCCATAAGAAAATATAAATGTTATAATGATACTTAGAAAATAACATTTATTTTGAACAAAGAGTTTTGAGTTTCTCTCAATTTTTGTTAGATAAATATATTAGGTTGATTACTATTATCTAGCTTACTTTAGGTTGAAATAACTTTTTTTGAAGGGTTAACTTTGGAGATATTTGAAGTAAAAACATGCCAATTTAATCGGAGTGTGCACATCGAAATCGTGGACACCATAGTCTTAAGCAGAAACAGATTTCTATTAAATTGACTTAGTATTTATTCACTTCCATGCAGCAACAAATGCTTGAAGTTGCATAGTTCGATGAAAGCAAAACAGTTTCAAAGATGCTACTATACATATATATATATATTATATATATATATAGTAGAATCTTTGCTGGGACAACATTGATGAAACAGTACTCACATTATTATCATTATAAATGAACAGTACATATTACCTAGTACAAATTACAATGCAGACAGTGGAAATCTTGGTCTCATGGTGTAATGATCGTGAAAACAATCAAGACGCTATCGCGGTGGAGGGGTTAAAGGGAGAATAAGGCTGCCACTTGGGTATGCATTAAATATCACAAGTTCAACTGGCAGAAACTGACGCTTAGGGCGTAATCGATTAATCAACTCGGGTCACCCGAGCCACTTTTTGGCGCATGCGCACATCCTACAGACTAAGGTTGAATAAACGAATGCGCTTCTCCGTGCTTGGGGTGTATAAAATGGTGGCTTAATCTAAAACTTAATTATTTGTTTTAATAACCAATATACGTACAGCAAAATAGGATTTAAAGTATTCTATGATCGTATAAGCTGACAATCTGGGTTATTTAAAAAAAAGCATTAAAACAGCGAATAGAATTTATACTGGTAACTGTTATCCTACAGGTACCAGCACAGGTGTGACGTCATCATTCCTAGCAAACCCCAGCCAAGAGGTGGGTTACTGGCGTCGGGTCGTTTTGCACACGGCACGTGTTTTTGTCGACTCCACTCGCGGTGTTCGATTTGAAATTCTGACGATTCGGGTGACCCGAGTCGCCCGGGTCGTGTTAATCGATTACGGCCTTAAAGTTAAAGCAGGGATTTGAACTCCGAACTTTCCACACGAGAAGCCTGCGCTCTACCGATTCGACCACCTTGTCCATTATATACATTATATATAATAGATAATATAGTATATAAGTCCAATACATGAGACTGCATATAGAACTACCTACAGCAATAGCCTCTTAAGTCCTACATACCGGACGCCATGACCGAATCGGTAGAGCGCAGGCCTCTCGTGCGGAAGGTCTAGAATTCGAATCCCAGCCAAATCAAACCACTGACTTATAAAATTGATACTTGTCGCTACCTAGCCTGGTGTTCGGCATTAATAGGATAGGACAATGACTGGTTGGCACAGTGTCAGGATAATGTGATTGTGTGGGATATTGGGTCATGGTGCTGGTGGCCTGGTCTCCCAGTGGGGCAGCACTATAAAGTCACCATGAGTGTGCACTGTCACACATCGGTAACCATCCTGATATGACCTTAGATGTTGCCAGGACAACAACAAAAAACACACACAAGAAAACCAACTTAAATCCTACAAGAAGTGGCGGCTCCTTAGTGGGTGATGTGGCAGTCGCCTCTTTGCGCGATGAGGCAGTTTATCTGTCTTGTGACCCGCTATAAATAACTCACTTCTGTGAAGTCTGTCCCACCCGGTAGGTGCACTGAGGCGGTCACATACAGGTGAAAGTACGTGTAATCTATGTGCTCATTAGCAGCGCAATACTAACAATGACTGAGGTCACATATGATCTCCCACCGAGCCCCCCTCTAGGCAACAATTATGGAGTAGCTCAGATCGATGCTTTCAGTTCACCACATTATCCCAACTCATATCCTGAGGCCACGTCGATATTGTGCACCCGGGTCATTTGTATTCTTTCACTAAAGTTGCATAGTCCGATGGTTTTGAGTTTTTGTCATTTTTCTGAGATAATTATATTAAACTGATTGTTATAATCTACCTTACTTTAGTTTCAAGTCCTGTTTATTTTAAATGGCTAAGTTTTGAGATGTTTGAAGTGCAAACATGTCAAATTAGTTTTGGCAAGAATGCCAGAACTCTGACACCATAGGCTTAAGCGTTAACAGGTTCTATTAAATTGCCTCACTATTCCCTTATATTTAGCAACACATTGTAAAAATATACGGATTTTCGATTCGGAATTGTTCATATTGCTACGGCAATATGGGTAATTCGAAACAGAGGCGGAAAAACCTCCCCCCCCCCCATGCCTATCCTCCTCCCGCCTCGCCCCCACCCCAACTCTCCCTCTCCCCTCCTCCCCCTAATCCCCCCCGCTTCTCCTCCGTCCCTCTCCCTTCCCATACTATCCAGGCGGCGCCACTGCCGCCATTCCCTCCTCTCACCCTCACTCTCCTCCAGGTGGCGGCACCGGCACCCACCGCTGGTACCGCCGCTGGTACCGCCTGCCCCCCCCCCCTCCTTCCTTCCGCTCTCCTCTCACTCTGCCACTTTTCCACCACACGCCTGACCACCAACACCTCTTTTTCAACTCGCCTCCCGGCTGATCACCAACACCACAAACGAACACCGGACAACCGCCACCATGCCGCCATGCAAGACAACCCGACGAACAGCAGCCACCCCGGCCGCCGTGGTGTCTGACGCCGCCACATGCACACCACACCAGTGGGGCAGACCACGTTCCGTGGTAGTCAAGCCCAGCACCACGGCGGGCGAAACGACCGACGACGACATGTCTGCGGCCGAGCAGCTCAATATGCTCAGACAGTCTGTGACCGACTCAATACGTTAGCAAGCCGATTTGGCCAAAACGATGTCGGATAGGATCAAGGCACTGGAGGCGCGCAAAACAGACAAGCGGTCGCAGAGCAACTCGTCGGACGACAGACCCGTCCCGAAACGCAGGAAACGCGGCACCCCAGACCCGGACCAATCTCCAACAACACCACATGCTACGACCTCCCACGCACGCTCACCGAGATCACCCAGATCGCCGAGACCCACGCCACGCAGCCAACGCACCCATAAGGATCGACGGAACAGGTCAGAATCACAAGAGCGACCAAGACACAGGAGGTCGCGCCACGCACGGCGCGCCACTGCCACACCCTCGAGCGAAGACGACTGCCAGCAAAGGGATGTGATCGACGCCATCATTGGAACCAACCCAGACGGACGGAACGACAAAAGAGGTAGGACCCAACTCCTCCCCCACACATACATTATTAGGGACGAGCGCAAGGGTAAGGTTGGCCCGAAGGAGAGCATGTGGCATGAGTACCTGGCGGCCCTGTCACGCATGCGCAAAGACCCCAAAGTGCCCCAGTCATGGATAAAACCCATACTCAGCCACCAGGACGAGATGTTTGACATGGCCGCAGAGTGGAAGTGGGACACATGCCTTGCCTGGTCGGAGAAGGTTTTCTCCATGATAGAAGACGGCCGCCTCCCTAAGGCCTGGCGCGACGAACAGGCCATAAAAGACCTACAGCGCGCAGCCTGCCTTGCAGGCATACGGAAGGAAGAGGAGAGGCGAACCGCTAAGGCCGATCATACGACCAGACCCCACCACTCACGCACTGACGAACAGACGACAGCCACGAACAATACACCTTACAGACGCCCAGAGTTTAACACTGAGACGGACGGGCGCCCATGTCACAAATGGAACTGGAGCACGGATTGTGGCTACACTGCATCCCACGGCACCGGGAGCGATCGACGCGCACATCTGTGCGCTTGGTGCGCTAATAAATATAAAAAATCCAACCCACACAGAGAGCAAGAGTGCAACAACAAAAAGCGACAGACTGAGCGCAAGGCCGCGGCACTCGACACAGAAGAATCAGCCAGAGCGGATTTTTAGATAGCGGCCCTGGCGAGGCCGGAGATAACGCCACCTCAGACGACGCACGCGATACGCCGCAGCCGACCCCGCCCGCCCTATGCCTCGTCTCCTCCACACGCAGGTTCGTCCCGGCAATCCCGCCCTGGGACCCAAACCCACACATATACGGCACTGAGACCGAACCCGCACACACTGACACGCCCACCGACCCCGCTCCCGCCAAAACCGCACCACGTGGCAGAACGGCCCAGACCGATGCTGAGATTCCCGCCAAAACAAGCTGGAGCAGCTCAATACACACGTCACTGGACACCCCTAACCGTCGCCTCATGCCGGACGTAGACCGCCACTCCCCTCCCTCAGATGTGGCCGCCTCCGACCCATCAGTCGCCACCCCCGACCCCGATGCCACCACTAACGACACCGCTAATGGCCATTACGGTGCTCGCCTACCGGACACCGCCGTGGCACCCTGGACGGCTCCGGGCCACAACGCCGCCCGCCTACCCGACACCGCAGCCATAACCCGTCCTCAGACACATGCCGCCCGGAACACAGATGCCGGAAGCCCCCACCCGGAACCGGAAATCGAACTCTTCCCCCTTCCGGCCAGCACACACACTCTGACCCCGGCCCCCGCCAACGCCCCCCCCCCCACCCCCACCCTTCACCCCTACCCCCTCCTCTTCCCCCCCCCCCCCCGCCCCCCAACCCCAACGCCTTCCCGCCGACCCTCCCCCACACACCCCCACCACCACCACCACCCGTGCCCGGCCACGCACACGGTCGAACACCCGACAACGCCCACACACCTCCATCACCACAGATGTTGTCGTACGATATGAGCCGGCTGACGCTACCATAGTATGCGTCCAACCCGCCACCGCCAGCAAACGCATAGCCCCCACAGCCGAGGATGAACTCGACCCGGCCGCGGTACCCGACGCCCTCCTCACCTATCACGACCGGGCACACGCCAGTGAAGACATCGACGACATAACCACCGATCAAGTCGACGCCCCCTCCCCCCTACAACCCCCCCCCCCACACCCCCCTCTCCTACAAGCCTACCCTACACAACATATGGCCCACCACCGTCCCCACGGCCTGGGGGCATGAAGTATACAGACATATATTCGACCAAGTTCGGGCGACTGCCCTCCCTAACCACGTAGCAGCACGCATACCGGTGCCATCCGACCTCAACATCGACCTCTGGAGGGCCCTCCTCGCTGGATACCACGATGCCGAGCTACTCGACTTCCTCGAGTTCGGGTGGCCGGTCGACTACACCGCCGACGCCCCTCCTATCCCGTCGACCGCCAACCACCGCGAGGATCCTGACCACCTACAATGGATCCGCAGGTATGTCAAGGACGAGGCGTCCAAAGGCGCACTGCTCGGACCATTCCGCCACCCTCCCTTCGCCCCCTGGGCCCAGACGAGCCCGATGATGACCCAGCCAAAAAAGAACACCGACGAGCGCCGGGTCATCATCGACCTCAGCTACCCAAGGGGCGCCAGCGTTAACGCAGGGATACGCAAAGGGCACTACCAAGGGAGGCCCGCCACCTACACCCTCCCCAACATAAACAACCTCACCGACGAAGTCACCCGCCTCGGGCAAGGGGCATACATATGGACGATCGACCTCGCCCGCGCATACAGACAGCTGAGGACATGCCCCCTGTCTGTCCCCCTCCTAGGAATAACAATCGACGGCGACACCTAATACGACATCGCCCCCCCCCTTCGGGTGCCGCACCTCCTCCATGGCCTGTGTCCGCACCACCAATGCTGTCACATACCTCCTCCGCCGGAAGGGCCATTTCGTCCTCTGTTACCTGGACGACTTTGTCAGGTCCGCCGCCTCTGAACAGGATGCCACCCTCGCCTACCTCGACACTGTCCACCTCGCCGCCGACCTGGGCCTGGCACTCTCCCCACACAAGTGTGTCCCGTCCACCCAGCGCATCGAGTGGCTCGGGTTCGAGGTGGACACGGTCGACATGATCGCCCGGATCCCCCCTGGCAAAGCTCGACAAAGTCGTCGCCGAGTGCGCCGCCTGGGGCCCCACAACAAAGGCCTCCAGGAAGGACCTCCAACGCCTGGTTGGAAGGCTCCAACATGTCGCAAAATGCGTCCGACCCGCCAGGCGCTTCATGAACAGGATCCTCGACGCTCTCAGAAGTGCCCCTTACACTGGAAAGCATGCCATCACCATCGAGATGACCAAGGACATACTATGGTTCAGGCGGTATGCCCATGCCTCCAACGGCGTTGTCCTCCTTCGCCCTCCCCCCAAGCACAAGTGGGTCATCGAATGCGACTCTTCCCTCCTCGCCGGCGGAGCGCACTCCCCCGCAGGCTACATGACTGAGGAGTGCCAGCCAGGGTTCCTGGCCGACGGGCATAACATCGCCCAGCTCGAGGCTATAAACCTGGTGGTCCCCCTCCACGCACTCACCCCCCCAAACCCCCAAGACTATGCTGTTGTGATCAACACCGACAACCAGGCTTCCCAGATCGTGCTCGACTCCGGTGCTGGGAGGGATCCAACCCTGTGTGCCTGCGCACGGGCGATCTGGCGATTCGCTGCCCTTAACTCTTGCGAGATCCAGGTCATCCACAAGCCTGGCGCCGAGATAGCCTTTGCAGACGCTCTCAGCAGGGCGCCTTTCGATCATGCCGCAAGCCTCAGATCCAACCGCTTTGTCGACGATATGGGCCTTACCCGCATACGGGCTCACCATGACTCCTCCCTTGTCACCGATGATGACTAGCCTGGAAGAGACACTAATTTGCCCCTCCCTTCCAGGCACACACCAGGACCACCAGGACATCATCCACCTCTTCCGCGCCGGGCTCGCCCACGGGACATGGCGGAATAAGCAACGACAGGTCAGCACCTACCTGGCGCACGCCCGCAGCCGCGACTATGACCCACTCCGTCCGACCCAGATCGATCTGGCCTCCTACCTCGCCCACCTCTCCACCTCACTCAGGTCACCCGGGGCAATCATGAACCACCTCAGTGCGGCCAAGACCTGGGTGAGGCTAAAGGACGGAAGGACCCGCAGCTTCGAGACCTATCTTGTATCCATCATCAAGCGTGGCATCGTCCGGACCTCATCCCACCGCCCACGACAGGCTCCACCCCTCACCGTCCATCACCTCCTCGAGGTCGTCCGTTACTTCCTCCAGGCTGGCCCACGCGCCCGAGTCCTCACCTCCGCCATCCTCGTCGGATTCTTCTCCCTCCTCAGGCAAGGAAACCTCCTCGTCACCGGTCGGCCTCACGACCCAGGGCACACCATTCGACATAGCGACATCGTCGACCTAGGCACCCACCTGACCATCAACGTCCGGTCGACCAAGACCTCAACATCCCGGGCGGACGGCTTCTCCATCACGATCCCAGCCATACCCGCCTCCCTGTGCTGCCCTGTGCGAGCCTGGCGCCGCTACGACACCACCATCTGGGCGTTGCCCTCTTCCCCAGCCTTCCTCACCCCTCAACGATCTCCCCTGACCATCTCAACTCTCACCACCGAACTTCGCGCTGCCCTCCACGACATTGGATGCCCTGACAACCGGGCTTATACCCTCCACAGCCTCCGTCGAGGGGCTGCCCAGGCCTGCGCGGCAGCCGGTGCACCTATCCAAGACGTCCAGGACCTCGGACACTGGGGATCCTCAGCCGTACACCAATACGTACCGGCCCGCTCCTTCACTGCGGCGACCCGGGCTCTCTCCACTTTATTTGGTTGAGGCCGGGGTCACCCAGAGACTTTATTATTGCCTACCTTGATTATTGACTCATTAACGTACTCATCACTCTGACTTATCTACCTGAACACTTGACCCAACGCCTTATCACTTATTGACATTTGATCTACCCTTGAACCTTATTGATTTCTACCTACACTCATTACTGTACTCAACCAGAGACCTTCCTATTGATTACCTTGATTATTGATTCATTGACTTTACTGATTACTTATTACATTGATTCCTACCTCACCTTACTGATTCTACCACTTATCACCATTAACTCCATGCCTACTCTGAATAGAGTACTTCCGCCTCGTGTTTTGAATTGTTCATATTGCTACGGCAATATGGGTAATTCAAAACAGAGGCGGAAAAACCTCCCCCCCCCATGCCTATCCTCCTTCTGCCTCGCCCCCACTCCTTCCTTCCGCTCTCCTCTCACTCTGCCACTTCTCCACCACACGCCTGACCACCAACACCTCTTTTTCACCAGCCCACCCGACCCCAAATATCCTAAAGGTTGAGGCCCGGGTCACCCAGAGACTTCATTATTGCCTACCTTGATTATTGACTCATTAACGTACTCATCACTCTGACTTATCTACCTGAACACTTGACCCAACGCCTTATCACTTATTGACACTTGATCTACCCTTGAACCTTATTGATTTCTACCTACACTCATTACTGTACTCAACCAGAGACCTTCCTATTGATTACCTTGATTATTGATTCATTGACTTTACTGATTACTTATTACATTGATTCCTACCTCACCTTACTGATACTACCACTTATCACCATTAACTCCATGCCTACTCTGAATAAATTCCACATTATGTACTTCCGCCTCGTGTTTTGAATTATATATTGGCAGAGAGCATTATTATTCTTAGGCGACGGAGTGGGGACAAGGTTATGTAATCTAAAAGTAATAATACCCCACTCACATTATGACATGATGTAAGCGATGCGAAATATATGTTCATACATGATGCCTGAGATTATTAAGAGATGTTCCTATATAAGAGACAGTACATGATTGTTGAAATGTTTCCTCTATGCATCCATAAAGAGTGCAATTGGAGAAAAGGACATTTTAATTTGGATCTATTTGTAACTGTCTGCAATTACCTGTTACCATAGTACCAAGGGGCCAGCACACCAGCCTAATCTGCATATACACATAGACACCACCTGCGGCTGGGTTGAGTGACAGCCACCCCTACTGGGGGGGTGTCACCCTCCCAGGCTGTGGGGGTGCCTGCTTGGCTGGCTGTGGGATGCCCAGTCACCTGCACCCCCTTGGCCCTCTGACCACACTAGCCTCACTTTGAGATTAATTATGCAAGACACTGCTTCAGGCACACTGGAAACAATACACTCTACTCCTGGCTCTTGAGTGAGACACACCTACTCTAGAGCAGGACCCCAGACACTCTGTCTGATGTTACCAAAATTCATATATCTAAATTGAGTTTAGTGCAACAACCAAGGGACTCCGGTTCAATGGGCTGTAGGCACTGATTCCTAGACAGGTTAAAGAGGTAATGAGATTCTGTGTGGACAGAAGGTAATGGGGTAGGGTGATAGGTCACAAGTAGGTGAACAGGAGTTGATGCCATTAAAGCACACCATCTTCACTGTCAATCTTTGTGACTTGTCTTCCCTTTCTTCCTTATGGGGTTGTTTAAGGGTTTGTTTGAGAGGGGCATCAGATGTGAAATGAATGGGGAACAGTTTATGGTATTCTCTGGTGTTCATGAGCATGCAGAAATGTTATAACATGTTTAATAAGTGCCTCAGTATCTAAGTTAGAAATGTACAACCAATTCTAGATAATTGTCTTAGTTTTGAAATGTTGATGCTACATCTGACTTTTAATCCACTAAATGACTGCCGGGAATTAGAAATTTAGCTTTCTTGAAATCATTAAAGGAGTTGAGTAGATAAATACTCGGGAACCAATTATATACTCTGTGAAATGCTCTTTAGCAGATTTATCAGCATAAATTCCGTCTCAAAACAATGAAGCGTGTGATTGGAGAATGATATGAAGCACATGGTGTGATCATACTATGCAGTTTCGGTTTTGTTTGCTGTGGGTTTTTGTACTTATTTGGACTATGCTTTCTTGATTATGTTCAGATGGATAAATAAATCACTGGCAGTCTTAGCTCAACATTCAAATGGAAATCAACTATGATATCGCGCATAATTTAAATGTAAATGTGCATGTGCAAAAGGAATCAAATGCAGAAATGCGCGCAAAAGGATTTTGGAGATTGCATTGTGCACCTAAATTATACTAGCGTTTCCCCCCACCCCAACAAAAAGAGCCACACACACTAAATAAAACCCTGAAGAATGGTATGTGAGAGTACCTGCCGAACAAAACTGAACAGAGTATATGTTCTAACCTTGCATTGTGCCACCTAAATAATACCGGCAAGACACACAATGCTGAGGAGCACACACATAACTGACTAAACCACTCCGTATCCTGCATCTTTTACCATGACCATGTTAGATATGATACTAATATTTGGTAATCACAACAATTACGATTTGTTTGTTGGGGCTTTACGTCCTGGTAACATCTAAGGTGATAGTATTATGGAATCTCCGATTACATTATACGCATCCGGCAGCCATATTCAGATAGCATATTCTCCCACAGCTGCCAATGTCGTAATCTGCTTTTGAACTGAACCACCGGCCATGGCAATCAATAAATACTTCAAGCTGCGCCGGTGTCATGGTATAAAACCCCTGCCCGATCGCAGCCCCTGCCGTGAAGACAGTTGACTAAGCATTTATTTTTGTAAAATAAATTTAAAAACTTTCAGTGGATCGATTAAAAATATCTTAATGCGCGATTGAAGAGGAAGATCTGAAGTATTTAATGTAACCTAAGAGCAATTTATGCTGAAAGTATTAAAAACAGAGATAATAGTGAAAGTTGGGATATTCTGAGTGTCAGTGCAATCTTCATACAGAAAAAGTGAAATATCTATGAAACTTACACCACCTAGAAACAACCCCCCTGGAACTTATATAGAGAACATATCCAACGAACAGATTATATTAAATTTATATGGTTAGGGTTGTGCATTTCTATTAATCTTTAATAGACACTGGCAGTGTGTATTCGTTCTGCAGCCTAGCTGAGCTTGTTTACAACCTCTGCGCATGCGCAGAAGCCACGACAGGGGCTGCGATCCGGCAGGGGTTTTATACCATGACACCGGTATCCACAGCAGCTACACTGGCCTCTACCAATACCTGTCTACACTCTCCCAGCCGAGTCTGTCAGGGCGGGGCGCGCGTGATAAACTAAACCAGGGCCTGCGCAGCGGAGAGCGAACCGGAAGTGAGATCGGGTTCCTTTGGAGCCCGCTGGGGGGCACTGTGAAGTGGCCACAACGCTGGAGGTTGACATTGTAACTACGTCTGGCAGCTGGCCTTGGACTGAGGGGTTGGTGCAACGCAGAAGGGATTGGTTGGTTGTTGGAGTTTTACGTCCTGACAATATCTAAGGTCATATCAGGATGGGTACCGACTTGTGACATTGCATACTCATGGCAACTTTATAGTGCTGTCCCACTGAAAAATCAGGCCACCGGCACCATGACTCGATATCCCACTCAATCACATTATCCTGAAAGTGAGCTAACCAGTCCTTACCCTATCATAGTAATGCCGAACGCCAGCCTAGGTAGCAACAAGTATAAATTTTATAAGTCATTGGTTTGACTCAACCAGGAACCTAACTTCCGATCTCCCGCATGCGAGGCCCACGCTCTACCGATTCGGCCACCCCGCCTGGTAGCAGAAGGGAAGAGAGTCATGCCGAGAGGAAAGCCGCAGGCGCATTCACTCTGGGCATGCGCGCAGTGACGTGGGTTAATGTCCTCGTGGTTCTTATCCCTGTTGCTGCTGAGTGACACCGCTCAAAGCAGCTCAGGTGCTCTGATGTTGTCACTGCTGTCATGAGGCAGACAATTAAATATCGCTACCTGATCTAGCAGTTGGCATTACTAGGATAAGATAAGGGGCAGCGGAATGTGAGGGAGAGACCTGATCTGTAAATTAAATATCTCATTACTTAATCAAATGGATGTTAATAAAAATATTTCTTTTTTTAATGTTGTTATTTTACTTTTTAGCCACAGTTCGTACAGGGAGAAGGTTGTTGGTTTCTTTGTGTGGTTTCTTTGTGTGTGCTTTGGTTGTTTCCACCTTTTAGAAATTCCATAACCTGACAGCACTTATTTTCATTACTTATGTTGTAAAGACAGATTAATTTCTTCGGGTGTTTTTTTTAGAGAGTGGGAGAGTGAGAGAGCGAGTTTGGCTGATGATTGATAATTAATTGCCTTTAAAGAAAATTCCATAGAAATTGAAAACCATCACACTGTGCAACATTAAGATTTGTTCAATGCCTAAATAGAGTTGATCACGCATTCTCTGTTGTGATATCCATCACAATACCCAGTGGTCTGCCTGGTCCAAACAAAGTTATATCAGGATGGCCAGTCTGATATAACATTTTGGCATTCTTGTTATTTGCTCCAATGCATGTTGCTACTACAAATTACTAAGTCAGTTACAATGATATTTGAAAGCAAAGTAATTTAATGTACACGTTATCACATTAATAAAGTAAAATATGACCCGAGTCCGTCCCTCAGGCATCTAGAATGCGCATCTACCTTTGCTATAGACCTCATTCGATGTGCACTCAGAATCCTAACCCCATATCGGGAAATAACAGGATTATCCATTAAGTTGGTTGGTTGTTGGAGTTTTGTGTCTGGGCAACATCTAAGATCATATCAGGATGAGTACCGACTTGTGACAGAGCACACCCATGGCTACTTTATAGTGCTGCCTCACTGAGAGGCCAGACCACCAGCACAATGACCTGATATCCCACTCAGTCACATTATCCTGACACTGAGCCAACCAGTCCTTGCCCTATCCTATTAATGCTGAGTGCCGAGTTAAGGCCCTGTCACACTATGACGTACGGTGTCAGCGCGTGCTCAACGTTAGAAAATTTGCTAGTATGTCGGCACTCGTCAAACTTTTCAGCGGCGGGGGATAAAAATGGGCGTGTACACACAGTGTACACACAGCGTACGTAATGTATGCAGAACGTATCTCTGACCTATTGCTAGCGTATGAGAGCATTCATGTGCCTCACAAAACATTTGCAAAATGCTAGCATAGGCTCATGGAACGCTGACCAACATTACATACATTACTCCATCACTGGAAGTATGCCGTTTACGTTAAATATGCTGGAGATACGGCAGGCATACATTTGAAATACGTCAGGAGTATCTAAAACATCCATTGGCAGTATGCGGACTGGTCAGCAGACAGCATGTTCCCACTGGCTGAAAGTACGGCTAATGTGCAGCAACATATACCAACGTATGCCTAACGTTCTCCCAACGTACGCCGACATATCCCAAATGTACACGCAGTGTACATTCAACATACGAGCCACACGTTGACACATGTTGGACATTTTGAGCATGCACACAATTTTTTCGGAGCCTCAATGCACGGCGACGTAAGACAATGTATAACGACGTACCCAGAATGTACCCGATGTACGCCCAAAGTATATGTAACATATGATGACGTACGCCAACGTTTTGGTCGAAAATCACATATGTCGGCATACGCTAATGCTATGCATCGTAGTGTGACAGGCCCTTTAGGAAGCGACAAGTATCAACTTTGAAAGTCATTGCTTTGACTCGACCGGGTATTGAACTTCCGACCTTCCGCATGGGAGGCCTGCGCTCTACCGATTCGGCCACCGCGTCCTGTAATCCCATGAAGTAGCAAACTCTTGAATATACTGAGAGAGTAAGGACCCACCCGCTGTTAGATCTGTGATCATTACTTGGGCACGAACTGTAAACTGATAGGCGTCCGATTGGCCGATTGATCTCCGGACGCTGCCGAAGACAGTCGCCAAGACTCGCCAGTGTTGTTACCCCACACGGCCACCAAGGGGACACGCGAACGCAGCATCACACCTACACTGGTCCCAGGAGGATTGGTTGGTGTCCGAAGCAGCGTGGAACCGGTGCACACCGCGCTTTTACTTTCTGATCTGATTCGCTGGTCATTAGCGTGCGATCTGCTGTCATAGCTTGGCAACCCGCTGCACTTAATTTGACAGCCATGGAGGCTCATTGGTTAGTTCTCATGTCGTGCCCGCTTCTGAGAAAACTCGCTAATGGGTCATTGTGGAAAATTCTGTTTGACACTTACGTGGGTGAAGTTGACAGGTTTTTTTGTGTTTTTTTTTTTAAATTCTGGTAATTGGTTGCAATTAGTTTGATTGAATTGTGTTTCATTCGGTGCTGAATGACAAACGAGACCACCCTCCACACTCCCACACTCCTACACACCCACACCCCACTCTGGGTCGCCCAGCTGATTGGCTGCTGCTTGTCCTGCCATTCTGCCCACCAGAAACTCCTTAGTGGGCATTGCCTTTGAAGTTTGAGTACCAGACGCGTTGGCCAAATCGGTGGAGCACAGGCCTCCCGCGTGGGAGATCTGGAGTTCAACTCCCAGTCGAGTCAAACCAGTGACTACTTACAAGTTACACAATTGATATTTGTTGCTTCCTAGCTTGGTGCTCGGCATTAATAGGGTAGGTCATGTCGCTGGCGGTCTGATTTCCCAATGGGGCAGCACTATGTCGCCATGAGCGCACCCGGTCACAAGTCGGCACCCATCCTGATATGACATTAGATGTTGCCAGGACATGAAACTCCAATAACTAACCAAATCACCTTCGAGCTTGTCTCGAGTCTCTCCCGTGTTGTCATGAATAAAGTCTTTTTACCTGCACTGCCGCCTTTCTGTCATTCTTTCGCTGAACGATGACAAGTTTCCATGGCTGATTATATGACGCACTGGATCGAATTGTTTGATTAAATACCTTTTCTTTGGTAGTTGTCAACATTCACTATATCGGATATGTAACCATGATGGCAATACAGGATGATAATCGACACAATATATATTAGTGCCACCTGGTGGATCAAAATAACATGACTCAATAGCTTTAAGACGTTATGATACAGTCACCTCATCATCATCATGGTGTCGGTCGCGATGCGACAAAGACTGCTTTCATTACTTGACTGCCGCTCTCCATTTAGCTCTCTGCTGTGTCCTAGCTGATTTTCCGCTGTCGACAGAAGATGAGCTCAAGCAGCGCGGGTCCTGGTAACTGGGCGATGACCGAGCCGGTATGGTGTTTTGGGCAGTTGTACATTTCATGAAGCTGCCTGCAAAGTGTTCAAGTGCTGCTGCTTGCAAGTTACCAGCGCACTCTCTCGGGAGCAAATAGAGGTTCACACCGGCAAGAACATGTCAAGACAGGCGCAAAACTATTTGTCCCTGCAGTGGACTGGTCGGGAGATGTTGGGGGTTCCATACATCAATCGCCATTAACTGCTCGCCTACCAGTGACATGGTTTCCTGCTTTAAGGTTATGCTCCCTTAGCTTCGGTTCTGTCAAGAAACTGTACCACAAGGCAGTGGCTTAAACTCTGACAATGGCAGTGGCATCAACTCCCTGAGTATCTGCTATACCTGCAATCACCTGCATACCCTTACCTTCTTAAATACAAAATTTCATTAACTGATTAAAGCCTGGTACTGATGAGACTCTCCGCCTCCGCCCACCCCCTCAAGGCCGTTGGCTGTTGTGCTCAGCTCGATGTGGATATGTGAACACTTTGGACGGCATCACCAGCGTAATGACGTTCGCTACTCTGAAAATATGGTGCGTGTCTCAGATTTGGGCCGAGTAGCTTGTATCTTTGCCTTGTTTTTGTGCTGAGTCAGAATTATGTAATTCAAGTTGAATAATATCTGTGTGTTCAGAGGGCCGAGGCACTGTCTGTGACTGGCCTCACCACACTCAGCTGCATCAGGCACCCCCACAGTCTGGGTGGGTGGCACCCCCCAGTAGGGGTGGCTGTCACTCAACACAGCTGCAGGTGGTGGCCTGTGTGTATATGCAGATTAGGCTGGTGGGCCCACCCATTGGTCATGTAGGACAGGTAGCTGCAGACAGTTACAATAGACCTCTGTTAAATGGTCTTTCTCAATTGCATCTTGCTGGATGCATAGGAGAAGCATTCAACAATCATGTATGACCTGCTGTTACAGGAAGCAGTGATTTGCATTAATCTCGGGCATCATATATGACGTGGTATTTCACTAGCTTATAGTCATGGTCACACTAAGGGAGTGGGATGTGTATCGCTTTAGTTTACTAACATGTCCACACTCAGTCGCCGTGACTAATATTGCTCTGCTGCCACTGGATAGACCAGGCAACCGAGCATCCGTTATATGACACAAATGGGTTCGACTCCCACGATCTACCAACTCGGACGGACGCTCAACTCATTTGGCCATCCCGTCTGATCAGTCACCTAGTGGATCAAGTCACTAATTAAGGGAGGTGGGTTGGAGGGAAGTTTCACCAGTTTAATCTCGAGGGTTTTGAGCGTCTGACTGCTTTGAGCTTCTGCCATATTTTCTTTTATTTAAATAAATGAGAATTATCATTATCATCTACGTTACTTTAGTTTGAAATTACGTTAACTTTAATGTGTTACCTCTCGAGATATTTAAATTTTAAAAACATGCTACATTTGTCTTAGTGTACGCATCGACATGCTGGGCATCACAGGTTTCAGCAGTAATAGGTTCTGTTAAATCGAGATTATGTTCCTTTTAGTTTCAACAATTAGTGTTTAATGAGTGCACCTGTATCTATGTTAGATACATAGGATCAAATCTAGGTAACGCTTGGGTTTTAAAGATTTGATGATGTCGTCGGATTAGGCAGCTCATTTGCATTTTAATACCATTACACTGAACTCCCCAAGTGAAATGATACATACCCAGGTATGTGTGGGTAGGTTGATTTTAGCAGGAATCCTAGGTAGTCTAATGGTTAGGACACTCGTCCCGGAATGGCAAAAATGTGGGTTCGAGCCGTACTCCAGGCACTTTGTTCCCACCCAGCCCCGCGACACAACTAAGCTTACACAACTAAACTAAAGACTGCGTGGTGATACCTAATTATAATGTATCATTCTCGGGTGTGTTAAGCTAAGTTCTTCTAGAGAACACATGTTAGAGTGTTCAAAACTGGGGACCTCACCAAATTCAGCAACCGGATGCTGTGGCCGAATCGGTACAGCGAATGCTTCCCGTGTGGAAGGTCATGAGTTCGATTCCCAGTCAAGTCAAACCGATGACTTACAAAAAAGATATTTGTCGCTCAGCATTAACAGGATATGATAAAGACTAGTTAGCACAGTATCAGGATAGTGTGGCTGTGTCATATTGATTTCACAGGTCATGGTGCCAGAAGCCTGGTTTCCCAGTGGGACAGCACTATAAAATCGCGATAAGTGTGCACTACCACAAGTCGGTACCTATATGACCTTTATATGCTGCTAGGATGGGGGAAAAATAACAAACAAAGCAAATGCAACTTCTTTATCTTACGCCACGTTAATTTCAAGTTATTATTTTAATTACATCTGTTGATTAAAGTTGAATAATCAAATGAAAACATACAATTTTCAAAACCAAAACACTCTATTCTACATATCAAACTTAGATGCAACTGCACTTATTACGCCGCAGAGAATGGATTACTAAGATAATTTAATAGAACCTGTTAATGGCGAAGTGTATGGCGTATGCCAAAAGTAATCGTGCATGTTTGCACTTCAAATATCTCCAAAGTTAGCCATTTAAAATGAAATTTACACCAAGGTAAAAATATTGTAGATCATAACGATTCACCTGACATATTTATCTAAAAAAAAGAATGACAGCAACTTAAAACCACCGCACTATGCAACTTTAACCAGGAGAAATGTCAATCGCGGCAAATTGGTTTTCCTCATTCCACTGCTACTTACTTGTCCTATCCAAGTTTGTTTGTTTGAGTTTTACATCCCGGCAACATCTAAGGTCATATAAGGACTCGCGGCGACTTTATAGTGCTGCCCCACTGGGAAATTAGGCCGCCGGCACTATTTTTTTTTTTTCTGGAAGATTTATACTGCCTATCATGGATAAAGCTAAGATTCCTTACACGCGGTAAGCTAAGATTCTTTACACGCGGTATGCGGTTTGCGGTATACGAATGCGAATGCGGCAACAAATCGGAAAGCATCTAAGTCAATGGAGGTGATTCCTTACGTCCAAATGCGAATGCGAATGCGAATGCAGCAACTCGATCGGCCCCTGTAGCGATCGGTGCAGCATGCGGCATGTGGTATGTGAATAGAAACGTCAGTCGCACTTGTCCATCAGTTTTATACGAGGAGAGGCGACTGAGCATTACGGAACGGTCACACACAAGGGTGCAGAGGGGAAACATATGGTAGTGGTGGTGGTGGGGTTACGGGTTCGCATACCGCGTAGAAGGAATCCTCCCATTCGCATACTGCATGCCGCATGCCACATACCGCAGACCGTGTGTAAGGAATCTTAGCTGTATGCGGTATGCGGTATGCAAATGCGAATGCAAATGCGGCAAAAAATCAAAACGCCTTGAAGTCAATGGGCTACATCCCTTACACGCGGTATGCGAATGCGAATGCGAATGCGGCAACTCGATTGGTCCCTGTAGCGATCGGTGCGGCATGCGGCATGCGGTATGCGAATAGAAACGTCAGTCGCACTTGTCCATTAGTTTTAGACTAGGAGAGGCGACTGATCATTACGGAACGGTCACACCCAGGGGTGCTGAGGGGAAACATCTGGTAGTGGTGGTGGTGGGGAGACGCTTGCCGTTTACTGCGTAGAAGGAATCCTCCCATTCGCATACCGCATACCGCATGCCGCATGCCGCATACCACGTAGAAGGAATCTTAGCTTTAGTCTGTATAGACTTGTTTTCAGCATTAGACAGTTGGTCGATAGAAAGCCTGAGCCTACACTTTTAACCTCCCACACCACATAGACATGGTATGAGAGCAACTGGCCTTTGATGATGCTGTAAGTTGTACACAGTGGTGGAAATCCAAATTGGCAGAGGTGGGGGCATGGGGGATCGAACCACCAACCTTCAGATTAGGAGTCCCACCTAGAAAAAAAGGTCAGACAGTCTAACCACTTCCCCAGAGCATGCTAGGAAGTGACAAGTATCAATTTTAAAGTCATTGGTTTGACTCGAAGGGATCCGAACTCCCGACCTTCCGCACGCGAGGCTCGCGCTCTACCGATTATGACATTGCGTCCGGATCCTATCCTAGTATTGCTGAGCACCAAACTATGTAGCGACAAGTGTGAATCTTTAAGTCATTAATTTGACTTGGCTCGGATTAAAACCAGGTGTTCCTAAGAATCCCACACCCTGCCACACGGGACGCGGTATCTCTACTCATTCAAGTATCCATTTTGAAATGTGCTTTGTTTGGATAGATTGAATGATGATACGGCAGTTGGTCCTGATCAAATTCATAATCATTTCCTGAGAAAAAAAAACACGTCCCAAATCTACATTGAGATTCCCTTTATAGTTAGCTGTCCACTGATGTGTGGTGCTGCCGGCACCCTTATGCGATATTCCACTCATTCAGTGCAATAACAAGAATCCCTCCTTACCTGAGGGATAATAACTTCAGCCGAGACTGCCGTGGATACAAATGTCGTCTGCAGCGCTTCACTTGCCGTGTAATCAATCTGCCGCGCATCAGCGGTTGCCTTCTTCGCTGTGAGCGCTGGTTCCCGCCAGCACGCCGCTATAAGCGCTGAGGATGAACACGCTGCTACCAGCGGTCGGCTGTCTGTCTGTGCGTCGCGTTTTCTGCCTACGCAATCACACTCTGCCTCCTGAGAATGGCCTGGTCCGTTCGCTGGTCCCCCACCCGCTGAGCTGCTCCCGCTGGCATCAATGGTCTTACAGCGATGCCTCCTCCCTTCCTCCCCCCTCCAACCCCTCTGGTGCATAGGGTTATGGATAGATGCTGGCACCAAAGAGCACTGGCATAGTGTGCGAGTGTATCGATAAGTGTAAGTATCTTTTAAAGGTGCACAAACACAAATCTATATAAGCTATATATGGCTATAAATATAATATGAATAAGCAAAGCTTAGGACCGACCCACCGATATAACTACAGCAAAGTATTTTATGATTTTTTTTACTCCACTCGCGGTGTTCGATTTGAAATTCTATCAACTCGGGTGACCCGAATACGGCCGTCGTTTCCACGGAGTAAACTATTAATATTTCATTTGTGCATCCATGTTTATGCCAAATTGTTCTTTATTTATTTTAATTTTGAATAAAATCTAAGTTTTGAATTGAGTGTATCAGCAAATTCTATGGTAGCGGGCATTTGTTTTGATATATTATTAACCAATAACTGACCCCGAATACCGTTAATTGGGCCTATGGACATAATGCCTTGACAGGACCACTGCAGAGTAGCATGGAGGAACACGTACACTGGCCCCGATGATGTCATCACACCATATACATCTGTAGCGAGGGACCAGTGCAGTTGTTCCGTGACTTGGCTTGTGCTACTCTGCGGCGGAGCATCATAGAAATACAGAGAAATACAGACCACTCATGGTGTTCGATTTGAAATTCTAGCAACTCGGGTGACCCAAATACGGTCATCATTTCCGCGGAATAAAGTATTAATATTACATTTGTGCATCCATGTTTATGCCAAATTGTTCTTTATTTCTTTTAATTTTGAATAAAATCTAAGTTTTGAACTGAGCATATCGGCAAATTCTATGGCAACGGGCATTATTTCTATGGGGGATCTGTAGGGAGGGACCAGTGTAGTTGTTCCGCAACTCGGCTTGTTCTACTCTGCAGTGGGGCATCATTAAGGCGTTAGGCCAATCGCTGTCATTCACCCTCTTTGCTGCGGAGCAAAGCTCGACAAGCGATTTCCGTTTCCGTTTGCTGGATTTGGATTATTCTGTTATTCAACACAAGTTTACAAATGGCGGCGCCCATAGGGAGTTATTTCCGTTTCCGGTTGCTGGATTTTGACGAAATCCTCTGTGGGTATTGTTTATGTATATATTGTTTATGTATATGTATATATATGTACATGTGTTAGTCATTAGCCTCCCCATGGGTGGGTTGGTATAAATAATATATAATATATAGATGTGTTCCTCGAAGCTCTAGACAAAAACATAAATATAGTATGAAAAACAACAAACGCTGAAATCTTTGTACTAGGCAATTTCAAAATAAACTATAACAGCAATGACAAAAGCAAACTAATGCTACAAACCAACATAAAAATCCTAGGCCTACAGCAAATATTAACTGAAAGCGCTAGGCTAAGCAACAACAACTCAACAATTGATCTAATACTAACCAACACCAACCATGCCTCAAAATGGGGCACTAGGAGCTGGGGCATAAGTGATCACAAGCTAGTATATGTAACCATTAAAAAGCTTAAAAATGTAAACCACTACGAATACAAGATGGGCAGACCCCTAAAAAACTACTCAGTAGAAAAACTAAAAATGCACCTGAAACAAAACATAAACAACATCACAAAAAACAGAGACGATGTTAACACCTACTGGAACAACATCATAACAAAAATAAAAACATCATTAGATGAAATGTGTCCCACAAAGAAATTAAAAATACAAAAAAATCAAGACCCCTGGATAGACAGTAAACTGCTGGCACTAATTACTGCTAAGAGACAACTGGGTGACACTGCAAAATGCACCAACAGACTAGATGACAAAATAGCCTATAAAACAGCCAGAAACAGTTCACTCAAAGCAGTAAAAACAACAAAAAATAAATACATAATAAAGCAAGACAAGGACTGGGGAAGCAACACAAATAAATTCTGGAAAAATATTAATCTGCTATTCCCCAAAAACAATACAGAAGATTACATAAACTTCCAGGACAATGAAGGAAAAGTGCTCACAAATAGAGATGCAGCCAAAAAACTAAACACCCACTTTACCACAGTGGGCCCAAAACTATCACAAGAATTCACAAGAAACTGGGAAAATAAGTCAGAAGAAATTAAAGAGAAAATCCCCACCTGCAAAACCAATATAAAAGAAATCAGACTTCATAAACAGCATAGACACAAACAAACCAAGTGGGATAGATGGAATCCCCACCAAAATATTGAAGGATGCACTCCAAACCATCCCTGACACAATGATGAACCTATGCAACATCTCCTTTGACCAGGGAAAATTTATCAAAGCCTGTAAGATGGCAACTATTACCCCTATCTTCAAAGGTGGTGACAAACAAAACATGGGGAACTATAGACCAATATCAATTCTGCAAACCCCAGGCAAGCTAATTGAAAAGATTGCCCATAGGCACATAAATGAAAACCTAGAAAAAAACAATATACTGAACAAAAGACAAGGAGGTTTTAGGAAACTGCACTCCACATCAAAAACAATAGCCAACTTAACAAACGACATACTGGCCTCAATGAACCAAAAACAATTAGTTTGAGCAGCTTTCATTGATTTCAGCAAAGCTTTGACATGGTAGACCACAATATATTACTGCAAAAGCTAAACCACATGGGCATACAATCTAACTCTATAAATTGGATAAAATGCTACCTAAAAGACAGACAACAAAAAACCAAAGTAAACAATACACTATCAGACCACCAACCTGTCACGTGTGGTGTACCCCAAGGATCAGTCCTGGGACCACTACTCTTTATAATCTACATAAAGGACCTAGAAAAGTGGCTTGAAACAGAGCACCTCCAGCTGTATGCAGATGACACCATCATATATGCAGAAGGAAGTACAGAAGAAGAAGTAATAACAAAACTAAACAAGCTCCTAGTAAAACTAGATGACTGGTGTGAGTCTAATAAAATAACCATAAAATGCACAAAATCCAAGACAGTCCTCTTCTCACATAGAATAATGCCAGAAAGCAACCTGCACTGCAAGCTAGGGAACCAAACACTAGAAAAAGTAAGCCACTATAAATACCTAGGCCTAGAGCTGGACAGCCAGCTAAACTACCACCTATGTATAACAAAAATCATCCAAAAGATAAACCACATTCTATGGTTATTTGCAAAGCTAAGAAACTACATGACCCAAGAAATGTCAATAAAAGTCTTCAATGGAATGGTGCTCCCCTACTTCAACTACGGGGATGTCATCTACATGGGTGCCAAACAGGAACTGCTAAAGAAACTGCAAATACTGCAAAACAGAGCCCTAAAGACATGCCTTAAGGTGGACAAACTACACCCAACCTACGACTTCCACACAAAAAACTAAGTTGAATTATTAGAGAACAGAAGAGTAGTACACCTAAAACACAGGCATTTGGGTATAGTCGAGAAAAAAGGTACCTAACCCAGCCACAAAGGAACACCAGAGCAAACAATGCACCAATACTAACGTAAACCAGAAGCCACATCAATGCACATGAAAGAAGTACACTAGGAATGGCTGCCAAAGTTTGGAATGCCCAAACAGTAAAGGAAAGACAAATTCCTGACCTAAAAACATACAAAAAATATCTGTGCAAGGTAAAACAGGAAACCACCCCTGAACTGTGACCAAGCGGGGCATGTGATATGTCACGGCCCACCAGCTGGACAGCACTTGGGAGGTGCCCAGGCAAAAATACTAAGCAGATACCAACAAAACCACACACCAAACACATACCAACCATCTATTGCGTACAAGCCTATAATATGTCAATAGAATAGGCTAGTCTAGGGATAAGAGTAGAAGGAAAACAATTGTCAAGAAAAAACAAAAAAACTGACATAGATTGACTAACCATAAACACCAACTAAAAGAAAAAGAAAAAAGCCGAAAGCTGCCCAGCATTGAAAACAAGCCCGATAATCCAGGCTTACATGTTATGGACAGCATAAACACCCCATTAAAAAGAAATAATTTAAAAAAAATTATATAATATGAATAAGCCATCCTTAGGACCGGCCCTTTGGTGTTTCTGCACAATTGCTATAAACTGGTCCCTGTTCTGTCTTGAGTACTGGAAAAGATGGGAGAAGGCACTGGGACCAGTTTATATCAATTCTGCTGGAAACAGCTGATTCTGGATTCTGGTGAATTTATTTCCCCTCTCTATGGGTATTGTTTTCATACCTTATATACCTGTCATTCATCTGATGACTGGTATACATGTCATACATGACATACCTGACATGCCTGCCATACATGACATCCTTGTCATGCCTGTCATTACTGGTATTCATGTAATACCTGACATACCTAATATTTCAGTCATACCTGCCAAACCTGCCATACCTGCCATGACTGGTTTACATGATATACCTGACATACCAGACACATGTGACATATTTTGCATACCTATCATACCTGACATACATGTTATACCTGACATCTCAGTCATACCAGATATAGGCCCCTACCTGCCATGCCTGCCATGACTGGTTAACATGACACCTGACATATTTTGTATACCTACCATACGTGACATATATGTCATACCTGATATTCCTGCCATACCAGATGCATGGTATGCACTTGGTGTGATACCTGTGGATTACTAATCGGGACCAGGGGTACATCCCACCTGGTTTAGGAATGCAGGTTTCAAATGCAGGTTTCCGCATGTTGACCCGCACTTGATCAGAGCATTAGTGCACCTGTATCAGTAGTGGCATGGTGCCCCACGTGACACAGAAAACAAGCATGGATAATGCTGCGGGCAAGTGAGGAGGGGAAGATTTCGAGAAAATGGAGTGCGTACTGAATTCAGCTTTAGAGTGCTGCCCCGCCAAGATACCATGCCATCAGGCCAACTCATTCACGTTATCCTGACACTGAGCCACCAGACCTTGGCAAACGTCAAGGAAGGTATGCACCAAGTTGTAAAATGTCCCGATATCCAATAGAGGCAGAGGGATGACAATAAGATGTGGATTTAAGGAATAGTGAGGAAGGAGAAAGGGTTAAAGTAAATATGTAGATGTCTGGAGAAAGGGTACCCAACTCAGTCACATTTGCCATGAGTACACATTGTCACAAGTCGGTATCCATCCTGATTTGACCTTAGATGTTGTTAGAATGTAAAACAACAACAGCCCTAATCGACTTAATCCTCCTGAAACACTGAACTGCATATTGTGTTTCAAACATTGCTTTGGGGGTGGTTTGTAACCTTACGACGGTTACTGGTTGCAGAACTGCAACATTAATAGAGAGGCTCCCATAAATCGGCCCAATCTTTGGTTGAAGATTTAACTTCAGTAGGGAGTGTTTCAGAGTTGTAAAGCACTGCCTTGTGGTACAGGTTCTTGACAGAAGGGAGCAAACCCTAAACAGAAAACCATGTCACCGTGGCAGCATTAAGGGCGGTTGATGTATGGAACTCCCAACATCTCCCGACCAGCCACTGCAGGAACAAATAGTTTTGCGCCTGTCTTGACATGTTCTTGCCGGTGTGAAACCTCTATTTGCTCCCCGAGAGAGTGCCGCTGGTAACTTGCAAAAGCCAGCAGCACTTCAACACTTTTGCAGGCAGCTTGCATGAAATGTAACACCTGATGTAGTTCCGGAGTCACAGTGTGGCTTCAGAGGTAACCGGAGCACCGTGGATATGATATTCTGTCTCCGACAGCTACAAGAAAAGTGCATTGAGCAGGACCGACCACTGTACATGGTATTTGTCGATTTCACTAAGGCATTTGATACAGTCGGGAGGACCGGTCTATGGCAGCTACTGAGGAAGTACGGATGCCCAGAGAAGTTCACAACTATGATCGAGGCTCTACATACAGGAATGATGGCGAACATTAGTGCTGGAGGGGAAGTCTCTGAATCGTT
This sequence comes from Branchipolynoe longqiensis, assembly GCA_030323885.1. Classification (NCBI taxonomy): domain Eukaryota; kingdom Metazoa; phylum Annelida; class Polychaeta; order Phyllodocida; family Polynoidae; genus Branchipolynoe; species Branchipolynoe longqiensis. The sequence goes on from CM059186.1 coordinate 150,870,577, forward strand.
CGGGGTTACCAATGGGTCAAGCAAGGTTGTGTACTGGCCCCCACGCTCTTCTCCATCTTCCTATCAGCAATGCTCGACGAGGCTTTCCGAGACATGGGGGATGGCATCTATATAAAGTCCAGACAGAGCGCTGACCTATTCAATGTCGCACACTTCAGAGCGAAGACCAAGACTACTCAGATACTGGTGAGAGAGCTACTATTCGCAGATGACAGTGCACTGGTTGCCCACTCTGCTGAAGAGATCCAGAAAATAGTGGACGCTTTCTCCGATGCATCAAAGAAGTTTGGCCTGAAGATTAACATCAAGAAGACGGAGGTGCTGTACCAACCCAACTCTACACGTACCCGAGAGGAGGAGATTATGGTTGACGGAAACAAGCTGAACTCTGTTCCGGAATTCACCTATCTCGGAAGCACTATATCAAGTGATGGATGCATTGATGCTGAAATACAGAGGATAGCCAAGGCTAGCGCATCTTTCGGCCGACTACGCCAGAGACTCTGGAACAACCACCATGTGTCCATTCAGGTCAAAGGTAAGATCTACCGTGCAATCGTGCTATCCACCCTACTATACGGAGCCGAGGCCTGGACAGTTTACAGATGACAGGTGAAAAAGCTGCATGCCTTCATGATGCGACATCTGCGTTCAATCATGAGACTAACCTGGAACGACAAAGTGACAAATAAGGAAATACTCAAACGAACGGGGCTGCCCTCTATGGAAGATCTTCTGATCAAGAAGAATCTCCGGTGGACTGGACACCTCATGAGGATGTCATCAGACAGGCTACCAAAGCAGATCCTCTATTCTCAACTGTCTTCTGGTTACAGAAAGAGAGGGCGCCCTTGTCTCCGGTTCAAGGATACCATCAAGAGAAACCTGAAGCTGAGAGACATTAAGACCGACTCATGGATGCAACTCTCATAGCAGAGAGCTAAATGGAGAGTGGCAGTCAAGTAATGAAAGCAGTCTTTGTCGCATCGCAGCCGACAGCATTATGATGATGATGATGATGAGGGAGTGTTGTAGAAGCTGGGGACATCTTTACAACGTTGTAACGGCGAAGCGTTGAGGCAGCCCCGAATCTCTTCAGTCCGGCGGTAGTTGAGCGGTAGTTGAGTGGTAGTTGAGCGGTAGTTGAGCGGTAGTTGGCACTTGTATCCAGTCGACAGCAGCAAGGGTTTCGAGGAAGGGCGGGTAAAGATGGGTGCAGCATTGGTTCCAGCAATGAGAACAAAGCGAGAGAAAACGTAAAGGTACAGGGCCCCACCCAAGCACACAACTCCCCTGGTCAGAGGGAGGAGTATGCCTGGGAGAAAAAAAAAGGTTAGAGTATAGGAAAGAGAAATGAGGAGAGTTGAGTCAAAGGACTGTGTCTATTTGCTCTATGGCGACCAACCAGCGAGCCATAGACACGGACAGAGTAAGAGTAGAAAGTGAAATGCCGGCAGGCCCCCCTCCTGGAACTCTTTTCAGACATATCAAGGAGGAGCAAGGCCGGTGGAGAGGAGATAGAGAGAGGTGTGGACAGAGTGCGGTCCGGATAGCAAGTGTCTGTTTCAAACATAGGCTAAAGCTGATTATAAGTCATGTTGTTACTCCTCCACCTGGAGTTCTGACATACTTGTAGGTAGACATACAATGACACGGACAGAGTGACGGTTATATGTGCTGTATCAGCATTATACGAGTATAATTATCGTAAACTGATTGTCCTTTAATGGTGCCTCTGCTTGGCACCTTGTCTGGACACCTCACAACTTTTGACACTTAACAACTAAGGCGAATGGACAGGCTCTCTACCTTGCCTGGTGCTGCCATCTGGCCTATTCAGCTGTCACGATTCAGCCTCTTGCCTGTACCACTCGTTCCAAAAAGATTTCTATATATATTGAAGACTAGTTTTGTTAGGGGATTCAATCAGTTTACAATAGCATTGGTATGTATATGTGATGGTCCACGGTCTTCCACACTGTCATGCACTCACGGAAGAACGCCAAGTCTTAGTAACAGTACATTTCAAACTGGTTTATTCCAAAACCTATCCGCTCTCCGTGGCGTCAACAGTCAACTGACCCGCGCCCTAACTCACCAGGTCCCACGTCACCTCTATAGGTGGGTGGGGGGTGTGCTAGCCACACGCAGTAGAGGGCAGCCCAGTTGGGGCTCTGCCTGGTGGCTAGTGTGCCACCACCTAGCGCAGTTCAGTGTAACTGCGTAGGTGTGTGGCGTAGTGTCTGCTGCCACCGCATGGTAGTGGAGGGCATGTACATATATATAGCATAGAACTATTTTTGTCAGTGAAGATATTGATTTAACCATATTATATATACATTATATATACCTTATTTACAAGTGTGTATGCATGTGAATATGGCGATCAGAATCAAAAGGATGCACCCATCCGATAATACATTGTTAACCCATTTCCATCAGAAATAAAACATTGTTTTTACATTGCTTTGTTCTGCTATTCCTTGAAAGCTTTCTATTGACTATTTTGCCTGTAGATACGTTGATAATTGATCATGCAGCATAACTACAAGATCGGGTAGCCGAATCAGTAAGAGCGCAGGTTGGCTTCCCGTGCGGAAGGTCGTGGGTTCGAATTCCGGCCGAGTCAAACCAATGTCTTGCACAATTTATACTTGTCGCTACCTAGCCCGGCGTTGGACATTTCTAGGATAGAACAGGGACTTGCTTGCTCAGTATCAAGATAATGTGACTGAGTGATGGTACCGGTAACCCGGTTTTCCAGAGGGGCAGCACTATAAAGTCGTCATAGGCACGCACTTTCACAAGTCGGTACCCGTCCTAATATGGTCCTAAATGTTGCTAAGATATTAAGCCCCATCAAGCAGTATAACTAGGCACGGTCATTGTACACATTGTACACAAGTTGGCATATTACATTCTTCTAGAATAAGTTAACATTTACATATTGGGAATGAAAAAAAACAACTTAAAATTGATATGGTTAGGCAAGTCGCGCATAGGCGTACTCGTTGACTTATGTCTAGAATAATTTATATTGTTCTACTACTTTTGGGGTGAATAATTTCTGAAATCGTGTAGATTAATAGACTTTAAAAGTGAGGAGCTTAGTGGATGGAAGAGGCATAGGGAAGGGTTGACATGGGGAGGTGGAGCTGTGAGTGGGGAAGGGGTTGTTCCAGTGTCCTCCCCCGAATCACCCATAATCCACCAATTATGAACCGATATGACACATACCTTGTCGTTATAACAAGGACCTAAAACCCAAACAAATCAATCAATCAATGATGATGCCCGTCACGTGGAAATTCTTGACTTTATACACAGCTTTATAGACAGGTATTGCGAGTATGTTGTCACCACCTGGTGGTTTCCTCCATTAAAGTTGCATAGTCCGATGATTTCGGGTTTCTGTATTTTTTCTGAGATAAATATATTAGATCGATCACTAGTATCTACTTTACATTAGTTCTTCTACGCAGAAACGAATGCTTGATAAGTGCATCAGTATCTAAGTTAGATACCTAATATCAAATCTAGATAATTGGTTTTGTTTTGAAAATTTGATATTTCATCAGACTATGCAGCTTTAACAGAAAGATAGCATGATTTAAACTATGTGAACTGGTTAGTTTAATAAATAAACACCAGGTGGAAAAAGAGACTATTGATTGATTGATTGGTGGTTGCAAGAGACTAAGACTACTTTGTACTCAGAGTGTCCATTTACCTGCATGGTTTTCAGACCGTACTTTCCAATAACATGGTTTGTCGTTGGAGGTTTATGTCCTGGCAACATCTGAGGGCATATCAGGACGGTGCTTTTGATTTAGTGGCATATACCTGTTCCAATGCAGACGCTTGTTGGTGCTTCGATGTGCGAAAAGGAAGAAAGCGAGGCGGATGTGGAGAAAAGAGGCGTTTATTGGTACGCCTCAGAGAAACAGGTATACAAGAATGCAAGTAAGGAGGCTCATGAGGAGCAACATAGAGATTAGGTACAATAGAAATGCAAGTAAGGAGGCTCATGAGGAGCAGAATAAAGCAAGCAAGGTGATGAGGTAAAGGAGGCTCAGATGGAGCGGAGATATACCTTAAGCTTAGAGAGTTCAGGGGAGGGGCGCCGAAGAGCCCTCCACCAGTAGTAGAAGAAGAGTTGGGTGGGTGGGTGGAGAAGATTGGAGCAGCAGGGAGGACGGCAGGAAGGCGAGTGACTGAGGGAGGCCGGCGGGCGGCCTTATAAGGGAGGAGGGGACGGCGAGGTCGGGGGAGGTGAGAAAGCGGCGGGCCGGGGGGAGGGCGGGGGAGAACGCTGAGAGGCGGGTGGCAGGGGAGGCGTGAATGCTGCGCGACAGCGGCAGGCGGGGGAGGGTCTCTTCCTCTCCACACATCAAGCGCAATGCGAGCATTACGACCGATGTGCGAAAAGGAAGAAAGCGAGGCGGATATGGAGAAAAGAGGCGTTTATTGGTACGCCTCAGAGAAACAGGTATACAAGAATGCAAGTAAGGAGGCTCATGAGGAGCAACATAGAGATTAGGTACAATAGAAATGCAAGTAAGGAGGCTCATGAGGAGCAGAATAAAGCAAGCAAGGTGATGAGGTAAAGGAGGCTCAGATGGAGCGGAGATATACCTTAAGCTTAGAGAGTTCAGGGGAGGGGCGCCGAAGAGCCCTCCACCAAAACGGAGGAGAGGGCTCGAGGCGCGCCCGAGGGGGCGGGGCGGGGCACGTGTGCATGCACCGCCTCAGAGGTCCAGGGAGGAGAGGGCTCGAGGTGCGCCCGAGGCGGGGGCCCGAGGTGTAGGCCGCGTCTGAAGTCCAGGGCCTGGGCCGGGAAGCGCGGGAGGCTTGGGCGGGGTTGGCGGAGGCTGGGGAAGTTGAAGGTCTGGGTGTGGTGATGTGTCCGGGGCCTACGTCGACAGGGAGCGGGCGGCCAAAAAGGTTGGGGAGGCCCGCTCCTTGGAGAGATGCGGTGAGGATGAGGGCTGTGTCGTGGAGGCCGTGATGGTCGGCGGCTGTGCTGTCTGGGGCTGCACTGTCTGGGGAGGGTTCCTCGTGAGGCTGGGCTGTGTCTGAGGCGTGAGGTGCGAGGTGATGACCTGGGGGCATGGGCGACCAGCAGTCTGATGGTGACTGCGGTGAGAGCGTAGGCATGGTGGCTGGAGATAGTTCCAGGGTGCCATGGCTGGGTGACATGGGTGGCCGCGGCGCTGGTCCGGGCTCCCTTCCGCGGTGCTGGAGGTGGCGGAGGAGGGTGCGCCCCCCCGGCGACGTGTACCCGAGGTGCTGGGATGGGTGGTGTGCTGTACCCCGTCCGCCGCCTCGGGGTGGGCGGTGGCGTCCCCTCGCTTCCGGGCATGCTGCTGGTGTTGGAGCGGTCCGAGGTGGAGAACGGTCCGAGGTCCGAGGTGACGGCCAACAGTCCGAGGTGAAGGCGTGCTCGAGGTGGCGGGGGAGGGTGCGCCCCCCCGGCGACGTGTGCCCGAGGTGCTGGGATGGGCGGTGTGCCGTACGCCGTCCGCCGCCTCGGGGTGGGCGGTGGCGTGCCCTCGCTTCCGGGCATGCTGCTGGTGTTGGAGCGGTCCCAGGTGGAGAACGGTCCGAGGTCCGAGGTGACAGCCAACGGTCCGAGGTGAAGGCGTGCTCGAGGTGGCGGGGGAGGGTGCACCCCCCCGGCGACGTGTGCCCGAGGTGCTGGGATGGGCGGTGTGCCGTACGCCGTCCGCCGCCTCGGGGTGGGCGGTGGCGTCCCCTCGCTTCCGGGCATGCTGCTGGTGTTGGAGCGGTCCGAGGTGGAGAACGGTCCGAGGTCCGAGGTGACGGCCAACGGTCCGAGGTGAAGGCCAAAAAAAAAAGAAGAAGATTGGAGCAGCAGGGAGGACGGCAGGAAGGCGAGTGACTGAGGGAGGCCGGCGGGCGGCCTTATAAGGGAGGAGGGGACGGCGAGGTCGGGGGAGGTGAGAAAGCGGCGGGCCGGGGGGAGGGCGGGGGAGAACGCTGAGAGGCGGGTGGCAGGGGAGGCGTGAATGCTGCGCGACAGCGGCAGGCGGGGGGAGGGTCTCTTCCTCTCCACACATCAAGCGCAATGCGAGCATTACGACCAATGTAACCTGGTCCCCTGGTCTTTGTTTCAATAGAGGTCGCCACTGTACTCATTTCAAAGGCCAGGCGCAGAGGTGCCTGAGTTTCTGCTATTATCACTCACTTTCTTTGGTGGCAATCAGAACAATGTCATTAGCAAAATGGACATTTAAGTGCCTTCTTTAAACATTGCATGCGCAGAGAAAATAATTTATTATGCACTATATATTACTTGGGTATGTTGCAAATATGTCAATGAATTATTCTGGATTCTGATTTCATTCAGAAAATATTGGCAAAGTGATATTTAATGGAATGATCTGAGTCCACATTTTATCATTTTATTTCTTCTTGAAAAACCCCACAGTGTCATCTTGTATTACAAATCCTATACCTTTTTTAAACAATGGAATAGACACTCTAACATGTTGAGATCTTATTTTCTAGATGATGTTGGATGGCATATTGCATGAAATGAGTTATGTTAGTTTTAGGAAATTCATATGAATGAGTGATATTAGGAGTATTTCTCAGTGGCTTCTGTTGTTATTCTCACAACACTGTCTCCAGGATAGGTTCCGAAGCAACCCATTAGAAAAAAGTGTTGCGAAACTGGGTTGATATATCCACATCATTTTGCAATCTAATATGATAAATAAATTATGTAAGGTGATAATTATGAATGTTCATCTACCATAGCTGCTAATTTAAGGTTGCATAGTCTGGTGGTTTTGAGTTTCTGTATTTTTTCTGAGATAAATATATTAGATCGATCACTAGTATCTACTTTACATTAGTTCAAAGTTACTTTTATTTTAAATGGTAAACTTTTGAGATATTTTGAGTGCAAACATGGAAAATTAGTTTTGGCAAGCTTGCCAAATCTCTGACACCATAGACTTCTGTAGTAACAGGTTCTGTTAAATTGACTCAGTATTGCCATCTACACAGAAACAGATGCTTACTAAGTGTCTAGGTGTTTTTTGTGTGGGTCCATTAGTTGTTTAAGCAGGGGAAATTTCAGTCATAGACGACTGGTCTTCCTCATTCCACTGCTGGTCGATAGAAAGCCCGAGCCTACACTTTTACCGACCCAAGGGATTTTTAACCTCCCACACCACATAGACATGGTATGAGAGCAACCGGCCTTTGATGACGCTGTAAGTTATACACAGCGGTGGAAATCCAAATTGGCAGAGATGGGGGCACGGGGAATTGAACCGCTGACCCTCAGATTAGGAGTCTGACCTAGAAAAAAGTCAGACACTCTAACCACTCCGCCACAGAGAACGCACTAGGTTAGATATGTAAAATCAAATCTAGATAATTGGCTTGGTTTTGAAAATTTGATATTTCAATGGACTATGCAGCTTTAAGCATATGTATGTACAGTGGTCATAGATAGTCCTAGAAATGTTGTGTTTGAAACATTTTGCCAAGCTTTGCTTGGTATCAAGGTAGGTAAGGTATTTTGAACACTACTCTGTTTACGAAAGTATTAGCTCAGCAATTTGCCACTACGTGCAGCTGATGCGGATTCCGAGGGACACCAGTTTGCCAGGGACACTTCCATTCAAACGCATTGTTAACGGCCGTGAGCAAATCTTCATACAGAAGAAGTCAAATATCTCCCAAATTACACCATCTAGAAACAAATCGCTTGGTACACATATAGAAAACATCTTTACCATAAAGACTATATTAAATTTATAAGGTCAGGGTTCTTGAATTCTATTAATTTTGAATCAAACTAATGCTTTGCACTGCGTGTACCCAGAGAGCGTGTATACAGATGAGAGGGACAACTCCCATACTACACCATGTAACAGATGCCGACTGTGGCGCTCCAAGTGGTGGTTGTTGAACAGTATATGACACAGCTGTCAAACTCAAGGCATTGTCAATGGTCGTGTGCAATCTTCCTACAGAAAACGTTAAATATCTCTAAAACTACAAAACCTAGAAACAAACTGATTGGAATACACATAGGAAACATGTTTACCAACAAGATTATATTAAAGAGATATGGTTAGGGTTCTGGATTTCTATTAATTTGGAATAAAACTGACGTTTTTCACTACGCGTACGGCAAACTCAAGGCATTGTCAATGGCGGTGAGCAATCTTCCTACAGAAAACGTTAAATATCTCTAAAACTACAACACCTAGAAACAAACTGATTGGAATACACATAGGAAACATGTTTACCAACACGATTATATTAAATTGATATGGTTAGGGTTCTGGATTTCTATTAATTTGGAATAAAACTGACGTTTTTCACTACGCGTACGGCAAACTCAAGGCATTGTCAATGGTCGTGTGCAATCTTCCTACAGAAAAAGTGAAATATCTCTAAAACTACACCAAATAGAAACAAGCCGCTTAGTACACATATAGAAAACATGTTTACCAAAAGGATTATATTAAATCGATAAGGTTAGGCTTCTGCATTTCTATTAATTTTGAATAAAAACAAATGTTTTGCACTACACGTATGGCAAACTCAAAGCTTGTTCAACACTAACCGCCAGGAACGCCACTGTAGCCTGTGTTACCGATTTTCGCGGGAGTTGTCTCTCTCATCTGTATACACGCTCTCTGGTGTACCGTCAAACTCAATGCATTGTCAATGGCAGTGAGCAATCTTCATACATAAAATACAGAAGAAGTCAAATATCTCTCAAATTACACCATCTAGAAACAAATCGTTTGGTACACATATAGAAAACATCTTTACCAAAAACATTATATTAAATTCATAAGGTTAGTGACGATGCTGTTCGATTTTGACGCATGTGCAGAAGCGATGTGTCCCTCGCAAACTGGTGTCCCTGGGAAACCGCGACACCGCCAGCGATATCTGTGCAGGACCCATGTGGAAGTACACAGACGGCACCTAGCGGAAAACATAGAAACTGGAATCCGACTAGCTTCAATGCATCTTCAGGACCTCGTGGCGCCCTCTGTGAAAGAGGCGACTAAACCAGACTACTGATTATGTCAACATGGCGGCGCCCAGGTACAACGTGTTTGTTGGGGCCGAGACTGGCCTTTTGAAAGGTATGATTTATTTGCAAATCGGATTTTTTTGTGGCCGTGTAATGATCATGGATGTAGGGGTGTTAGCTTTGTATGTTTCTAAATACATGTGACTGCAATCCATATATTTCAACTTGGCGAACGTGTGTTACTGAGCGATAATAGAGTTAGTTGTTATCCATATGATACTCTAAAGGGAGTAAAGCCCCGTTCACACACGACACGGGCCTTAACTTAAGTCGCCTCAACTAGTTCGCCTCATCTAAGTCGACTCAGATTGTGCGTGTGAACACTCCTCTGAGGCGAATTAGGGCTGAGTCGACTCAACTAGTTCGCCTCAAGTAAACCGCTTCACGAGGTAGATTAGATGAGGCGAACTAGCTTGAGTCGGCCTAAGTGGCATGTGTAGGTACCCCAGTAAAATTTTCAAATTATTCCAAACATTCAAATTATAATTTCATTGGAAGCTCCAATGAATCAAAAGCAATATGCTTTTTGAATTTTTAAGATATTCCAAAAATTGAATGAGATATGTGCATTTGAAGTTAAGATTTTTTGTATTAGCTAATGCACTAGAGAAGTGCCTTATTTAGGGCTGTTAAATAGACTAATTATAACAACATTTCCTTGTAGTTTCTTTATTAATGATCCTATCCTGATCAAACTTCACACCAAGGTTCTTCTTCGTATACCAAATCACCCCAGCTTATCAAAACTAATATAAAAAAAGTAGATCACCGGAAAATGTAGGTTTCCATGGCAACCAGAATGCAATCACTCCCACCTACAATATGAGTCAACTGTAGCTATTTTTAAATAATGGTCAGATCCTGATGAAATTTCACATCAAGGTTCTTCTTGGTCTGTCAAATCACCTCAGCTTATCAAAACTGATATAAAAAAATTAGATCACAGAAAAATGTTGGTTTCCATGGCAACCGTAATACAATCATGCCTACAACTGCAGTTTCTTTATTAATGGTTTGATCCTGATCAAACTTGACATCAAGGTTCTTCTTCTTATACCAAATCACCCCAGCTTATCAAAACGGATATACGGATATACAAAAATTAGATCACAGGAAAATGTAGGTTTCCATGGCAACCGTAATACAATCACTCCCGCCTACAATATCAGTCAACTGTAGCTCTTTTTTAATAATGGTCAGATCCCGATGAAATGTCACATCAAGGTTCTTCTTGGTCTGGCAAATCACCTCAGCTTATCAAAACTGATATAAATAAATTAGATCACAGAGAAATGTAGGTTTCCATGGCAACCATAAAAATGTTGGTTTCCATGGCAACCGTAATACAATCATGCCCATAACTGCAGTTTCTTTATTAATGGTTTGATCCTGATCAAACTTGACATCAAGGTGATTCTTGGTATGGCAAATCATCTAAGCTTATCAAAGCTGATATATAAACAAATTAGATCACAGAAAAATGTTGGTTTCCATGGCAACCATAAATCCAAACATTATTTACATACTATAATTTAAAACAACTACTAAAACTCTAAAGACCACATTTAATCCTGGAATTCACACATTCATTACTTACAAATACAAAATAATTCAGAGATTCAAAATCAAACCAACAACAAACCAACCAACAACAACCAAACACCACAAAACACCGTTGATCTAACGACTAACGTAGCCGACGCATCCCTCGACCCTCCCGCAGGGGCCGCGCGTGAGTCACTAAACTAGAGAATCCAGTCAAAACAACCAAACCACCAACCAAACCACCAACCGGGCCGCGCGTGACTCACTCAACTCTAGAATGCAGTCAAAACACCAACTTTTGGCCATCAAATTGTGGAGTTGCGATTCCAGTTAGAGTCAGTGTAAGACCAGTTTTAGGAAGATAAAATGCTAAAGTTTCCCATTATGATAGTTAACATACACATTCAAGTCAGTCTTAACTCTGATTTCTGCATCTGAAGACTTGAATGGCTTGGTAAAATGCCTTTCAAATGTCACACAGCACTGAAAATGGTCTCTATCTGTGCCTCAGTCTGTTGTGCTTCAAACCCAGATGTAGCAGTCAATGCAGTGTGCATGTGTTGCACATGTGGTACCGTTTTCCGACATGACAGACAGACAGACAGACAGACAGACAGACAGACAGACAGACAGACAGACAGACAGACAGACAGACAGACGACAGACAGACAGACAGACAGACAGACAGACAGACAGACAGACAGACAGACAGACAGACAGACAGACAGACAGACAGACAGACAGACAGACAGACAGACAGACAGACAGACAGACAGACAGACAGACAGACAGACAGACAGACAGACAGACAGACAGACAGACAGACAGACAGACAGACAGACAGACAGACAGACAGACAGACAGACAGACAGACAGACAGACAGACAGACAGACAGACAGACAGACAGACAGACAGACAGACAGACAGACAGACAGACAGACAGACAGACAGACAGACAGACAGACAGACAGACAGACAGACAGACAGACAGACAGACAGACAGACAGACAGACAGACAGACAGACAGACAGACAGACAGACAGACAGACAGACAGACAGACAGACAGACAGACAGACAGACAGACAGACAGACAGACAGACAGACAGACAGACAGACAGACAGACAGACAGACAGACAGACAGACAGACAGACAGACAGACAGACAGACAGACAGACAGACAGACAGACAGACAGACAGACAGACAGACAGACAGACAGACAGACAGACAGACAGTCAGTCAGTCAGTCAGTCAGTCAGTCAGTCAGTCAGTCAGTCAGTCAGTCAGTCAGTCAGTCAGTCAGTCAGTCAGTCAGTCAGTCAGTCAGTCAGTCAGTCAGTCAGTCAGTCAGTCAGTCAGTCAGTCAGTCAGTCAGTCAGTCAGTCAGTCAGTCAGTCAGTCAGTCAGTCAGTCAGTCAGTCAGTCAGTCAGTCAGTCAGTCAGTCAGTCAGTCAGTCAGTCAGTCAGTCAGTCAGTCAGTCAGTCAGTCAGTCAGTCAGTCAGTCAGTCAGTCAGTCAGTCAGTCAGTCAGTCAGTCAGTCAGTCAGTCAGTCAGTCAGTCAGTCAGTCAGTCAGTCAGTCAGTCAGTCAGTCAGTCAGTCAGTCAGTCAGTCAGTCAGTCAGTCAGTCAGTCAGTCAGTCAGTCAGTCAGTCAGTCAGTCAGTCAGTCAGTCAGTCAGTCAGTCAGTCAGTCAGTCAGTCAGTCAGTCAGTCAGTCAGTCAGTCAGTCAGTCAGTCAGTCAGTCAGTCAGTCAGTCAGTCAGTCAGTCAGTCAGTCAGTCAGTCAGTCAGTCAGTCAGTCAGTCAGTCAGTCAGTCAGTCAGTCAGTCAGTCAGTCAGTCAGTCAGTCAGTCAGTCAGTCAGTCAGTCAGTCAGTCAGTCAGTCAGTCAGTCAGTCAGTCAGTCAGTCAGTCAGTCAGAGTTTGTTTGTTTGTTTGTTTGTTTTCCCGCCGACGAATAGCTAGTCCCTTTAACGACTACTGTAGCCGACGCATCCCTCGACCCTCCCGCGGGCCGCGGGGGCCGCGCATGAGTCAGAATACAGTCAAAACACCAACTTTTGGCCATCAAATTGTAGAGTTGCGATTCCAGTTAGAGTCAATGTAAGACCAGTTTTAGGAAGATAAAATGCTAAAGTTTCCCATTATGATAGTTAACATACACATTCAAGTCAGTCTTAACTCTGATTTCTGCATCTGAAGACTTGAATGGCTTGGTAAAATGCCTTTCAAATGTCACACAGCACTGAAAATGGTCTCTATCTGTGCCTCACTCTGTTGTGCTTCAAACCCAGATGTAGCAGTCAATGCAGTGTGCATGTGTTGCACATGTGGTACCGTTTTCCGACATGACTGGGCTGTTCAGAAAGTCGCTAGAAGTTGTACGAGTTTTATCGCACCGCGACAGTGGCGTTCCCGGCGGATTCCGGGGTACCTAGCATGTGTGAACATAGATAAAAGATTCACCCTGACAGTACAGGGGTGAAAACCAACCCATTAGAAAAGCTGGCGAAGAATTTCGACATGCTGGGGAAATTAATTGAGTGAATAATGTCTTAATTTAAGAAGCAAAATATATTCTTTATGTATGTTTTTATATTTACCTGCTACCTTTGAGTTGAAAAATGTAATAAAACAACTAGTTTAATCAGATTTAAAAATGAAATCGATGGCGTTCTATGGCCGCCAGCTTGTCCTTTTGCATTCTCTCCCATTTCACCAACCCTGTGCCTATATAATTATCCATTTGATACTGGAGGCAGGCATTCTACTTCCTGTTCTATACTAAAGCTATTTTCGCCTGTATTTACACTACGTTGTCATTCACCCATGTACCAAAATTACCGGGTGAATCTTTTATCTAGTGTGAACATAACTCAAACTAGCTTAGTTGAGGCAGCTTAAGCACATGGATGGATACTGCTTCCTGATATAGATACTGTTTGTAACCTTACGACGGTTACCGGTTACAGAACTGCAACATTAATAGAGAGGCTCCGATAAATCGGCCCAATCTTTGGTTGAAGATTTAACTTCAGTAGGGAGTGTTGTAGAAGCTGGGGACATCTTTAGAACATTGTAACGGCGAAGTGGTAGTTGAGCACTTGTATCCAGTCGACAGCAGCAAGGTATTCGAGGAAGGGTGGGTAAAGATGGGTGCAACAGTGGTTCCAGCAATGAGAACAAGACAGAGAAATCGTAAAGGTGAAGGGCCCCACCCAAGAACACAACTCCCCTGGTCAGGGGAAAAAGAATGCCTGGGACAGTCTAGGAAAGAGAAATGAGGAGAGTTGAGTCAAAGGACCATGTCTATTTGTTCTATGGTGACCAACCAGCGAGCCATAGACACGGACAGAGTAAGAGTAGCAAGTGAAATGCCGGCGGGCCTAACAGGTAGTTGCTTTTATAGTAGTTAGAACACATTTTTGGACCGTCCTACATGTTTGGACCATCCCATTTTTTCATATATCATATAGAGACTGCTTCCTAACAGGTAGTTGCTTTTGATAGTGGTTGGAGCACATGTTTGGACCGTCCTACTCTTCCCATCTCTTGTTAGGTATATTGTTTGTATACATGTATGTACTTGTGCATGTGGATGTATGTATGTATGTGTGGATACCCATCCTGATATGACCTTAGATGTTGCTAGGATGTAAAACAATAACAAACAAACATCGTTCTGAGCCGGTTTAACGCACGTGTCTGAACGAGACACACTTTGAAAACTCTGTATGTGTCAACGCGCTGCTAGTTTGACTCATGCAGTTCGCCTCATCTAAGTCGACCTAACGTTATATGTGTGAACACAGCTTAGGACTAGGCAGGGGTGAATCTTTGTACCATAGGTTTAGACCGCCGGGCTAGGCATACGGCTCACATACGAGTTGCCACTGCCATCTTTTATTTACCCATACTTAGGTAAGTTAGGACCTAAGTTATGTAATATGAATAAGCATTGCTTAGGACCGACCCCCGGGCCGGGCCGTATTAGATTAACACGACCCGGGCGACTATAATTTTAAATCGATTAATAAATCAGATTAATGAAATGGAAATATAACTAAACTATAGAATCAAAAAATACTTTAAATCATATTTTGCTGTAGTTATATCAGTTATTATTTTTTTAAAGAACAAAACTTGTGGATTAAGCAGAGTAGCACAGAGGACACATACACTGGTCTGGGTGAAGTCATCAGTTGTTCCTCGATTCGGCGTGTGCTACTCTGCAGCAGAGCGGCGTTAAGCCCATACGCTATTATTAACCAGTCGTTGTCGTCCACCCTGTTTGCTGCATAGTGAAGCTTGACGAGCGATTTTCGTTTCCATTTGCTGGATTTTGATTATTCAACACGAGTATACAAATGGCGGCCCCCATATAGGGCTGTTTCCATTTGCTGGATTTTGGTGATTTCATTTTCCACCTCTATTCCACCGAGTATTATTCACGTATAGTTTAATTTTGGCTGACTGAGTTTAGCACCAACGGCAATCATGGCGGATTTCCAAGTGCTTATATTATTGCCCACTGCGCAAATTTAATATAGGATATACCGTACATCAGGTCTTAAAAAGCACTGATCGCAACCATCAATTTCAATGAAACTTCACAAATCATCAGGTAAATAATGAAACAATTATGCAATCATATATAAACTAATATTTCACTCAACTTCAGTAGCAATAATGATGACTTTGATGACTGCTGGTGTTCAAGCACGTTGTACTTAATTTACTAATTCATTTTTTAACAACGTGGGAAATTTGTTGGTAATAGATTAAAAGAAGCATATATTATTCCATTTAAGAAACTTTTAATAATTATGAAAAATATAAACTAGTCCCAGTGCCTCTCCCATGTGTTACAGTACTCAAGATGGAACAGTGAACCAGCTTGATTACTATTTGTGTCATGCTGGTCACTAGTGGACACAATGTATATAAGCACAGATTTGCCCAGAACCAGTTTCAGCAGTACTGAAACTTGTACCTGGGCCGCGTTCAGGGTCCGTCTCGGAGGCGCCTCGGAGATGGTTGTGATGTCACGCTAGTCTGAACGGCAAAAGCAGTTTGTTGTCTCGAAAATGGCTGCCCCCATAGGCGGTGGCCATTTGCAATGGAAAAGCTGCGCTGTGATTGGCTGAAACCACTGAATGCGGTGGCCATTTTCGAAGCGCTTTTCATCTCCAGTCTGAAAAGGGAGGCATCTCCGAGACGCCGCCGAGACGCACCCTGAACGCAAATAAGCCAAAAAGCATCGTGGAGACATCTCCGCAGCGCCTGCAAGACGCACCCTGAATGCGGCTATGGCTGGTTTCTTGTTTCTCGTGAATCTGATCGGTAAAACATGGGAGCAGCCGCTGGAACCAGTATATCAGAAACAGCTCCTTCCGGTTTCTTGATTCTGGTGAATTTATTTTCCCCTCCTATGACTATTGGTATTGTTTGAATACGTGTTACACTGTTAGTCATTAGCCTCCCACCCTGGGTATGTCGGTATTGAAAATACAATTTCAGTTAGTACATTTCTTTCTGTTTTTAAAATGTATGTATAAGTATAATACGTATATATATATTATGCATGCAATATTAGTTTATTATTTCCGCTATAGTATAATACAGATTCTATAATTTATGATGTTGGGGGACCCATGACATACTTTAAAAAATAATTGTATTTTTGGTGTTCATTAGGTGATTAAGGATGGGAAATTTCAATCTCAGACAATTGGTCTTCCTCATTCACTGTTCCTTGCACTATCCTAGTAATGTGATGGAAAGAGTGTAACACAACTGCACGTGTCGACGTCTAGTTACTCAATGCTTTATTTATCTCAACCGCTGCTACACTGGTACCTCGCAGCGCTCGCTGGTGCCCGGCGCCCCAGCCGGGTACAATACATAACATCTCCCTTTTTATAAACAATATAAGATGAACTTGAATAAACACAAATGGCATGTACGGTTTAACACGGTGACAATCACCCAATGCGTCCGCCTCGCACCGCTGGGATTTTAACCCTCGTGCCTCAGAGTTCAGTCCTAGTGTTTCCTTTTATAAACAATATAAGATGGAGCTGGAATAAACACAAATGGCATGTACGGTTTAACACGGTGATAATCACCCACTGAGTCCTTTGTATTTACCATACTCGTCCTTGGACTATGTTGACGCGCAGTTCTCAAAACCGCCTTTTGTCCATTGCGTCAAATCACACGTACACACTCTTATCTCCTCTTTGTGTGAAAAAAAAACGAGAGAAAAAAACTACAGTTTGAGTATACCGATACACAAAACAACAAAACAAAAAAAAACACAATGTAATATACATATATGTGTCAGTTTATAACTTGCACGAATAGTCAATGGGCAGCTTTTATCAGGCACTCGGGTGAGTTGTCATTCCCGCATGCACATACCGTCAAACAATTTCTGAGACAACAGATGTATTCTCTCAGAATAGACTTCACCCCGAGTTCCCAGTTCGGCACTGCCCTTATCTGGACCGGTTCCACATACTACTGATTAACTTATCTGACTACAGAACTTACCCTACTCCTTCAATTTGTTTCTCAGCCTTTTAATTGGTCTTAAACCCGACAGCTTGCTGATAAGCATGTCGAACTTTAAGTCCACTAGCGATAGCCTAGCCTTTCCACCGGCCTAATCTCTCTTCCACGCCGAGTGCGATAAGGCGTGGACTGTGTTTCGGTTTTTCCATTACCGCTATCAGACTGTGGCACAGGCGTGTTGATACCCTGACGAATCGGACTCACGTTCCCACGTGTCGGGAAAAATGTGTTTTCTATTTCTTTTTACTGTGAGTCCTTTGCTATTCAATATCCCATAGCTACCTGAGTCTTTCCCCTTCTCTTTTACGACAACCCCAGGTGCCCAATCTCCCTTGTGTGTCAGGTATTGTACCTGCTCCCCTGCCTGTAGTTGTCTGTACGGTCGTCCTGCGTGTCGGTCATAGAATCCCTTCTGGGTAGCTTGTACTTTCTGTATTTGTCTGTGTCTTATAGTTACCGTTTTGGCCTTTAGATGTGTGCTCAATATTGGTAGTTTCGATCTAAGTTTCCGACTCATTAATAATTGAGCCGGTGAGGCATCCAAGCCTATTACCGGAGTGTTCCGGAAGTTGAGCAATGCTAGATTATAATCTTTTGATTCTTTTCTGGCCTTTTTCATCATAGTTTTGACTGTCTGGATGTGTCGCTCCGCTTGACCATTGCTTTGTGGATAATGCGGGCTGGAAAATACAACCTGAAAATCATATTCAGCTGCAAATTCCCTATATTCTACGCTTGCAAACTGTGGTCCATTATCAGAAACCACTACCGCTGGAATACCGTGTCTGCCAAACACCTGTTTCATCATGCCTATAACTGCCTTGCTAGTGGTAGTTTGCAACTCTACTACTTCCGGATATTTGGAAAAATAGTCAACCAATATTAAGTAATGCTGGTCCCCTAACTGAAATAAATCAGCTCCTACCTTGTTATATGGAATGCATGGTATGTCATGGGGTTGCAATGGTTCCTTATGTTGCCTGTTTCTATACTGCTGGCATAAACTACACCTCTGAATCAAATCTTCCAACTGAGTCTGCATCCCTGGCCAAAACACATGTTCTCTCGATAATGTTTTACTTTTCATGATACCCTGATGGGTCTCGTGTAGCTTGTCAAGCACTGATTTTCGCACTTGCTTTGGTATGATTATACGACTACCTTTCAGCAACACATCCCCTTGCCTTGTAATTTCGTGCCGGAATGTGTGGTATGGTAGTGCTACGGCTGGCACTTTATGTTTATCTTCCGGCCACCCATTGTCAACCATGTCGGCCACCCCAATCAACTCAGTATCCCGTCCCGTTTCAGATCTGATCTGCTGCATACACCCCTGCACGACCCCTATCGCTGCCACGCTTATCTCGTTGTCAAACAGGTCGCCGGGTCCGGTCTTGGTGCTGTGGTCTCGGGAGAGGGCGTCTGCAACGAACATATTACATCCTTTGATATGTACCAACTCTAGATCATAGTTTTGCAGACGCATCCGCATGCGTTGCATACGGGCCGACAATTGATGGAGAGGCTTATCTACAATTGATACCAAGGGCTTATGATCCGTTTCAGTGCGTACTTTCTTGCCAAAAATGTAATTGTGAAATTTAGTGCACCCAAAGCATATGGCCAAAAGCTCTTTCTCAATCACAGCATAGCTACTTTGTGTAGCATCCAGAGCCTTAGAAGCCATGGCAATCGGATGCCCTTCCTGCATCAAAGCTGCGCCGAGTCCCGACTTGGACGCATCTACTTGTAGAGTGATTACTTTGTTCACATCATAGAAACGGAGAACGGGAGCCCGTGTTTATCATTCTTTTTAACATTTCAAATGCCTTTACTTGCTCGGCTTCCCAGTGCCAAGCGGTCTCTTTGTTAGTTAATACGCGTAAGGGTTTAGTGATCTCCGCCAGATTGGGAAGAAATTTCGCAACATATGCTATCATTCCGAGAAACCGTTGAACGGATTGCTTATCTGTGGGTGTGGGCATGTCAGTAATGGCTTGTACTCTTTCCTTGTTAGGCGTAATACCGTGTTCAGAAATTACATGACCTACATATTCAACACTCCGCTTACATATATTCGATTTAGCTGGGTTTAAGCGCAAATTTACTTTTCTTGCCCGCTCGAGAACTGCTTTCAAATTTTCATTATGTTCATGCAGTGAGTTACCATATACAAGAATATCATCAGTTATTACATTGACGCCCTTTAAGTCATGCAGAATTCTGTTCATCTCGTATATGAATATGTCGCCGGCGGTTTTTTATCCCGAACGGCAACCTAGTGTACCGAAAACGGCCCCACGGCGTGTTGAACGTACACAACTTTGAACTGTCAGTATCGAGCTGAATTTGCCAATATCCACTTTTCGCGTCTACCACCGAAAAATACTTAGCACCGTCTAGCTTGGCAACGACCTCCTCGATCGTTCTAGTAGGATATGGCCCCCGCTTAATAGCTTTGTTAAGTTTAGTTGGATCTAAACAAATGCGGATTTTATCATTCTTTTTTACTATCGTGATCGAATTCACCCATGGGGTTGGCTCAGTCTCCTCAACGATCACACCTAGCTCAAGCATTCTATCAAGTTCGCTTCGTACTTTATCCTCAATAGCATGAGGCACTCGTCTGGGAGGATCCACTACTGGCGGCACAGTGTCATCTACATGAATTTTTGCCTCCACTTTAATAGTGCCCAAACCACTAAATACATCATGAAATTTAGTTACCATGTCCGTAGCTTGCCTGTGGGCACTGTCGCACTTGTTGTCGGTCGCCTCCTTCTGCACACTATCAATGCGGGACAGTATGCGCATCCGTACGCAAGCGTCCTTTCCCAGAATCGGACATCCCGTGTCCGTGATCTGGAAACGTAGCCACTGGCCACGCACTTGAAGATTCGTCTCACCCAGTGGCTTTATCCGCTGCCCCGAATACGTCACCAACCGGCACTGCGATTTCGACATCTCCGCAGATTTCATCCGCTTGAATATTCCTACTGGAATGATGTTGGCCTCGGACCCTGTGTCAAGTTTGAACTGCACTTCAAACCCATCCACAGGTATGGTTGCATACCACAACTCGGCGTCGCCCTCCCGATCTGTTGATACTGCTCCCACAAACAAATCGGTTTCGGTCTCGGCCTGCTCGTCATCCCAGCCCTCATCGTCGTCAAGCACAATCTCATTTACTGATGTCATTTTGCTCCGACACACTTTTGCAAAATGTCCAATTTTACTGCACACGTCGCACGCCTTGCCTTTGGCGGGGCATGCCTCACGGTCCCGCCGATGCGCATATCCACACCAGCTACACTTGACCTGAGCGACGCCAGGCTTGCCTCGGTACTCACGGCTGGCACCTGCTGCCGGCCGTCCGTCTCTCGGCCGCTGTGTTGACGCCGCCGGTCGGCCCGGCTCCCGCTGCCGTAACGAATCCAAAGCACACTCGACGGTACCACTGGAGAGCTGTTTAGTATGATGTTCACTCATGCGACACATCTCCTCACATCCTCTCAAAGTCAGTTTAGGCGTCTGGAGCAACCGATCTCTTAGTTTGTCACACTTTATGCCACTGACGAGCCTGTCACATAGCAACGATTCTTCCAACTCGCCGTACTCACACTGACCTACGCGATGTCTCAGCTCCCGTACATACGTGTCCATGCTTTCCTGGCCTTGGTTGAAGGTATTGAACTTGTAACGAGTCACGGTAATGTTCGTTTTACCCTCGCAGTATTCTCTGAATGCTTCCTTCAACGGCCGAAGTTTGTCAACTTCTCCCGCGGCGAATCTCATAGCCTGATGCACTTTTTGTGCCTCTGCACCGGCCACGTGCAGGAACACGCAACATTGAACCTTTTCACTTCGGCTCTGTACTCCTGCAGCGGTAGCGTATATGTTGAAAGCGTGAATCCACGTCTTCCAATTTGCAGACAAGTTGTCCTCCAAGCTCAACGGCCCGGGAGGCTTCAATCCTGGTAACGACATGCCCGCCAAAGGTTCCGCCTCTGACACCATGTGATGGAAAGAGTGTAACACAACTGCACGTGTCGACGTCTAGTTACTCAATGCTTTATTTATCTCAACCGCTGCTACACTGGTACCTCGCAGCGCTCGCTGGTGCCCGGCGCCCCAGCCGGGTACAATACATAACAGTAATGCTGAATGCTAGGTAGTGACAAGTATCAATGTTTAAGTCGACAAGTAAACATGTGGGCAGGGTATATTTTCAGCATGTTTTGCTGCAAACCACGGTTATCTTAATCTTGCCAGTTTGCCGAATAAAACTCCAGGCACACTGCTCATAACTTTTAGTTTTTTCTCGAGTCCAATGAAAATGATAATAGCACAGCTTATTTTTTCCCACTCCGAAAGCCTCTTTGCTACTAGAATTTGAATATGTTATTAAAATATTGCTGCCGTATATAGGTCTTTTCATGGTAAATGGGGCCAAAGTGTTACATGAGGGCTAAAAATTAATATTGTGTATTTCCCCTTTTTTTTTCACTGAGTAGTCAACTCTTGTCCATACATATACTAGTAATGTGTAGGAAAAGATAGTTCAGATTACCATCTTGTCAGAATAACACAAATTAATTGAGTAGCCAGCCTCAAGTGTGGATGTAACATATGATTAATTATTAACAACACTTTTTGTAAAGGAAATTTAATGCATGAAATAATTAATTGTTATGCTATGATACCCGAAGTATACAACTGCACTGTAAAAGAAATATTGCAGGGAAGTTATATTGTTCCCTATTTTGAGTTGTGGATGTAACACAATAGAAGAGGACACCCACAAGAGTAGGGGACTTCAACTTCAATTATTTTCATACACCTTTGTTGAAAAATGATATTACTAGTTATGGTATTATAAAATAAGCTTACACATGCAACTGTAGCAAGTGTTTTCTTACTGAAGCTCTGGTATTCCCAGAATAGCATATTCCCTGACATAGTAAGCAGGAGGCACCACAGTTACGTCCAGAACCAGTTTAATCACCATGGAATATTAGAAAAAGATATGCAGGCAAGATGGACATTTATTTCAAGTGAGAGTGTACTTTTATTAGTTTAAAGACTAACAGGTAATATTCTATGCAAAATAAATGTCTAGTAGGCTGTAGAAAAGTCCACATTCTCCATATAACATATTCATGCCTTTAAAACACCATTAAAATAAAAATGAACATGGAAGCCTTAATTTGTTCATATCTATCCCTCTAAAGTGTAAGAATACCAGTTCTATAAAGAAAATAACTCCTCGACTCTTTCAATAATTGGCTTTGACCATTACATACTGGAAAACACATTGGCCCCATTTACCATGAAACGACCCAAAGTAAAAGTTCATTTCTATCCCCCTGACATGTCCAATAGCTAATGATAAAAATCAATGTGCGCTACAGGCGTCGTTATTATTCTATCCCCCACACTGATAATCCGACGTGGTCAAATTGCTGTTCTTTCCAGGTGTTGATGTCGGCAAACAGGTGTGGGGGAATCTGAACCAGCTGGAGGCAGTGGACCGACAGCATGAGATCATGACCATGTGCTGGGCAGGTGATGACTACAATGAGGTCAGTTTGATCATTGTATTTCATAACAGTGGTATTCATCTTCAAAGGACCACTCTCCTCCCCATACAGATCTTGTCCTGACATAGCAGGTGTCCTGTCATCGGGGGACCAGTTAACACGAGACAAAGTAGTTTGCATGTTGGAAAAGTGTTCGCACTTTGCACGGGTCGCTGAAGATAGATACTATTTAGTGTGTATTGAAAGGGCTGGGTAGCCTACGGTCTTGGAAGCAAAGCAAGCTCTTGCAAGGTGTTCAAAAGATATAAAGAACATTTAGAAAATAGCAATACTGTCAATGTAATTAACCAACACAGTATCAATAAAAACAATGCACATCTCTTATCGTCATAAGCGATCTACTGTTCGAATGGTAACTGTTAGAAGTACCTGCCCCCCTTCCCTTCCCCCCCCCCCCACCTACTTTGCTTTAGTTTGAAGTAACTATTATGTTTAAGGAGATACTTTGGAGGTATTTGAAATAAAATTATTACAATGATTAGTATTTTAAAAGGTTAACTTTGGAGATACTTGAAGTGAAAACATACGAAACTAATGTTGTGGTGCAACCGAATTGGTGGACATGCGCATTGTTTACATGTTTTTTAGCGTAGCAGCAGAGCACAGGATCACCAAACTGCGATAAATATTTAATATTTAATAATAATATGAATAAGCAATGCTTAGGACCGACCCACCGATATAACTAGAGCAAAGTATTTATTTTATTTTTTTTAACTCCACTCGCGGTGTTCGATTTGAAATTCGCTGTTGTCCATCCTGCTTGCTCCGTACCGAAGTTTGACGATCTATTTCCGTTTCCGTTTGCTGGATTTGTTATTCAATACGAGTTTACAAATGGCGGCGCCCATAGAAGGCTATTTCCGTTTCCGTTTGCTGGATTTTGGCGAAGTCATGTTCAGTACGAGTATTGTTTATGTCTCAATATGTGTATATATCTACATACGTTAGTCTTAAGCCTCCCCAGAGGGTGGGTCGGTAATATGAATAAGCAATGCTTAGGACCGACCCACCGATATAACTACAGCAAAGTATTTTATGATTTTTGTTTACTCCACTCGCGGTGTTCGATTTGAAATTCTATCAACCACATGGGACTGCTTTCAGTGGTGCCCATTCAGTGCTGCAGATTTGCAGCCTTCAGCACACCAATGCGACTGAAAACTCCCCAAAACAACAACTGGGGTGACCCAAACATGGCCATCGTTTCCGCGAAGTAAACTATTAATATTTCATTTGTGCACCCATGTTTATGCCAAATTGTTATTTATTTATTTTAATTTTGAATAAAATCTAAGTTTTGAACTGCACGTATTGGCAAATTCTATGGCAGCAGGCATTTGTTTTGATATATTATTAACCAATAGCTGACCCCGAATACCTTCAATTGGGCCTATGGACTTAATGCCTTGACAGGGCCGCTGCAGAGTAGCACGGAGGAACACATACACTGGTCCCAGTGACGTCATCACACCATATATGGAAGGTCTGTGGGGAGGGACCAGTGTACTTGTTCTTCGATTCGACGTGTGCTACTCTGTGACGGAGCATCATTAAGGCATTAGGCCAATTGCTGTCGTCCATCCTGCTTGCTCCGTACCGAATGGCAATTTCCGTTTCCGTTTGGTGGATTTTTCCCGGTTTCTCGGTATGAGTTTACAAATGGCAGCGCCCATACAGTGCTATTTCCGTTTCCGTTTGCTGGATTTTGGAGAAGTCATGTTCAGTAAGAGTATTGTTTATGTATTTGTATATATATCTACATGCGTTAGTCTTAAGCCTCCCCGTGGGTGGGTCGGTATTATAAGTTAGATATTTAGGATCAAACCTAGGTTTATACAAACTGATGCTTTCATCGGAATATGCAATCTTAAGACTGGAATTGTTCAGAACCTACTCTTGAATGATTCCGCTGCACTTTTATGTTCCCTCTTTAGCATATAGCTTACGTGCCGTTGCTATGGTTACCACCACTGCTAGAGTCCGCTTACATGCTGTGAAACCTCACTTAGTTCATCCACGTTACAAGAGAAGTGAACAGACTGGTGGTATTTATCTGTGGTTCTCTGTAGATTTGTGTGGGTTCTCGTAACTGGATGGTGAGCATTCTGCACCGGGAAAGCCTCGAGTTCACCGGGTCGTGCCACTTACCGGGCGGCGAAGGGGTCTTCAAGGGACTCGCCAAGGTGGAAGGGTAAGTACTGACATCCGGCACCCGATCGGGGTTATGAACAATTTTGTAAATTCAAATTAATCCCTTGAAAGTACTTGAAACTTCCCACCGACCCCTTTTTTCTCTCTTTAAAAAAAAAAAATGTTTTGGAAAATTATGGACGGTAATAGGGTGATGGTTTGTTCATTTTGTATATTGCATTATTATTATTGGTTTAGATCAAAGAAGACACAATGGTCATATGCTTTGAATGGTTTGTCGTCATTTTGCTAGCCAAACAAAATTGTGGTTTTGCCTAATTGCCATTTTGCCTACCCACCATTTCGAGAAATTGCCATGGTGAGCTTAAACATGTATACTTCTATTCAAAATTAACAAATAAAAAATACAATCAGTGGGAAAAATGACGAATAGGCCCAAATGCGTGACATGGAGGAAATTCAAGCGTTTGCATAAATCTGGGAAAGTCCTCATGGCAAGCTTGGCTTCTAAGCTGTCAAAGTGATAATACGTGTGTAGCTAATTTAGTGCAGGTGTGTCTGTTTAATTGTTTTGTTCATGGTTTTACGTCCTGGCAAAATCTAAGGTCATATTAGAACGGGTGTCAAATTATGTCAGTGCACACTCATGGCACCTTTATAATGCTGCCCCACTGGGACTTGCCAACTTGGCGAGCAGGGCACCAGCACCATGACCCAATTTCTCACCCAGTTACACTAATCCTGATATTGAGCAAACCAGTCATTGCTCTTTGCTAGTGGTGCTGGACGCCAGGCTAGGTAACGACAAATATCTATTTTGTATGTCATTGTGTTTTTTTTTTTATTGATTGATTGATTGATTGATTGATTGATCGATTGGTGGTTTCTTTATGCCATGTCCTTGGTTTGACTTGGTCTGGATTTCGAACTCCCGACCTTCCTCATGGCAAGCCTGCGCTCTTTCTGGTTCGACCATGGTGCCTGGTTGTGTGTGGTTTTTTAAAACAATTTTTAGTTCATTTGCGGCCCCCATGCTGATCCTTACAGGTGCTTCCTCACCGCGGTGGACTCAGGCCTGCTAACGTTGTGGGACGAAGATGCGAAAGAAAAAAAGGTGAATCTTTTATTTGTTGTTGTAAAATATTCATTTCTTGTGTTTTCAACGGAGCTATATGAACTGAGATGTACAATTTTATAATCACAGAATTTCGTGGTGGTGAATTGCCTAATTGTCATGTTTGTTGGAGATAGCATTTTGAGATTTAATGTTTGTAATGTTAGTGGAATGGTTTGTTTATTCTGTTAGATGGAGTGTGGTTAGGTTGCAGAGTTCTGCTTAAAATGTTAAATTAAATATGAAATTATTTTCAATAAGTTGGGCATGGTTAGTTTTTTTTAAATTTGAGCATCATATTGGTGGCCCTCCCTAGGTGACGATTGATGCTGGACCGAACCTGGATCGGATGAAACAGAACCCTGAGAACCATCAGTTGGTAGCCACGGGGGGCAAGGAGAACGACTTGAAGATCTGGGACCTTCAACAGCCAGACAAGCCGGTCTTCATGGCCAAAAATGTGAGTTTAAAACTGAGTGTCGCTAATTTATTATTTTGTTATCTGTATTAACATAATGATAATAATATATAAAAAAAAAATGTATTTGTATCAGCACCAATTCCACAGGGTGATTTTCCAAATAAAAACACTGATTGAGTCCTCACCGCAGTCCTTATGCAAGTGTAGCGCTGAAGCCATAGATCAGGTAGGTTAAAATGAAAAGTACCAAATATACCCACCACATGTGAAAAAAAGAAGAGAGAAAGACAGAGGAATAAAGAAGTGTTTAAAGACAATTCTAGAATCATGCAATACCATGTGATGCATACTCACCAATTGCATAATACATGTTGAACTGGAATTGTATGTAGTTACTATTACAACTAATAGTTCATTTATATTATGCTTCTATTATTAAACAGGATTTTCATGTGGTTATTATTGCAACTGATGTCATTTATGTACCAACAAATTGTACTGAATGGCCGGAAGACAGTATTCGCTGAATAAAATACTTTTTTTTTTTTTTTTTAATGTATGAACAATATTCTCATCTATGAACAAATTGTCGATAAAAAAATGTAGCACTGAAGCCATAGATTAGGTGGGCTAAAATGAAAAGTTCTAAATATACCCACCACATGTGTGAATAATGTTCACATCTATATAAACAAATTGTGAATTACAATATGTTGAACACAATAAAGCTTAATTAACTACTTTGTGTGTGTTTTGGGTTCACCAGGTGCGTGATGATTGGCTGCAGCTTCGCGTTCCCGTATGGGTAACCGATATGACTTTCCTACCTGGGTCACAGAAGATTGCCACTGTTACTGGACACCACCAAGTAGGTAGCTCTGGTCTATGTGTGGGCTAATTAAGTTGTCATAGTTTCAGGTTTGATTGATTGGTGGTTTCTGTACGCTGTGTCTGCAGCACAGGCCATATTCACGGTGGATAGTTTTTTCTTTTTAATGAACCGTATTTCCTTGTCTGTTAAAGGGAATTTTGTTTATATATTTTGAGGAAAAGGAAACAAATATATTTAATGGTGGGGGATTGTACATTTCAGTTTGTGAATAATTAAAGATTTTTTATAATTTCCTGTTTAGAATCAAAGGTTATTATGCCTAAATGGATCACCTTCTTTGTTCGTGAAGCAGAATTGTAACAAAGTATCCATTATGTCTTATTATTTCTGACGTTCCTGGAACAGGGACAATAATATCTGTACATAACAGAGATGACCATGTAACACACTTAATGTCTATCGATGCACCAGAGTGGTTCCCGGACCCTCCTGGCAGAGAATGGGTCTTGTATCGCCCACCTGCAAGCTTGTGTAATTAGGTTTTTCTGTGGCCTTCATCGTCTCATTAGTGAGCAATCAACCCAATAACGTTGTAATGATTGCTCAACAGTGAGGTAAAAGCGGCCTTCTAACATTGTAATGAGTGTGCACCCGATTTCTCAACAGGAAGATGGTGAAGGAGCCTTCTAACATTCAGGGATGAAAGTGGTCTCCGGGAAAAAAAGCGGAAATGCTGATATTCTCCCATAGGCTTAGCATTGTCAGGGAATCGCTGAAAATTCCCGGAAGTCGGATTTCATACATATTGGTATATGTTGATAGTGCTGCGCCATTTGAAGCATGTATTAGTAGTATACGCTGCTAGTGCTGCGGCGTTTGCACCACATATTGGTATACGCTGCTAGTGCTGCTGCGTTTGAAGGCGTTAGTAGTATACGCTGCTAGTGCTGCTGCGTTTGCACCACATATTAGTATACGCTGATGGTGCTGCAGCGTGAAATAATGTATTGGTTGGTTGGTTGTTGGAGTTTTACATCCTGGCAACATCTAAGGTCATATCAAGAAGGGCGCAAGGTATACACTTATAGCTACAAGAAAAATCCCGGAAATCCGCGAAATCGTGGAGGTCTTTCATCCCTGAACATTGTAATGAGTGTGCACCTGATTGCTCAATAATGTGAAGGAGCCTTCTAACATTGTAATAATTGGGCACCCGATTACTCAACAGCGAGGTGAAATTGTCCTTCTAACACTGTAATGTTTGCGCACCTAATCGCTCAATAACGAGATGGTGAAGGGGCCTTCTAACATTGTGATGATTGTGCGCCTGATTGCTCAATAATGTGAAGGGGCCTTCTAACATTGTGATGATTGTGCACCTGATCGTTCAACAGCATGGTGATTTTCATAGAGAAACCTAATGACATAAGCTGTGTGTGAAAACACAACCTTGTTTTAAAGAGCCAGTGTGGCATGGGTCCACACTGTTTATATGGTTTGTATCAGTGCCCCTTTAAATTAAAGTGATGCAGTGCGCCATGTGCTGTCCTGTTTCAGTTGAGAGTTTACGACCCCAGCACACCCCAGAGACGGCCAGTTGTCGATGTTGAATTCGAGGAGTATCCCATCACATCTGTCTGTGCGAGGCCGGGATACAAGTAAGGCCGCCTTGGATTGTACTTAAACTTAAAGTTGCATAATCTGATGCTTTTGAGTTTCTGCCATTATTTTTAGATACATGTAAAGGTTTGTTATTGTGGTCTACTTTACACTAGTTTGAAGTTACTTTTATTTTATATGGTTAAATTGACTCAGTAAACATTGCTGCATAGAAGCAGTACTGAGTGCACTTGCAATAAATGTTTACAGAGTACACTAATATCTAAGTTGGATATGTAGGCAAATGGTTTCATGTCGAAAATGTGATGCTTTCAACGGACTATGTCCACCGTGCTGATATTCTACCCACAAATCTGATCACACGACAAGAAGGTTTGACGAGTATCAAAGTCGAGTTTCATTTAATCCTATTAACATTAGTATGGGGTGAAACCAGTGCCATTTTCATTATTTTGAGGAAAACTTAATTATATTACAAGGTTTAAAAAAATCAAGAGAGGTGAAGAAAATGTTTCTTTAGATACATCGTGTTCCTTTCTTTGGTTTAAAAGAAATGTGGTTTTAAATTTATTTATTTAGTTATTCATCATTCACATTAAGCTATCTTTGATCGTGGCTTCTTCATCCAGTTACCTCTGCATGGCACACATATCAAAGATCTATCATGGGGGGGGGGGGGGGGGGGGGGGGTAATGTCAGAACCATCGGCTCACTAAAAGACCGACACGTGTCATGGGGGGGGGGGGGATTCGAACCCACACTTCTTGACATTCCGGGGCTAGCATGCTAACCACTACATAACCTAGGCTCCCTGATGCAATCGCCCTATCCACTCCCACCTGTCTATGTGGTTCCTTGTCTGAGAGGTCAATGCAGACTACTACACGTGCATACCTAAGTATATTATATGAGCCTGTCTCAAAAGGTGCTAACTCTTCGTTTTTTTGTCCATAGTAACGATTGACACAAAACAGCACAGAAACGGTTACACTGAAAACACAAGGTGATTTGCTTCAAATCAATATGTATTCTATTGGGATTATGAAACACCATGTAAAAAACAAATCAGTTTATCATGAGCAAATGCATAAGTAGATAGTGTGTTGGATCGTTACTATGGACAAAGTTTTGTCCCATATTGCTTAGCACCTTTTGAGACAGTCTCATATATATTATTTCCTTTTTTAGGCTACCAATTGCATAGCAACATCTAAGGTGTTATCAGGACAGGTACCGACTTGTGACCGTGCAAACTCATGGCGACTTTATGCCCCCCCCCCCCCCCCCCCCCCCCCCCCCCCCCCCCCCCCCCCCCCCCCCTGAGACACCGGTTCATCGGCACCATAACCCAATATCTCACTCAGCCACATCCTGATATTGGGAAAACAAGTCCTTGCCCTATCCTATTAACGCCGAGCAGCAGTCTAAGTAGCAACAAGTATCAATTTTGTATGGCATTGGTTTGACGCGGTCATTGTTCGAACACACGACCTCCTACACGGGAAGCCAGTCCGCGCTCTTAACCAGTTCGATGATAATGCAATATAGAGATGGGTAGAAGTAGGTTCTAATGTCTATTATATGTTTGCAGTCAGGTTGTCATTGGGAACACACAGGGGAGAATGGCGCTCATGGATCTACGGAAAGGTAAGGATCACCGAAGCTCGCAACACTTGCTGTTTTTTTTCATTTCGTTAAAGTTGCATAGTCCGATGGATTTGAGTTTCTCTCAGATTCTGATATAAATATATTAGGTTGAGATTTATAATCCACCTTACTTTGGTTTGAAGTAAGTTTTGTTATAAATAGCTAAATTTGGCGATTGCTGAAGTGAAAACACGTATGTGTGTTGAAATGCTGGACCTCCATTGCCTTCAACACTGATAGGGTCTATTAAATCAACTACATGGTCTTTCTATGCAGCAACAAATGTTTAATAAATACACCAGTATCTAAGTTGGCTATGTAGGATCAAATCTAGAGAAGTATTTTGCTTTTATTGAACTATCCCGCTTTAAACTGGGGGAATTTCAACTGTGGACAATTGGTCTTCCTCAGTCCACTGCTCCTTGCTATAGATTTTCTTAGCCGTCCATTTGACTTAGCATGATCTGCTGTACGGGATGTATCACCAGATACAGATACAATACATTAGCTTAATCAATATAATCCACTACTTTGAAGTGACTTCATCTTGCCTATCGTTTGACACAACTCTGAGTTTGATTGTGACCTTTTATGCCGGGTAAAAATGACAGTGAAGTAAATAAATCTTAAACCACATCTCGCCGTGGATATGGCCTTTGCTACCGACATGGGGTAAAAAAATACACACACGCACGCGCGCGCACGCATATATACATATATATACACACATATATATATTAATTGTACCCATATAATTCCTAGCCAATTCCCTCCCAAAATAGTGTTATATGGGAGAGCTGGTTCTGCAGAACCAAACATGTCTTGCCTAATCCTTTACACGTTGCTTGTTCTTTTGTAGGGCAAGTGGTGCAGTGCTATAAGGGTTTCGCTGGTTCCATCCGTCAAATCGAGTGTCACTCGGTGGAACCGGTAGTGGCGTCCGTCAGCCTGGACCGTCACCTGCGGATTCACCACATGGAGACGCGGGCCCTTCTCAACAAGGTTGGGGCCCTTCTTAAAGCTGCATAGTCCGATAGTTTTGAGTTTCTGACATTTTCTGAGATAAATACATTAGGTTGGTCGTTATGTACCTTACTTTAGTTTGAAGTCATGGTATTTAAATGGCTAACTTTTGAGGTATTTGAACGAAGTTGAGGAAGTGCAACCAAAAAAAATTAATTTGGGCAGGCATGCCAAAACCATGACACCATAGCATTCTGCAGTAACATGTTCTATTCAAATGCTTCAGTATTCCCTTTTGTGTGACGACAAATGCTTAATAAATGCACCAGTATCTGATACCCCAGTCACTCGAGGCCTGCGTTCGCTTACGATCGATTCGCGACGTCAAAACGTCCTCATTGCGCCCTCCGTAAGTGCTGACGCCAACCTCCCGGCATCATTTCGGAAATTTTGGACGCAAGGAGGTTGCAAGTGCTGCACTTGCAACCTCCTTGCGTCCAGTTTGGTCGGTGCCATTAACAAGTGGTTGGCTGGTTGGCGAACTGGCGCTGATGCGGCGACGACCTGGTGGCACTGACCTGGCACCGCCCACGTATTTGAATCAATGTATCGAATGGGATGCTGGGAGGTTGGCATCCTTTTGAGCCGACCTGGCGCCGACCACGTATTTGAATCAATGTATCGAATGGGACACTGGGAGGTTGGTGTCCTTTTGGGTGTTAGGAGGTCAGAGGTGGACGTTGGCTCTCGTGTGACTGGGGTATAAGTTTGCTATATAGACCTATTTCATATGACGTCATCATGGGTATTTAGGTCAGTGCGCGCACTGCTTGGCTGCAGGACGACACTGTCACACCCCCCCAACTCAATGACTATGAGCAATCTTCATACAGAAAAAGTGAAATCTCTAAAACTACACCATCTAGAAACAAACCGATTGGAACACATATAGAAAACATATCCAATGAACAGATTATATTAAATTTATAAGGTAATGTTCTGTATTTCCATTAATTCTGAATAAAACTGACATTTTGCACTGCGCGTATAGGCAAACTCAATGGATTGTCAATGGTCGTGAGCAATCTTCATACAGAAAAAGTGCTAAACTACACCATCTAGAAACAACGACTTGGAACCCATATAGAAAACATATTTAATGAGCAGATTAGATTAAATTTATATGGTTAGGGTTCTGAATTTCTATTAATTTTGAATAAAATTGCGTTTTGCACTGTGCGTATCGGCAAACTCAATGCATCGTCAATGACTGAGCAATCTCCATACAGAAAAAGTGAAATGTCTCTAAAACTACACCATCTAGAAACAAACCGCTTGGAACACATAGAAAACATATTCAACGAATAGATTATATTAAATTTATATGGTTAGGGTTTTGCATTTCTATTAATTTTGAATAATACTGACGCTTTGCACTGCGCGTACCGGGAAACTCAATGGCAGTGTGCATTCGTTCTGCAGCCAAGCTGCGCGCGCAGACACAATGTATATAAACATTGAAAGGGGTCTATAGGATCAAATCTTCCAAGTAGGGTGTTTGATATTTATATATAAAAAAATTGATATGTTCGTTAGAATATATAACCTTAAATTACATCTATATCTATGAATTTTATTTTATTTTCTCATTTAAATATAGTCCTTGGTAAATGGTGCAGAAGGGAAAATTTTAAAAGAAAGAAAAATCTGTACGGGAGGATATCTAATAATATTTACTTTACTTTTATTTCTCTTTCAACGATGGGGGCAAAGTGTGATATATTTTTTTTATGTGTTTTATTTTTCAGTTTTATCTCAAGTCCCGCCTCAACTGTGTGCTCATGACTGACGAGTGGGGAGAGGTTGATGAGGAGACTGACCAGAAGGATGGACAGAAGAGTAATGCGCGCACCGGGCTGGAAGAGGAGGAGGACTCCCTGTGGAGCAAGATGCAGCCCCTAGTGGAGACGCCACGCAACAACAAAAAGAGCAAAAAGAACAAGAAGCTGAAACGGCCTGCAGGCAGTGGGGACTGTGAGACGCCGGTGGAGGTGGTCGCGCCAAAACAGAAAAGTATGTACACTGTGCCTTGAGCAGGGGAGCAGCTCTTGGAGAGTTATATTTGTTGGTGTCATTTGTTTTGGGAGTGAAAGTGGTCTCCAACAAAAATCGCTGAAATCAAGCCGAGATTATTACACCGACAGCATATTTCTGTGAAAATAGGACAGCACTGCCAGGGAAATGCCGGAAGTCAGGTTTCAATGAGCATCCTTGTTGTGCCTATATTATCGACCATATCTAACTCTTTCTTGCTTGGGTTTTCTGTTCTACAAACATCTACGTTCATATAAGAATGGGATTCGAACCCAATTGTTGTCATATACATAAAGATTCCTTGGCATTCTGTTTAACGTTAATCGGTAGATATGAAAAATCGCGGAAATCTTTCATACCTAATTAATCAAAATAAATGTGGTCTCAGCGCGGGTGCACTAATCTTCTGGCCCTGGTGGCAGTTTATGGGTGATTTGGTGGTTGCTTTTTTAAATTAATCAAATATGTTTTAATTGTAATATAGTTGACTATGAGACTACTATACTACTTTGTAGGTGGATTGATTGGTTAGTAGCCGTCATAATTTATCTAAGTATCAGATGGTACTAAATCTGACATTGAGTTATTTTGATTCTGCTGGAAAGTTATTGTCTGTCACTTTCTTTCCTTTTTAAACCGTTGATGCTATTGAATTTATCGGTATTGTATTGTTTTCTCAGAGAAACACATTAGACATTAAAGTCAATAATCTAATAACAAATCTTCGCATAATTTAACAAATGAATAAATGAGTAAGACGGTTGCCAGCTGTTTATGTTGCACTCAGGCATTAAATAAAATAAAAATGTCGATTTAGAAACAATTGTGATGGTTAATAAATATTATCTTAACATTTCGTTTATCACCATCCCATATTGATTGCAGAATCCGGGAAGAAAAAGAAGAAACAAGGTACGACCTGAGGAACAGAATATAAACATATTGTCATCCATTATCCATTTGTATTGCGTGTTCATCTTTGATCATATAGCAATCATGTACACATTTATCAAATTGGTGTATTTATAATAAATACCATTAAAATAAAAACCTGCGTACATTGTATCCAGGTGGTCGTGTTATGACGATGATAACAATTCATTTAAATAATACCGACCCCCTCCCCAGGGGGGAGGCTAATGACTAACACGTGTGTAGATACACATAAACAATACCCGTACTCAGAGGTGGAAAGTGGATTCATCAAAATCCAGCAACCGGAAACGGAAACAGCCCTTTGTATACTCGTGTTGAATCGCATGACAGCAGTTGGTTAATAATATACTCGTGCTGATATATAAATAAAGAAATCTTTAAGCATTTAGAGGGGATTGGTCCTAAGCATTGCTTATTCATATTATACCTCAATTTAAAATCACTACGTTATGCTATGTCCAATCTAACGTACAATAACTTCATTTCTTAATAAGAATCAATGCTATTAATGTTTTAAATTGATTAAAATTGATAATAAAGGCGTGAATACTGAATAAAATGGTACGCGTACCTGTAATCTAGCCTGCCCCAATCATTATCACATGGCATATATATTCTATTCGATGAAGTATGATAATTACAAACCTGAGGGTAACAGTAGAGAACCACTAAACATCACTTCTAACGGATTCATGCTAAATTAGATCTGGTAGGCGTGTCCCTGAACCCAGTCATTGTGACCGGAAACTGGAACCACATGTATTCTGAGCTAACACTGGCAATGTTCGTAGCACCCAACGACAATGCTTCAGTCGAGGACACCACATCAGTTAGTTCATCGTGTTCACCCGTCAGTGTATCTGCCTGACACTCCTCCCTGTTGAAGGTACTCAATTCCCCACTGGAGCAAGCTTCAGTCCGAGGGCATTTGGACAGAGACGATAATCGAGGGAACTTACACGGCCGAACTCCAGTCCCGTCAGTCGGCGGCAGTGACGTCACCGGTGTATCTAACCTAGGTTTCGGCGCGAGTCTGGCACGCGATGCTAAAACGGGACTTTCCACATCTAGCGGCTCGACGCCCGATATATCAAAGCTGTTGTCGTCGCCAACACAGCTCAGATCGGCGTTGATGACGTCACCCCGAGTTTGGAAGTTAAAGACGTAGTGCTGACCCTGCTTGGAAATTTTGAACATTGGTTTTGCCACCAGCCCATGCTTCCCCATGGCGCTCTCCCGCGGCGCGAGCACGAGCACCGACAGCTTTGTACCGATCGACATCGCCTTTGCTTCGCCGAACAAGTCGGTGGACACAAGGTTTTGAAACAGCACCATTCTGCAGACGTTCCATGTCAGTATTTTACCGTCGTAGCACTGTATTGGAAAACAGATTCTGTACAGTTCCTTTGGACTCATGATTGTCGCGCCAAATGAGAAGAGGATCTCTTTAATGAGATGACCGGTGTTGAAAATGTCGTGGAGGATCCGGATCATGTCCTCGATAGCCTGGACTCCAAGCTGCTTCCGGCGAGCTGCGTGACCAAGTGGGTGTCTCCGGGCAGCAGAATGCACGTTTTCTTGTAAACGCTGGGGGAAAAAAGTACAGAATGGACAGGGCTTAGAGGTCATCCAAAGTGTTCGTGACCTAGCGGTCACTGGCTGCAGAACTGCAGCATTGAACCCCCAAAGTGTTCAACATTTTCACACGTTCGTACAAAGCATCCAACAGGGCAGATGGTGTGTGGGTCATTTCTGTACATCCTTTAGGGTTTAAGAAAAAAAGGGGAAAAAAGTGCTGATATAAAATAAAGGCGATATCATTTTCTGTGATTAAAATGCTGAAGTATACTACTTTGGTGGGGGAGGGAGAGAGTCTGGGGAAATTGTACTCTTTGTATAACCCTGAAACTTTAGAAGACTACCATAGTTGTTCTTTAATACAAGTAGGTTTCTTCTTTAATCAAATTCTCGTACCATATTAGAAACCACGGTCACTTTGATGGTAGGTTTCGCTTATTTTCTTATTCACATAAGTCACATAATGAACATACGGGTTTCGGAAATTAGATAGGTGATGAAATTAGTCATTAAATAAGTATTTCCTCAACCATGCTAAACATTTATACATACCCCCTGTGGACGCGTGGCTCCCCCTGTGGTTAATCATACGAACTAGTATTATGTCGGGTTTAATCCGCTAGTTGGCGCTGCGCTCGCCTTATATCATGCTGTGCGCGTGCCGCGACTGACAAAGTCTCTCCCTGTGTAGAGCTCCTATGGACTGATTTGTACTTTTGTCATACATCTGTGGATAGTTGGAATTTTCTATTTCTGACTCGGTAGGGCGTCTGCCCAGCCAGATGTGGCTGTTCCTGTTGACAGAAATAAACTATCTCCCACATGTGTTTGCTGTGTCTTGAGCGGTAACTTCTATATTTATATCAATCGAATGAAGCTTCACATCTACTATGATAGAAACTGCAGTAATACACTGTATCACGAAGCTCGATCTGTTCAATTGACCCTAGCACACTCATACACATGATTCTAAAAGAAGGTTAGTTGTTCAAATGATCTGAACAAAGCACCAGCAATGTCGTAAAATATTCCGATTCACGGTATTGGGGGAAATGCAAATGTTCTATTACTGATCGGGTATACATGACCAGGCGCATGTATGTATATATATGTAGGTGCCTGAGTAGGATGTAAATAGATATCGTGGTGCTGGCAGGGCTGTGTGTAAGGGGCACACTCAGGCTCAAGGCAGGTAGTGAGTGGCCAGGTGAGCCACACAGCTTGGTGGTGGTGGTGGTGGTGGTGGGCAGACCACTGGTAACCATGGGGACCAGGAATGCTGGATCCCTATTGGTAAGGCCAAGAATACTTGTTTCCCATTGGGGGAAAAGGGTGGGGTGATACTCTACAATGAACCCATGTACCATATAAATAATAAACCAGACGGCTTGACTCTCTCTCTTCCTTTACACTTTATACTCTTCCTTTCTCTTTGTCTGTATTGATTTCACTATAGCCTGCCTACACAACCACATATTCGAGCTTTAGCCATTCTACAAAACAGGAGACCTAGTCTTTACATAATTGGTGAGTGGTAAATCTATTAGTTGAGTAGCGGATTCAACTTCACACCATGATGATTTAGTGTTTGTGTGCCACGATAAAATAGTAGTGAAATGTTATTCCAATATGTTTTTATGTATTTACAATCAACTATACAGACAGGTTCCTGACATGTATGGTGAAAATCAGAGCAATAGTCCTCACCAGTTAAGCTAGTGACATCTATCGGCAGACTCTGCAACTACTCTATTCCGGTACATTCCCCGAGTACATGCTATATCTCCGTAAAGAATGCCTGACTATATCAAAGACCCTATAATACTAAGACGGCTCACTCCCTATCTCTCAAATGGTCATGTAAATTTTGCAGTGCCACCTTGTGGTAGGTTTGATCAGCCGGCTGCTGGTTGGTGTTTCACATGTAAACACATACAATTATATTATCCATGAGATAGGTAAGTATGAATACACGTCAATATGAAATTGCTATGAACAAATACCCAGCATCATCAGCATTGCCATCATCACACATCTTTCACATTCATATATACATATAATACAGCACCTGTTTAACCAAGAGAACAGCCAGCGCACCAAGTGGTGGGTTTGATAATTTTGATTACACAGTACAGGCTGAGTGAGTTGTCTTAGTATTATAGGGTCTTTGATTACATTCAGATTACATTACATACATATCACAACAGTAATATATGTGATCTAAAACATATTATGCGAATATAAAGATAATGCTGTGGCATTTGAACCATTTATTAGTAGTATACGCTAATAGCGCTGCGTCGTCTGCACCACATATTAGTATACGATGATGGTGCTGCAGCGTAAAACAACATATTAGTATACACTTATAGTGCTGCGGCGTTTGAACAACGTATTAGTATACATTTATAGCTATAGGAAAAATCGTGGAAATCTGCGAAATCGCGGAGATCTTTCACCCCTGTTTCAGCTCAAATTGCTCCAAAATGAGCCATTTAGCATCTAAATGACTCAGGAATAATAAATAGTAGATCATAAGTCAACCTGATATATCTATCTAAAAAAGGATGCAAAAATTCAAAAACCATCAGACTATGCAACTTTGATACACGGCGAAGGAGGAAGACAAGGCAGGAAGTGGAAATAAAACACTTTATTATATATAAAGTGGAGGAAATAAGCAATGTACAATGATAAGTAGAAGAATATAAGCAATGTACAATGATAAGTGCCCCCAGCTCCCCGTGCCCCCAGCTCTGGCAATTTGGATTTCCACCGCTGTGTATAACTTACAGCGTCATCAAAGGCCGGTTGCTCTCATACCATGTCTATGTGGTGTGGGAGGTTAAAAATCCCTTGGGTCGGTAAAAGTGTATGCTCGGGCTTTCTATCGACCAGCAGTGGAATGAGGAAGACCAGTCGTCTATGACTGAAATTTCCCCTACTTAAACAACTAATGGACCAAAAAAAAAGAAAAAAGTAGAAGGATATAATAAAGTCAAATGTGGAAAGCAAATAATGAAAGGAGAGAGGATAAAAGTGTCTGTGTCGATGTTAGGGGAGGTGCTCCGAAGAGCCCTCTGCCCTATGAAGGTAAAAGCAGAAAGTAAGGGTGAGTGGGTGGAGAAAATAATGAAGACTGCGTCTGGCAGGGCGTGGAGGCGTAGTGACTGGAGGAGGCTGGGGAACCGCTTATAAGGCCGAAGGAGGGGGGGTATTATGTAACCCCAATGGTCGCTGGCGGGCTGGAGGAGGGCGGGGGGGCACTCCTCCCCCGCGAATCAAACGCAATGCAAGCATTACGACCGATACGCAGCGAAGGAGGAAGACAAGGCAGGAAGTGGAAATAAAACACTTTATTATATATAAAGTGGAGGAAATAAGCAATGTACAATGATAAGTAGAAGGATATAAGCAATGTACAATGATAAGTAGAAGGATATAATAAAGTCAAAAGTGGAAAGTAAATAATGAAAGGGAAGAGGATAAAAGTGTCTGTGTCGATGTTAGGGGAGGTGCCCCGAAGAGCCCTCCGCCAAAAGGAAGGAGAGGGCGCGAGGGGCGCCGAGGCGTGGGAGGTAGGCGTGAACCGCCCCGTAGGTCCAGGTGCCCTGGGCCATGATGTCGGCCAGGGAGACCCCCGCCCTCTGGCAGGCCTGCCCCGCACCCCGACGTAGGATATGGGGGGAATAGCTGTCGGGAGCGGGAACGGCAAGCGCACCTCTCAGGACTGCCGTGAGGGTCCGAGGGTCAAGGGGCCGGCCCGAGGGGATGATGAAGGCGGGGTCGTCCGGCGCGGCGGGGATGAGGGCCACCGACGCCACCCAGGCCGCGACGGACTAAAAATGACCGGGATGGCTGGTCGCCGCCGACGGACTAAAAATCAACCGAGGGGCTCGCGGAGGTGCGCTCACGTGTGCGTTTTGTGTAGTATACCGCCTCGCTGTGCACAGTGAGGATACGCCTCACGTTCACGCAATACGCGCAGGCCTCCGGGCGCCCTGCTCCCCGTGCACCTCACCGGCGGGGTCGAGGTCGCAGGAGGCGGGGTCGTGATTCCACACCGGGCAGGGCACCCCGTAGGCCTCACAGGTCCTGGGAGGAGCGTGGCTGGGGGGCGGCCGCTGGCCGGGCGGTGGCCGAGGAGCTCGAGGTGGAGTCGCGGGGGCGGCAAACAGATTATATTAAATTTATTACGTTAGGGTTCTTGATTTCTATTAATTTTGAATAAAACTAATGTTTTGCACTGCGCGTACCGTCAAACTCAAGGCATTGTCAATGGTCGTGAGCAATCTGCATACAGAAAATACAGCAAAAGTGAAATATCTCTAAAACCACACCACCTAGAAACAAATTGCTTGGTACACATAAACCACCTCGCGACCCGGTATACATGAAGCGTTTCATATGAATCGATTCAGCCCTAAAACGCTACAGCGTCGCGTTTACATGGCAAATGTGAATCGATCTAGGCAAGTCGTTTTATATGAGGCGTTTTAAATCGCCCGTGTAAACAGGGCTTATGACTTCTATGGGCGTAATCTATTAATCAACTCGAGTCACCCGAGCCACTTTTTGGCGCATGCGCACATCCTACACACTCGGGTCGAATAATCGAATACGCTTCTGCGCGCTCGGGTGGAATTTAAAAAAAAAAATTTAATAACCGATAAAACTACAGCAAAATAGGATTTAAAGTATTTAATGATGGCCTAGTTTAGCTATATTTCAATTTCATTAATCTAGTTATTCTTTAAAAAAAAAACATGTATGACTGGTACAGGTAGCTGTTATCCTGCAGGACGGTACAAGCGCAAATGTGACGTCATCGCTCGTAGCCAACCCCAGCTACGAGGTGGGTTACTTTGGTCGGATCGGTTTGCACACGACATGTGTATTTGTCGACTCTACTCGCAGTGTTCGATTTGAAATTCTGACGACTAGGGTGACCCAAGTCGCCCGGTGGGGCGGTTTCAGCCGTGTCCCGTACTCAGCCGTGTACCTATACTCAAACTCAAGGCATTGTCAATGGTCGTGAGTAATTTTCATACAGAAAATACAGAACAAGTGAAATATCTCTAAAAGCACACCATCTATTAACAAATCGCTTGGTACACATATAGAAAACATCTTCACCAAAAAGATTATATTAAATTTTTATGGTTAGGGTTCTTGATTTCTATTCATTTTGATTAAAACTAATGTTTTGCACTGCGCGTAACGTCAAACTCAAGGCATTGTCAATGGTGGTGAGCAATCTTCATACAGAAAATCCAGGAAAAGTGAAATATCTCTAAAACCACACCACCTAGAAACAAATCGCTTGGTACACATATAGAAAACATCTTTACCAAAAACATTATATTAAATGTATAAGGTTAGTGACTTAAGACCATTGACAATGCCTTGAGTTTGAGTATAGGTACACGGCTGAGTACGGGACACGGCTGAAACCGCCACACCGGGTCGTGTTAATCGATTACGGCCTGGGACTGGGTGTTCAATATTTATCTGTGGGTTTAAAACTTGATTTATTTTACATCTATCATTCTATGCATTAGAGAACAGTCTAGTAACTGTCACGTGAGTAGTCTACTGCTACTAGTAGTAGTAGTAGTAGTAGTAGCAGTAGTAGTAGTACTACTAGTAGTACTAGTAGGCCTACTACTACTAGTACTACTACTAGTAAGTTCTACTACTACTGAGTCTACTCTACAGTCTACTGGCTCCAACCCCAATTATCACCCACTCACCTTCTCCACATCAAAGTCCCGCTTCACCTGTTCGTACGATAACGGAATCTGACCACGTTGGTGGATCAGATATTTCAACATCTCCGCTGTCAGTCGAGCTCTTATCGACGACTGGACGAGGCCGCCAAACTGAATATGGCATTCTGAAACATGGTTAAGAATTTTGTTCCTTGCCGCGAAAGTCATGTT
Source organism: Branchipolynoe longqiensis (assembly GCA_030323885.1). Classification (NCBI taxonomy): domain Eukaryota; kingdom Metazoa; phylum Annelida; class Polychaeta; order Phyllodocida; family Polynoidae; genus Branchipolynoe; species Branchipolynoe longqiensis. The sequence continues at coordinate 150,912,693 of CM059186.1, forward strand.
GATGAAAGTGTCAAAAGGAGGCTCTGTTATAGTTTGAGAAGTCGCCACCAGGTGGGAGTCACGCCACCATTTCCCGCCGTTCAGATATAAATCCTGAAAACTGGAGTGAAACTCCGCTGTCGACAACCTTATAAATCCAGAAATCACTAGAGCATGGCCTACTTAACGACTCATTGGGATAACAAAATACCACGAATTCCGCAGGTGCATTGCCACTACTCTACCATTAATTGCGACACTTGGGACAATTGCCTAAATAAACATGACAATCTCAGATTTACTCGATGTTGATTGCAGGCAACGCCCTAATGCCTATGTTACATTGGTGAACTAAATCAGGGGACATTTTATCTGCAGACACTCGGTTCCTTGCCCTGTAGACAAATGAATAAGGTTGAGCATTATAATTTACCTTTCTTTAGCTTGAAGTAACAAGCTTGAAGTGCAACAGACGCGATATCAGAATGAGTTGAGCGTCCGCCTCCCTTTCTGGTAAGTCGCAGGTTCGAACCCTGGCTGAGTCAAACCAATGATTTAAAAATTAATACTGGCGCTCGGCATTACTAGGATAGGGCAAGGAGCAGTGGAATGTACAACAAAAAACATGCTAAATTAATTTTGGCATGTCCATACAAACTCTTGACACCATAGCCATATACTTCAGCAGTAACAGGTTTTCATTGAGTTGACTTAGTATGCCCTTCTATCCAGAAACGGATAGTTAATAATTCTCTAACATGAATTTACAGAATCAAATCATGATGAAAGTTTTGGTTTAAAAAATGTGATGCTTCCGTTGGACTATGCAGCTACAAGATAATCATAGATAGTGGAAAGGAGATGAAGCATTCAAGATAGGAGTAGTAAATCTGTATCAATGGCAACTGATGACATCATATTCTGTCAGTAGTTTTACTCCTCTAAGACTAGAGTTATTACACCAATGGAGTGATATACTAATATATCAATTGTGGTATGGATGGATTAAGATAATTTGCCACGGGTATCAAACTTAAAGCCGTTTGAGAGAACGAATACAAATAACAACTTATGTTCATTCGAAGCTACAGTAATGATAGTCTTAATATCGCCGTGATTATGGCCTTTGCTGCGGACACGGCGCTGAATAACCACCAATCAACCAAACCGGGCATAATGTATCCGGTGAATACTAACTTATTAATAGTGGTTATATATTTGCTATGTAATTCTACACTCATGAGAAAGTGCAGAAACCAAAACACCTTCTTCAAACGCTATCGGCTACCAAGCAAAGAAATAAGGTATTTACAAATATGCCCGCAATACTGAGAAAATATCCCACACCCGTGTTTTAATTTCTTTTATGTCTTTGTTCAGCCACACAAGTGATTCTATTATTCTGATAGTTCAAACTTAAGTTAAGAGCTTCAGCCGATGTATATAATTTGTGTGAATATCCACTTTTATATGGTTTCAACACTGACAAAAGAATCTTAAATCAGTGAAGAAACAAAAAACCAAGTTTGTTAACCAATATATACAGTACTAAAATTATAATTCGGGGATTGAAGTGATCTTGGAAGGGGAAAATGAGCGGAAATTGATGACTTGTTGGTTGTTTATGTTTTACGTCCTGGCAACATCTAAGGACATTGATGACGTGGGCAATAACATATAACCTCCAAGCAGTCTTTTATGATAAGGCATATGCATAGACTATGTTGGGAGAAAAGTGCCAGCTGCCAAAATTCATGAAATTCCCCCTTTTGGACACCATTCCAGGGGACATCGCCAGCTGCCAAAATAGATGAAATTACTCTCTTTGGACAACATTCTAATAGACATTGTCAGCTGCCAAATAGGTGAAATTACCCTCCTTGGACAACATTTTAATAGACATCGTCAGCTGCCAAAATAGGTGAAATTACCCTTTTGGACACCATTCCAGGGGACATCGCCAGCTGCCAAAACATGTGAAATTACCCTTTGGATGACATTCCAGGGGACATCATCAGCTGCCAAAATAGGTGAAATTGCCCCTTGTGGACACCATTCCAGGGAACATCGCCAGCTGCCAAAATAGGTGAACTTACCCATTTTGGACACAATTCCAGGGGACATCTCTAACTGCCAGCCTGTGAAATTAGTGAATTCGTCATGATTTTTCATCCCTGAATTATTTAACACTGAAAAAAAACACCCCAAGATAACCTATAACTTCAATTGAATCATATTCTAAACAGAAATCCATTCATACAAACACAAAGCGATACAGAGTTATTTTTTGGAGCGTTTTATTGAGCACGTCCGCCCATTTTCTGGGACATTAACTTATAATTTTTTTAATTCATTTTTTACAAAGTTTCCATTCCCGTAAGTTGAACTGAAGACACTGCTATGTACAAACTAATAGTTCTGGCTTTGACATCTTCACAATGTAGTTGGAATACACATGTACCACCATCGTTTCTCCCGTCACTCGCCAGGGTGAGCCACGACAGCTTGCTACTCTCAGGTGGCATAGACATACCACGTGACGTAATACACAAATGAAACCAACAAGTAGAAATAGAGACCTGGTGAATACAGGGCGGCGAGAAAAGACTTTTGCTTACTTTCACTTAGTTTGCATAGCGCAACTATACGTTTTGACATCAGCTTATGTTGATCATAAAAATATGACATCCACTCTTCCTTCAAGTTCCTATTATGTACGTTGATTCAAAAATGGTACATATGGCCCAAATGATTTATATACAAGTTGTGTATAAAATCTGTTCATCTTGAAAATACACAACTAGACTACTAGCAAAGTGTAGCACCTAGTAACTGCTATTGACCATTGGTATTAAACAGTAACTTAACACAAGGCCACAGACACAACTCGTGCCAGGGCAGCCCCCGGGTTGCCGGTTCAAGGTTTCCATGACAACCTAAGAACAAGAACATGTTCCCATTTACAGAGAATATAAAAGCGTATGTGTATTTGTTTAGTTTGTTTGTTTTATCACAGACTCGTTCACAAAGTCATTCACACAGCTTGTCAGGAGCGACAATATTATTCACAAACACATGCAGTATCACCATTCTCTTTGCACACCAGTGTATACACTATTTTTCTCTATATAATATATATATATATAATATATACAATAAATATATTACATATATTAAATATATATATTAAATATATATATATTACATATATATATTACATATTATATATAAAAAAGTATATAACATATATAATACATGCATATTACATATAAAGAATTAAATAACACTTACAATACAAAATTATCTCAAGGGGTTGGGGACCAACGCTACATGTGTTCTATACCTTTAAAAGCGTGCGTTCTCCACCATTCCCACTAATATATAAAAAAAAAAAAGCAAGACAAACTAACAACAACAAAAACCCACACAAACAGTATTCTCTTGCATATTACATTGACGTAGCCAAGCAATTTCATACACGGGAACTGGATTGTTATTTTATCTCACAAGTCATTCATTCAGTGTTGGTCGTAGCCAGCATTTCCTAGTCTACACATGATACATGTGGTGAGGGTAGAGGCTCACTCCGATTAACACACACAGACACACAGACCCAGACACACAGCCATTGTACGACCCATTCAAGGTCACATGACACACCCACACCACGCTCGGTACGCGCGTACCCCCCCCCCCCCTCCCTCCGCACATCCAGTACCCATGGTAACAAAATAGAGCAGACCAACCTACAATAGCAAGCAAAGTAGACACCCATAGGGTGTTAGATATACTCGCCTCAAACAGGTAACAGTAGAAGTTAATATTAACAATAGCTACAACCCCCGTGTGGATTATTAATAGGTTCGGTTGAGCCCGTCAGTCGGTACGTCAATGTGACAACATTTTACCCCCCCCCCCCCCCACACACACCCGCCCCGCAGCAGAACAACTATCACTATAAATATATGGTTAGTTTTGCTGGTTCTTTGCAAATTGAGCAAACTCGTCTATATGTTTAATTTAAGCAGGTGTTTAGGGCAAGAGAAGCAATTTCTCCTTTACAAGTTAATAGCACGTTTAATTGTTAGCGGGTTAATTAATCTGATACATGATCAACATCATCTCCCAAATGTTAACGGTTCAAAGTTAAAAACTGTCTTTAGTAATAAAATATGCACATCGACTATACAAGTTGTAACAACGCAGGTGAAAACAATGCGCGTTGAGATTCAACGATAATTTTAAGATGCTATATCTGTTGTTGTAGATATATAACAAGCGTTTTGCTCTATTAACCTCTAACCCCCAGACCACTTCCGGTGTAATGCTCAGGAGTTTTGGGAGAACCCTCAACTAGTCCTACCTAACTTCCCAGCACACAACTCCTCAAAACAATCATATAAACACGGGAAGCCAACGATAAGCAGAATATACATTATGTTGTCATGGAAACCTTAAACACTCGTTTTAATCACACCAAACGCCGACTTGGCGACGACCGTTCAAAACTCCTTACATCTTCACACGTCGCCACGGAGCCACCAGTTAGCAGATAATAGAAAGCTATTAAATGTGTGGCACCGGTGGAGAGCCGAGTGAACATTTTGTCTCAGGAAGGCAGGATTTCGTTAATACAATTTAGTTAGGTTTATTACGGCGTGTATGGGATACTTCCTGTTTTGGGGTTATGTGTGTCTGTGGGGGGGGGGGGGGGGGGCGGAGATTCTTGGAAGTCGATGGGGGGGGGGGGGGGGGGGGAGGGGCTGTGGGGGGTGAGGTGGAACCAGAGGTGTGGTTGGTTGTTGGAGTTTTACGTCCTGCCACCATCTAAGGTTATATCAGGACTGGAGAGCCAGGGAAAGAGGCTAGAGAAAAGAGGCTGGAGGGCCGGTGGGGGTAGTATCTTGTAGGGGTGGTGCTAAGAGTGCGCGTGCGCGTGTACATTTTTGTTTGTTTGCTACAAAAAGTTAATTTTTTTTAAAGTGGACAATCTTAGACTGGCCTCAAACAATATGTGGATGTGGGTGTGGGGTGTGGGCTGGGATGGGGGGGGGGGGCGAGGAGAGGGAAGAGATCACATGTCACGTCCATTGGGTAGGGGCGAAGGGGGGGTATCAGAGACTCAAAACAGTGTTTGGTTATTTTGCTTTAAATAGTAGTTCACATCATGTAAATCACACTTTAAAGGTAGATGTCCATTTAGCATTGTACTCATAATCAAATAACACATGTATAAATATGAACTGGCAACCGGTCGCACGCCCTTTCCCGCCAAGCAGACAGTGGCTGTGCACGAGTCGCACCGCGCTGTGAGTCTGATTTAAGCAGAGGGAACTGAATGATTAGCTCGAGCTGAACATCTGAATGCAGCTAGCACCCCTACCAGGTTTCTAGTCGTGTTACTCCACAAAGCCACCGCCTCCAGGTACGAGACTCAGCCGTGTGTGTGTGTGTATGGGTTTTGTTTGTTTATTTATATAGTTATTAGTTTGTTGTTTGTTTATTTATTTATTTATTTATTTATTTATAAGAACACCAGAGGAGCAGCCCTCAGCGTGCACTCACTTTGCATCTCACTGCGTGTAAAACTACAACAACCTTGAATGCCGACGACACACTCAGAAAATAGACCCGACACAGTGCAAACTGCCATCACTTCAGGGTGGGTGGGTGGGTAGACAAGTCACACACACACCCATACACTCACACACAGAAAATAGAGCCAATACAAGCAATAGTACACAGTCACACTCATACACACATACTCACACTCACAGAAAATAGACACGACACAAGCAACAGTTTAAACTGCCAACACTTCAGGGTAGGTGGGTATATGTACACTCACTCACTCTCTCTCTCTCTCACACATATTTAAACATATATGTATATATACATTTATAACTAACAACTCTAGAAAGTGGAAGAGGGTTCGGCGGGGATGAAGGAAGGTAAGCTGGTTGGGGGTGGAAGTGGGGGGTTTTAATCATTGAAAAACCCTTCAAAACTAAACGCAGTAAGCGCGCCTAGTACGGTACTGTGTACATGTTTAACCCTCGCAGAGTATGGGGGAGTGGGAGGAGTGGGGATATGGAGGACGAGGAGGAGGAGGCTGCTCGTGTTGCAGAGTATGGGGGAGTGGGAGGAGGAGTGAGGATGAGGAGGTCGAGGAGGAGGCTGCTCGTGTTGCAGAGTATGGGGGAGTGGGAGGAGTGGGGCTATGGAGGTCGAGGAGGAGGAGGCTGCTCATCTTGCAGAGTATGGGGGAGTGGGGGGAGGAGTGGGGATGTGGAGGACGAGGAGGAGGCTGCTCGTCTTGCAGAGTATGGGGGAGTGGGAGGAGGAGTGGGAATATGGAGAACGAGGAGGAGGCTGCTGCTTGTGTTTCAGAGTATGGGGGAGCGGGAGGAGGAGTGAGGATGTGGAGGACGAGGAGGAGGCTGCTCGTGTTGCAGAGTATGGGGGAGTGGGAGGAGGAGTGGGGATATGGAGAACGAGGAGGAGGAGGCTGCTCGTGTTGCAGAGTATGGGGGAGCGGGAGGAGGAGTGAGGATGTGGAGGAGGAGGAGGAGGAGGAGGAGGAGGAGGAGGAGGAGGAGGAGGAGGAGGAGGAGGAGGAGGAGGAGGAGGAGGAGGAGGCTGCTCGTCTTGCAGAGTATGGGGGAGTGGGAGGAGTGGGGATGTGGAGGACGAGGAGGAGGAGGAGGAGGAGGAAGCTGCTCGTGTTGCAGAGTATGGGGGAGTGGGAGGAGGAGTGGGGATATGGAGGACGAGGAGGAGGCTGCTCGTCTTGTTGGGCAAGTTAAAGTTGGACATGGGGTTCACATATCCGTAGTCACATTAGGGAGGAGAGGAGGTGTGATGGTTGGTGTGTGAGTGAGTGAGTGAGTAAGTGAGTATGTATGTGGGAGTGGGGGTGGGTGGGAGTTGGGGTGAGGGGTATAGGGTCCTAGGTTACAAGTAATCATTTACTAGGCATATGAAATGCATATAGTTAGCTTTGTAGGCAGGCACAGGGCACATGCCCCCATCCTATAGCCCCCCCCCCCTACCCCCACCCCGGTATACACCTGAATCTCAGCCTCCCGACAACCTTCATGGGACTGGGGATAGAAAAATAACAGGCCTCTGTAATACTAACAGATGGAGCTAATCCAACAATATCCGGATAGTGAGAGATGTCGGTAAGTATCCCTCACCATCCGGGTACATATGTATGTATGTATGATTGGGGGGGGGGGGGGGGGGAGGGAGACGTAGAGAACTAGATATCATGTGTATTAAACCCCACAAACAAAACACCGACAAAACACGGCGTATAATTAATCTGCACACTTAAATATACAGTCGCCAGACGAAGCTAAGCTAACACTTGACATATAAAGACACTCCTCACAGGCACTGCCTGCTAACAGATCAAAACAAGGCTTCTTTCCTTCTTTAAGAAGGATTCTAAAGCAGTAAAGTAATATATATATAATCGTCTATTAACTATTAAACAACAAAAAATCAAACTCGACAGAATTAGAAAATGTTAAAAACAAAGACGAGCTAAAATTATAACCATATATAATTTTCTTGAAAGAAAAAGAACAGCACAGAAAATACGTTAGTAGGTGCTCAAACATTACAAATATATACATATATTTCTTTTTGGACTTGACATGTCCTAATTACAAGTCGCATTCCCATTTAAAATAACACAATAAAAGTAACCACGACCCCTGCAATGATATTTATACCATTCAATGTTTGACTGAGATTTAGTTATTAGACCTAACATGAAAACATCAAGTTAAACACATGCACATTAAAAAAAAAAAAAAGAGAGAAATAAAAGGGGAGGGGGCTTCTGGTGATGTTTTTGCGGTCAAAATATCTGCAGCTGTTCAACGTGCAGAGTGTGGCCAGGTGTGTCTCTCACAGGATGCCCGCCCCGCCCCGCCCCGCCCCGCCCCGCCCCGCCCCGCCCCGCCCCGCCCCGCTCCGCACCGCGTAGGTTTAGAAAATGTGATGCTTTAATCGGACTATGAAGCTTTAATCAGTTATTCACCTGACACATTTACCCAACCACCCGGAGACAAGCATACGGGGCAAGGAAGCATAGCCAAATAACCACTCTCAATTAAACAAATCAACACTCGTACACAGACATTCGATATGTGCCAAAAAGAGAGAAATAAAAGGGGAGGGGGCTTCTGGTGATGTTTTTGCGGTCAAAATATCTGCAGCTGTTCAACGTGCAGAGTGTGGCCAGGTGTGTCTCTCACAGGATGCCCGCCCCGCCCCGCCCCGCCCCGCCCCGCCCCGCCCCGCACCGCGTAGGTTTAGAAAATGTGATGCTTTAATCGGACTATGAAGCTTTAATCAGTTATTCACCTGACACATTTACCCAACCACCCGGAGACAAGCATACGGGGCAAGGAAGCATAGCCAAATAACCACTCTCAATTAAACAAATCAACACTCGTACACAGACATTCGATATGTGCCAATGTAACATTCAATTCTCTAATCTCAGGTGGATTAAACAAACAAAAGCTTATATTCTGACTATAAAAATTTTAATGAAATTAATTTAAAACAAAAACCAAGCTACTCAACCTTCCCGATGGAAGTATTATACGGTATGCAATGTGCCACCTACCATAGCTAAAAGCAAGGCGGGGTGTGAATTGGAAGTACAGTGGGCGAATGTGGGAGGTGGGAGGTGGGGGGGTCATACTGTACTGGGAAGGGTGGGAAGGGTAGGAAGATGGATGGATGGAAGGAAGGGAAATAATCATAAAGTAAGGAATAGTTAATACTGAACAGTCGACCATCACACCTCCACATAACACATACAACATAGGTCAGCAAGGAAGAGAAGACAGTCTGCCAATCATACAGGTAAAACCAGAGGGGTCCAACAAGGAAGGGAATGCAGTCGATCAATCATACAGGTAAATCGAGAGGGGGTCAGCAAGGAAGAGAAGACAGTCTGCCAATCATACAGGTAAAACCAGAGGGGTCCAACAAGGAAGGGAATGCAGTCGATCAATCATACAGGTAAATCGAGAGGGGGTCAGCAAGGAAGAGAAGACAGTCTGCCAATCATACAGGTAAAACCAGAGGGGTCCAACAAGGAAGGGAATGCAGTCGATCAATCATACAGGTAAATCGAGAGGGGGTCAGCAAGGAAGAGAAGACAGTCTGCCAATCATACAGGTAAAACCAGAGGGGTCCAACAAGGAAGGGAATGCAGTCGATCAATCATACAGGTAAATCGAGAGGGGGGGTCAGCAAGGAAGGGAAGACAGTCTGCCAATCATACAGGTAAAACCAGAGGGGTCCAACAAGGAAGGGAATGCAGTCGATCAATCATACAGGTAAATCGAGAGGGGGTCAGCAAGGAAGAGAAGACAGTCTGCCAATCATACAGGTAAAACCAGAGGGGTCCAACAAGGAAGGGAATGCAGTCGATCAATCATACAGATAAAACCAGAAGGGGTCAACAAGGAAGGGAAGACATTCTGCCAATCATACAGGTAAAACCAGAGGGGGTCAACAAGGAAGGGAATGCAGTCGATCAATCATACAGGTAAATCCAGAGGGGGTCAGCAAGGAAGGGAAGGCAGTCGACCAATCATACAGGTAAATCCCGGGGGGGGGGGGGTCAGCAAGGAAGCGAAGGTAGTTGACAAATCATACAGGTAAGTCCGGAGGGGGTCAGCAAGGAAGGGAAGGCAGTTGACCAATCATACAGGTAAATCCAGAGAGGGTCAGCAAGGAAGGGAAGGCAGTTGACCAATCACACACACATTCAACAAAAACCCAAATAAACCCAGAGGTCAGCAAGGAAGGGAACACAATTATCACTGGCCTTCAACAGGCGTCATCTATTCAAAACACCTGCCGGCAAGCTTTTTTTCATGTCGAGTAAAAGTTTGTCATGCACTGTTAATGTGATCACCATCAAGTTGCCTTAAGGCTTCCGGCTCCCAGCCACACCAGCCTCCGAATGAACCACCTACTGCAGCCACCAGCACTCACAACACCCCGTCCCAACCACTCGATACACACCCAGCTGATAATTAGCATAATCATAAACGCAACGCATAACTAGAGTAAACTTCCAACTTCAAACAACACAAACCTAATCCTCTCTTTAGTAATACCTCACCGACAAGGGTTTTTGTCTAAAAAAAAAAAAATCACATTAAGGCCAAATAACTATTTTTTAAATGATCGTCCTCGCCCGTATTTGAAAAATCCCCCACCCCCGATTTCTTTTCAAATTATTATTTGGTATTAAACTATTTAAAATGTGTCAGGCTAGCAGCACTTGGACTTTCAGAATACTGCGAGAGGGGGGGGGGGGGGCGGGGTACAATATTTAAAAAAAAACGCCCACCCAACCATGATTTGTGTGATCAAAAGGACGATCACCAACTTTTTTTTTATTTGGCCTAAATTAAAGTTGCCTAGTCCGATGGGGTATTTGTTTTTGGTGTCTGCCCGATTATTTCTAGATAAGTATATCAGATTGATCATTCTAATCTACCTTACATTAGCTTGAACTAACTGTTATTACAATTGACCAACTTGGAAGATAATTGGAGTGAAAACATGGTAAATTACTTTTGGCATGTACACTGAAATGTTGGACATCAATAGCCTTCAGCAGTAACAGCTTCTATTAAATAGACTTAGTATTCCCTTTTATGCAGCAACAAATGTTTAATGAGTGCACTACTATCTAAGTTGTACATGTAGATCAAATCAACATAAGTGTTTTGGTTTAGAGAATGCAATGAATGATTCCATCGGATTATGCGGCTTTAACAATGTACACACCAGTTAAAACCTGTTATTTGCTTCGTGTTTTATTATTATTTTAGATTAGTGTTTGAATAATCTACCAATCCCATGATTTGCAGATCATGTGATAACCGATACCATAGTAAACTATTCAGTGGAGCCTTTACCCCTGAGCTGCAGTAGCTAATTCACTGGAACAAAAGTTGTCACCATCATCGTTATCATCATCACCATCATCATCATGCACAAGGACAATATAGAGAACACAAGCCATCCATCTCGTTAACTAATAGGTCCACAATAGGCCCTCTGTTCTTATCACGCGTACAGAGAGCACGGCACGCGTCTACCACCAACAAACCCCGCAGGGGGCGCCACCACGACTGGTCACAGGGTGGCGGCGTCACCGCGCACGGGTTGTCCAGAAGGGGGCGCCACTACCACCACGCACACAGGTGTCAAGACACAGGGGAGGCGCCACGGCACGCTGGGCACCGGGACGGCGGGAGGAAGGTGTAGAAGGGGAAGGAGGGGAGGAAAGGGAAGGGAAGGAAATTAAGGGGGGAGGAAGAGGAAGGAATGGGGAAGGAAGAGGAAAGGAAGGAAGGGGGGAGGAAGAGGAAGGAATGGGGATGGAAGAGGAAAGGAAGGGGGGAGGAAGAGGAACGGAAGGAAGAGGAAATAGGGGAGGGTTGAAATAAGTGGAGGGATGGAGGGCTTGGGGCAGTCGTCTTGGACCAGTGGTTTCTCCTTATGGCACTACTTACCACAAAACAGGTCAAGTGAAGGGGATGGGTGGGTGCGGATGAAGGGTGTCACAGTGACAAGGGTTATGACAATGGTGAAAGAAGACCAAGCTAAATTGGCGATAAATGTCGTCTGCTCTCAAGGGCACGCGTCCTCGACTGCTTGCCAAATCGTGGGTGGAGCATGACATAGTTCTGGAATGACCAATCCAGCGAAAGAAAGCTTCTCATTCTTATAATAATGTTTTTGGGTTTTTGGTCTTTGGCAAATATATAACAGAGGCCCCCACCCCATGGTCATATTGAAAATAAATATCAATCGATAACAATGTGTGACAGTTCTTCACCCACAATTATTTTACTTAGCAGGATATAGGTCTGGTTATTTTGCTTTTTCTTGGATAATATATGATTATGATTATTACCTATTATTTGTTATCTAACTTATTAAAAAGCAAATTAATTTCAATGGTGGGCTCACGAAAAGGTGCGCAGAGAAACGCGACCACGAAAAGTGGGAAGTTGGCTTTCTCATCCAATTGGCTGTGAGTGTGCGTATGTGTGTGCGTGTGCAGCTTTCTGGGCAGGAGTCCATGGTGTGTGACAAGTTGATGGGTGTTGGTGCCGAAAGGAGGTCATTGCAACTCAAGCCTGACACACTATACAACACTACAACTGTGCACAGGAAAACACAAGCAGCGACACAGGTGCCAGCAGAAAGAAAGAGAGAAAGGGAAAAGTAGCTAGAGATTTGATCCTGCTTTTACGGGTTGACCGATTAAATTCCCATCCCAATGAGAGAAGAGCCGAAACAAGCAAAAGCAGAAAATAAATAAAGAAGAGACCGAAAAAAAAACCCACACACATACACATACCAAGGGGTTGATTTGTCTTGGAATTTAAGGAAAAGGTAGCTGGGGTAGGTTTGGATGGGGGAAGGGAGGAGTGTTTCCTAGAAAAGAATGGAGGAAAGGAAGCATTGGATTGGATTGGATTGGACTGGAGGAAACTGGGAAGAGGGGATTGTGGGAAAGGGTGCGGGGAGATGCTGACAAAGGGGGGGGGGGGGGCCCCGATACCGACACCTCACGAGGGACGCCCGAGTTCCTTCCAACCAACAGACGCTGCCCCCCCCCCCCCCCCCCCGCCATTACGGACGCCCTGTGGTGGGTGTGGGCCGACCTTGGCGCTAGTGTCGAAGTACACAATACGTTCTCGGCCCTCTCCCAAAGAGAGACAGAAGGTGAGAACAATAATGCAAGTGGAAACTTAAAACAAGAAGGAAACATTTTATCTCTGAGATTGACCTCTCTACATGTGAGAGGTTTTTTGTATTCATAGTTACATACATGTATATATATATATATGTAAAACATATGTGTATCCATAGTAAAAACAATACACTTGCTGTATTTTTTTATTATTGATAATTACAAGAGCTGCAGGATGAACGTGGCGACGCGCGCGCATGCGCACGCTGCTCGCCATTAGGAGTACAACCGTCAGGTTCCATGCGGCCTGCTGGCACGTGCTGCATACGTCCCACTATTGTCCCCTCCCTTTAGTCGAAACACCTCCCAACTCGTTTTTGTTATTTTCTCCTCTTCCCCCCTCCCCTCAACATCATCATCTTCTTCTTCATCATCATCGTCTTCGTCATCATCATCTTCTTCTTTAGGAACTCACATGACAGAACGCGCTCCTTGTAACAAACCGGCCGCTGGTGGGGGCAGCAGCACAGGGAGCTGCCCGCCCAGCTGCCCGCCAAGGGTGGGGTGGGTCCTCTCCGCCCCCACAACCCAACCAAATACCCATACAACCGCGCCCTCATAAGCCCGGACCTCGTGCCTGTCCTTCGGCGGGCTGGGCTGAGCTGGTTTGGTCTGGGCTGAGGTGGGAATGGAAGGAAAAGGGAAGGAAGGGGAAGGAAAGGAAAGGAAAGGAAAGGAAAGGAAAGGAAAGGGAAGGGAAGGGCAGGGAATGGAATGGAAGGGAAGGGAAGGGCGGAGTGGAGCTAGGGGCTTGAGGCTGAGAGCTTGAGGCTGAGAGCTTGGGGCTGAGGGCTTGGGGCTGGAAGAGCGGGGGCAGGGCAGGCAAAGAGCTCCTCCTCAGGACGGGCTGACGACGTGCCGACTCCCGGGGCTGCGGCCTGGCGGCGGCCCGGCCTCGTGCGGGGGCGCGGCCGGCCCGGGGCACACACAAGCACCATCTGCGCACCACGCCCGCCAGGGTCATGCCGCCTTGTGCCGCCCACCGCAGCAGCCGCACGCCACGCCGCACCGGTGGCAGGCCGTCAGCGGCCAGTAGCACCATAGACAGGGGACAAAGAGCGACAGGATTGTCAGGGCCGTCCATTTCTTACAGTTACTGTCGTCCGTGCTATCACAGATACACGGGTGCCCGTAGTCGCCGTCCGCGTCCGCCATGCAGTGGTAGAGGATGCCGCGCGCACAGCAGATACAGGACACCTTCTCGGCACACTCCATCACCTTGTCCGGGGCCTCCTCGCAGTTGCCCCGCGTGTTCTCGTCATGCACGAACATCTCGTGACAGTACACGCACCGCGACCGTTGGCTGAGCAACCGACCCGACTTCTCCTTTTTCGAGCGGTCTTTCTTCTTCTTCTTCTTCTTGTTGCTCTTGATGGGAAGCGGTGGCTGCGAGTTGAGCACGTCCAGGTTGTGCTTCTTGAGGCTGCTGATGGAGTCGCGCCGCTGCGGCGTCTTGCTGATGGAGTCTAACGTTGGGTAGCTGTACTCGTGCACGCTGGGCCGGTTGCGCGCGAACTGCACGTACGAGTAGTTCACCGCCATCTCGATGTTGTCGTCGCGCGCCGACCCTTCGGGCTTGATGCGCGGCGACGACCCGTTCTTGTCGACTTTCACCCACACGTCGTCCAAGCCACCACCGCCGCTGCCGCCGCCGCCCCGGCCATTGCTGACCGATTGCGGCTCGTTGCCCACCCTGCCGCGTGTGCTGCCCTTGTCGGCGGCGTGCTGCTGCTGGGACTGCTGCTGCTGCTTGCTGCGCGTGATGTAGTGCACGCGGTGTAGGTGGTGGTGGTTGGGGTTGGGGTTGGGGTTGGGGAAAGCCGGTACGCCGCCCCCGAACGGGTCGCCGGCCGGCAGGGCGGGCGACTGCGGCGTGGGGCTGCTTGTCGTCGTCGAGGCGGTCGATGCCGACTGGGACGAGCTGTCCTTCCTGCCCAGTGGCAGGTCCAGGGTCTGCGGAGAAGAATGAACGAGGCTTATTGCGCGCGCACTCAGGGCCGGTGTGAGATAATATTCTGACTCCCACAAATAAAGTGACCTTCCCCCCCCCCCCCCCCCGCAAGTCACTTTATTATGGATAATAAAGCGGCTCCCCTTATCATATTGTCAATGTAGGTCAATGGATCTTTGCGGTGGGTTAGGGGATATGTCAACTGTTATCTCAACAATTATTTAAAGACATGACACTCAATTTCATATATGTTTGTCTGTTTGTTGTTCTTTTATGTCCTAGCAACATCTAAGGTCATATCAGGACGGGTACCAACTTGTGACAATTTCATAAGTCATTCGTTTGAGGGGTGGGATTTGAACTCCCAACCTTCCACATGGGAAGTCTGCTTTACCGATTCAGCTACTGCATCCGGTCTTTTTCATGTATGGTGATGTATGTGTGGACGGATATTATAGAAGATGGCTTGTTTGGAATAGAAATTTTGTGTTATATGTCTTTGTGATTCTTATAACCAAAAGTAACAATCAATTCATATTAGAAAAGAATTAAACATTTACTAAAAGAAACTTGATGGTGAGTCAAAATATGATAGGGGAGTCGTTTTATTATGGAAAATAAAGTGACTGGGGAGTCACCTTATTATGCGAGTCAGAATATTATCTTTCAACGATCAGCTTTCAGGGTTCGGGTCCACGCACCACATTCTCACATCAGTGTGTTAGTGTTACACTGAATGTTGCCATAGCAACTAAACATTCAGTTTGAATTGCCACATTATTACATTACATTACATTAATCATTGCTATAGCAACCAAATTCTGATTTCGAATACCCATGCCAATGTTTGACATGAACCATCGCTGTAGCAGCATCCGCATCTTGGAATTTGAATTGTCAGTTCATTACGTTAATCATTCTTATAACGTCTAAATTTTGAATTTTAATTCCATCTTAGCGAGTCTTTATCATGAGTTTGAAATCTCATCTCAGTGTGTTTCATTACTTGTCGGTGGAACAACCGAATCTTGAGTCTGAATTTGCGGTGTGTGCTAGCATTAACTGCCGCTGTAGCAAGCACAATTTTGAATTTCAAGTCATTAACCGTTCGTGTAGCGACTAAATAAAGTTTGATTTCCCACACTGGTGTATCTTATTAACTGCCAGTGTAGCGATTAAATAGAGTTTGACTTCCCACACTGGTTTTTTTCATTAACCATCAGTGTAGCGACTAAATAGAGTTTGCCTTCCCACACTGGTGTATCTCATTAACTGTCAGTGTAGTGACTAAATAGAGCTTGACTTCCCACACTAGTGTATCTCATTAACCGTCAGTGTAGTGACTAAGTACAGTTTGACTTCCCACACTGGTGTATCTTATTAAAAGCCAGTGTAGCGACTAAATAGAGTTTGACTTCCCACACTGGTGTATCTCATTAACCGCCAATGTAGCGACTAAATAGAGCTTGACTTCCCACACTAGTGTATCTCATTAACCGTCAGTGTAGCGACTAAGTACATTTTGACTTCCCACACTGGTGTATCTCATTAAAAGCCAGTGTAGCGACTAAATAGAGTTTGACTTCCCACACTGGTGTATCTCATTAACCGTCAGTGTAGTGACTAAATAGAGATTGACTTCCCACACTGGTGTATTTCATTAACCGTCACTGTAGCGACTAAATAGAGTTTGACTTCCCACACTGGTGTATTTCATTAACCGTCACTGTAGCGACTAAATAAAGTTTGACTTCCCACACTGGTGTATCTCATTAAAAGCCAGTGTAGCGACTAAATAGAGTTTGACTTCCCACACTGGTGTATCTCATTAACCGTCAGTGTAGCGACTAAATAGAGTTTGACTTCCCACACTGATCTATCTCTTTAGCAGTCAGGGTAGTGACTAAATAGAGTTTGACTTCCCACACTGATGTATCTCTTTAGCAGTCAGGGTAGCGAGTAAACAGATACTTCCCACACCAGTCATGGATGACGGGCGAGGCAGTTCACACTGCTCCTGTACTCACCATAAACACTTCATCGTCTCCCACATCTAGATCGTTAGTGTTGGAGTTGTCGGGAGACCCTGCAATAGACAATCAGACGTCGAGTTAAATCTCAGAAGTCACAATCGCAAACAAAATGCCCAGAGCAGACAAGTAAGCCCTGGGATTGCTTCCACCGGAGACATGCTACCTAAACGTGAGGTTGGTTGTTCGAGTTTAACGTCCTGGCAACGTCTAAGGTCATGGAGTACTGGGCAAAACGTGAGCATGTCTTTAACCACGGGCGGCGTGGTAGGGTGTTCATGAGCTTAAAATTAATACAACAAAAACAACAACAAACCTACAAAAACAACAAAACACAACGCATATCACCATGGTAATTGTAATATAAGTGAGATGCTCTTTATTTATTATTCAAATGTTCAATCCATTCGCCATCCCAGTGATGTATTTAAAGTGATTTAATTTCTTTTCTATTATTGTAATAGATTTATTAAGTTTAGTCTCCGAATATTATTATCATAAATTGATTAAGTTTATTTTGCAGATAGGATTGTCAAACTTATTAATTTTACTTTCCAGATATTATTATAGGAAATTTATTAATTTTACTCTCCAGATATTATTATCTTAAATTTATTAAGTTTATTCTCCAGATATTATTGTCATACATTTATGGTTTATTCCCCCAGATATGATTGTAATAGATTTATTAAGTTTATTCCCCGTTATATCATTGTCTCATGACCGAAATAGGTTCCACTCCTATGTTTTGTGTGATTGCTCCCAAATCCCATTTTAAAGGGGCAGTAACACCACCAAAACCCCTTGAATTATTCCTAATTATTACAACCAAATATGACTAGCCACTTTCTGTAGGAGTTATTTAAGGCCCAGCCATGGTCTGAGAGTCTCTGTGGAAAACTGTGTCATTCAGCTGTAAGGACTGTGTGACGTCACAGAAGTATTAATAATAAATAACCATTGGGTACTGGGCACACCAATCTTGACCTAGTGGGTTCAAGTTCAAATAGCCCACTCTAAATGTGATCTTTCATTCACATAAATCACATATTCATGTGAAAAATACATGGTGAAATCACGTGACCAAATGAAGACAAAATTAAACCATCTTTTCTTTTGTTTTCGCTTTAAAAAAAAACACAAAAAAAACACCCATTTTGAGGCAATCAAAGGAAAGATTAGAATTAATATAATTTAACCAAGCCTGTTCTTTTCCCAGGACTTGCATTAACACCCTACATTCCTTAACAAAATAAATCTTGCACGGACAGAATAACTATGCTCTGGGTTTGGAATCAGAACAATACATCCGTCCTTACACATGGAATTCAAGGCTTTTCAATAGGAATTCAAGATTATTCTCATTGCGATTTCAGGAAAAACAACAATGGCGAATGGCGATTTCAGACTAATTTAGATCAGTGGGGACAGTTTAATGGAATTCGAAGGCTTTTCAAGACAAAGTACCCAAAATAGGTTAAATTCAAGGCTTTTCAAGGCCTTGAAATGGGGGAAATGAAGTTCAAGACTTTTCAAGACTACGGATTCTAGCATTTTGGGGGGGGGGGGGGAGAAAAGAAAAGAAGAATTGTTACAGTCATCACTTGTCGTCTTGCACTAAGCAGCGGGAGCTGGTTGGGAGGGTGATGCCGAGTAAAATGGTCGGGCTGTGAGGCGGTGGCAGTTGCTACCACAAGTTCTATGAGAGGAGCTTATAGTCACAAAATTCACATAGAGCCTATGAGAATATACAGAGCAACCAGTCGAGTCAGTCTGAGCAACCACAGTCATAACAGTATGCACACTGCAGGAAACATGACATCTTTCAAAGTATTATTTTTCAGTCTCCTCTTGCCAACTTTTGGAAAATCTCTGGACTGAAAATAGAGGGGGCGGGGTATGTAGGTTTGTATATAAAAATATGTATACATTATTTTAAAATATATGTATACATGTATATATAAATATGTCTTCATATATGTATAGACATGTTTACAAATGTATATATGTATACATATATACATATACGTGTATACATCTATTTATATATGGGGCTACTTAAGAAGTGGGCGTCGGTGTGCTGCTATGGCAACACTGAGGAGGCGATCTACGGTAGCGCGTTACAATGAACTGTCCTTGGTTATCTTAAACATTTAAAAAAAAAGAAGAGAACCTGATAATACAAAAATTAAAAAAAAAAATGGCACACAATCCTTCTGAAAATTAAACACCTATGGGATGGACACAGTATAAAGAACTCTGTAAAACAAATATTCCTTTTTTGTTGTCGTTAAACACACACACATAAAAAATAGCCCCAAACCCGATTGACCAGGGTTATAGATAAAAGTACAAAATTGAACATGCTTCGTAGTTTTCGGTTGAACCAATACTGACCCCTTTAAAGGCTACCGAAACGGTTTCTGACATCTTTATTGCTTTATTAAAATTTTGTTCTCTCCAAAAAATCGAAATGAAATATGATTAATTATGATTCGCCATATTTATTTAGCAAAAAAACAAAAAATAAGGAACACTTGCGTCCATGTGAGTAAGTTGGGACCTCAAAGGATGTGGCACATGAACTTATAAGGAACACTTTCAGCAGACGACATACAGATGACCCACACTGGGGCGGGAAGGAGACAAGTGTATGAGGTACGATAACCACGTGGGGTGGGGGTGGGGGGGGGGGGGACACACAGGACACAGCGTCTATTACTTCTCGGTAGATGACCTTTAAAGAGTCCGGATTCCCAACCAAATGATTCAAGCGAAACTTACCAAACAGAAATCCAAGAAGCAGCGACGACAGAAATGAGAAGAAAACAATGCATCTTGTTAAGATTCAGTAGTAAGAGACGGTGGTGTCATCAGTAAACTAGCTTCTCCCACATTACCGCCAACATATATATACATAATATATATATATCTACTGAGGTATACTAAGTGTAATAATATATAAATAAAAATAAATAATATATGTAATACATATATAACATCTATATAATACATAACATGTATATGAGACTCTCAAAAGGTGCTAAGCAATATGGGACAAAACTTTGTCCATTGTAACGATCAACATACTATCTGCTTATGCATTTGCTCAGGATAAACTGATTTGTTTTTTACATGGTGTTTCATAATCCCAATAGAATACATATTGATTTGAAGCAAATGTCCTTGTGTTTTCAGTGTAACTGTTTCTGTGCTGTTTTGTGTCAATCGTTACAATGGACAAAAAAAAGAAGAGTTATCACCTTTTGAGACAGGCTCATATATATAATATATTATATATATGTAGTATAGTTATACGAGTCTTACCTGGTACAGATGATAGATAACTGGTGTTTTCCCGAGGTACTAGCCTCGGATAGTCATGGGTCAGGGAGAAGGAAGCACATCCGGGTCCAGCAATCTTTCACATACAGATAAAAAATTATCTCAATATTATATGGATACTTAAGTGTTTCCGTTTTGGCACAAGCAAACGTGATAGTCGTGGTAGGGTAGGGTGGTGTCAATAAAAAAAACCAGAAACTTCAATTTCTTTGTTGGTATCAAAAATGATTTAGTTTCATATATGTAGAAACCTAACCTCTTAAAAGTCTCACATAGTTTGTCTATTGCTGTTTGACAATGTTGTTGTGTTTGTGCAACAATAAATGAGTCATCGATATAAGGAAACATAACGTGTCCCTTCCTAGCGATGTGGGAAAAAATTGGTTTAAGTTAACCTTGTGAAAATGCGTGGGGCACAAGCTAGACCATTTGGCATACAAGTGAACTCATAAAGTTCATCATTCCAACAAAACCTGAGAAACTTCCAATCGGGTTTGTAAATCGGTACTGTATAGTATGCATCCCTGAGATCCACTGGCCAGCCACGAGTCTTACATTACTAAGTCTCTAGCTGTTTCTAGCGAAAACATTTTGAAATGTTTATACTCCACTAGTTTGCTTAACCTTGTCCAAAATTAGTCTGATATCCTCATTTGGTTTGGGTCTCGTGAAAATATTCTAGATAAATTCCCCAGCCACATGAAGTGCTGGCTCTATAATGCCTTTTTCACAAAATTTTAGGACTTGGATCATTTAACGCCTCACGTTCTGAAACATCAAAATGATATGGAAAGGGTATGGTCTCCTCCATGAGTGGTATTCCAATTCCTTCCGCTAAGTTAAGGATAGTTAGATTTTCAGTATGTTACTCCATTCCGATAAACAATTGTTGATGATACCAGCCTTAAACGCGCTTACTGGAGTCTGCGTTGCCACTTCTACTTGTTCCCTGGGTGGGGGAACGGCTTCTGCACAGTGAACTCCCTCTTGAAGGGTCTGTCCCGTCGTTCCACCCGAACGACTGCCTCTGGCCCCTTCCCTTGGCCTGATAGCCATAGTTGTTTCCGAACCGGCCTCCTAAACCGTCTGTATGAAAGGAAATTGCTGGTCGCTGTCAACAGCGCAATTCCCCCATCCATTTCCTCACACAGGGAGGAGAACTTATTCTCTGTCATCATTCTATTCGCAATTGGCTTAATAGCTGACAAAGCTGCTAGTACACCCTTGGGTACTGTGTGCAGGACTCCCTCAAACTTCTTGCGGTCCTCGTTGAGTTTCACTTCGGCGTCCATCTCTTTGATGGCCGACTCCGGGATGCCTTTAATCCCCGTGAACCTCTCCGCCAGCTTCATAATAACCTCTGCTGGCTTTAAGGTATGGAAGTGGCCCTGAATGGTCTTCGGCATCATGGTGGTGGTCTGGATCTTCTTCCTTTTGAGAACCTTGATCTTCTTGACCCCCTTCCCACTTAGTTTGACATACTTGCCTGCCTGTTCGGTCTCAGAGTCCGAACTTGAGCTGCACCAGCCGCATGACCCGTTCATCTAGGTCAGCCGGCCCGGCCTCTGAGCCCCCCACCTCCCCAGAATCCCTTTGTTCTGGTGACCTTTGTACCCGTAATGGCGGTGATGGGTCTTCGTCTTCTCTAACCTCTCGAGGTGTGTCAGCCTTACTCCACTTCGTAGCCATCGCTGGGATACCCAAAACCAAAAGGTTAGGTATCCTTCGAGGTGAACATGACACAGGCAAACAATAAATTATCCGTATTTAAACCTTTTTTAACAGAGGCGTGTGGCTAATTTTTCAGTCGCAGGTAAACGGTATGGACAACCAACCGAAACCAAACGAAGGGTCAGGACCAGTGTAGTGGTACTCTCCCACACTCTCTGTCCAATAAACTTCTCCCACCTGTGGCTTTTTTGGCCAACAAGTTGGAGAAAATACTACAGGACTCGGAGGTACGCCTAATAAACAATTTGGGGAATCTCAAAGAAACCCAGGAATAAATCCTAACGATGTAAGTGGCTCTTGTCAAACCTCCCTCCATTCGGCAACGGGCGGCATTTTAAAGAACAATGGCTGCATTGTTCTAACGATGTTACGACATCGTAATTAAACTGTAACTCAGTCAATTCTTCATGAAAAGTATGATGTATGTGAATGCTAACATGAACTATACCAACGTATCCAGTCAAAAACGATACTAACCTGGTTGGTTTAGTAGTTAATGTAGAAAAACTGCCGGAGCTACTCAACAAACATCCTCCCGTTGTGAGTAGATTATGCTAATTGCTGGACCCGGATGTGCTTCCCGCTCCCTGGACTACGAGTAGCCAGAGGGTAATACCGAGGTAAAATAATATATATAACACATAACATATATAGCATTTATAATATATTATAATATATATATAACATATATAATATATCTTATATATTATATAATATATAACCATGTCACTTTTCTTCTACATATCAACATATCAAATTGCTAGGAGTAAGGTTTTAGCGGGTTTTCACTGCTGATGTAACTCATCCGAAGACAATATTAGTTTTTGTTTACAAGACCAAAAAACGGGGCATGTTTTCATAGACGGTGCATATATAATTATTGGCGATATTGACAGGTGACCATTTGACTAAGTAGACACCACAGTGATGTGTTATCACCTATCACCTAGATCATGAGCTAGAATCGTCCAAGTCACACCTCCCACACACACCCACACCCAAACACAATGCATCCTGTTGTATACTACAACCAAAAGAATTTGACTTTACATACAGGTAGGTTTACATAATAGTCGACGCCGAAGGCTGAGAGCTATTCCAAACCACTTTACCCACCCACGAGGACTATTATCATTCTGACATGTAAAATCATGTCTCAAATTTCTTTCCTTCGTTGCACATGTACACAGCTATTCTATTGCTGCTGTTCCCTGCATGTCGAGAAACACACTGATGCTTCCACGAGTGACAACCCGTTACAGGGGTGAGGGGAGACACACAAAAAAGATTAGAATAAGTGTATATTCCTCCAGTGTGTGTGCGCGAGAGGGGGGGGGGGCCTTGACCACCAATCCGCCAAGGAGGAATAGACATATATACAAGATATACAGGTCCATATTCTTAAATCCGAAATTCTTAAATCCGAAGAGTTCTGAAAACCAAAGTGTTTTTCTTTTCTTTTCTGTACAGTATGTACATAAACTGCTTTGGTTTATTTCATGTTTGTTGTTTGTTGTTTTACATCCTTGCAACATCTAAGGTCATCAGGACGGGTACCGAATTGTGACAGTGCACTCATGGTGACTTTACTGGGAAATCTGGCCACCAGCACCATGACCTGATATCCCACTCAGTCACATTATCCTGACACTGAGCTAATCAGTCCTTGCCATATCCTATTAATGCCAAGCGCCAGGCTAGGAAACGACAAGTATCAATTTTAACGGCATTGGTTTGACTCGACCGGGAAGCGATCTCCAGACCTTCTGCACGCGAGGCCCGCGCTCTACCGATTAGGCCAGCAAGCCCGGTACGGTTTAGTTGAAGCGGTATATGCTTAAGTTACACCAACTGTTACACTCGAGTATATCTTGTCTATAATTATCCCACTATTTCATTTATCGGCTTTTACCTCTTCTATAAATAAACTGTAATAGTATCTGTAGACTTTCTAGACCCTTTTATTATTTATATATACATATGTAAATTATAAATATTGACTATCTAGATAGACATTACCAGCACAACTAGGCAGACATGTTGCCTAGAAAATCCTAGGACCAAGTGGTGAATAAGGAAAAACTTTCGACTTGATAGAGCGGCAAACACATGCAATAGGCTTCCACCCGAAACATTCAAAGCTCCATCACTAAATGCACTGAAAAACAGACTTAATCAATTTTGGACTCAGTATCAGTATAGTCAGTCCTCGCCACATGACCACTATAATTATGACAGGTCATATATAGACAGACTATTAAAAAAGTATTATGTTAACAGGCAAGAGGATAAATATTATTAACAGAAGAGGATAAGTTTAAGTGATTATAGACGGCCAGCCCACCTGGCCCTGGCCACCCCGGGTTAACATCCCGCTGCACCCGACCCGGCAGGCAGTGATTGGTTGCAGCTGCTCCCAACACCAAGCTCTGATTTTTAATTTGAAATAGCACGCCAAGTCGAGCAATGAGGCTGGAGCTCGGAGAAGCAGCCTCATGACTCGCCGCATTTCACCAACCTCTTTATTTATCGCTTTGATATACAAACAACACAACACATTTTCTAACCCTTTTGTTTTTGTTGTTGTTGTTGTTGTTGTACATGGAATAATGGGACCCCCCTCCCCACGCAAACATCACCATTCCTATCAGTATTAAATTGGAAACCAGTCATATGGAACGAACACACTCAGTTTAACAACGCCCCTAAGGATACAACGTGACAGGGCAAGCCGGTGTAGGACAATCAAAACACTACCCCGTTCAAAGCAGTGTAGTGTATTGAACCTAAGTTTAGTTTTGAACCTACCTTCAACTACTAAGGTTACACTATTGTAGTGTTTTTAACCTAGGTTGAAAACACTACAAGTGTTTTTGTGGGTTAATGTTTTGAACTTACTACACCGGGTCTCAGTTATAGTCAACCCACACTCATATGGAACTGACACTCAGTTTAATGTACGTACATAAGGATCCAACGTGACAAGGCAGGCCAGGTCTCAGTTATAGTCAACCCACACCACACTCATATGGAACTGACACATTCGGGTTAATGTCCATAAGGATCCAACATGACAAGACAGGCTGGGTCTCAATTATAGTCAACCCACACCACACTCATATGGAACTGACGCACTTGGTTTAACGTAGTCAACCCACACCACACTCATATGGAACTGACGCACTCGGTTTAACGTACATAAGGATCCAACATGACAAGGCAGGCGGGTCTCAGTTATAGTCAACCCACACCACACTCATATGGAACTGACACACTCGGTTTAATGTACATAAGGATCCAACATGACGAGGCAGGCCGGGTCTCAGTCATAGTCAACCCACACCACACTCATATGGAACTGACGCACTTGGTTTAACGTAGTCAACCCACACCACACTCATATGGAACTGACACACTCGGTTTAATGTACATAAGGATCCAACATGACGAGGCAGGCCGGGTCTCAGTCATAGTCAACCCACACCACACTCATATGGAACTGACGGACTCGGTTTAACGTAGTCAACCCACACCACACTCATATGGAACTGACACACTCGGGTTATGTCCATAAGGATCCAACGTGACAAGACAGGCCGGGTCTCAGTTATAGTCAACCCACACCACACTCATATGGAACTGACACTCAGTTTAATGTACATAAGGATCCAACGTGACAAGGCAGGCCGGGTCTCAGTTATAGTCAACCCACACCACACTCATATGGAACTGACACTCAGTTTAATGTACATAAGGATCCAACGTGACAAGACAGGCCGGGTCTCAGTTATAGTCAACCCACACCACACTCATATGGAACTGACGCTCAGTTTAATGTACATAAGGATCCAACGTGACAAGGCAGGCCGGGTCTCAGTTATAGTCAACCCACACCACACTCATATGGAACTGACGCTCAGTTTAATGTACATAAGGATCCAACGTGACAAGACAGGCCGGGTCTCAGTTATAGTCAACCCACACCACACTCATATGGAACTGACGCTCAGTTTAATGTACATAAGGCTCCAACGTGACAAGACAGGCCGGGTCTCAGTTATAGTCAACCCACACCACACTCATATGGAACTGACACTCAGTTTAATGTACATAAGGATCCAACGTGACAAGGCAGGTCGGGTCTCAGTTCTGATCAGGGATGCCAGTTGGCATCACATAAAAAGCAACAACTCAAAAACAGGAAGTAATACATATTTGTACAGACGCTGCCACACGTGCCTACGGAGCCCATGGTCCCGCCGACGGAGGCTCATGGTCCCGTCGACGGAGGCCCATGGTCCCGCCGACGGGGGCGAGTGTCCCCGATAGCGGGATGCCAGCGTCCCCGATAGCGGGATGCCAGCGTCCCCGATAGCGGGATGCCAGCATCCCCGATAACGGAATAGCAGCGTCCCCGATAGCTGGATGCCAGCGTCCCCGACGCCGGGACAGCAGCGTCCCCAACATTGGGATAACAGCATCTCCGCCACCAGGATGCCAGGGTCCCCGATAGCGAGATGTTAGCGTCCCCGAAGGCGGGATGCCAGCATCCCCAACATCGGGATGCCAGCGTCTCGGCCAGCAGGATGCCAGCGTCCCCGATATCGGGATGCTAGTGTCCCAGGTATCGGGATACCAGCGTCCAAGGTAGCAGGATGCCAGCGTCCCAGGTAGCAGGATGCCAGCATCCCAGACAAATAATCCCAGCATCCCCGACAGATAATCCCAGCATCCCCAACAGATAATCCCAGCATCCCCAACAGATAATCCCAGCATCCCCGACAGATAAGCCCAGCGTTCCCAACAGATAATGTCAGCATCCCAGGCATGCAGGATGCCAGGAATTACAGCTGTTTCCCTAGTGTTCATTTATTTAACTTTGGATGCCTTCAGTTGGAGCACCACCCAGAAGTAAGAGAAGTAAGGGGGAAGCTGGATCAACTTTAAATAACAAAAGTAAATAAAATAAATAATATAAATGTCAACAAAATTATTTTAAAATAAAGTCATATCCTGTCCATTTCCTTTCCAGAAAATCAAAACTTCACCAAAACCTGAAATTCTAATTAAAACACATCGGTTACATCTTTACGAAGTCTAGGCTTGGATACAATTATGGACCAATATTGGCAGGGCTGGTTTCCCGACCCCCCCCCCCCCCCCACACACACTCACCTCCACCTCCACCACACAGCACATGGCAATAAATCCAATACACGTTCAGATTTACTAGGCCGAGCTGGTTAATTTGGATCCCTGATGAGCCAGTACTGTACACTCTGTGCTTGTTTCTTTGTTTGTTTGTTGTTTTACGTCCTAGCAACATCTAAGGCCATATCAGGACGGGTACCGATTTGTGACAGTGCGCACTCATGGTGACTTTATAGTGCTGCCCCACTGGGAGACCAGCCCGCCAGCACCATTACCTGATATCCCACTCAGTCACATTATCCTGACACTGAGCCAACCAGTCCTTGTCCTATCCTAATAATGCCAAGCGTTTGGCTAGGAAGCGACCAGTATCAATTTTTTAAGTCATTGGTTTGACTCGACCAGGGTTCGAACCCACGACCCCACCGTCTACCAAGACGGGAGACGGACGCTCTAACTCATTCGGCCATCCCCGTGCACAATATACTAGGCCAAATAAAAATAAAAAGTTGGTGATCCTCCTTTTGATCACACGAATCAGGGTCGGGTAGGCGGATTTGATTCTCGTGTTTTTTTTCAGTTAAAAAAAAAAGATCTATATTGGACCACCTGATGTTTGACAAATACCTTTATTCTGAAATCCGAATATACTCAGAGATCAAATATGTATGAATAATACGGTGCTATAATAAATGCAGTCTACAATACATTGTATGTGTGTGTGTTCTAGATGTTTGTATATATGGCTGTCAATTACACAACCATATAGCTGAACACACAAACCTGATTTTTTTCTTTTTTTCTTTTTTTCCTTAAAGATTTATACTGCCTATCATGGATAAGTCTGAATAGGCTTGTTTTCACCATCAGACAGTTTGTCGATAGAAAGCCTGAGCCAACACTTTTACCGACCCAAGGGATTTTTAACCTTCCACACCACATCGGCATGGTATGAGAGCAACCGGCCTTCGATGACGCTGTAAGTTATACACAGCAGTGGAAATCCAAATTGGCAGAGGTGGGGGTACACCCCTAAAAATAAAACAACCAACCCAAAATACTACACACATTAGTTCGGTAAAATGCCATGGTTTGTGAGTGTGGCGGGAGTGCACCAGTCTGCAGCGCCCTCTACACCACCTCGAACATATTAAAGGATTCTTCTATTAACATGCAGCAGAATAGAGATTATTATGGAAAGAAGGGCCTGATATGTAGGCACTGGGTTGGTTGGTTGTTGGAATTTAACATCATGGCAACATAGAAGGTCATATCAGGATGGGTACCGAATTGTGACAGTGTGCAATCATGGCGACTTTACAGTTCTGTCCCAATGGGAAATCAGGCCACCAGCACCATGACCCGATATCCCATTCAATCCCATTATCCTGACACTGAGCTAACTAGTCCTTGCCCTATCATATTAATGCTGAGCACCAAGCTAGGAAGCGACAAGTATCAATTTTGTATGTCATTAGTTTGACTCGACCGGGAATCGAACTTCCAATCTCCCGCACGGGAGGCCTGTGCTCTGCCGATTCGGTCACCGCATTCGGTCGTTGGCACTGGGAGCGCGAGGCACATAGGCACGCCGGTACGGGGGGGGGGGGGGGGGGACGGGACGGAGAGCGGGAACGGGAGGGGAGCAGGAACGTAAGTGGGTCGCGTGCGGGACAGGAGAGAGGGGAAGGGGGAGGGGATGGGAGGGGGGAGGGGAGAGGGCAGAGGGTCGGAGTGGAGGGGGAGGGGGCAGGGAGAGAGGGGGGGGCCGGGGGAAGGGGAGGGGAGGAAGGGGAGGGGAGGAGAGGAAGAGGGGAGAGGAAGAGGGGAGAGGGGAGAGGAGAGGGAGAGGAGGAGAGGGAGAGGAGGAGAGGGAGAGGGAGAGGAGGAGAGGGAGAGGGAGAGAGGGAGAGGGGAGAGGGGGGGGAAGGGTGAGGGGAGAGGGGGGGGAGGGGGAAGGGAAAGGGGAGAGGGGAGCGGGGGAGGGGAGAGGGGGAGGGGAGGGGGGAGGGGTGAGGGGGAGGGGAGAGGGGGAATGGCAGCGGGGGAATGGGAGAGGCAAGGGGGGAATGGAAGAGGGCGGGGGGGAATGGGAGAGGGATAGGGAGAGGGGGAAGGGGAGAGGGAGAGGGGGCAGAGGGAGAGGGGGGAGGGGAGAGGGAGAGGGGGAAGGGAGGGAAGGGGAGAGGGGGGGAAGGGGAGAGGGGAGAGGGGGAGGGGGAGGGGAGAGGGGGGAGGGGAGAGGGGGAATGGCAGAGGGGGAATGGGAGAGGCAGGGGGGAATGGAAGAGGGCGAGGGGGAATGGGAGAGGGATAGGGAGAGGGGGAAGGGGAGAAGGGAGAGGGAGAGGGCGAAGGGGAGAGGGGGAAGGGGAGAGGGGGAAGGGGAGAGGGGGGGGGGAGTAGGGGCGTCGCCTGCTGAATGGGGAGCGGGCGGCGTGTGAATGAATGATGAAGAGGATGCTATAAATACACCGCATGGGTTTGGTTGTGGTGGTATTGACCAGCTGCGGATGAGTTCATTCATGCCGTGCCCGCCTCCCATCACTCTTCACACATCCACGCCCCCTCCCCTATTCCTCCCCACCCAGCCGGTGGGAATGCACAGCACAGCGTAGCACAGCGTAGCACAGCGCAACACAACACAGCGCCGTCCTCCACCCAACTGCAGCTCAGCTCACAGCTCACGAGGAGCTCAGTTTCACATCACCATCTGTTGTTATCAATAAATATGAAGCTCCATCAAACCAAAGAACCAGTGAGCAGCTCCCTTTGTATCCAGTGAGATCCCTCAGTAACCAATGAGCAGCTCCCACTGTAACCACTAACCAGATCCCTCTGTAACCAGTGAGTAGCTCCCACTGTAACCAGTGAGCAGCTCCCTCTGTAACCAGTGAGACGTTCCTCCTGTAACCAGTGAGGAGATCCCTCTGTACCCAGTGAGCACCTCACTCTGTACCCAGTGAGCAGCTCACCCTGTACCCAGTGAGCAGCTCTCTAATCAGCGACCAACTCCCTGTGTAACCAGTGACGAACTCTCTCTGTAACCAGTGACCCAACTCCCTCTGTAACTAGTGACAAACTCCCTCTGTAACCAGTGACCAACTCCCTCTGTAACCAATGACCAACTCCCTCTGGAACCAGTGGGCAGTTTTTCTCTATCCAATGAGCAGCTCCCACTGTAAACAGTGAGCAGCCCCTTCTCTACATATAGAGCAGCTCCGTGTAAATGATAACAGCACCCTCTATTAGTGCTCTCGCTATGAGCAGCTCTTACCCTCGTTGTGAGCAGCTCTTACCCTCACTATGAGCAATTCTTACCCTCGTTGTGAGCAGCTCTTACCATCGGTGTGAGCAGCTCTTATCCTCGTTTTGAGCAGCCCTTACCCTCATTGTGAGTAGCTCTCACCCGCGCTATCAGCAGCTCATACCCTCATTGTGAGCAGCTCTTACCATCATTGTGAGCAGCTAATACCGATAGCAGCTCGACTACCCCCCGGCCCACCTCCTACCCTCGTTGTGAGTAGCTCTTACCCTCGTTGTGAGCAGCTCATTGTGAGCAGCTCGTGCGCGGTACCAGCTTCCCGCCCCATTTTACCGATCATCACAACATGCTCTTACATGACAGCGGTGTTAGGCACCGCAGCGCGAGATGCATGTATGTGTGTGTGTATGTGTGTGTGTGTGTGTGTGTGTGTGTGTGAGAGGGGTGACTGTGCGCGAGTGTCCATGCTGGTATGGCAATGACCCGAGAAGTGCAATGTGCCTGACCGTCCCGCAGGGTCAACGTTCTGTGCAAGGTCGCCAGTCTATGACTGAATGGACAGTGCTTAGACTTAGAGGCAAGTGGTGTTGGGCGTTGGATGATGGATGGTGTTGGATGATGGATGGTGTTGGTGTTGGGTGTTAGTGTTGAGTGTTGGTGTTGAGTGTTGGTGTTGAGTGTTGGTGTTGAGTGTTGGTGTTGAGTGTTGAGTGTTGGTGTTGAGTGTTGGTGTTGAGTGTTGGTGTTGAGTGTTGGTGTTGAGTGTTGATGTTGAGTGTTGGTGTTGAGTGTTAGTGTTGATGTTGAGTGTTGGTGTTGAGTGTTGGTGTTGAGTGTTGGTGTTGAGTGCTGGAGTTGGGTGTTGATGTTGAATGATGGTGTTCGATGCTGGTGTTGGGTGCTGCAGTTGGGTGATAGTATTGAGTCATGTGTTGAGTGACGGCGTTGAGTGATGGCGTTGAGTGATTGTGTTGAGTGATAGTGTTGAGTGATGGTACTGAGTGATGTGCTGAATGATAGTCCCGTGCGGCCAGTGACGGAGGCCGGAGAAGGGAGGACGGAGGCCGTGAGCGCCATGCCGCCATCATGAGGGGACGACATAAATACGGCAGTGGGTAAATGTGGAGTGGGGAGGAGGGTGTGTGTGTGTGTGAGGGGGTCGGGAGGCGGAAGTGGCGGGCGGCAGCTGCTCGCGCACCCAGCGCCCGGAGTGCAGGCGGCGGCGGCGGCGGCAGCAGCAGCAGCACGGGCGGCGGAGCGCTGCCTGCCGGGAGCAGGCGCAGCACGGCCTCGTGAATGGATTCACGGGCAGAAGGGCGGGGGAGGCGGCCCGCTGAGGGGTGCACCGAGACGGGGCTGGGCGGAGAGGGATGTGGAGAGTGGAGGCGTGGTTAGTGAGGGAGGAGGAGGGGGGGTGGTGGTGAGAGGGAGGGGATGCCACGAGCGGGAGTGGGCGGCAGGCGCGTGGGCGGCTCGCGACGAGGGACGGCACGTGTGTAGGGGTGCGCGTGCGGGTGAGTTAGTGTGTGAGTGTGTGAGTGAGTTAGTGTGTGAGTGTGTGAGCGTGTGTGTGTGGTGGCCGTGTTGGTTATGGTGGGAGTGGAAAAGGTTCAGCTATCTCCTGTGGAGGAAGGGATACGATGGCCGGGGGTAGGAGGGGAGGGGATAAAAGAGAGGAATAGAGGATGGGGAGAGGGAGGGGAGAGGGGGCGGGGAAGTGAGTGAGAGTGGGGGGGGGGGGAGAAGAGTGGGAGAGTGGGGAAAAGAGGGAGATCGGAGGGCAGGATTGGAAAGAGAGGGGAAGGAGAAGTGAAGGAGAGGGGGAGGGGAGAGGCGACTGAGAGGGAGGCGGGGAGAAGAGGGAGGGAGTGGGGAGAAGTGGAAAAGAGGAGGGAGGGGAGGGGAGGGGAGGGCAGGGGAGGGCAGGGGAGGGGAGGGGAGGGGAGGGGAGGGGAGGGGAGGGAGAGGGAGGAGGGGAGGAGAGGAGAGGGAGGAGAGGAGGAGGAGAGGGGAGGAGAGGAGAGGAGAGGAGAGGAGAGGAGAGGAGAGGAGAGGAGAGGAGAGGAGAGGAGAGTGGAGTGGAGGAGAATAAAGGAGGGGCGAGTTGAAAATAGAGGAGAGAGGAGTAGATGAGAGGGGAATGGTAGTGGTAGCGAGGGGAGGTAGTACTAGGAGCAGATCCAGTGGCGTGTACTGCAGGGGTGATGATGACCGCGGACGTAGCCAGGATCCAGCTCAAGCTGCACACAACCACAGCCCCCCTCCACATTCACCAAACCAGCAATTTGTAATCTATAGCCCTCTCCACATTCACCAAACCACACATTAGTAATCTATAGTCCCCCTCTGTGTTCCCATAA
Organism: Branchipolynoe longqiensis; assembly: GCA_030323885.1. Classification (NCBI taxonomy): domain Eukaryota; kingdom Metazoa; phylum Annelida; class Polychaeta; order Phyllodocida; family Polynoidae; genus Branchipolynoe; species Branchipolynoe longqiensis. The sequence goes on from CM059186.1 coordinate 150,945,322, forward strand.
CCACCAATTTGTAATCTATAGTCTCCCTCTACATTCCCATAACCATCAATTTGTAATCTATAGTCCCTCTCCACATTCACTAAACCACCAATTTGTAATCTATAGTGCCCTCCACATTCACTAAACCACCAATTTGTAATCTATAGTCCCCCTCCACATTCACTAAACCACCAAATTTGTAATCTATAGTTTCCTTTGCATTCCCACAACCACCAATTAGTAATCTATAATCCCCTCCACATTCACCAAACCACCAATTTGTAATCTATAGTCCCCTCTACATTCCCCATAACACCAATTTCTAATCTATAGTCCCCCTCCACATTCTCCAAACCAATTTCTAATCTAGTCCCCCTCCACATTCACCAAACACCCAATTTGTAATCTATAGTCCCCTCCACATTCACCAAACCACCAATTTGTAATCTATAGTTCTCTTCACATTGTCTGAACCTCCAATTTGTAATCCATAGTCCCCTCCACATTCTCCAAACTAGTACCAACACACTCCCTATATATAGTATATAGTGATCTAATTCGCTGGCGCCATCCTATAAAAATGGAAATATCTTGGTGTTTTAGCTATTTTTGACTGAAAACTCAAGCCTCTCATACAATCAGACTTTGCACGGCAGGGGAGTTGTAGAAAACTTACTGGAAGGCAGCTATCTGGTTTGTGTGCGACTTTTCGCTTCTCAAAGGTGACACATCCCTTTAACCAGCCTCGTACGTGTATTCCCCAATTAGATATTTAAAGCCGCAAAATCCAATGAAATCATTTTATGTTCAAAACCGAAACATGCACCTAGATTAGATTGGTTGGTTGGTTGGTGGTTGGAATCTTACGTCATGGCAACATCTAAGGTCATATCAGGATAGTTACCAAATTGTGACAGTATACACTCATGGTGACTTCATAGTGCTGCCACACTGGGAAATCAGGCCGCCAGCATCATAGCCCAATATCCCACTGAGTCACATTATCCTGAGACTGAGCTAACCAGTCCTTGCCGTATCCTATTAAAGTTGCATAGTCCGATGGGTTAGAGTTTCTGTCATTTTTTAAAGATAAATACATTAGATTGATTGCTAGAGACTACCTTACTTTAGTTTGAAGTAACTTTTATTTTAGATGGTTAACTTTGGAGATATTTGACGTACAACCATGCAAAATTAATGTTGGCAAGCACGCCAAAACTCTGACACCATAGGCATCTGCAGTAACAGGTTCTTTTAACTTGCATCTGTATTCCCTTCAGTGTGATGACATGTTTAATAAGTGCACCAGTATCTAAGTTAGATATGCAGAATCAAATCTAGATAATTGTTTTGGGTTTTGAAAATTTGATATTTTCAACGGACTATGCAGCTTTATTGCCGAGCGCCAAGCTAGGAAGTATCAATTTAGTAAGTAATCCTAGATTTGTTCCTACATATCCAAGTGGACTCATTAATCATTTAGTTGAGCGATTCCTGCTTAAGAACATTAAACCGCCATGATTTCGACATAATGTACTGACCAGTGTGCCTATATTGGGCCTACTTGCACTTCAAGTATCTTCAACGGTAGTCAATTATAGTTCTGAACTAAAGTAGGTTAAGTTATAATGGTCAACCTAATGCATAGTCCAATGGTTTTGAGTTTATGACCTTATCTTTAGATAACTATATTATTAGGTTAATCGTTATAATCATCATTACATTTTTTAATAACTTTGATTATAAATTGGAGTTATTTGAAGGTAAAACATACTAAATAAATATTAGCATGCATATAGAAATTCTGACTCAGGAGCTTCAGCAGCAACAGTTTCCTCCCCATCCTCCTCTGTCTCCCTCCCCCCTCCCTCACTCTCTTTTTAGTATTCCTTCTAAGTTCTATGCAATGACTTTTGCTTAATAAGTGCACCATTATCTACGTTGGATAAAAAACATTTAAAATCAAATTCCCCCCTCCTTACCACCAAGAGAAACCTGAAGCTGAGAGACATTAAGACCAACTCATGGACATCACTCTCACAGCAGAGAGCTAAATGGAGAGCGGCAGTCAAGTAATGAAAGCAGTCTTTGTCGCATCATGACTGACAGCATGATGATGATGATCTAGGTTGGATAAAAAAATATAAATAAAATTCAGACAATTGGCCAACCTCATTTTGGTGTACATTCATTAATTGGCAGTTGTTTTAGTGTACCTGTCGACATTCTAACACCATGGACCCCAATGTAGTGCGACATTACTTGGTCTCTAGTGTTTTCCCTCTTTTTTTTGGTTTCATTGCAAGTATGGATAGGTCGGTAGCACTAGTCCTCCGACCGGGATTACTACAGTTAACCAAACCAACATTTCCACCTCCATATAATACTTTGCAACCAGCTCTCTCCATTTACACTGAGCTAACCAGTCCTTGCCCTATACTAGTAATCCCGAGCACCAGGCTAGGAAGAGACAAGCATCAATTTTCTAAGTCAGTGGTTTGACTCGACCAGGATTCGAACTCCAGACCTTCCGCGCACGGGAGGCCTGCGCTGTACCGATTCTGCCACCGCGTCCGGTGTTGAGGGCGGAAGGGGTGTTAGTAAAGGGGGCACACTATACTATATATTTTAAACAAGGAGGGTTTAATCAGGGCAACAGCTGAGAGGCGATGACAGTGCATGTATGTAATACACTGTACATGACGGCACTGGCCAAGCAACATTATTATTATCGATGCCAGCAATGCGACGACTGTGGCGGTCACGTGTTAGACAGTCACGTGACAGCGTTCCGTGTACACTACACCCAGTACAGCCGGGCGTCCGAAGGCAAGGTGTGTGAATGGAATGCGTAGGCGGACTGGGAACTCCGACGCAGGGTGTAGAATAGAGGTGGGCTGCTGCTGCTGCAGTGATGGTGGTGGTGGTGAGGAGGGGGGAGGGGGGGAGGAGAAGGAGGAGGAGGAGGAGGAGGAGGAGGAGGAGGGAGGAGGAGGAGGAGAGGGAGGAGGGGGAGGAGAGGGAGGAGAGGGGGGGGAGAGGGATGAGGAGAGGGAGAAGGAGAGGGAGGAGGAGGAGGAGGAGGAGGAGAGTGAGGAGGAGAGGGAGGAGGAGGAGGAGAAGGAGGAGAGGGAGGAGAGGGAGGAGAGGGAGGAGAGGGAGGAGGAGGAGAGGGAGGAGAAGGGAGGAGGAGGAGGAGAGGGAGGAGGAGGGGGGGAGAGAGAGAGGAGGAGAGGGAGGAGGAGGAGGGAGGAGGAGGGAGGGGGGGAGGGAGGGGGGAGGGAGGGGGAGGAGGAGAGGGAGGAGGAGAGGGAGGAGGAGAGGGAGGAGGAGAGGTAGGAGGAGGAGGAGGAGGAGGAGGAGGAGGAGGAGGGGAAGCAGGGATGAGTAGGAGGAGTGAGGAGATGGGGCTGAAGTGGTGGTAGTGGTACAGGTTTGTGGCATAGCCCCATGATCAATCAATACCACCACTACCAGTAACACAGAGCAGCTCACAGTAAACCAGTCAATGTTCACATGTCACTAGTGAATGCTAGTGGCTAGTACTAGTGTGAGGTGTCACTGGAGACTGGTTTGGTGTCGTTGGGTGTTGTTGGGTGTTGTTACTGCTGCAGGCCGGTAGTATAGACAAACCGCTGAATCAATACGACGAGCCGCGGACGGCACTGAGCAGCTCACGGCCGGCCAATGTTTACATGTCACTTCCTCCCACTCACCCTGAGCAGCTCACACATCACTCGACATTGAGAAGGCTGGGCCGGCCCGCCTCGACTACCCCCCGGCCCACCTACCACCCTTCCCCCATCGCCTCTCTACTTGACCGCTCATACATCACTGCACACCATCACCACACACTATCACCATCACCACTACCACCCCCCACAACCAGCCCCCACTACACATCACCACCCACCACAATCCCCACCACCTACTATCTACATATCACCATCGCCGACCATAACCACCTACATACCACCATCACCCACCACCCACCACCACCCACCACCACCACCACCACCACCAAGTCAACTCAGTGAATACTGGAAGGTGAATGACCTCTCCCACACACTAAGAGTTGCTCTAAATTAATCTGACCAGGATATTTAAGTGGAACCTGCTAATGGTGTAATAACAATACCGAGAGATTATATACGTGCGTGGGGAGTATATATATATATCCTGTCCAAGATTGAGGACACCACCAGAGTATCTATCTAATCCAATCTACGTTGTCGTCACTAGAAAGACCTTACTGAGGTGAACCAGGGAAGGGATGGGGGTGGTGGTGGGGTTGGGGCGTTGTTGATCGGTTGTTGTTGGAGTTTTACGTCCTGGAAACATCTAAGGCCATATCAGGACGGGTACCGAATTATGACAGTGCGCACTCATGGTGACTTTATAGTGCTGCCCCACTGGGAGACCAGGCCACCAGCACCATGACCTGATATCCCACTCAGTCACATTATCCTGACACTGAGCCAACCAGTCCTTGTCCTATCCTAATAATGCCAAGTATCAATTTTATAAATCATTGGTTTGACTCGACCGGGAACCGAACTCCCGATATCCCGCATGCGAGGCCTCCACTCTGACGATGTGGCCACCGCTGCCGTTTAAAAAAAAAAATTAATGACGCAACCGGCTGGTTGGGGTGGACGGCTCTGGCATCAAGGGTGACTATCAATGTACTGAGGTCTCCAAATGAAATTCCACAGAAGTGTGAGTTAAGAGTCCTGTTCTAGAGACAATATTGTCTTCATTTGGAAGTTGAACCCTCCACCCCATGACCACTGGTCCCATGATTAGGATACTGTATACGCTACATATTGCACCGTGTTGACCTATCCCTGTATACTGGATATTTGTAATTGTATGTACGAGACATAGAATTCCAGGCAGACGAGTGTAATGAAGTGCCCTGACTTCCCCAGCTGAATTGTTACAGAGGTGTGGGTTGGTTGACTTCATCAGGAAGTCTAGACAGTCTACTGGTTAGGTCGATAGCCACATAATTAGGGTCAACCAGTTCTATTGAGTCTCTTCACTGAAACGATCTGATTGTACTAAAAGAAACACCACCATATTGTAACCGAATCTGAAAGAGCACCGAGTGACTGCATACGTGGGAGGTTCTGGGTTTGAAGCCCCGCCTAGTCAAACCAATGACGTACAAAACTGACGCAGGCCGTTATAAAAGCCAGCCTGGAGCCCTGCATTACCAAAACGAGGCAAGGACTGGTTTGCTCAGTATACAAATAATGTGACTGAATGGGATATTGGGTTATGGTACCGATTTGATTTGATTGGTGGTTGTCTTACGCCATGTCGGCAGCAAAGGTCATATTCATGGCAAGAAGTGCGTAACTTGTATTCTGTCCATTTTCATTTAACCATCACTTTTACAGTGTAAAAGCATACAATCACCCACCACCATGTACAATCAAATATGTGTCAAAAGACATGGTTATGGTACCAGTAAATTTGTCTTCCAGTGGGGCAGCACTATAAAGTCACAATGAGTGTGCAGTATCACAAGTTGGTAGCCGTCTTGATATAACTTTAGATGTTGCCAGCAAACAAGAAACAGCAAACAAACAAAAAACGCTAATAAGGCAGACCATGTTATAAATTTCATAAGCCTTTTACTTGACTTAGCTAGCAATAGATCTCACCACCTCTCGTATGAGAAGCAAGCACTCTATCCACTCGGCCGTCATGCCCGGCTAAAGTAAAGCAGCTTGGTGACTAAACCATTGGTGTAAGGCAGTCGGCAGTGTCACTTAACAAATACACAGAATTTATCTATCGATGAACGTGTCCTGATATCTTTTTCTAGATAGCACCAGGGCTCATGATATTGCATTACATATTATTTGTTTATAAGGGGCAGTGGGAAAACAACAATTATTTAATGCTTACAGTGTTCCTACAATTTCTATTGTCAATAGGTTAATTTATGCTTGTATGATCGTGTGATGGTGGGTGTGATGGTATGGTTGTTGTTTGTTGTTGTTTTACGTCCTAGCAACATCTAAGTCATATCAGGACGGGTACCGACTTGTGACAGTGCGCACTCATGGCGACTTTATAGTGCTGCTGCACTGGCAGACCAGGCCACCAGCACCATGACCTGATATCCCACTCAGTCACATTATCCTGAAACTGAGCCAACCAGTTCTTGCCCTATCCTAATAATGCCGAGCGCCTGTGTAGGAAGCGACAAGAATACATTTTTAAGTCATTGGTTTGACTGGACCAGGGTTCAAACCCACGAACCCTCGGTCTACCAACACGGGAGACGGACGCTCTAACTCATTCGGCCATCCCGTCTGGTCGTGATGGTATGGTGGTGGTGTGGAAATCATGAATAAAATGTCTAATGTCTTCGTGACACTAAGAGTAAGGCCAGTTCATGTCCCTGTCATATGGCTTCAGACATGTCACTAGACAGTAGAGCAGGGCTTGGAGCCGTTTGAGCAAGTGTTGTGCTGCAAGACCCGCACTGGCTAGATCTATTTAGATGGCTGGTTTCCGGTGATATGCCTGGAGCGATAACTAGCTTGTCGGCCAAGGGTGCCTTTCTCAACACCGCGTCCCAAACAAGCCCTACCTGAGATTACACCCACAAACAAGCCCTACCTCACATTAAACCCACAAACAAGCCCAACCTGAGATTACACCCACAAACAAGCCCAACCTGAGATTACACCCACAAACAAGCCCTACCTGAGATTATACCCACACAGAAGCCCTACCTGAGATTATACCCACAAACAAGCCCTACCTGAGAGTACACCCACAAACAAGCCCTACCTGAGATTACACCCACAAACACGCCCTACATGAGATTACACCCACAAACAAGCCCTACCTGAGATTACACCCACAAACAAGCCCTACCTGAGATTGCACCCACAAACAAGGCCTACCTGAGATCACACCCACAAACAAGCCCTACCTGAGATTACACCCACAAACAAGCCCTACCTGAGATTACAGCCACAAACAAGGCCTACCCGAGATCACACCCACA